>CM033641.1:130617554-131217554 GCA_019512145.1 Engystomops pustulosus | reverse complement strand
AAAAGCTTCTCGGATTTCACCAAAAATATATTTACACTATAAAAAAACATTGCCATGGTTGCCTTGTTTGCCCCAACTATCTTATTGTATATCAAAATGACCTTCACAAACTAGGGGATAATTTATAATGGTAATATTTTAAGTTTTGTTTGTAATTAGTAGATGAGCGAACATACTCTCAGCTTTGATGCTCGTTTCGAGCATTAGCGTACTCGAAACCTGCTCGTTGCTCGGACAATACTCGCCCGCTCGAGAAAATGGCAGCTCCGCCAATCACAGCAGAGACTCTGCACTCCACCCGCATGACGTGGTCCCTTCACGTCGATAGCATGGTTGGCTGGCCAGATCAGTGACCCTGGGATAGACTAGCCCTGCCCCGCTGTCTCGATCATTCTGTGTCTGGATGCCGCTAGGGAAGAGCTGCTGCTGGTCAGGGAAAGCGTTAGGGTGTTCTTATGGAATAGTGTTAGGCAGGATGATCAACAAGAAACCCACAGCCCTTCTTAGGGCTACAATAACGTTATACTTTTTTTTTTTTGTTTGCTTGTGGCTGGGCTTTGCTGCACTAGTAGCACTAGTACCATATTGGTGAGGAATTTGCAGGGGACTTGCTACCGTTGTGTTTAGCTCTTAGTGACACACATATCCACCTCAACACCAAAGTGGGAAATTTATTAGGGTTTGATTTCAATTAGGCACAGTCTGCCAGTTTTCTTTTTATTTTACGTTTATTTTTCATAACTCAGCGTCATCTCATCAGTGTGCTTTCATACTGCTAGAAAATAGCCAAGAGAATCCAACGGCTACTTACGCCTACAATAGCGTATATTATTTTATTTCTGGTTGATCTGCTGGTGGCTGTCCTTGCTGCAGTGACTATACTAGCCAATTGTGAGGAATTGAGTGAGACTTGCGACCGCTGTGTTTGCGCTTAGTGACGCACATATCCTCATCGCAAGACCGAAGTGGGAAATTTTATTAGGGGTTGGATTCAATTAGGCACAGTCTGGCCTTTCCTTTTTATTTTATCGTTATTTTTTCATATCAACCAGCGTCATCTCATCAGTGTGCTTTCATACTTGGCTAGAAAATAGCCAAAGGAGAATCCAAACGGCTTACTTACGCCTACAATAGCGTTATATATTTTATTTCTGGTTGATCGCTGGTGGCTGTCCTTGCTGCAGTGCATATACTGCCAATTGTGAGAATTGGAGTGAGACTTGCGACCGCTGTGTTTTAGCGCTTGTGACGCACATATCATCGCAAAGACCGAAGTGGGAAAATTTATTAGGGGTTGGATTTCATTAGGCACAGTCTCCATTTCTTTTTATTTTACGTTTTTTTTTTTTCATAACTCAGCTCATCTCATCAGTGTGCTTTCATACTTGGCTAGAAATAGCCAAAGAGAATCCAACGGCTTACGCCTACAATAGCGTTATATATATTTTATTTCTGGTTGATCTGCTGGTGGCTGTCCTTGCTCTAGTGCATATACTAGCCAATTGTGAGGAATTTGGAGTGAGACTTGCGACCGCTTGTTGTTAGTCGCTTAGTGACGCACATATCCATCGCAAGACCGAAGTGGGAAAATTTATTAGGGGTTGGATTTCAATTAGGCACAGTCTGCATTTTCCTTTTATTTAACGTTTATTTTTTCATAACTCAGCGTCATCTCATCAGTGTGCTTTCATACTTGCTAGAAAATAGCCAAAGGAGAATCAAACGCTTTACTTACGCCTACAATAGCGTTATAATATATTTATTTCTGGTTATCTGCTGGTGGCTGTCCTTGCTGCAGTGCATATACTAGCCAGTGTTGAGGAATTTGGAGTGAGACTTGGACCGCTGTGTTTAGCGCTTGTGACGCACATATCCATCGCAAGACCGAAGTGGATAATTATTAGGGGTTGGATTTCAATTAGGCACAGTCTGCCATTTCCTTTTTATTTTACGTTTATTTTTCATACTCAGCGTCATCTCATCGCCATAGCTGTGTGCTTTCATACTTGGCTAGAAAATAGCCATAGCAATAGGAGAGCATTGTTGGTTTTAAAAACTAAAAACACAAAAAAAACTAAAAACACAAAAAAAACTAAAAAACACAAAAAACAAAAAAAGAAAAAAAAAATTAAAGTTATATAACTTTCATTTTCAATGTTTAAACCAGGGCTAGGGGTAGAGGACGAGACGAGGGCGGGGACGTGGGCGTCCATCTACTGCAGGGTCAGAGGCCGTGGTCCTGGGTGGGTGTGAGACACCACCTCCGCTTGATGAGGGAGCAGGGGAACGCCGCAGAGCTACACTCCCTAGGTTCATCATGTCTCAAGTTACTGGGACTCGTGGTAGAGCACTGTTGAGCCAGAACAGTGCGAACAGGTGATGTTGTGGATTGCCGACAATGCTTCGGAGCAATTTGTCCACCAGTCAGTCTTCCACGCAGTCCACCCTGTCACCGAAATCGGCCCTCCTCGCTCCTGCACCTCAGCCTCCTCCCCCCCCAGTCTGCCCCCTCCCAGGAAAATTTGCATTTGAACCGGCATACTCTGAGAACTGTTTTCTGACCCTTCCCACAGTCACAAACCACTTGTCCGGTTGCTGAGACAATTTCCGATGCCCAGTTTTCCACCAGTCGCAGTCTGTGGGTGATGACTGACTTCTGACGTAGTGGAGAAGTGTGTAAGAGGTGTCCGACGATGAGGAACACGGTTGTCAGACATGGTGAAGTTGTTGTCAGGCAGGAAGTCCAGGGGGGAGCAGACTGAGGGATCGGAGGATGATGAGGTGACAGACCCAAGCTGGGTTGAGAGGCCAGTGACACAGTGCTTCTGAGACGGAGGAATTCCTATAGCAGAACAGGTTGGGAAGAGGCAGTGTGGGGCAGACGGAGAGGCAGGGCCAGACAGGTGCATCAGCGCCAATGTGTCACTTAGTGAAGCTCCCGTGGCAGGGCTCCCGCGGCGAGGGCTAGATTTCAGAAGTCTGGAGGTTCTTTAAGGAAACACCGGATGACCACGACTGTGGTGTGCAACCTTGCCAAACACTGCTCCTTCCCCTGTGTCAGCTGATAGTCAGCCCCCTGCCCAGGACCCGGGCACAAAAACCCCATCGTCGCCTCCACGATCCTCCACAGCATCCACCAGCTTTCACTCTCCTTCCCCAGACGCTGGAGCGGAAAAAAATATAGTGCAACCCACCCCGCCCCAAGCCCGAATGTCCACATCTCCAGATGGCTTAGCCTGGAGATGCTGCCCTATAGGCTAGTAGAGACCGAGGCCTTTCGCAACCTCATGGCGGCGGCCGCCCCTCGGTATTCGGTCCCCAGCCGCCCACTACTTTTCCCGATGTGCCGTCTCCAGCCCTGCACCAGCACGTGACAGACAACATCATCCTGTGCCCGACCAACGCCGTTTCTGACAAGGTCCACCTGACCACGGACATGTGGACGAGTGCTGCCGGGCAGGGCCCTATAATCGCTGACGCACATTGGGTTAACTGTGGAGGCTGGGACCGAGTCTGACCCTGGGGCTGGTCATATACGCCGACGCCGGATTGCGGGCTCCCGGTCCAGGTCTCAAAGGCCTACTTACCTCCTCCTCCTCCCCCACCCCTCCTCCACCTCCTCCTCCTCCGATTACCATCCGTGGCCATGGCGCCATCAGTCGTTAGCTCTAGGCACACAGCAGTGCCGTCGATAAGCGACAGCAGCGGTGCTCAAACTGCTGAGCCTAGCGAAAAGGCACACCGCCCAAGAGCTATTACAGGGCATTCCACATCAAACTTGTAACTTGTCGCCACCCTGCTGTTAATCCCCAAAATTACTGGCAAACTTTTTATCATGTACCGATATTATTTGAGCGCTTCTTGCTCACCTCCTTTGGTTCCTCTCTGCCACCCATTGGTTTGAAGCCTGAGTCCATTTAGGGTAGTTTCGCCATGACACTCTCTAGCCTGCTGCCGCTGCCTCTGCATGCCGTCCCCTATAGTGTCAGGGTCAATTATTGGATGTTTTAGATGCTATCTAGATTCATTCTGTCACTCTGTCATGGCCATGCTGTTGCCCATAATTTTGGCATAATGGTGCGATTAAGCAGCCTCAGAGGCATCCATGCATGCTGCCCCTGCTGTTTCCTGTCCATTTCCGTGGTGTTTTCCATCCTTTTCTGAGGTTCCCAGGTGTTTGGCCAAGCTTCCCTGTGCAGAGCCTGGTCCCTTGAAAAATGCTCGAGTCCTCCATTACTTCAATGGGCTCGTTATTCGAGACGATACTCGAGCAGCGGGAAAGTTTCCTGTTTCCTGTCCATTTCCGTGGTGTTTCCATCCTTTTCTGAGGTTCCCAGGTGTTTGGCCAAGCTTCCCTGTGCAGAGCCTTGGTCCCCTTGAAAAATGCTCGAGTCTCCCATTGACTTCAATGGGGCTCGTTATTCGAGACGAGTACTCGAGCATCGGGAAAAGTTCATCTCGAATAACGAGTACCCGAGCATTTTAGTGCTCGCTCATCTCTAGTAACAATGTTATGCCATTAGGAAGACGGCGATGCAAAAATGATAGATTTTTTCCCACATTAGAGTTTTATTTGGCAAATTTAGTAAAACATAAGAAAAAATACTCATGTCTGATATCCCCGTAATCGTATCGACCCATAGAATAAAGATAACTGGATTATTAGGATATACGGTGAACAGGAAAAAAAAAGTAAAAAATCCAGTACAGAATTGATGCTTTTCTACTCATGACCTCAAAAAAAGTTCCTAAATTTTCAACAATAGGTGATACCAACCACAAAATGGTAACACTGGAAAAAGCATCTCATCGCGCAAAAAAAATGCCGTCACATGACCCAAATAACGGAAAAGCAAAAATGTTATAGCCTTCAAAAGGGGGCAATGAGAAAACTAAAATCCTGGCAGCTGCAGGGTGTTCCTTCCCTTCTGCGCCTCGCTGTGCCCCCATAACACAAGTAATGTCCACATGTGGGGGGGTCGCTGCACTTAGGAGAAATTGTAGAACAAATTTTATGGTGAGTTTTCTCTTTTTATCTTTTGGAAATGTGTAAATTTTAGGGCTAAATGAACGTATAACCGACAAAATTTGACCATTCTAAATTTCACCGCCATTTTGATTCAATTACTATGAAGATCAAGGGGTTAACAATCTTTGTAAATGCTGTTTCTGATAGTTTGAGGGGTGCAGATTTGAAAATGGGTTGGTTATATAGGGGGTTTTGTTGCTAAATATGTAAATTTTGATTTCAAACAGTATTTATCCCCAAAATAGTCAATTCCGAAAATACGGAAAATCGCTATTCGATTTGTAGGCCGCGTGACGTCAAAAATTATCCAAACATTTCAAAAATTATGAAAATGTAAAGTAGACAAATGGGAAATGTTATTCTGCAAGTTATTTAGGTGGTAAATCTATCTGCCTAAAAACGCAGTGATTTTGAATTTCGAAAATGGCAATTTTTTCTAAAAATTCATAATTTTTTTCTTTTTTTTTGTAAATAAACGCAAAACTTAGCCAAAATTTACCACTAAAATGAAGCACTACATGTGGGGAAAAAACAATCTCAGAATCGCTTTGATAAGTAACAGTGTTCAAAAGTTATTACCACAGGAAGAGAAACTGGTCAAATTTCAAAAAAAAGTTGCGAGCCTTAACCTGCAAACAGGTCTCGAATAACGAGTACCCGAGCATTTTAGTGCTCGCTCATCTCTATTTGTAATGTATATATTTTTTTTCAGTTTCTAAATTAACTTAAAATGACCATTATAAATTAATTCCCTACTGTGTTATGGTCATTTTGATATACAATATGTATATTTGGGGGAAAACGAGGAAACTATGTTTTTCTCCAGTTTTTGTAACTTTAAACCCTCCAAATAAAAAAAAATGAAAAAAACATTTACAATTTGCACCATGTGTAACGAAAACAATGGCATAAAAAGTTTTAAGGTATTGCACAAAAAAGGAAGTTAATGTTCTTAGACCAATAAGTAAGACATTTTGCTAACAATGCCCTGGTCAGTAAGGGATTAATATCAAAATATCATCTGAAATGACAGTTACGCTTTAAACTAAAGCCAGTCTGACTCGCAACAAAAACAAATGGGTACAATGCTATTTCATATCATGTCCTGCTGTGTCATATTTCTGGTTGTAGCCTATAGCTATTCGACTTTCTGTTTTTGAAGTCCGAGCGTCAACTGAGTAGTCATACATGTTTTTGTACAAGGGGCCTAACTAACTAGGGGCACAACTAACTAACTAACAGAAAAATAATAAAAGAAAAGAATAGGCTAGGCAGAAATTTCTTGTGCAAGTGTACACTCCATATATAGACTTGTACTTTAAGGGTACTACTGAATTATTTGTCTCTGCCTTTTTCGACTATATGATTTAGGGAATTTTTTGTTGATGTTTTTCAATATTATTCTTATTAGATGTATATGTGAAGATCTCTAAAGTACCTAACTACACATCAAAATCTGCTTTTGGGGTTACCAGTAAACATTAATACTATTGCACAAATGTATATATTTAATGCTGTTATCAATATATGCATTTTGTATAAAATACCTGTTGTATAAATGTTTTTTTGTAATCCAGCTTCAGGCTGTAAGCAGTCAGCTCTGTTTTAAATTGTCTTAGGGCGGTCATTGAGATTAGTCTGGACAGGAAACTGCCTGTCTGTCATTCCCATGTGTTTTAACACTTAAAAGTAAAGGGTTAGATTGACAGGGCTAAACTGCGAGTCATACGTGCTTTAACTTGCTTTACAGACCAACCCTAGAAAGACCTCTCCCTGCTTATGAAAGAAACAACCTAAGTTGAACATAATGTGATTTTGCGGTATTGTTGAATGTGGTTTCTTGCTAATTCAGAGTTTGAATTTACATGGAGCTGAAAAGTGGTATGAAAAGTACAGACCCTAAAATATTATAGTTTTATAGTTTTTTTTTTATCATTTGTATAGTATTATAGTGTCCTTTTTTATTATATTGCTGCTTTTTGTTGAGCTATAGGTATATATAAGTATAGGTATAAGCCACAACGAACACAGCAAAATACCAATTCAAACAGTATTCATAGAAGAAAGTGTTTTTGAGCATGCTGTTTATTACTGCAATGTTGCCAACTTTCACCAAACAGCTGACAGGGGCACTAAGATGTTCTGCACAAGTGTTATTTGTTACAGAATGATTTCAAAGTATTCCACACAATGAAATTGTTGTAAAATGATACAACTGATATTATTTGCGTTTTGCATAAGCCCGTTAGGAAAATACTATTGTACTATTTTCCTCAGCTAAGAAAGAACCTAATATACAGTTTTTCATGCCCGTATTTTCCTCAGTACTGTATCTGAGATATTATCTGAGGCATAAATTTAGAAGCAGGGGCTATTCCTGTCTGCATTTGTGACCTGTGCCTTCCCATAGAAGTCTATAGAGCTGTGAAAAAAGCTGATGCCACAAAGGTGTCAGCCACATGTTGATCATATTTGTGGATTTGTGAACACAATCATATGACTGGAACAAGCTGGTGACATTATTTGCCAGCTTTCCAGATTGGTTGCGGTCCGCAAATACGGGTGACATACAAAATGTATTTGGGTGGTTACGGCTCAGATATTGAACACACACAGGACACGTACAGAACACATATACAGGCTACAGACACATTGTTAACATCCTGTATAAAACAACATCCTGTATGCAAGTTGACCAACAGGTCTATTTACATAATAAGCTTATAACACCAAAGAAGTTGTTTTATGGATGTTAAATGAATTTACTACCAGTTTTGACTATAAACAACTGCAGACAGTATTAGTGTTTTAGCCATTCTTTCAAAAACAACTGCAGACAGTATTAGTGTTTTAGCCATTCTTTCAAATTTGGCAACAAATTTGAGATATTTTAAGACAGAATTGTAATAATACACTATTATTGTATACATTAATACAGATCAATTGGATTATACAGATCAATTGGATTAAAGATATCCATAAAGTAGTATGCCTTTAAGCATTCTTTACAATTGCTTTGAATGTACTTTTATTTTTCCAGCTGACTTTTAAGGCAGCTGACAGAGCCAAAAATATAAAACCTAAATCTGTTTTATGAGAAGAAGACGGGTGGGACTACTTCATAGATACTAATAAAGCAGTGCGTACAGTCTCCACCCCAATCGGTGCATAGAGCTCACAATTTCTCATATCATTGTAATTAAAAGTAGTTTCAATTAAAAAACAGTGGAAAAAATTACTTTAACCCCTTAACGTCGCAGCCCTTTTCCCTTTTTATGTTTCCCTTTTTGCCCACTCCTCCCTAAAGCCAGAACATTTGTATTTTCTGTTTATAGAGATGCATGAGGGCTTGTTTTCTGTGGAACAAATTGTACTTTGGAATTTTCTTACAGCTTCAAATGCAGTGAAATTGATAAATAAATAACAATTTATTTCCAGGCTCTATTTATTTTTTACATCTTGCAAACTTTATTGAATGAATGATTTTACAGGATATGTGCGAGAGATGGTGAATACGTACAAAATGATTTGAGGTATACAGATATAGACAATGCACAGTAGAAAAAGGAAACAACAGAGGAGACATCTGGCACAGTGGACTGTAGAACTTAGTATGTATATGAGACAGGAAGTTTATCCTTAATCTTGTAGCAAAGAAACATTAACCCCTTAACGACATGTGGCGTATAGTTACGTCACGTGTCAGATGCGGGTGTTTGGAGAGGGCTCACGAGCTGAGCCCTCTCCGTAGTCAGTGAGTGTTTGCATATTGCAGCAAACACCCACCAGTAACACCAAACTGGTAAGCTGCTGGTGGCAATAAAAAACCCATGTGCTGCAGTTGCTTCCCCGACATCATTGGAATCGGCGATCCAATGTTATGACAGCCATGAGTCATACAAAGACCCATGGTTGTCTTGTATCACACCATTTAATAAAATGGGGGATTTGCACATTGTAAAAGATGATGCGGAAAATCCTGATATACTTCCATACTGTAATATAGCAGTATATGGTAGGATCAATTAGACAACCTAGGCTTAAAGTACCCTAGGGGCTCTGAAAAATTGTAAAAAAAAAAAGTTAAAAAAATTAAATAAAAAAGACCTACAAATTCAAATCACCCTCCTTTCACTAGAACTGATATAAATATCAGTAAACAGTAAAAATCATAAATATGTTCAACGCGTCCTAAAATATCTAATCTATCAAAATAGAACAGTTTCCCGCTTCCCAGTACATGGCTTGGAATATTAAATACCATCCCTATAAAGTGCAATTTGTTACGCAGAAAACAAGCCCTGACAAACCCAAAAACGAATAGGTGCCTGGTCGTTAAGGGGTTAAAGAAGAGAAGAATAGTCAAGAAAAAGCTGAGAAAACTAAATTAGATAAAAGGGGTACAAACGAGAGAGAAGGAGTGGATGGGGGAGATGGGGCTAAGATGTGAAAGACAGGTATCCCACATCATTAAGCAATTTCAATTCAGGAAAAGGTTCTATTTTCAGGAGACCCTCAAAAGTCCAGCAAGGGGCACCAACAATCATAGTAAATGAGACCGTATTCTGCATGTCTGCATTGAGGGTGCACAAGTAGATTTCCAGAGCCTAGGGATCACAGTTCTGGCTTCAACCAAGAGGTAGCTAAGCAAACATCGAGAAGGTTTTCTAATGGGGTAAGGAAACAAGAGAATAAAACAATAGCAGGATCGTTGTCCAACGTAGCTTCTGGAAAAGAGCAAGGACCCTGTCCCAACAAGGTCTGAAGGGAGGACATTCCCACCATATATGGGTCATATTACCCTCTGCCAACATCGATGGAGTGCAGCTTAGAGGGAAATCTTTTAGCAAAAAGACAGAATTCTGTAGTTTGTAGCTTTACAAGACATTGAGAAATTATGACATAACTCAAAAGATCTGAGCCATGTTTCAGCATGGAACATTTTGCCTTATTTGGCCTCCTAACTTTGAACTAAAGAGGGAAGTGTGAAGGGGTGTGCAGCTATGGCAATGTCATAAATTTTGTGATACCCGGGCCTCATAGTTCCCCAAACAGTGTGAGATCTTGGTGCATCCGGGGGAAGTGGATGGCAGGCACAGATCTGTGAGATGAAACAGAGCCCAGAGTGTAACAGTGTAATGGTCTATTTGTTTCTGTGTAATCATCTCATGCATCTCTGATCTCTCATATCTCTCTATGCGTCAGTGTGATAGTACCAATGTCAGAAGCCAGATGAAAGTGTATATACACCTGTACCCTGATAATCTAGCCACATTGTCACCCCACAAAACTAGATGGGGAATACAGTAATGTGTCTGGTTAGAGAGGCCCCACCCACACCCTGAGATTTTGCACTGAGCAGAGCAGAGAGTGATAGGAGCTAAAACAGCCATAACACTGAGTAACATTGTAAAATATCTTCTTGCGTGGGAAAACCCCTTTCCATTCGTGATTGAGTTTTTATGTTCTCTAAATCGTTTGAAAAGTGTTCTTATTGCTTTGCCTATGTAAAAGCATCTGCATCGACAGAAAATTACATATACAACAAAGCATGATCTACAGGTCATGAATTGTTTAATTCTATGTTCGATACCTCCAATATTAAGTATTTTCCCTTTTATCAACTGGGCACAACGATTACAGCTTTATAGTTCCCTATGGGGATGCATTTTCTTAGCCAATTACTTTCATAGGGCATTCCAGGAAATCTGCTGTGCACTAAATAGTCATTTTGCTTCTCCGAAAGGTGATTATGGTTCCATTTTCTGCTGTAGTTTTTAATTGGGGATCAGATTCTACCATGTACCAGTTTTTTTTTTAATAGTGTTTTTGATTTTAGGGGCCATTGTGCTATATTCAAAATAGAAAATACATTTTTCTGCCTTCTCTGTTTTATCTTTAGGCTTATTTAAAAGCTGTTCAGAGGACATTCTTAGGGCTGTCTCTTTAGCTTTCTTTAAGAGGAATAAAGGATAACCTTTTTGTAACCATTTTGTCAGTTCCTCTACTTGGGCTAAAAATAATTAATCTTGATTGTTAATGCATCTGAGACGAATATATTGCCCATAGGGGACAGTCCTCTTCACGTACTACGGATGGTAGCTTGAGAAGTGTAGAAATGAATTTGTGGTTGTTGGTTTTCTGTACATAGTTGTTACTATGTTGCTACACTGGATCCAAACCTCTACATGTAGAAATTCTATTCTTTTGCCATGAAAATATCATTAACATGGCGATGGTATATTTGGATATATTTAAGAAATTTGTTTCCTGATGTGTATATAAACTTGTCTTCAAAATAACCCAAAAAAATACTTGCATATGTGCAAGCTGCCGGTATGCCCATCACTGTTCCTACCAACTGTTTAAACCATGTATCTGGAAATTTGAATGTTTTTTTTCCATTGTACTTTTTTGATAGCCTCTACCCCAATTGTGTGCGGAATCCTAGTGTAGAGACTTTATACATCTATAGTGGCCAGACTCGAGACCTGCAATTTTTCTTTAAGGTTACATTGTGTAACAAATGTATTATTATGTTTGTTTATTTTTAGGTGACATCTAGTAAGGGGGGATTTGAACTTTCTTTTATATTTATTTTTTCATTTTATGAGGTCGTAAGGGTCTGATAATTCATACATGTATTACAGTTTAATATACTGAATCA
This sequence comes from Engystomops pustulosus, assembly GCA_019512145.1. Lineage (NCBI taxonomy): Eukaryota > Metazoa > Chordata > Amphibia > Anura > Leptodactylidae > Engystomops > Engystomops pustulosus. The sequence continues at coordinate 131,205,858 of CM033641.1, read as the reverse complement.
GATTCTGGTGCCAGAGGCACTTCAAAGGTTAACACCTGTGTTACTACACTGCTCAAAAAAAAAATAAAGGGAAAACTCAAATAACAGATCCTAGAATGAATGAATGAAATATTGAATACTTTGTTCTGTACAAAGTTGAATGTGCCGACAACAAAATCACAAAAGAATCATCAATGGAAATACATTTTTTCAACCAAGGGAGGCCTGAATTTGGAGTTACCCACAAAATTAAAGTGGAAGAACACACTACAGGCTATCTATGATGTACTTGTATGACCTCTTACAAATCCAGATGTAAGGACCTGGACTAAAGCCTCCACCAACTCCTGGACAGTTTGTGGCACAACGTGATGTTGGTGGATGGATCGAGACATGATGTTCCAGATGTGCCCAATCGAATTCAGTCGGATAGCTTTAATGCCTTTATCTTGCAGGAACTGGTGACACACTCCAGTCACCAGCATATGGTCTCACAAAAGGTCATTATGTGAACTTCGATGTGCCATATATGATGATAAATGTAGCATTTTGGGACCACCAGTAATCTCTAGAAACTAAGGCTCATGCCTTCCATTACTATACTTGTGCATTCTTTATTATACTGTAATACAAAGCACAGCTGTCAATAAAATATTATCCTTGAAAGGACAGAATCCACAACAAGACCACTTTGTGTTTGCACATAGATATATACAGATTATAATTTTGTGACAAATTAACACAAACTTTATTATTCTAAGAATATTACCACCATGTGACACATTTCTGGACCTGTCCATCCAAGTTAAAAGCTAAGAAAATTTTGGGGAAAGGGAAACCTTTGCATGACTGTGCCTGAGGGAGCCGTATGTGATAAATTTATATATAAATTTATATATAGCATATTCAATATTCAAGTTTTACCTGCTTAGTAAATTGGGGTGTTGGAGACAATGAACACTGTAGGTTGTTAAACAATTTCTCCTAAATACACTAAACCCAATAAATGGCCATAACCATGATGGGCCAAAGGAGTTTATCAAGGGGTACTAGAAGCAATTTAGACCACAGGGATTCTTTCCAAATAGTGAAGCACAGCTCATGGGGCAAAGTGAAAATTTTATTTGTTTTCCAAGAGTGCCCAATGTGTTGGGTCAAGATAGTATTGACAAAGGCATCATAAACTGTTAAGGAGTGTGTGATACAAGAAAGGATCAACATATTGGTGATGTAATAAGGGGATTGAATTCACGGAGGACAAACCTGAGAGGAAGCCCTAAACTCCAGCCTCCTAAAGGTCCTGCCTGCTTGCCTCTGCATATCCTAGGTCAGTGGTGGCGAACCTATGGCACGGGTGCCAGAGGTGGCACTCAGAGCCATTTCTGTGGGCACTCAGACCATCACTCCAGGACAGAGTTTACCAAATAGGACCAAATCCACCTGCACTCCCAGGCAACTTAAGAGATGCTGCTGAATCTGAATTTGCCCTTCTTCTTTCAACTGTATTGGTGGCCTCAGGGGGGTCGATACGATTGAAAAATGAGTGGCAATAAGTTACTGCTTAAAATGCCATGTTGGCACTTCATGGTAAATACGTGGATTTTGGTTGTAGTTTGGGCACTCGATCTCTAGAAGGTTCGCCATCACTGTCCTAGGTGATACGGCATAACTAGAAGACATTCTCTTCCCCCACCAATGTGGGAAAACGAAAGAGGACAAACAACAAATGAGAGAGGTTGACAAAGCCAGGTCACAATGGTGAAGGAGAAGCAGCACAGAATCACTAGACAGGAGGGAGAACTAAGAAAACAAGCCAAATTATAAAACAAACAAAATAAAACACTAGTAAAATGAGGAGCATGGTGCCAGGTAAGCAAGAGTGATATGTGATCAGAAAGTCCCAGCCTCCATGGTGATTGGACAGAGAACACAGAGGATAGTGGAGCTCACAAACACTGGGGGTTAATCCCTTAAAGACACAAATTTTTTTCATTCATTTTTTGCTCCCCACCTTCAATAATCTATACATGTTTCATTTTTCCGTGTACAGATCTGTGAGAAGGCTTATTTTCTGTGTAACAAATTGTATTCCTTAGTGTCTTAGTGAAAGTATTTATTATTCCATGCCGTGTACTTAGAAGCAGGAAAAAAAATTGCAAATGCAGTGAAATTGGTGAAAAAAATGCATGGTTTTTACGGCTCGGAGTGGGCTTGGATTTTTCAGCTTTCACTCTAAATAATACATTAGCTTCGTTCTTAGGCTCTGTCCAATCATGGGGATACCAAATCTATACATGTGTTTATTGTTATAATACATTAAAAAATTAAAACCTTGTGTACAAAAATAAGCAAATTTGTTTCTCCATCTTCTGGACTTTTTCATAACTCATTGTATGGAGCTGTGTAAGGTGTTTTTTTATTGTGAGATTACGTTTTTATTGATACCATTTTGAACACTGTGGGACCTTTTGATCACTTTTTATTCAATTTTGCATGTGATGCAGAATGCGAAAAGTGGCGTTTCGGGCATTTGGCTGCTATTTTCCATGTTTTCTGATATTTTAATGGAGTTTGATAGCACAGGCGCAGGGAGAAACAGACCAAGGTAAGTATAACGTTTTTTATTTTAATAGCTGCCTCGGAGGGACAAGGGTGGCCATGAAAAACAACGGGCTGGTATAAAGGAAAAAAAACAAAATACCATATAAGGATACTCACCTACATTCCTTTTCATTCCGTTTCCACCTTCTGTCTTCCATTAAACGTGTCGGGATCACCTAGAATAGAAAGTTATAAAAAGCAGCACAGAGTGCGGGGACAAGATATCTGTGCTTCAGGCTGCTAATTATGCACGCCCCCGCACCTTTCTCTCCCATGTTCATGCCTCTCACATGACTTCACCTCCATCTCCCAGCATATTTAATTGTGCAAATAATAAGTTATTTGCTGAAATGAGAATACCCCTTTAACTTTGCATGCTTTATGTAGAATATTTATTTATTCATTATAACTTTTCTTTTTCTTATATAGGGTCACATTTGTTTGTGGACACCTATATAGCCCTAATCGAGTTTAGTACCTAGAGATTATTCTGCTCATCCCTTTAATCAGCCTTCAATTTTTGGACGCTTATTATAGCAAAGTGGGGGTTAATTTTCCCTCCTTTACTGATTCACTGTGCCATGGCTAACGCCATCATTTTATTGACTATCTTTCCGGGGAGTCTCATCTTATGTGTGAGTCCAGTATTAATATCACATTATATGGAACAGGCACATTTATCACAGATATAGTACCTTTGCAGTATGGAATTGCATAGTTTGATATGCGTATTGGCATACTAGACCTTAGCACACATACTCTGTGTTGGCACCATGGGGCGCATGCTTTGTCTGCATTTCTGCCATCTTTGCAGAGTCTGTTATCAGTGTGCATTCGCTGATCGGTCGCCATTTTGTTGAGGACTATGCTTACATTATGCAACCTCCAGCAACTTGTTAGTGGCAGGCACCATTTTATTGTAGACTGTCCCTTTTACATGTCCCGAATGTCATGGACACGTTCATCTATGTGTATTTAAAGCCTACCGGCTTGGATGTTACTGTATGAGACAAGCAGGGGGTAGTGAACCTGTGCCTGCTGTACGTCTTGCATGAGGTCTCACAGAGCCTCTGAACACCATCATGTGTAACAGGACACATTTCCTCTGGGTAAGATGACAGTACATTAGCCTACTAGTTTGGATGCATTGTTCATATAAGATAAGTGGGCACATTCCTGTTCATATCTTTGTCCATAGGAATATTTTTATCAAGAGAGGATTGCCTTTATGGGGTTCCCTGCCTTCCAAATATTAACATACAGGACATGCATTTATTTGTTAAGATCTTGAATGCTCTTCTTGCGTTATTTTTATAGAAAGTTATATTAGTTGTGATATTTGAGTGTAATTGTTTATCTTCTGATAGGTCTAATTTATACCCCTGATGAGCCTATGATTAGGTGAAACATGTCACTAAATGAATTAAACTCAAGGCCGCCACTAGGACTTTTGGGGCCCCTGACTGGAAGATTTTTGTGGGCCCCCCTTCCCCATCAGCGTCCACTCCCACATTGATACATAACATTATACACAATTTTTTTTTTTACCAAAACATTTTTGAGCCATGACAAGCTAGACTCTGCACATGCACACTCAGTACATAGCTAGCCCCTGCACCTGCCCAATCGGTACCTAGCTAGCCCCTGCACCTGCCCACTCGGTACATAGCTAGCCCCTGCACCTGCCCATTCGGTACATAGCTAGCCCCTGCACCTGCCCATTCGGTACATAGATAGCCCCTGCACCTGCCCACTCGGTACATAGCAAGCCCCTGCACCTGTCCACTCGGTACATAGCAAGCCCCTGCACTTGCCCACTCGGTACATAGCTAGCCCCTGCACCTGGACCGAAGCCCGGATAGTGTAGGCGCCCCACTACTCGCCTACCCCTACTCCATATTAATAACGACTTGGCCATTTTGCACCTTCCTGACACAGCCCTTATTTTGATGTGGTCATAACTTTGGAACACTTTAACATATCCAGTTTATTTTGAGACTGTTTTTTCGTGACACATTGTACTTCATGTTGGTTGAGAAATTAACGCAATATGTTAAGTATTTATTTATGAAATAAATGGAAATTTGGTGAAAATTTTGAAAAAAACATTCAAAATGTTCTACTTTTTGGGAAGTTAGTCGTATCACCACAATAACTTGATAACTCACATTTTCCATATGTCTTCTTTAACTTGGCATCATTTTTCAAACATCCTTTCTAGAGATCTCGAATAACGAGCCCCATTGAAGTCAATGGGAGACTAGAGCATTTTTCAAGGGGACCAAGGCTCTACACAGGGAAGCTTGGCCAAACACCTGGGAACCTCAGAAAAGGATGGAAACACCACGGAAATGGACAGGAAACAGCAGGGGCAGCATGCATGGATGCCTCTGAGGCTGCTGAATCGCACCATTATGCCAAAATTATGGGCAACAGCATGGCCATGACAGAGTGACCGAATTAGGCTAGATAGCATCTAAAACATCCAATAATTGACCCTGACACTATAGGGGACGGCATGCAGAGGCAGCAGCAGCAGTGGCAGGCTAGAGAGTCTCATGGCGACATACCCTAAATTGACTCAGGTTTCACCAAAGGAGGTGAAATTATTTCCTATGTGAACAAAAGGTTGATGGTATATTTAGTCGATAACACAGCATGGTGTCGACATAGTGACCAAGTTCCATAACGTATCTGGTGAAACACCCGAAAAATGAGCCTGACACAGCTCTTTTGATAAGGGGACGACATGTGGAGGCAGCCATGGAGACGACTTCCATGATTAAGAGCGACAGTATGGGGCATTCATATTGCGCTGCTATGATTGCAACTTCAGGTCTCCAGCATGGCGGCGACAGATGGGCCGAGTTCCACAATGTATCTGGTGAAATACCTGAAAATTCTGCCTGACACAGCTCGTTTGATAAGGGGATGATGTACTGCATATCCTCTCGTGCTCCAGCGTCTGGGGTATAGAGAGTTGAAAGTGCGACATCTGGCTGGACGCTGTGGAGGATCGTGGGAGGCAAAATGACGGGAGGAAACAGCAGGGCAGCATGCATGGATGCCTCTGAGGCTGCCTATTTTGGATGGAGCTGGCGGTCCACTGCCAGGCGAGCTTCGCCTGTCCAAGCCCCTGTCTCTCGGATCCTCCCCACCCAAATGGGCCTGGGGGCAGAAGCGTTTACTTGAAAAAATTATAATTTTCAAAGAGGCCGGGCGTTTGAATATTTCACCTAGGAATAATGGAAAGCATAGTGGTTCTATTTTTAATGTTTTTACGGGAAATGGTTCATTGATTTAAGAGCGACAGTATGGGGCATCCCTATTGCGCTGCTATGATTGCAACTCAGGTCTCAGCATGGCGGCGACAGATGGGCGGCGTCAGTATGTATCTGGGTTGTGAAACACCTGAAAATTCTGCCTGGACAAAGCTCGTTTGATAGGGGACGATGTATGGAGGCAGTGAACTAGTAGTAGAATAAAGGTGCTGCAGTTAAAACTAGTCGGATATGAGATGGAGCTGGCGCTCCGCAGCCAGGCGAGCTTTCGCCAATCCAAGCCCCTGTCTCTAGGCTACTCCCCAAAAGCACTTCTAAGAACTTTTGTATAAGATCAAGTGTAGTAGCTTCTTATAAGTTAGGATAGGCAGGTGAGGGGATGTAAAACAGATGCGCAAGAAGCGCTGTGAAATAATATTGGTAAATGATATAAAGTTTGCCAGTTATTTTGGGATTACAACAGCAGAGGTGGCGACAAAGTTAACAAGTTGGGTGGAATCCATGAAAACAACCCAAAATCTGCCTGACACAGTTCGTTGATAAGGAGACATATGGAGGAGGCAGCTATATGGACGACTTTTGGAGGCAAGCTATGGCGATGACGTGTGGAGTGGTGAGCAATGGAGACAACGTGTGGAGCCAGCTAAAAAGACGACATGTGGAGGCTGCTATGGAGACAATTTAATTTGGATAGTGCCTGTATGTGGCAGTCCAAAAAATTTTCAAACCAGAGGAGCAGGTAGGTGGTCCTCCAGAAAAATTAATACATAGAGTACTTTAGCTAGAGCCAGTTGGCCCGGCACAAAATAGCCAGTTTCCTATGCTTTAGTGTACAAAGAGAGGAGAAGGAGGACAATGGAGGAGGAGGGAGTGCATACATTATTCAGGTTGAGCTTTTTCACCTGTGGAGAAATGAAAATCCGGAGAAACCAGGCTTATCATCTTGATAAGCGTCAGCCTGTCAGCGCTGTCAGTCGACAGGCGTGTACGCTTATCGGTGATGATGCCACCAGCTGCACTGAAAACCCCGCTGACAACACGTTAGCGACAGAGCAGGCAAGAAACTCCAAGGCGTACAGCGCCAGTTCGTGCCACATGTCCAGCTTTGAAAACCAGTAGTTGAGGGAGCTGTGTGATCATTTAGGACGATGGTATGGTCAGCTACCTACTCCTCACCATCTTTCTGAAAGATCAGCCCCTACTCTGCCGAGACTGGGGACAGGTGACAGTGTCTTGCTGGGGGACATAAAATGGCAAAGGCCTTGTAAAGCGTACCCCTGCCAGTGCTGGACAAGCTGCTGCTCGCCTACTTCCCTCGCTACTTGTCCCGCAGAAGTAGCCCTCTGCGCTAGCGCTGTCAGAAGGGAAATACTGTTTCAGCTGTGCACCAGGGCTGTGGTATCATGCATTCTCACACTCCTTCCTCTCCAGGGATGAGAGTGAAAGATTTTGCTTTGTACCGTGGGTCCAGGAGAGTGAATACCCAGATCGGTGCTGGAATAAATTCTTGAACGCGAGGGTCACGGGATAGGCAGCCTAGCATGAAATCTGCCATATGCGAGGCCCACGCGCAAAAATTACTAACGCGAGCAATCACACCGAAATCACTGCCCTCGCCTCCTCCTCTGTCCATTCCCATCATCCCTCCTCCACTCTCTCTTCTTCTCGCCAACCCCCAACACGGCTGAACAGTGAAGGACTGAAAATGGTCCCCTGAGAGTGCGCTGCCCTGAGAGTGGCAGCATCTGTGCTGGACTTCCTGAAATGCGCACAGATGCGTGCGCACCTTGTGAGCAAATCAGACAGATTGGGGTATGTCTTGAGGAAACGCTGAACTTGAGATTTTAACACATGGGCCAGGCATGGACATGTTCAGCCTGCCGAGTTGCAGAGCCGCTCCAGGTTACGGCGTTGTCACACATTACCATGCCTGGCTTCAGGTTCAGCGGTGCCAGCCAAGATCAGTCTGCGCCGTGATGCCCTGTAATAGCTAGATGGGCGGTGTGCTTTTATCGCCTAGGCTCAGCAGTTTGAGCCCGCCTGCTGTCGCTTAGCAATGGCACTGCGCACATCATGCCACGGATGGTAATTGGAGCGAGGAGGGGAGGAGGTGGAAGGGGGTGGGGAGGAGGAGGAGGCATAGTAGGCTTGAGACCTGGACCGAGGTAGGCCCCGCAATCCTCGGCGTGTTGGCAGTAAAGAGCCAGCACCAGGGTCAGACTCGGTCCCAGCCTCCACCAAGTTAACCAATGTGCCGTCAGCGATATAAGTGGCCATGCCCGGCAGCACTCGTCCAGTGCGTGGTCAGGTGGACCTTGTCAGAAACGGCGTTGTAGGGCACGGATGAGTTCATGACACGGCTGTGCAGCTGGGACGGCCACATCGGGAAAAGTAGTGGCGGCTGGGGACCGAATACCGAGGGGCGGCCGCCGCCATGAGGTTTCGAAAGGCCTCGGTCTCTACCAGCCTATAGGGCAGCATCTCCAGGCTAAGCAACTTGGAGATGTGGACGTTGAGGGCTTGGGCGTGTGGGTGGGTTGCGCTATACTTCCTTTTGCGCTCCAGCGTCTGGGGTATGGAGAGCTGAACGCTGGTGGATGCTGTGGAGGATCGTGGAGGCGAAGATGGGGTTTTCGCACGGGAGGTGTTTGGGCCGTGGTCCTGGGCAGGGGGCTGACTAGCAGATGACACAGGGGAAGGAGCAGTGGTGTGCCCGGCCGGAGATGAACGGGCTTGGTGCCATTGAGTGGGGTGTTTAGCATTCATATGCCTGCGCATACTGGTGGTAGTTAAGCTAGTAGTGGTGGAACCCCTGCTGATCCTGGTTTGTCAAAGGTTGCACACCACAGTCCGTCGGTCATCCGGTGTTTCTTTAAAGAACCTCCAGACTTCTGAAAATCTAGCCCTCGCCACGGGAGCTTGACTACGGGCAACATTTGGCGCTGATGCACCAGCTCTGGCCCTGCCTCTCCGTCTGGCCCCACCACTGCCTCTTCCAACCTTTTCTGCTATAGGACTCGCCTCCGTCTCAGAAGCACTGTGTTCACCCGGCCTATCAACCCAGCTTGGGTCTGTCACCTCATCATCCTCCGATCCCTCAGTCTGTTCCCCCCTCGGACTTCCTGCCCTGACAACAACTTCACCACTGTCTGACAACCGTGTCCCCTCATCGTCCGACACCTCTTTACATACTTCTTCCACTATGTCAATAATGTCATCATCACCCACAGACTGCGACTGGTGGAAAACCTGGGCATCGGAAAATTGCTCAGCAGCAACCGGACAAGTGGTTTGTGACTGTGGGAAGGGTCCAGAAAACAGTTCCTCAGAGTATGCCGCTTCAAATGCCAAATTTTGCTGGGAGGGGGCAGACTGGGGGGAAGGAGGCTGAGGTGGAGGAGCCGGAGGAGTGCTGATTTCGGTGACATGGGTGGACTGCGTGGAAGACTGACTGGTGGACAAATGGCTAGAAGCATTGTCCGCAATCCACGACATCACCTCTTCACACTGTTCTGGCCTCAACAGTGCTCTACCACGAGTCCCAGTAACTTGAGACATGATGAACCTAGGGAGTGTAGCTCTGCGGCGTTCCCCTGCTCCCTCATCAGCAGGTGGTGTCTCACCCCGCCCAGGACCACGGCCTCTGACCCCTGCAGTGGTTGGACGCCCACGTCCACGCCCTCGTCCTCTACCCCTAGCCCTCGGGTTAAACATTTTCCAAATTAAAGTGTAAACTTGAAAAAAAAAAAATTTTGTGTTTAATTTTTTTTAGTTTTTTATTTTTTTTAACAAAACGATGCTATCCTATTGCTATGGCTAGTTTCTAACCTAGACTGACAGCACACAACTGGATTTTGTGCTTTGCAATATGAGTTTGAGCTATAAAATGAAATAAAGGTAAAAAAAAAAAAAAAAACAGCAGACTCTGCCTAATTCTACTCAAACCCCTAATAAATTGTCCCACTTCGGTGTTTGAGGTGGATATGCGTGTCACTAAGAGCTAAACACAACGGTCGCAAGTCTTCCAGCAAATTCCTCACAGTATGGTACTAGCTGCACTACTAGTGCCAGCAAGCCCAGCCACAAGCAAACAAAAAAAAGGAAAATATAACGCTATTGTAGGCCTAAGTAAGCCGTTGGGGTTCTCCTATGGCTATTTTGTAGCCTACAATGAGAGCACACTGCTTTGCAAGATGAGTTTGAGCTATAAAATGAAATACAGCTAAAAAAAAAAAAAATCAGCAGACTCTGCCTAATTCTACTCAAACCCCTAATAAATTGTCCCACTTCGGTGTTTGAGGTGGATATGTTTGTCACTAAGAGCTAAACACAACGGTAGCAAGTCCCCCTGCAAATTCCTCACAATATGGTACTTGCTGCACTACTAGTGCCAGCAAGCCCAGCCACAAGCAAATAAAAAAAAAAAGTATAACGTTATTGTAGCCCTAAGAAGGGCTGTTGGGTTCTTGTAGAATCACTTCTGCCTAACTATTTCTGCCTATTCTAATAGAACACCCTAACGCTTTCCCTGACCAGCAGCAGCTCTCTCCCTAGCGGCATCCAGACACAGAATGATCCGAGCAGCACAGGCAGGGGCTAGTCTATTCCAGGGTCACCTGATCTGGCCAGCCAACCACTGCTATCGACGTGTAAGGGTACCACGTCATGCTGGGTGGAGTGCAGAGTCTCTTGGCTTGTGATTGGCTCTGTTTCTGGCCGCCAAAAAGCAAAACGGCGGGAGATGCCATTTTCTCGAGCGGGCGAAGTATTCGTCCGAGCAACGAGCAGTTTCGAGTACGCTAATGCTCGAACGAGCATCAAGCTCGGACGAGTATGTTCGCTCATCTCTAATCCTTTCCTTTTTTAGGATGTTAGGAGGTTTATAACTAGGAGGTGTGATTTTTTTTCAGATTTTCCCAAAAATGATCAAAACCAACTTTTGGAGGGCCAATTTAGTTAGAACTGACTTTTTAAGGCCTACGTTACACAAAACCCCCCAAAATGACAGCATATTAGAAATTGCACCTCTCAAAATATTCAAAACAGCCTTTGGGAAGTTTGTTAACCATATGAGCATTAAATGAGGGTGAAAAATACATGAGGGTGAAAGGGAAATTACAGAAATGCAATTTCATCTTACAATATATTCATTGAACACTAAAATTTGCACCTTCACAATAGGTTAAAAAGGAAAATGCATTTTACAATGTTTAGTGCAATTCCTCCTGAGTATGCCAATACCCATTTTGTCACTGTACCATACTGTACGGGCACAGGGGGGAACTTGGAAGGAAAAGAGCATTGTTTTGTTTTTGGAGGACAAATATGGCTCAAAAAGTTTTCATGTGTCAGGATGCATTTGGAGAGTCCTAGTGGTACAAAAAAGAAGAGAACCCCAACAAGTGACACCATTTTGGAAAGTACACCCCTTGGAGAATTTAGCAAGGTGTAATATGTGTATTTGCCTCTACAGCGAGTTACCCCTGCTGCACGCTCGGGGCAGTGGGTATCCAGTACGCGTGCGCTTTAGGGAAGTTAATGCTGTCTGTCTTCTGAATCAGCCTGGGTTTCTGCTCCTATGGGATTCTGGTGGCGGATCTCGGGCTTCATAAATTGGATCTGGACCTTCCACCTGTGCCAGTGTTTGTCCTTCTGGAACTCACAGCCTAGCTGGATTCCTGTCTCCTGTTCACCCTTAGCGTTGTTTGCTCTTTCCCAGTATTGTATTTTGCCAGTTAGTTTACTTTTCCTTAACTAGCCAGTTTGACCTTGACATACTCTCTGGTGTGACCTGGCGTTTATGCTCACTCTTCTATGTTCTGTGTCTGAACACCTTTAGTTCTCTTTTCTTGTGTCTGCTTTCATTTCCTATGTTGTCTTGGGTCCCTCTCACCTCCCAGGGCCTTGCAGGGTAGATAGGAGGTTCCTGCAGCAGAGGCTCCCTACCTTCAAGGGGGTTCCTGCCTTGGTAGGGTCTAGTATGTAGATCAGCGCAGGGTTAGTTCGCCCTCTCTCCCCGTTCTGTCAGCCTGCACCTAGACTTGTGTGGTAGTTCTTTTTGTGTTCAGTATTCCAGTCGTAAGTTTTCCAAACAAAACCTATTTCTCCCGAGTGTAGAATTGCTTCATATGTGCAAATAAAATGTTGTATGGGTGCACAGTAGGGCTCAAAAGGGAAAGAGGGGCGTTGGCCTTTTAGAAGCCAAATTTGACAGAAATCCTTTACATGTGTTAGGATGCATTTAGAGAGCCCTAGAGGTATCAAAACCCCAAGAAGTGTCACTATTTTGGAAAGTACACCCCTTGGAGAATTTAGCAAGGTGTAATATGTGTATTTTGCCCTACAGGTGTTTAAATCAATTAGGCCCCTAAAAGGAAAAAGATGAAAATTTTCACCAGAAAGTCACTTTTGGTCCTAATTTTTGTAAGCTATAAGGGATTAAAGATGACACCATCTAGGAAAGTACACCCCTTGGAGAATTTAGCAAGATGTAAGATGTGTATTTGCCCCTAAAGTTGTTTGATTTAATTAGGCCCTAAGGTGAAAATTTTCCTATAAAGGTCACTTTTACCCCTATTTTTTTTAAGCCACAAGGAATAAAAGATGAAATAACCCTGAAAAATGTGTAAAACTATTTCTCCCGAGTGTATAAGTACCCCACATGTGCATATAAAATGTTGTATGGGTGTACAGTAGAGGAAAAGAGGGATGTTTGTCTTTTAGAAGCGAAATTTGACAGAAATCCTTCACATGCATCAGGATGCATTTGGAGAGCCCTAGTGGTACCAAAACAGAGGGGAACCCAAAAAGTGACCCTAATTGTTGAATGCACACCCCTTGGAGAATATAGCAAAATATAATATGTGGTGTAGTGTAATACACATGGTGAAATGAGAATTTTGAACAAACAGGTAGTTTCCAAATATGATGTGCAATGGAGTCCAAGATGGAAATTGCAATTATTTCTGGAAAGTTCAGTGCCCATTATATGACGCCTGTTATGTGATGCCTGTTATGTAATGCTCTGTATGTGGTGCCCATTATGTGATGCCCAGTTTGTGCCACTGTGAAATGTTAGCTACCTGATTAGGAAGCCATGTTTCCTGATGCGAGAAGACCCAACATGTGATCGCTAGCCAGAACGTTAGCCAGAAAATACAGCAGGGTCCAGAATGATAAGACACTTGGAATATAAATAAATAATAATAATAAATTTGGAGAATTCTAAAGGATCTGCTAACAAATCCAGAGGCTTAGAGGGGAAATAGAAAACATAAATAAAAAAACATAAAACCACAAACCACATCCCGCAATGAAATAATCAGCGGGTTTTGGTGATCAATGTTTTTGTGCTGAAAAACTAGGCTTATACTCGAGTATATATGGTATATAGTTTTATTTATATTTGTCCAATTTGATTGAAGAAAAACTAGAATAGAAAAAATTGCATTTGTTTTTTATAGCGGCATAACATTTTTTGTAAAGCAATTTGATAAAAAAGTACATTTTTGGCAAGTCTTTCGGTTTTTTTTACCGTGTTCATCGAGCGGGTCCAATTATGATTTATTGTACAGATTGTTACGGGCGTGGTGATACCAAAAAAGTGTTTTTTTTTGTGATTTGGTGTTTTTTGTACTTTATTACTTGTGTATAGGGAATTGTGGTGCTTGAACAAGTGATCTTCTGATCACTTGTTCAAGCTTTTATACTGCTTTAACAGTGCAATACAGATGTATTGATGTACAGATGCTGTGCATGCTCAGTGTATTACATCTGGGTCCTGCCAGGAGGCAGGGACCTGACTCCCGGGACGGATCGCGCAGTCCCCGGGGTCTGCCAGTGCCTCTTCTGCCAGTGCCTCGGATCCACGTCAAAAGCCCCTTACACATTGGCGTCACGTTTGACTGCAGCGTGTAAATGGTTAACCGCCGCGATCGGAGAGACCTCTGGTCACGGATGATACAGACGGGTATGTTAAGCAGGCCCAGTGTGGATTTTACAAAGGTGTCTATGCTAGATAGGCCAACATACACTAATAGACTACTGCTTACTACATGTCTGCATTAACCTTTGTGACATAACCTGTCTAAGGAGGACCAAGGTGGGCGAGCCAGGACAGGCAGCTGCGCATCATGGAAATAGAGGCACAGCCGAACCATTAGTATTCATGCCGTGCCCCCTACCAGTCTCTCTATGTCCCTGGCCTGACCCAAAGTTCTTTGCACCGGCATGCAGCAAAGTCAGATACCCTGTAAGTGTGCAGGGGTGAATACTGGAGAGATCCATGGAAAAGTGGTAGCCCAAAGTCAAACCAGTTGGATAACACAATGAGGATTTATCAGAACTGTCTGAGCTCAGCTTTCATTATATAAACTGCATTGGTAAAATGAAAGCCGAGTCCTTAATTGGTTGCAATGAGCAACTAGAACAGTACTGCTCTCACATACTTCTGATAAATCTCCCACAGTGAATCAACAACCTGATGTATGTTAAACTTGATGTAGTAATTGAAGCCACTTCCATCAAATAAGGTGTAGAATTACTCTATACTTGAATGAACAGTGCTGTAGTAAAACAACATAATTGGTAGCATATAATAATATATATAATAATATATATAATAATGACACAACAATTAATTGTAATCACCGTTATATTTTATTTTATATAAATTTACAATCATGTACACATTTTTTTGCATATCTTATGTATATTCATAATTTATGTACACACTTTCTTTGTATACCATACATAACTTTATCGGTAACACATGTATCTTCAATCACTTTTTGCTATATTAGGAACAGTGTCTTAATAACACTTGTTTCTACACCAATGTAGTCCTGATGAGGGTTGAATTATGAAATTGTGATCCTACTTTTTTGTGTATTTAGTCATTTTTAGTTGTATAATTTTGCATTTTTATTCTCATTATTGTGTCTGTTTATATCTTCAATTGTACCTGTGATTCTATTATTCCATCCTTTTGTCTTCCAGTTTTGCGATATGCATGTCCTGCTTATACATTGGGATATTATAATCTACCTCTTGCGAGGATGTCATCTCCTTTACTAAATGCACGCGCATGAGTGGCTGTAGACAGGTTCCTAATTTGATTGGCGGTAATACCTGAGTTGTCTCCTTCCATCTTATGCGCCAATGTTTTGCGCATGCATCCCTTCTTGGCTCTTGAATCACGCAATAGGTGTGGTAAATGACAGTGACGCAACCGGTCACTTGTTTGGATCACATTATCGACACAATGAAAGAGCCGGAACTGGAAGTGGCGTTTACTGCATGCACCCAATAGGACACTAGGTTTTTACCGCTTTTTAAACATTGAGCTTCTTAGCTCTTTCTACTTTTTTCTATGCCACTGTTCATTGTGCAGTTTTTAACTTATGTGAAATAAAGTCTTCAGGAATTTTTTATCTTACCCCAATCACGAGTGCTGGATACCTTTGTTTCTTTGTTTGGATTTCTACCTGCATCAACACAGGATTCCCTTCTGCTGTTCCGGGCACCGTTCACACAGACAAGCAATCCCAGTGAACAACATCTGAACTTATGGTGAGCTGTGATCTCTTTTTCTTTCCTCTGACTATATGAGAATGAGAATGTCTTTTCCCATATAAACATTGGAGATACACACGTTTTTTCTTGCATTAAATACTGTCCCCTGTCTGACTGGCTTTACCCTTGATGAAGGCAGCGTTCCGAAACGCGCATCAAGGTTTTAGTTATCTGGGAGGACATGGTAACTTCTGATGCCAGGTAATTACTTCTTAACACTGTTTATTTATAATGACAAATTGGTGATATACACAGGGTGGCTCCATTGAATATGCAGTCAAGCATTATATAGATATAAATAACTTCCATCCCCTGTATCATATGTCTGTGAGCCTTTACTTTGTTCTCTGGCAACTTGTTAATAATTATTAATTATTGGTGTATATACTAGACCATATCCACATCCCCAGATGTTTATATTATCCCTCCAGCACAAGCTGGTATTTTTGTACAATGTCTGTTACAATTTAAATAAATGCTTCAATAAAATTGTGATAATTTTGTAAATTTAAAACCGTAGAATTCTGGCTTTTTCTTTATAGGTTTTTCATTTTCTTTGCTTCCATAGCCTTGAATACAGAGTGACTGAAAATGCAACCACGAGAAGGGGGAATCATCAGACACCTGTTCTTGAGAACGGTGCAGGTCCCAAATGTGGAAATTGTACCTTTTTATAGATTTATGTCATGTCTTGTGGCTTAACACATAGGTACACAATATTTACCGCAGAAGCTACTTTTCCCCTTCCTGAAATAGTTTTATTTTGGAATCTAACATGGTTCTAACTTTGGAGCACTTAATTTTCACCGCTGTAATTTCAAGACTGTTTTCTTGTGATACATTGTGCTACATGTAAAGGTACATTTATATGTCCACAACAGGTGGCCATGAGCTAACCGCACAAACGGCAGCTACCTCACAGCAGCAACAGGCATGCATTTTACACGGATAACGTGCAGTGAGCATATTGGCCCAGATTTATTAAAGCCCCTGCACCAGTTTTCTGGCAAACTTTGCAATTCTTATGTGCAAACTGCTTGAACATTTATGTAAGAAGTGCTTGCACCACATATGTTGCGTGCAACCCTTTTGTGTCACAGTTGCACTCTTCTTCACGCAAAATTTTGTCACTAAAGTGGGCGTTCCTGCCATCAATCGGACTGTGTGCTACATTTAACATGCAAAGTCTTACAGAAGTGTGTTGCACAGCCCATGTTACAGGTATACGAAAACAAGGTTGGTGTACTCTGTTGGGGCAGTGCAGGGAGCACTGCCAGTTTAATAAAGAACATGCACCACAATTCATGAATCTGGCGTCCTTTGCACACTACACAAGCAAACTGCAGATGTGAGTCTTATAAGGCACATTGGACCCCCAACTGCAGCTGGGTCCTCCTTGCCCCTCTTCACGCAATGATGTGTGGAGCTGGGGTGTACTACTCCGGCTTCACTTGCAGCAGAGCGCTGGCACATGGAGCTTGGGAGTGAAGGTAAGTTTTTTTTTAATACGCCCATTTAGGAACCTCATACAAGGCGATTTGGGGCACTAAACCACCTCCGTAAAGCCCTGTGGTGTAGTACCCGAATTGCCCTGGTAAGTTGTCTTTAAGAGCAATTTTTTATTTTCATGTAAAACACCAAAACATATGTTTTGAGGAACCTTCTCAGTATTGAGAGGCCCAAATAATAGAAAATCTGGAAGTTTTTAACCCTTTACATTTTTTACAAGGGTTAAAACACACCGGAGATGCAATTTAGAAATAGTATTTGTGGCTAAATGAATGTATTTTCCTAAACACTGTACACATTCACAATCGATTAAATGACGAAATTCCTCCTGAGTGTGCCTATACTCCATATGTGGTAGTAAACTGTTGTATGGGCACACGACAGGGGAATGAAGGGAAGGAGCGCCATTGCAAAGCAGATTTGCATGGTCTCATTATACAGGTTTTAACATTTTATATTTTTGATGTGGACAAATGAGGGCTTTTTTGTAGAATAAGATGCACTTTTTCAGATACTCCTTTTTGGGATGTCTATAGCTTATTGATGAGATTTTATAACTTCTTTCTGGGTTGAGGAAAAGAAAATCATCATTACATCAATAAGTAATGTATATACTGGTATTCCGTTTATATTGGCCTAATTATACTAAACAACAACTAAATTTCTTTATAAGAAGAGTTTTTCTCTTTAGTGGTATCATTTTTGAGTATGTTACATTCTCCTACACTCTCATAT
Source organism: Engystomops pustulosus (assembly GCA_019512145.1). Lineage (NCBI taxonomy): Eukaryota > Metazoa > Chordata > Amphibia > Anura > Leptodactylidae > Engystomops > Engystomops pustulosus. Next base: position 131,188,180 of record CM033641.1, on the reverse strand, counting down.
TACTGATTGTTTGTAGTTTACAAACTGTACAGTATTTATGGAGTTTACCATGCAGATCCAATAATGCTTCTGATTTATTGTGCAGATTGTTAAAGATGCAGCAATACCAACTATTTACCGTTTCTGCGATTTTAAGTTTCTGTAATGGAGACTTTCTATTTATTTGTAAAAAAATTTTATTCTTTTTTTTTTACTTAATTTTACTGTAAAGTCAAAACAATATCTATATATTTTTTGCCTTTACAGTGAACAGAATACAAAAGTAAAAGAAAAACTATGCTAACAGGGAATTTTTTTTGCCTCCTACATTAAAATAAAAAGTGATCAAAATGTCAAATGTAAATGGTACCTAAAAAAAACTAAATCTCATTGTGCAAAAAACATGACATAATAATGCTTTTATGAATAAAAAATATATTTCTCTCTGAATATGGCGACATAAAACAAACAAGCTTTTCCCAAAAAGGTGTTTTTGTGCAAATGTAGTGCAATTTAAAAGAAACAACTGAACATATTTGGTATGTTTGTAATTATATTGACCCACAGAAAATTGTATGGTGAATGGCACAAAACTTCTCATTAAAAAACAGATGGCCAAAATCCTGGTTCCAACTCTGTTTGTTTACATGGCGCCCGGACCGGAGCGACAGCAGCGCTGGATACCGGAGGGCACCGGAAGGTAAGTACATCTTTATTGTTTTAGGCAGCCCGCTCCCGGCCACATATAGTTTTTTTCAAAACTCGGACAACCCCTTTAAGCAGATAAAAGTCCTGGAGTGGATTTAAGGTGTGGTGCCTGGTTTTGAAGATTTTGCTGTGTTGAAAATATGTAGTCATAAGATATCTTCATAATGGGAGAGGCAAAATCTACAGTTTGGTACATCCTGAGAAAGAATGTACTGGTGAACTCAGCCACGCAAAAAGACTTGGACCCCACAGAAGACAACAGTGGTGGATGATCACAGAATTATTTCCACTATGAAGAAAATCCCTTCACAACAGCCAACCAAGTAAACAACCTGTTAGTGTATCAATATCCAAATCTACAACAAAGAGAAGACTGCATTAAAGTAAATACAGAGGGTTCACTGTGCAGTGTAAGCCACTTATAAGCCTCAAGAATAAAAAGGATAGATTAGACTTTACAAAGAAACATCTAAAAAAGCCAGTACAATTCTAGAAGAATATTCTTTGAACAGATGAAACCAAGGCAGTGGTAGTGTGAGGGCTTCGGCATGCAAGACTGCCAATGGCACTGGGTCACTGGTGCTTATTAATGATGTGAAACAGAACAAAAATGGCCAGCGGAATTCTGAGGTATTCAGAGACATAGTGGAGCACATTTACTTAGGGTTGTGCGCCGCGCTTTAGTCGGACTGTTCACGTTTTTTCATGGCTATAACGGCTTGCACAGGTATTTAAGAAGTGTGTACGCTCCGATTCCACAAAAAAGATGGTGAACTCTGTCGGACCTGAGCGGGGAAGCGACACATTCATGATTTCTGGTGCACGATCTTAGTGAATTGCTGCACGCTGCATTATAGACAGACAATGTACTTTCAGTGAACTCAAGTGACCTGGTAAGTAAATGTTCCCCAGTGTGTGCTCAAATCCAACAAAATGTAGCCAAACTGATTTATCAGCGTTTCATAATACAGATGAACAATGACCCAAAACATAAAGCCGAAGCAACCCAGAAGTTTATTAAATGCCCAAGTCATTCACCCGATCGTGGGCCTCCATGATCCACTACTTTACCATAGGGTGTCTTTGCTAGTTTGCTCCATCGGGGTCAGGCTTTGGGTCGCCTTAGAGGCCTTTCTAAATCCACGTCCAATGTTGGGTTCTCTCTGGATGCATTCTAAAATCGATGGCTGTCTTTCTTCATTTTCACCTCTCTACAAACCATTTTTGATCCCAGGTTCAGTTTCCTCAATTAAAAAAGGTTTTCTGAGACAATGTCTTTCAGCAAAGCGCCAGATCATTCTAGAACTTTAAAAATCATCGGTGTGTCCCACTAAAGCTTAATGGGTAGAGGCCTTGAATCATATTATGTATATGGAGGATATGAGGGACACAAATCTTATTGTGGTTCTTCAGATCTCACGATACACAATGATCTTGAATTGACTTTCGAAGTTCCGCAAATTTTGGGACCTGGTTGGTTGTGGTTGGATGATCCCTCCAGCTTTCCCCCTTGCAAGGAACTGGCTCTATTAAACCTATCTATTATTAGTCATGATCACTTGTATTTCTTCTTTTCTACCAAGGGTATCTTCCTTTTAGTTCCTCTTATTGTCTCTTTAGTCTCCCTTCTTTATTGGTCTCCCAAGTGTGAGTGTTGTTTATTGGTGTCCTATTTTACTTGTTTAGGGTTAGTTTACTCTTTTGGTATGGTTGTCTGTTTCAGTGTTATGAATCGACATTCCACAAGGCTTTTGACAATACCTGCTTGTGTTTAACTGCTCATGTTTATTAAATTGCCACTTGTTCTATTGTATTTGTGATGGCTCTCATTATACAACATTTTATTAAATCTTTATTGAACATAAAGACTAAACTTCAGACAAAGTCCCACAAACAAACAGCAACTGAAAACCACTGCAGTGAAGACCTGGCAGAGCATTAAAAAGGAGGAAACCGCAACTGGTGATGTCCAAGTGTTCATTGCTAAAAAAAGGTTTTGAATCAAGTATTATAAATGAACATTTTATTTCTCATTTAATTTTTCAATTAAATTTGAGCCCCTGAGTACATTTTAAGAACAAAATGCATAAAAATTTACATTGATGGCAAAAAATGTGCCCCGAAAGAAAATACTTTTTTCACACCTCCTAAATTCCTAAATTTAATAGACGTACAGGTGTAGAGTTCATAGATACCTCATAGGCCTATGTTCAATTGAATAATAATCTTAAAATCACAAAAAAAATTATTTTCACCAAGAAATATTAAGAGGGCCATGACTTGCAAAATATAGCAATTAAACACATTAAAAAGTAAATACACCCCTAAAACTTATTGTAATATCTGTGTTGGTGTCATAATTTGTCTGTGGAGTGGAGCTATAGAGGAACTGAGTGTATCCCTAAGTCTTCCTTGTCAGTGTATACAGGTTTAGGCTTGCTGGCTGTTTGCATTGATTGGCACCACACCCAACTCTCTCTCTTGCAGCTTGGCTCCAGTTCAACAATAGTTAACCTGTTGTGATTGACAGCTTCTTACAATACTCACATTACTCCCTTGCTCTCTGTTTTGTCCAGATCTTAGAGTTCTGACCCAATGGCTGGGGCTCTCCTATTACACAAAAGTCCTGCCCACTCTTGTAAGTATAGAAGTTTTCTTAGCTCCATACCACTCATGTGATTCTGATCGCTGTCTTCTGGCATTCTGATTTTTGGCTTATGCTTTGAATATTCTCTGCTCTTGTACTCTGATTTTGTACTTTGTTTGTCCTCTGGGTACTGACCCACCTCTACTGACTTCTGTTTATTGTTTGTATTTTCTTGTTCTGTCTTAGTGTTTTGCACTTAAGTGGGCTGGGCAAAAGGTAGTGAAAGTTGAAAAGTGGGTTAAGTCCTACAGCCCAGGATTCTGTCTCTATTCATTCCAAGATCCTGTATTACACCTTTTTGAAAGCAGCAAACCTGACAATTGCATTTGTTTCGATCAACAGTTGATTCTCTTGCTATTTTGGGACAAACCCAATTTATTAAATAACATGCATGAAAACATTTCTACAACTTACATCAAAAGTGGAGGTTTACACACAAATAGGGATGTAAAAATAATAAGTTAAAGTAAGATGATTTATATGTACAATAAACAAAAGCTATGCAATATTTGTTATATCCAAAAAAATTATGTAAAAATGTAAAATCAAAAGCTCCTATCCTGTCAAAATCAATTTTTTTCAGAAACATCCTACGATGCAAACTGATAAAATGTAAAAATTCCAAAAAATTTTCACTAAGATATGTACACATCCAGACTACTTATAAAAAAAGTACTTTTTTTTTGAAAACAGTAAGGTGTAAGGAATTAATACATACTCCACAAATGTATAATCACCGGAATATGCATCAAAGGGAATGTTAAATCAGTGAGATGTGCCAATATTTTTGCAAAAATTGACACTAAGGCTCACACAGATATTGCTACATCTGTGTCTCTGTCTTCTGCAGTTCAGACTGTTAGGTTGGGAAGGCACTGAAGACACCAGAACAGTGCTCTGAACTAGCAAGGTTTAAGCATCTCAAACCTTCAAGAGCACTGCCTCTTTAACCTGGAGCATGCGCAGATATAAACCCTGTGTGCACCATCCTTCTTTGCTGATCAAACAGTTTGTCTTACTAGCTTTCTGTCGGTGCTTAGCTTGCTACCTGTTTGTACTTCTGGTTTTTCGATATTGGCTTATGTGATTGACTATTCTCCCTTGTATTTGATTTTGTACTTTACTTGCTATCTTGTTCTTACCCAGATTGTTTCCCCTCCCCTGTTAATTGTTTGTCTAAACTTTGGCACAGGGAGGGACTGATGCTCAGCTACTGTTTTATGGTTACTCTTTAGGGTGTACCCTGTAAACAGACAAGGACTGTTTGGAATGCTCAGATTTAGGGCTCACTGTTCTTGTCCATGTTCTGCCCTTACAGATTGACAAGCCCAAAAGAAACCTTTTGCTGTGCTATCATCATGGAGGCAATTGGTGATCAGTTACATAGTCTTGTTCACATGATGCAGAATGTTGAAAAGCGGGTTCAAGCACAAGAATAGTGCCCCCTTCTTATTGTTGGTCTATGTCAGAGCCCAAGGTCAAGTTGTCTGATTTGTTTAGTGTAAAAAAAGAAGATGTTTTTCTCCTTCAGGGAAAGTTGTAAATTATATTTCTACCTCAGTCCATAGGTAGTGATGCCCAGAAAGTAGGCATTGTTATATCTCTCCTATGTGGAAATCCCCACATGCTCCTGAGTTGTCCGTTATGGATTAATTTTTTTCAAATGGGTATGCTGAAGATCAAAAAAAGTGTTTTTGGATGTTTACCTGGCGCTTATCTTTTTGAATCCGAAAAGGAGAAATATTAGGCCATAAAAGATTTCTATTCTTAGTTAGAATGTCTGGTACCAATCTGGAACTTTCAGAGCAAGGCAAGTAAAAAAATAATAAGAGAATATATATGTATAAAAATATATGTAAATTCTCCAATGCACATTAAACCACTAATAGCAATATAAATGTATCAAATGCATAAAATAACAACATGTTCCGCCCCACAGCATTGGGTGCTTCATCAGGTCAGTGCATGTGTGTTTAAGGCTGGGGATTATATACTGTCTATGCTTTCAAGCATAGGTACAAGCAGCTGTCCTTAAGAAGTGCTTTTTGGAAAAAGGTATTCCTAAACACCTCCGAAAAAGGGCCTATGAAAAAAGTAAAAAATTAACACAAGAAACATGCCTAATTCCAAATAAAGAAAATTCCCCTAAACAAGCTGATTTTAATTTAAATTTTATCACGATATACTACATCACACACAAAGATATCTATAACATTCTCAGAGAACATTGGCATTTCCTAGGGAGAGATAATCTTTTGAAAGCAATTTTACCTGATAAGCCAGTGATTACAATTCGCCAGGCCCCTACCCTTAAAAAACCTCCTCGCTCCTAGTCGAATGAAACAACACAAAACTAAAAACAGTGAGGACCATGGAACAAGAGATGCAAGAAAATAAATTGTTTATGTTCAAACATTGGTCATAGTACCACAATATTTACATTTAAAGTCACCAGAGAGACACATGTCCAGTGGGTTAGCCAATTACAAATGAGAAGTCCAACACTTGCTGACTTCTTATTGAAATAATCCAAGCCTCCCATTGAGCAATTCTGTGCACCGTTGTTTGACTACAAAGGCCCGTTTGCTACAGCACGGAATCTAACAGTGCGGAAGTGGACAGGTGTGCGTGCCTGCCTCTGTAAACAAACAGCGGCATGGCATTGATGGGCGGGAGCAACAGGGAAGGTAAGCATAAGGTTCTTTTTGTCTTTACAGCCCCCTCCGCCCCCAAGCTGGATATATTATTTTTTGGAAGGGTGGATAACCCCTAGGAAAAAACTTTTCCAATATAACCTTTCAACTTTTAACATTTTTTGTCAATATGTGGATTTTATTTGTTCACATTCAGGACAGTTTTTTAATGGAGTTTAATAAATTATTTTGTACTTATGGATGATTAAAAAAAGGTCAATTTGGGAATTGTTTATCCTTTATTTTTTTTAAAAATTTTTTTAGCCTGGGTGGAAAGATATGAAACGTATGTTCTTGGTGGAGTAAATCTGGGAGAGTCTCTTGTTGAGAAGGACTCAGGTGTACTAGTAGATCACAGATTAAATAACAGCTTGCAATGTCCTTTTATGTAATATTACCACTGTACAAGGCATTGGTTCAGCCGAACCTGGAATATGCCATTCACTTCTGGGCACCAGTCCATATAAAGAATGCCCTGGTGCTGGAAAAGGTACAACGAAGAGCCACAAAAATGATAAGGGGCATGGAGGGTTTCAGATATGAGAAAAAAATCAATACAACTATATTTATCTAGTCTAGAAAAAAGGCGACCAAGAGGGGACATGAGTAATTTTTATAAATATATGAATGGTTCATGCAAAAAATGTGGTGGAATGTGGTTCCAGGTTAAATCAAATAAAAAAAAAAGGGGGAACTACCTCCGTCTGGAGAAAACAAGGTTTAATGACCAAAGGAAACAGGGCTTTTTTACTTTGAGAACTGTCAATCTGTGGAATAGCCTGCCTCAGGCGCTGATCACAGTAGGGACTCCAGAGAGCTTCAAGAAGGGTCTAGATGCTTTTTTACATCTAAATAACATTGACAGTTATGTTATATAGAATTGTTTCCCCTAAATCCCTTCCTTATCCAATCCTTTCCCTTCCTTGGTTGACCTTAATGGAAATGTATCTTTTTTCAACCCTTTAAACTAGGTAACTATGTAACTTGATCTCTTTAATAATGCACTGCTCTATCTATGTAGTGCAGTTCATTATCTTGTTAGCTGCTGGCCTAAAACAAAGATACTACAGGCAGCCCACAAGCTGATCACTGCTGCGGGGTGCCTATGAGAAGCAGAGGAAGCTCACTCCCTTTGTATCCGTTTAGACGCCGTGGTCCATGTTTCACTGTGCTCTCTAAAGGGTTAAACACCCAGGATAGGAGCATTTTAGCCACCATATCCCATAGCAATTTACAATTCACGTACAGAGAAAATTGGACAGAATTAATTTAATCAACAAGTTGAACACTTTGAGTGAGGATGCTGCTCTCAAGGGGTTACAGTTTGATAAAGAATTTGTGACACAAGAAGTAAAATACATTTATATTATTCCAGCTATATTTTGTAATATAAGGTTATACCTTTACCAGCAAATATTTATATGTACAGACACAAAGTCTGCGGATATTCTGGTTGAGTAAATGTGAGCCTGTCTAAAGAAATGTATTGCAACCCCTTTAGGACGCAGTCAGTTTGTACGTTATGTTTCAGCCATTTTTTGAAATCTGACCTGTCTCTTCCTGTGGTTATAACTTTTTACCACTTTTGACATTGTTTTCGCGTAATACATTGTAGTTTATGTTAAAAGTATAATTTTAATCATTGGTTATGTTTTGGGGGTTAAAATTGAACAATTAAGTAAAAATGTAAAAAAATTAACAATTTTCAAGGTCATACCACAAATTTAAAAACTTTTGTCATTTGTTTTCTTTTTCTTTCCATAATCTATTTTATGTTTGTCTATTTTTACAGATGCTAGACTGTTTATAGTTTTAGTAGCAAGGTCTTATCATTTAAAAAAAAATAATAATAAAATGTATATATATATATATATATATTGTTTGACAGTGAATTTTAGAGGCTTATGTACTATTAATCCCAATAAGCAACACCATTTTATGAATTTAACATCTCAAACAATTTAACAATTTAAATCAACATTTAAGAAGTCTGTTAACACTTTAATTGTTTCTCAGGAATCAAACAAATATGGAGTGGAAATTTTAACATTTCTATAATACTCTCATTTAGCTCTAAATTGTACACATTCAGAGGGTGTTGGAGGTAAAAATACATCCCACTATTTTTGGGCTATTTCTCCCAAGTTCGGCAATACCTCACATGTAGGTGTTTCGGCACACAGCCATGATTCTCATAACGGTTCCATACAAACATTAAATGTCATTGCCAGAGGTCACATTAATTACTCATAAAGCGTCATAGACGCATGATGAGATGCCATTACTCCCCAGAATAATTGCCATATGTAAAAGTACGCTTGGCCAATAAAAAAAATATCACTGGGATTGCAGCATGCGGGCACTGCTTAACACATGATGCAGTGTCCATAAGACCAAACACAAAGCTACTTTCCCGCTTCTAGTATTAAGCACTGGAGTCTGCATGGCTTCATCAGTTTGTGCGGCTGCAAGACTATTGCTCCTCTGCTCCACAATTTGACAGAACCAGGTAAAGAAAAGCTGTTTGCCAGCTCCCATCCTGCTGCCAACACCTGGCCCTCTACTGTCCTACAGCCCAACTATACCCCGCTCCATGCCACTATCTGCCCTCAGTCCTCCCCTCCCCCAAACAAGCTGCCCTGTCATGTCCCTCCAGCCACAGGAGGAGATAAACTCAAACTCAAAGTTGGGGCAAAGGCCTAGTGTGCAAAGCTCCTTAGGTCCTCCAGCTTCCACCCCTCCCTCACACATTGGGGTATAGAAAGTGGCAAGAAAGGACAGGGAGAAAGCGCTAATAGTGTGACATCTTAGGGGGTAACAAATGAACATAAAGCTGTAGATTGTGCTCACCGTTTTAGGTTGTGCTACAGATAGGCACAAGACTATTGTATGCTTTGTGGTGATAATTTTTGTCTGGTGCTGCCTCCAGAGGATAATCTCCTAAATGGAGTTGCCAAACTCTATAGGATGTGGTGAAAGTGGTCTATTGATGGGGTCCAAAAGGATGGCGCACACAGAGGTGAGTATACTAAAAATTTTTATTCAAGGTCTTTAAAACACAACACGTTTCGGGGAGTTCTACCCCTTTCTCAAGTGAACAAAAGACTGAGTACAGTGACAGAAAATAAAAAGGAGTTTTATAGACAAGTATATAAATAAGTAAATGAAAAAATAAGTAAAAAACAAACAGATAAAAAACATGGTAAGTATTGGTTGTGCAGATACGTTCTTAAATCGTGAACATGGTCGTAAAATTATATCATCATTGGAAGTATCACATCTGTGTATCAACTATAAAATATTGTACAAACGGTAATAAAGATTTGTAGATGTACATATATTGGACCATAATTTCATATAAGAGTACATGTAAAGAGATGATAATTAAGGAAAAGGAGGTTAGTTACTTACACATAATAGGATATCAAAGATAAAAAAGATAAAAAAGATCTAAAATATATAAATATAAATACATGGATTGATATTTGGAGCACTTCAAATTTACTATGGGTGCTGTGGTGAGCTTAGAAAGAGGTAACAGCGAGTGTGGTCTACTTACCAAATGCTGAGGAAAAAGGTAACAGTGAGAGTGGGCCACTTACCAGATGCGAGGAAAGTGTGGCTTCCTCCTTGGGCATTGGTGTTTGGTGGGGGAGCCTAGCTTATATTCTGTCAGCACAGGGAGTGGCTTGCGGCTTTTTTTTTTTTCCCTCTTTATTTGTCAGTGTGCTAGTTTCATTTGAACCATGTTTTTTTTTGATGTAGCATAATTTAGAGCATAAAGGTGACTTAGCAAAAAGTGTTAAGAATTTGGGGGTATGGCACATGATCAGGGTATTTGGGTCCTCTTTTGAATTTAGAAGTTATTCTCAAGTGTCTCGTTTAACCCATTGGGAGCCAGGCAGCTCAGTTTATATATCCAAAACATCTCCCTTTGACACAATTTGTTATATCTGCTATTTCCTACTGGAATTTGTTCAATGGGGGTAATTGTAAAACCTGCAAAATCATCCTGATGCTCGATATGGCTGTGTCTAGAAACTGTGTTTTGTGAAACCATTAGTTACGTTGCTTCGATGTTTGTTGATCCTGGTGTTGAGTTGTTGGATTGTGCGGCCTATATACTGTAATCCGGAGGGACATTCCAGTAAGTAGATCACAAAGGTGGAGGTGCAATTCAAAAAAGACTTGATAACAAATGATTCACCTGTTGTATTACTTTTGAATTGTTTCACTCTATGGCTGATGTTATTACAGCATTTACAGCTGGATTGTTCACATCTATAGCTCCTCATGGTTTTGGGGAGAAAATTATTGGTGACGAGTGTTTTGTCCACAGTACGAAGTCTGCTAGGTGCAAGTAAATTTTTCAGGGTTTGGGATCTCCTGTAGGTCATAGATGGTTTATTAGGGAGTTGTGGTCTCAGATAGGGGTCACCTAGTAAAATAGGCCAATGCCTTTCTAGAATTTCTCTTAAACGAGGGTGGTTATCGTTATAGGTCTTGATAAAATTTAGTCTACATGTTTTTTGTCCCTGATTTGATGATGACTTTTCTTTTGGAATAAGACAGTCTTTTTGGGATAGAAGTCCAGCCCTTTTGTAGGCTGAAGAGATAATTTTTGGAGGAAATTTCTTATCTCGAAATCTGTCTATTAAAATCTTGCTAACAATAGAACTGATAGCCCTTTCAACTTATCCTCTATTACTGTACACAACTCCTCTCCTCCCCCGAACCAGACCACAACACTCCCCCAATCGCCTCTGAACCTTAGTCATGTGACCAACACATGCCCGCCAACCCCTATAGAATTAACCATTCCAAGTAACGGGAACCTTCCCAACCAATCATCCACCAACATAGCACTTAGTCCGAAACTCCCAGTACCGAGTACCCCAAGAACCCCACACCATTATTTTTTACAACGAGGCCAGTTCAAGGCCCAAAAAAGAAAAAATGTAGATGAGGCACTAGGGGAGGCACAAGAAGAAGTTTCAACAAAAATATCAAGACCACTCCAAAAGAACAAAAAACTAAAATAAAGATTTTCAACTTATCCAAATATAATCTCAGCGAACCAGAAATAAGCTTACTTAATAAGGGTCTCTCATATTGTCCTACATCTAAATTTGATGATTTCCAACTGTTTCGTGACCTACACTCTTTCAGCAGGAAACTGACCTTAGCAAGACACTTTAACCTGCCAAAAACCACAAAAACCCTTACTGAACCCCTACCCTCCACCGCGACACCACCTGACAGAGAGGAATCTAAAAATCTGGTCCAAGTCGAGCTCACCCAAACCCCTCTTACCCCCCCCAGTCATAAATAGTGGATTGAAACCCAAATCCACTTTTTACTCTACATCATAGGGGTAACAATATTCAGACATTTGTGTCACTAGTAGAAAAAGAGCTTCGAGGTATCAATTCCGATACACAGCTCTCACATAATCTTACTTACAGAGAAAGAATGGCATTAAAATCTCTAATGAACAATAGTTCCATTGTCATTGGCAGTGCAGACAAAGGGGGGGGGGGGTATTGTCATCCAAGATAGAGAGACGTACATTGGAGAAGCTTTGAAAATTTTATCTGATGCTAACTACTACGAGGTCCTACAGAACAACCCAACCTATTCCGTTGCACATGAGCTTAAAGCTCTCCTAAGTGACGCCCTCTCTAATAACATCATCACAAAAACTGAAAAAGATTATATATGGATCAATTCCCCATCAACCCCAATATTTTACCATTTACCAAAAATCCATAAAGATCAAAAAAATCCCCCAGGACGACCAATTATATCAGGTATTTCATCCACAACGTGTAACCTATCCCACTATATTGATGTGCATCTACAAAGCTATGTCCAGAACTTACCATCCTACCTCCGGGACTCAACCAGTGTCCTCATCAGTCTACAGAACGTGACCTGGAAACCCTCCTACTGGTGGGTTACTTTAGATGTGTCTGTCCTGTATTCAAATATTCCGCACCAAGAGGGCATTTATAGGATTAATCAGCACCTAGAAAGAGGTGGACTAATGCCTAAGAAACAAAGAATTTTTATCCTTGAAGCAATACGCTTCATACTTCCCCATAATGTTTTTAACTTTCAAAACAAAACCTACAGACAGACGAGGGGAACGGCGATGGGTACCAAATTCGCCCCAAGTTTTGCAAATCTGTACATGGGCGAATTCGAAACTGAATATATCTCCAATAACCCCAAATGGTCCAACAATATCATCTATTACAAGAGGTACATTGATGATTTGCTGCTGATCTGGAAGGGTACAGAGGATGACATTCTGTCCTTTGTAACTTCCATCAACCAGAACAACTGGGGTCTGGCCTTCACGCAATCTATCTCCAAAACAGAAATCGAATTTTTGGATCTGCACCTACAGATAAAAAGCAACAAAATCTGTACTGAGACCTTCTTTAAGAAGGTTGACAGTAATAGCTTTCTCCATTTCAAGAGCGCACACCACTACAAGTGGCGTAAAAACATTCCCTTCAGTCAATTCAGACGTACCCGTAAGAACTGTTCTGAAACTGAATCTTTTCAAACACAAAGCAAGATTTTAATAGACAGATTTCGAGATAAGAAATTTTCTCCAAAAATGATCTCTTCAGCCTACAAAAGGGCTGGACTTCTGTCCCAAAAAGACTGTCTTATTGCAAAAGAAAAGTCATCATCTAATCAGGGACAAAAAACATGTAGACTAAATTTTATCACGACCTATAACGATAACCACCCTCGTTTAAGAGAAATTCTAGAAAGGCCTCGAACGAGCATCAAGCTCGGACGAGTATGTTCGCTCATCTCTAATCTTAACATTTGAAAAAGAACAGATAGAGAAAAAAATGGGGAAACTCCAATGAGATAGACTAGATTTTGAGACTGATAACATAAAATTCTGGCAGAAAGAGCCTGAACCAAAAGGGGAAACTACCACCAGAGCAGTTACCCCACAACACCCAAACACCACTGCCTCTCAACACCATCTCAACTGTTATCCCCGCCCTGCCACTGTCGCTTCCACTCACCAAATATCAAAAGACAACAACCGACCTGCAAAATGCCCATCAACCACCTTCATTAACTCCAAGAACAAAATGAAACACAATGACAAAGTTAAGAACTCTAATACCAACAAACTCCCAACAAATAAAAATACTCTAAAACCTACATTTTCATCAACCCACAAGACCCACCAAACTTTGGTTACCTCTATCAATAGGAACATGAACACCAACAATATAAACCAACACGATACAATTCCACCGAACTTGGACGGCGGCTCTTTGTCCACACATATCCCACAAAGAACAGCTGAACCCCCTATTCCGGTTTACTTTACCCTCCGAGTCACCCGACTCCAAGCTTGTTCAATATCGAGAAAGGTTGTCCCCTACACTTACCTCCTACCACTTTTATATCAGTCATTGAACCGCTTGAGCTGCCAAATGCTCTCTCTCTGATGAACAATAGAACTGATAGCCCTCTCAACTTATCCTCTATTACTGTACACAAATCCTCTCCTCCCCCAAGCCCCCTCAACACTCATCCAATCGCCTCTGAACCTTAGTCATGTGACCAACACATACCCGCCAATCCCTATAAAATTAATCATTCCAAGCAACGGGAACCTTCCCAACCACTCATCCGCTAACATAGCACTTAGTCAAAACTCCCAGTACCGAGTACCCCAAGAACCCCACAACATTATTTTTTACAACAAGGCCAGTTCAAGGCCCAAAAAAGAAAAAATGTAGACGAGGCACTAGGGGAGGCAGAAGAAGAAGTTTCAACAAAAATATCAAGACTCCAAAAGAACAAAAAACTGAAATAAAGATTTTCAACTTATCTAAATATAATCTCAGCGAACCAGAAATAAGCTTACTTAATAAGGGTCTCTCATACTGTCCTACATCTAAATTTGATGATTTCCAACGAGACCTACACTATTTCACCATGAAACTGACCTTAGCGAGACACTCTAACCTGCCAAAAACCACAAAAACCCTTACTGACATAGAGAAATCTACAAATCTGGTCCAAGTCGAGCTCACCCAAATCCCCCTTACCCCCCCAGTCATTAATAGTGGGTTGAAACCCAAATCCACTTTTTACCTTTTACACCATAGGGGTAACAACATCCAGACATTTGTGTCACTAGTAGAAAAAGAGCTTTGAGGTATTAATTCCGATACATAGCTCTCACATAATCTTACTTACAGAGAACGACTGGCAATAAAATCTCTAATGAACAATAGTTCCATTATCATTCGCAGTGCAGACAAAGGGGGGGGGGGGGATTGTCATCCAAGACAGAGAGACGTACATCGGAGAAGCTTTGAAAATTTTATCTGATACTAACTACTATGAGGTCCTACAGAACAACCCAACCTATTCCGACGCACAAGAGCTTAAAGCTCTCCTAAGTGTCGCCCTCTCTAATAACATCATCACAAAAAACTAAAAAGATTTATCTGGATCGATTTCCCCATCAACCCCAATATTTTACCATTTACCAAAAAGCCATAAAGATCAAAAAAATCCCCCAGGACGACCAATTATATCAGGTATTTCATCCATAACCTGTAACCTATGCCACTATATTGATGTGCATCTACAAAGCTATGTCCAGAACTTACCATCCTACCTCCGGGACTCAACCAGTGTCCTCATCAGTCTACAGAACATGACCTGGAAACCCTCCTACTGGTGGATCACTTTAGATGTGTCTGTCCTGTATTCAAATATCCCGCACCAAGAGGGCATTGATAGGATCAACCAGCACCTAGAAAGAGGTGGACTAATGCCTAAGAAACAAAGAATTTTCATCCTTGAAGCAATACGCTTCATACTTACCCATAATGTTATTAACTTTCAAAACAAAACCTACAGACAGACGAGGGGCACAGCGATGGGTACCAGATGCACCCCAAGTTTCGCAAAATCTGTACATGGGTGAATTTGAAACTGAATATATCTCCAATAACCCCAAATGGGCCAACAATATCATCTATTACAAGAGGTACATCGATGATTTGCTGCTGATCTGGAAGGGTACAGAGGATGACATTCTGTCCTATGTAACTTCCATCAACCAGAACAACCGGGGTCTGGCCTTCACGCAATCTATCTCCAAAACAGAAATCGAATTTTTGGATCTGCACCTACACATAAAAAAACAACAAAATCTGTACTGAGACCTTCTTTAAGAAGGTCGGCAGTAATAGCTTTCTCCATTTCAAGAGCGCACACCACTACAAGTGGCGTAAAAACATTCCCTTCAGTCAATTCAGACGTATCCGTAAGAACTGTACTGAAACTGAATCTTTTCAAACACAAAGCAAGATTTTAATAGAGAGATTTCGAGATAAGAAATTTCCTCCAAAAATTATCTCTTTGGGACTTCTGTCCCAAAAAGACTTTCTTCCAAAAGAAAAGTCATCATCTAATCAGGGACAAAAAACATGTAGACTAAATTTTATCACGACCTATAACGATAACCACCCTCGTTTAAGAGAAATTCTAGAAAGGCATTGGCCTATTTTACTAGGTGACCCCTATCTGAGACCACAACTACCTAATAAACCATCCAAGACCTACAGGAGATCCCAAACCCTGAAAAATTTACTTACACCTAGCAGACTTCGTACTGTGGACAAAACACCCATCACCAATAATTTTCTCCCCAAAACTGTGGGGAGCTATAGATGTGGACAATCCAGCTGTAAATGCTGTAATAACATCAGCCATTGAGTGAAACAATTCAAAAGTCATACAACAGGTGAATCATTTGTTATTAAGTCTTTTTTGAATTGCACCTCCACCTTTGTGATCTACTTACTTGAATGTCCCTGAGGATTACAGTATATAGGGCGCACAATCCAACAACTCAACACCAGGATCAACAAACATCGAAGCAACGTAACTAATGGTTTCACAAAACACAGTGTTTCTAGACACAGTCATATCGAGCATCAGGATGATTTTGCAGGTTTTACAATCACCCGCATTGAACAAATTCCTGTATGCAATAGCAGATATAACAAATCGTGTCAAAGGGAGATGTTTTGGATATATAAACTGAACTGCCTGGCTCCCAATGGGTTAAAAGAGACCCTTGAGAACAACTTCTAAATTCAAATGAGCCCGTTACCCCTGATGAAGCCCTGGTGAACTCAGCAAAACATGTTGGGGGGCTTTGGTAGCTAAATTTTAATCAGCAGGGTGCGCCAATCCAGTGTTCATTTCAATACAAAACTACATAGTAGGCAGAATAGAATCAGTACTAGTAGTGTGTGGTGTGAATGAATCTTTTAGGTGTATGGGACGACTGGGTCAACTGATAATTAGCATATGTAAGGTGATTTAAACAATATGGCATCACCGCATAGACGCTGATAAAGCAGCCCATTCTATTGATGGGTCAACTGGGGACCATCTTTCCACCTTTCCCTAAATTCCACAGTGGAAATATGAGACATTGGGTCACACCATGAGGACCTATGTAGTATCATAGCGCAAAAGAAAGGTTTCCCCAGTAACCCATCTGGGCAACATGGTGAAAAAAAGCCTGTTGATCTAACCAGGAGGTGCGGACTGCAACCTTCTGAGTTCACCTACCTACATAGATATATACAACCTACATTGAAATCCACTACCCACAACAACAGTTCGCCCCAATAACATTTATGTGGTATATATGACACCCAGTCTGGGGAATCCTGTAAACCTGTACTGGGATATTTCTACACGTGGCATTGATGCAACCCTGTGTTTTTAAGTCACAATTTTTGGTCATCATTTATTATTTAATACTAATAAAGGTTAAGTTTTACTCCTTGGTTATGGTGCCTTAGGGCTAGTTAGCCCCTCTTGTTAAAATTAAAAATAGCCTACCAAGTAGAGATTTCCCATTTCTCATTTTGTTTTGCTTCAAAAATTCAAAAGAGGACCCAAATACCTCGATCATGTGCCATACCCCCAAATTCTTAACACTTCTTGCTAAGTCGCCTTTATGCTCTAAATTATGCTACAAAAAAAACAAAACAAAAAAAAAACATGGTTCAAATGAAACTAACACACTGACAAATAAAGAGAAAAAAAAAAGAAAAAAAAAGCTGCAAGCCACTCCCTGTGCTGACAGAATATAAGCTAGGCTCCCCCACCAAACACCAATGCCCAAGGAGGAAGCCACACTTTCCTCGGCATCTGGTAAGTGGCCCACACTCACTGTTACCTTTTTCCAAGCTCACCACAGCACCCATAGTAAATTTGAAGCGCTCCAACTATCAATCCATGTATTTATATTTTTATTTTTTATCTTTTTTATCTTTGATATCCTATTATGTGTAAGTAGCTAACCTTGTCCTTAATTATCATCTCTCTATATGTACTCTCATATGTGTGAATGTATATCTACAAATCTTTATTACCGTTTGTTTATTATTTGTACAATACTTTATATATACACAGACCTTGAATAAAAAATTTTAGCACACTCACTTCTGTGTGTGCCATCCTTTTGGACCCCAACAATAGACCACTACAGTATTCTAGACACAGTGGTTTGGTTAATTTTGCAGAAGAAAGGTATATTGAATATGACACAAAAAAGGCCTGAATTTAGTAAATGGTACAGCACTACACAACATTTACAAGCAGAAATAGTAAGTTCCACAAATGGGAGCCAACACTAAAGTCATATCAACCAGAGATATAGCAAATGTATTTATGACATACTACATCAGCTTGTATAACTGAGAAAAGAGTGGAGAGGTGACCCCGCCATCCCCTCCCTCCCCCCCAAAACCCTAACCCAGTGATGGCAAACCTTTTAGAAACCGAGTGTCCAAACTACAACCAAGACCCACTTATTTATCGCAAAGTGCCAACACAGAAATTTAATTTGTGATTTATATGCCCTGCTCTGTCACAGTTTTCATTGATATCAGCACCTGAGGACACCAATAAAGTAGAAAATAGAAGAAATTTTGATGATCATTGTAGCTTCCCTCCTGGGTCCATTAACAGGAAGAATAGTCAGGGCCGGAGCAGTAGCTACAATGATGATCCAGGGCTGTCCAAACATTCCCACTCCTCCAGTATTCCAGATAGCGCTGTCACTTTAAAATAGCTCTGTGCACAGCAAGTTCTGAGCTGTCTTTGACTGCAGGAAGATATCTGGAGTGCTCTGGTGATGGCCTGGGTGCCCACAGAAAGGGCTCTGAGTGCCACCTCTGGCACCCGTGCCATAGGTTCGCCACCACTGCCCTAACCTGATCTCAACCTCCCTGGAAAACCTTTCCCTACTAAAAGTAACAGAACAACAGCTTCTTCTGATGAGTGCCCCCTTATCAACCAAAGAAATAATTCAAATGATACAGGCCTTACCTAGAAAGGGCTACCGAGATTTTACTATAAAAAGTACTCCAAAATACTAGCACCATACAAGCTCAAAGTTTTCTCTCGAGCAGCCTCAGAAGGAACATTTCCCAGGGAAATGTTAGAGGCAATCATAGTCACAATACCTAAGCCGGTAAAACTCCTGATAGGCCTGCACACTTTCGCCCCCGATATCACTATTAAATTATGATATCAAAATATACACAAAATTTCTAGCAAATAGGCTTAAAGTGGAAATCCCATCCCTTATTTCACCTGACCAAGCAGGTTTCACCCCTTCAAGACAAGCTTCAGACAATACCAAAAGAGTAATTGACTTACTTCAACATTGTGAACTAAACCACATTGAGGCCTCCTTCATAACTGTCAGCGTCGAAAAGGTGCATTAGGCACAGTATGCATTTGCAACCTTACAGAAGATGTGGCTGGAGGGTCACATACTTATGGCAATAAAACGCTATAATCCAATCCCTCCGCCAGTGTATTTGTAAAACGTGTTCGATCCAAAACATTTACCTTGATGAACGGTCCCAGGCAGGGATGTCCCCTGTCACCTATCATATTTAACAAAACAACAGACAAAAGGACGGTGCATCGGGTGATACCTTCACAGTAGATATGGAGTGAGGAAAAAAGGGGAGAGGGGGGCCCACAGCGGAGCTGCTCACCTTCTTGCCACTTGGGTATAGGCGAAATATCCTGCACAAGGGATCCAGTCATACACTACAAGTTCTTGGACTTCAGGTTTCAACGTCTTGGTGGTAATTGTACTAGGGTCGCTGCCTCTGTTATTAAGATAGAGGCCGGAACCCCCAAAATACCACGGCGGTCCGTAGGAATGAACAAACAGAAGAGAAAAATATATCTATATAACCAGAATGCGTGGTAGCGAAGGAGCTGAACAGCGCAGTATTGGACTGACGCATGCGTACAAGAAACCTTGGGAGGAGACGCGATAGAAACTATGGTAACCAGGGACGCCGAGTCTATGGGACATGATGGGCAGGATAGATACAGACAGGAGCACGATCGGCAGAATATGCAAGTGGCAGATGTCCCTATAGAACGACCTAAATAGTGGAATGAAATGTAATCCCTATTACAGTCATAGCGAACCTATGGCACGTGTGCCAGAGGTGGCACTCGGAGTCCTTT
This sequence comes from Engystomops pustulosus, assembly GCA_019512145.1. Classification (NCBI taxonomy): domain Eukaryota; kingdom Metazoa; phylum Chordata; class Amphibia; order Anura; family Leptodactylidae; genus Engystomops; species Engystomops pustulosus. The sequence goes on along the minus strand of CM033641.1, from coordinate 131,168,569 downwards.
CTGTGTTCACCAGAAAGGACTTGAATCTTCATGCAGTCCCAGACAACTTGAGATGCTGCTCCCAATACTTTTTTAAGGTGACACTTCCTGTACTGATTGGAACTGCAGGAAGGTGTGAACAGGGCCTGATTATCTTTGGAGGTCCTCCTGCTGGCCCCATGATTCTTCCTGTATAGAGAGACCCTGGAGAGAAGCTACAATGATAGCCTGAATTTGCCCTCCTCCTTTCAGCTGTATTAGTGGCCTGAGGGGGCCAAACAATTGAATGTTGTGGAAGAACAGATAGCAATAAGTTACTGTATAAATTATCATGTTGGCACTTGATGATAAATAAGTGGGTGTTGGTTGTAGTTTGGGCACCCGGTCTCTAAAAGGTTCGCCATCACTGCCCTAGTATGTATTACAAAAACTGGGGCGAGTAATGTAAATATGATCATTTTCTAAATGAATACAGTAAGATTATATATACACTGTAGGTCTAAAGTGGGAATACGGTGAAAACACAGAGTTACTCAGGATATAACTTATTAGCAGTGGCGTAACTACCGCCGTAGCAGCTGCTACGGGGCCCATGAGGTTCAGGGGCCCGGGGATGCACGGACCCTGTGTGCAGTGCTTTGCCAAGTGGTCCGGGAGTGCACTGCCAGGTACCTGGCAGATCGCATCCCCGGACCCCTCCCTCTGTGTCCCGGCTACCGCCCACCTCTCTCCTGGCCCACCCACCACTCCTGGATTGCCCATTCCCTGAAACCGCCCGTCCGTTAGCCACCTCCCTTCCCCGTCCACCGGCACAGGTGACCACGGCCCGCCTACCCCCTGCATAGCGAGGCACAGTTGATGACCACGCCCCCGCCCCAGCGAACGCATCCCCCTTTCCCTCCCGCCTCAGCGAACGCACCCCCCTCTCCCTCCCGCCTCAGCGAACGCACCCCCCTCTCCTTCCCGCCCGGCGAACGCACCCCCCTCGCCCTCCCGCCTGGCGAATGCACCCCCCCTCCCCCCGCCCGAGCGCACAACCATACCCTCCTGCCCGAACACAGGTGGTCACCTACACATCCTAAAAGGTAAGTAAATACATATGTATTTATCTGTCTGTATATGTATATTCTGTGTATATGTATATTCTGTGTATATGAATATACTGTGTATATTGTATATATATGTATATACTGTGTATATTGTGTATAAATGTATATTCTGTGTGTATATACTGTGTATATTGTATATATATATGTATATTCTGTGTATGTGTATATAATGTGTGTATTGTATATATACGTATATTCTGTGTGTATATACTGTGTATATTGTGTATATATGTATATTCTGTGTATGTGTATATACTGTGTATATTGTACATATATCTATATTCTGTGTATGTGTATATACTGCGTATATTGTATATATATCTATATTCTGTGTATGTGTATATACTGTGTATATTGTGTATATATGTTGTGAGACACTGAAGGGGTTAACTGTGGATGGGCGGTATGTTTCCCCTAGGTTTTGCTATTATGCAAGGCCTTAGTGCTGAGGTTGTGTTGTCCAGCACCTTGGACACAGGTGGTGGGAGCAGCCTAATCAGTCTGCATAAAGTGGCTGAGCAGAGCTGGAAGTGTGGTCTCTCTGGAAGGAGGCTGGAGAGCACGCAGCCTTGACCTCTGTGCCTGGAGCAGCCAAGTGTTTTTGTTAGTGGTGAGTCAGAGAACCATTGTTTAGTTAGCACCCTGACGGGTAGGATATTATTTTGTTTTTGATGCCTGAATGTAAAGGCTGCTTTATTTTTCCTGCTGAAATAAACGCAGGCGAGACCTGTTTTGGACTGTACTTTGGTGTCACTGTCTTGAACTGCATCACAGCACCCCGCTACCACGGTCTCTACTGGGCCAAAACCCCCACAATGTATATTCTGTGTGTATATACTGTGTATGTGTATATACTGTGTATATTGCGTATATATGCATATTCTGTGTTTATTAATATACTGTGTATATGTGTATATATGAATATACCGTGTATATATGCATAGATGCAAATGCTGTATTTATTGTGTGTGTATATATATATATATATGTGTGTGTTTTTGTATATGCTGTGCATATAGTATGTATGTATCTGTATGTATATGCAGTATGTGTGTATTTGGTCTTTTTATACTGCATGTATGTGTATATATGGTCAGTGTATGTACTGTGAGAGTTTGTATACACTCTGTATTAGTGTATAAATGTATATGAGTGCATAAATGTGTGTGTATACTTGTATGTATATGGGTGCAACAATACACGTGTAGAACTTTATTTGTGTGTATATAAGTATATAAAGGTGTATATGTATCAGTGTATAAATGTGTGTAATTGTATAAATATGTCCGTATAGGGGTACATTCACAAGAACGTATGGGGGATGTATATCTGGCTGCAATTTGCTGACAGATATACATCCCTCATAGGCGACTATAGCACCTCGGCTCGGTATCCTGAGCACAACGAGTACTCACTGTTTCGAGCCGTGGCCACAACAGAGATAGAGCCTGAACTATCTATGGCCGTAAGAATGACCATGTGGCTCTATTCTCTATGGAGAGGGGAGGGGTGAGCCGCGATCACCTCTCCAGCGCGTCTGATGTGTGCCTGCCAGGCTATAGCCGGGAGAGCACACGTTTATGTGAATGCAGCCTACATATGTCTATTTTTTTTTAAGGGGAAGGGGGGGGCCCCATGCAGAAATCTGCTATGGGGCCCTGCCTCTCCTAGTTACGCCACTGCTTATTAGAATACACTTTCTAAACTCTCATTTAGACCAGATGGAATAAGCGTGTTAAGTTTATATATCTAGAACATTTCGCAATGTTTCAATGTCTTAAACCGATGGGGTACATTGCTTTTAACCACAGTCGTGACATTCTGCTGCTTGTTTGGAGACACTGGGGCAGATTTACTTACCCGGTCCTGTCGCGATCCAGCAGTGCGTTCTCTTCAGAGGATTCGGGTCTTCCGGCGATTCACTAAGGTAGTGCGCCCGATGTCCACCAGGTGTTGCTGCTGCGCTGAAGTCCGCCGGAGTTCACTGGAGTTCACGATCAGTTGCTGGGTGCAGGTAAGCGCATGTCGCGCGACACTTTTTTTATTTAAATATGCCATTTTTTCTGAATCTGTCGGGTTTTTTGAAGGCCGCGCGAAACCTTTGTATTACTCCGATGTTTATTAAGTCTCTCCCTCAGTGGTTGAATGGTCCGTCCAATATATTGTAGTTTACACGTACATTCCAGGGGATAAATTACATACCGTATATACTCGAGTATAAGCCGAGTTTTTCAGCACAATTTTAGTGCTGAAAATTCCCCGCTCGACTTATACTCGGGTAAAAAAAAGCCAATGAAAAAAAAACCTCGGTACTCACCTTTCCGACGGCCCGAGCAGCGGCAGGTCCATGGCAGCTCCGCCGGCACTGCCTCTTCTTACTTCATGCCGGCGCCAGGTCCGCGCACGCGACCCGTCCGGCACACAACTGTACAGTGCCTCTTCTTCATGCCAGCGCCAGGGCCGCGATGGCTCCGTGCACGCGACCCGACCGGCACACAACTATGATGCCAGCCGCTGCTGACATCATAGTTGTGTGCCCGTCGGGTCGTGTGCACAGAGCCGTTGCGGACCTGGCGCCGGCATGAAGTAAATAGAGGCACTGCAGGCGGAGCTGCCATCGGAATGGTGAGTACCGAGGGTTTTTTTTTTTTTTACCAGAAGGCTGCTACAGGAGGCTGGCAGGCATCTACATGGGGCTGGGAGGCAGGCATCTACATGGGGCTGGGAGGCAGGCATCTACAGGTCGCGATAAGAAATTTCCTCCAAAAATGATCTCTTCAGCCTACAAACAAGCCTGACTTCTGTCCCAAAAAGACTGTCTTATTCCAAAAGAAAAGTCATCATCTAATCAGGGACAAAAAACATGTAGACTAAATTTCATCACGACCTATAACGATAAGCACCCTCGCTTAAGAGAAATTCTAGGCATTGGCCTCTTTTACTAGGTGACCCCTATCTGAGACCACAACTCCCCAATAAACCATCCACGACCTACAGGAGATCCCAAACCCTAAAAAATCTACTTGCACCTAGCAGACTTCATACTGCGCACAAAACACTCGTCACCAATCATCTTCTCTCCGGAGCTATAGATGTGACTATCCAGCTGTAATAACATCAGCCATTCAGAGGTAATACAACAGGTGAATCATTTGTTATCAAGTCTTTTTTGAATTGCACCTCCACCTTTGTGATCTACTTACCTGAATGTCCCTGTCGAGTATATAGGCCGCACAATCCAACAACTCAACACCAGGATCAACAAACATGGAAGCAACGTAACTAATGGTTTCACAAAGCACAGTGTTCCTAGACACAGTCATATCGAGCATCAAGATGATTTTGCAGGTTTTACAATCACCCCCATTGAACAAATTCCAGTAGGAAATAGCAGATATAGCAAATTGTGTCAAAGGGAGATGTTTTGGATATATAAACTGAACTGCCTGGCTCCCAATGGGTTAAACGAGACCCTTGAGAATAACTTCTAAATTCAAAAGATGACCCAAATACCCTGATCATGTGCTAGACCCCCAATTTCTTCACACTTTTTGCTAAGTCACCTTTATGCTCTAAATTATGCTGCATCTACAAAAAAAAAAAAAAGCCCCTCACTGCTGACAGAATATAAGCTACCCCCCCCAAACACCAATGCCCAAGGAGGAAGCCAACTTTCCTCGCATATGGTAAGGGGCAACTCTCATGTTACCTTTTTCTGGCATTTGGTATTTGGTTAAGTTAGACAATCAATCGCTGTTACCTCTGTCAAGATAACCACGCACCATAGTAAATTTGGAAGCGCTCCAAATTTCAATAATGTTTGTATTTATATTTATATTTTTAGATCTTTTTTTATCTTTTTTATCTTTGATATCATATCCTATTATGTGTAAGTAACTAACCTTGTCCTTAATTATCATCTCTCTACATATACTCTTATATGAAATTATGGTCCAATATTTGTGTATGTACATCTACAAATCTTTATTACCGTTTGTACAATATTTTATAGTTGATACACAGATGTGATACTTCCACTGATGATATAATTTTACGACCATGTTCACGATTTAAGAACGTATCTGCACAACCAATACTTACCATGTTATCTGTTTGTTTTTTTACTTATTTTTTCATTTGCTTATTTATATACTTGTCTTGCCCCATTCGGTTAACCCCTTCCCGACGCGCGCCTACTAGTACGGCGCACGCCGGGTCCCGGTGCATGGAGAGGGCTCGCGGGCCGAGCCCTCTCCATAGCCGGTAAGCCTTTGCTGCATATTGCACCGATCGCGGGTGCTTTCACGGCGATCGCCGCCGGCAATGCTGCCGGAGGCTTCAAAAAGATGGCGCCGCCATCTTGCTGCGGATCGCCGCTCCCCGATGACGTCACGGGGAGCGGTGATCCATTGCCATGACAGCTTCGGGTCTCACGAAGGCCCAAAGCTGTCTCGTTTTAACCCATTCATTACAATGTGCTATCAGCACATTGTAATTAATGAGGAGTAAAATCCCCATATACTGCCATATTGCAGTATGGCAGTATATGGTAGGATCGATCAGACAACCTAGGGTTAAAGTACCCTAGGGAGTCTGAAAAATAGTAAAAGTAAAAGTAAAAAAAAAGTAAAAAAAAAAATAATAATAAAAAAACCTAAAAATTCAAATCACCCCCCTTTCCCTAGAACTGATATAAATATTAATAAACAGTAAAAATCATAAACACATTAGGTATCGCCGCGTCCGAAAATGTCCGATCTATCAAAATATAATAATGTTTTTTCACTGTGTTTAACCCCGTAACGGAAAATAGCGTCCAAAGTCAAAAATCTGAACGATTTTAACGATCTGAAAACGCACTTAGTAATAACGGCCCAAAAACGCCATGTGTGTCTTCACCCTTACACATTGAGCCCAGCATCGGCGATTATCATGGCAGCTGAGTAACAACAAGCTGTGAAGAAGCAGCGGCATGAGCAGCCTCAGCTGCCCTCCGCCTCACCAGGTGCACTGCAACAGAAGATCAAGAACTCCATCTGGTAAGTTGCAGAGCCCTGTCATTCATTCATCTAACATGTTATAGCTGCCATCCTCCCTTACATGTGATTGACATGTAGGATGGCATGAACAACATTGACAACACACATGCCAAAATATTTAGAAAATCTATATCTATATTTATTTTCTACATGTCACTTCATATACCTGTAAGCATATTGGATACATGTCCATGCTTTACTAAGGGCCGTGCACCAGTTTTCTGTCACTTTTTTTTCTTCTTTTAGGTGCAAACTGCTTGCACAGGTATTTAAGCAGTGTTTGTACTGTTCTTAGTAAATGTGCCCCACTGACTCCACCAACACATGCTCCCCTGCTCCACAGGGAATTTAATAATAATCATTTGGCAGAACCAGGTAAAAAAAAAGAAGAAAAAGTGAGAGCCATTAGCTGTCAAAGGTAAATAATACAAATATAGCATGCCTAACCATGTTTACTATTGCATCACTATCTGTAAGTTACAGGTTAAAGGTAATACAATTTAGGCTGCTTTAAGTGTTCCAGTTCACTTGTGTTTAGCAACACGGGTGTCAAGTGGAATGGGGAGGGGCTTTGTGCAATCACATACGTGTTTTAGCAGAAACACATGTGACTGCTAAGGGTGCTGTCACACGTATCGCTAACGCTGCATTTATAAACGCAGCGCTAGCAAACGGGGGAGGGCCTCGGGACAATAGCATATGCGTTTATATCGCAAGTATTCCTTGTCGGCTAAAAAACGTTAGTGCAACCACTGGTCATTGCTATTGAGCATGTCGCTCCCAGTAAACGAGGTGAAGACTATATTCAGAATTTATTGTATTGGATCATGCTCCTTGATACACACTTCCCACGGAACATGAACCACTTCTCCTATATTTATGAATTACATTCATTGTCATTTGTTCCCATATTCATTTTTCTCTATTTAAGGTCTATTAATTACCATTAGAACATAATTTCAGAGTCTTTTTTAGCTTACCTAATAAAATATCTGATAGATCACATGATATATGTGAGGAAACACAGACACTTGACGTTTCACACCACGCCTCGTCCCTACCCTCTAAACGCAGGTTTCCGGTGGCATTCTCTCATAATATACAGTACAGATTAAAATTTTGGACACACCTTCTAATTTAAAGAGTTGTAGATTCACACAAATGGCATCAAAACTATGAATTAACACATGTGAAATTAAATACTTAACACCTTAAAGAGGACCTGTCACCTAAATTTTCGGCACTAGGAGCTGCTTACTAAAGTAAGCAGCTCCTAGTGCTTGATCAAACGCCGCAGTGTTATAGTGATAGCGTTACCGGAAACCTCCGGTAACGCTATCAAACACTGCGGCGGGGTACAGTGTAATCATCGGACAGCTTGCAAAGCTGTCCGATGTATTCATGAGGGGGCGGTCCGAGGCGCTGCCTCTTCCCCGGACCGCCCCGCTAGCTCCATAGGCCGGCAGTGACTGCCGCGCGCTAGGCAGCAGTCACCGCCCCTAGCCACGCCCCAACCCCGCCCCCTCATGAATACGTCGGACAGCTTTGCGAGCTGTCCGACAATGACAACTGTACCCCGCCGCAGTGTTGATAGCGTTACCGGCGGTTCTGGTAAACGCGATCTTCTAACCACTGCGGCGTTTTGGACGAGCACTAGGAGCGCTGATTTAGTAAGCAGCTCCTAGTGCCGATAAATTGGGTGACAGGTCCTCTTTAAGGATGCAGCCTGTTTGTACGTTAAGGCACGGTCCTTTTTAAAAAAAATTTGACCAGCGTCTCTTCTTGTGGTAATAACTTTTCAATACTTTAAGATATCCCTGTGATTTTGAGATTGTTTTCTCGTGAGACATTGTAGTTTATGTTATTAGTATCAGTGATCAGTTTCTTTTTGGGGGGTAAATAGTTTAGGAAAAATTTGAAAAAATGACAATTTTCAAAGTTTCAAACGTTCTACTTTTTAGACAAAAAGTCATACCACAATTTTTTTTTGTAAAAACCTTTTGCCATTGATCTTCTTTTTGTTTTCACTATTTGTTTTAGGTTTCCATTTTTTTACGGATGTGAGAAGGTTTCAAGTTTTAGTAGCAACTTCTCAGATTTTCAAGAGATTTGAAAAGTGCAACATTTTTGGTCATCAATTCAGTTTGGAAGTGCCTTATAAAGGCTTATGTACTATATACCCCCACAAGTAACATCATTTTATGAACCTAACATCTCTACTTATTCAAATCAGCATTTGAGAAATCTGTTAACCCTTTAATTCTTTATCTGGAAGCAAACAAAAATGGATTGAATATTTTGACATTTCAATTTTTTGAATAAGATTATTCTCATTTAACCCTAAAATGGACACATTCAGAAGGAATTTGAGGTAAATATACATTCCAAAATGTTTGCCCTGCTTCTTCCAAATACGGTATTACCATAGATGTGGGTGTCAACTTTTGTTTCGCCGCACAGCGATGTCCAAAACAGAATTAGGCCAATTTGGCTATAAATGTCTTATGGTGTCACAGTGTACTTGAAGAGCCCCTGCAACAGGACAATAAAAAACCCGCAAAGATGTCACCATTTAGGAAACTACACCTTCAAAGAATTTATCTGGGGGTTGTGGAGAGCCTTTTAACCCCCAACAAGCTGGCCAAAATCTTATGCATATTAAATGGTGCACAGCAAAATTGCGGTTTTATCTCAAAAATGGCATTTTAGTGCCTAATATACTGTGCCCAACTCATGCCACTTTAGACAAACACCCCTAAAATCATTCTGCAGGTTGTCCCGAATATGGCAATACTACACATGTGCCAATAATTGACAGGCCTGGCACATAGCAGGGCTAAGAAGGGAAGGAGCGAAATTTTGCTTTTGGAGCTGTTTTCACATGTTTGATTTATAGTGCTATGTCATGTTCACGTGACCCCTGTGGTACCAGTACAATAGAAACCCCCAAGTAGTGACCCCATTTTAGAAAAGGGCACCCCTCAAAGAATTTATCGGGGGTTGTATGGACATTTTAACCCCTGAGATGTTGGGCCAAATGTAATACAAAGTGAAGGGGGCAGCGTAAAAATTGCATTGTTTACTCAAATGTGTCATAGTAGGAAGAAATGTAACTGTACATGGGGAGAGAAAAAGAACTGGACCGCACATCCACACATCACACAATGATCTAATGCCGCTAGGCTACATTATATAACGAACTCGAGGTATTAGTTAATTTTGATCAAATTGTATAAGGCCACCAAACACTTCACGGTGACCTCTTCTTATGGTGGGTCCCTACGCTATTTTGTGCAGATCACATGGGTCCACCCCCGCTGCAGAACAGCGCGGCAGGGACCAAGACCCGGTGCCAACCAGTACCCATTACTGGCGGGCATCTGGCCCCATGGCTCCGGGCCAGGCACCCCACCGCACCGCACCACAGAAGCGGCGGAGCCAGCTGCAAACACGCACCATGTGAACAGAAAAAGGCTACCCAAGTGTGAACAGGTGTTACCTATCACCGTTCACGTGGTCTAAGAACGGCTGAGAGGAAGTAGCGGCCCTAAATGCAGTCTCCTGCTATTTAAAACACGGGCGAATGGGGCGGAGTGCTGGTACCAGGAAAACAAAAAAATGAAGGGAAGAAATGTACTAAACCCAACATGGGGAGGAGAAAAAGAACTGCGAACGCAATACACAATCACATCAATGATCTAATGCCGCTAGGCTTACATTATATAACGAAATCAGAGGTTTAGTTACATTTGATCAAAATTGTATAAGCCCACCAACCACTCACGTGACCTCTTTATGGGGTCCACGCTATTTGGTGCAGCATACCCTGGCGTCCACCACCGCTGCAGCACAGCGCCGGCAGGGACCAAGACCGGTTGCCCCCATTACCCATACTGGCGGGCCATAAGCCACCATGTCCGGGCCCAGGCCCCCACACAGGCAACCGCACACAGAAGGGCGGACGCCATGCCAACACCGCACCCCATGGCACAGAAAAAAGGCTCACCAAGTGTGAACAGGTGTTAATACTCACCGTTCCATGTGGTCTCAGGACACGGGCGAGGGAAGTACCAGGCGGCCCCTAAAGCAGTCTCCTGCTAATTAAAAAACACCTGGTGTCGAATGGGGCCGGAAGGAGTGCTGGGGACCAGAAAACAAACATAAATGAAGGGATAGACTTACTATCAACCAACATGGGGAGAGAAAAAGAACTCGGACCGCACAATCCACCACATCAGCACCATATCTATGCGCTATGGCCTAATTTATAACGAACTCGAGGCTCTTAGTTACATTTGATCACATAGTATAGGGGGCCTGGGCCCGCGACAGCCAATGGGGATATGCCCGCCAGTGGGTACTGGGGGGCAACCGGGGTCTGGCCCTGCCGGCGCTGTGCTGCAGCCGGGGGGTGAGGACGCCATGCTGTGCTGACAACAAAATAGCGTAGGACAGTACCCACCTACAAGAGGTTCAACCGGTGAAGGGTTGGTGGGGCATAATCAATTTATCAAAATGTAACTAAGAACCTCGAGTTCTATTCAGCACAATGTAGCCTAGAGGATTATAGATATTGGTGAGTGGGATGTGCGGTCCAGTTCTTTTTCTCTCCCCATGTTAGAAATGTAACTGTGCCACTGTGGATAAACACCCCCAAAATTATTCTGAGGGTTATTACCGGTATGGCAATACCCCATGTGTGGCAATAGTCTGCAGCTTGGGGACACGGCAGGCCTGAGAAGGGACTAGCAAAATTTAGCTTTTGGAGCATCCTTTTCACTAGACTGGTGTTGGGGTGCCCCTGAGGTACCAGTACAATAGAAACCCCCGAGTAGTTACCCCATTTTAGGAAAGGCCAACCCTCAAAGAATTTATTTAGGGTTGTATGAGCATTTTAACCCATAAGATCCTGGCTCAAATGTAACACAAAATGAATGGTGTAAAGTAAAATTTGCTTTGCAATTTCTCAAAATTTGTCATTGTAGTGTCAAAAATATTTTGCCCAATTTATGCCACTGGAGACAAACAAATCGTCATGCAGGTTCTCCCGGGTACGTGACAATAATCTAAGATGGAGACACGGCAGGGCTCAGAAGAGAATGCCATTTGGAGCACCGACATTTACATTCTTTTTTTTTGGAACCATAAAACATTTGTAGATGCCCTTAATGATCAGACAGTAGAAACCCCTGAGAACTGACCCTATTTGAAAACTACACCCCTCCATGAATTAATTTAGGGGTGTAGTGAGCATTTTAATCCCACAGGTGGACCCCAAGGATAATGCATAATGGATAGTGCATAGTACAAAATATCCATTATGCATCTTGTGCTCAGCTCCTGCCACGGGAGACAAACACCCCAAAAATCATGATGCGGGTTCTCCCTGGTACTGCAATACCCTATATGTGGCAAAAATCTATCGGCTGGTCACTTGGCAGAGCCCAGCAGTGGAGGTGCGGCATGATGTATAAGTTGTGTGAGAGTGGATTGTTCAGGGTACAATTATATATCCAGGGACGTGTGATAAATCCTGAAACAATCTTTCATGCATAACCCTGTTTTTTTCGGGGCATGTGACACTGGTATATCGTTTGTTTTTATGCCCCTTTTGGAGCACACCCTGCACCTCTTCTGTGTCCTTCCTTTGCTGGCAGTTTGGGGAACTTCTCCTGGAAAGTGCTGCTCTGGAACAATACGTGTGGCCTGGCTTCCAGACGTACTAGCAGTCCCGCCTTCCTGGTCTCTAAAAATCAACTGCTTGACTACCACCTCTTGAAATTCCAGGAAAGTTCCCCCCTGGCCTGCACATCAATGTAGCACGTAAGCATAATACAGTGCCATCTGCATGATGTGCACAGCCTGCTTCTTGTACCACACCCTCGACTTCCGCATGGCGTTATATGGCTGAAGTACCTGATCCGACAAATCCACCCCTCCCATGAACCTATTGTAAACCAAACCCCTGGGGGACATTTTCACTTTTTTTTTTTTACATTTCACTTTTTGCTTTTACAAGTTTTCTCCTGTAACGGAGGCATCTATAAGAGCCTCAGTTACATGGGAAATGACCACCTGTCACTGGTGATTTGGATCAGAGATGTACTGTAGCAACTCTGTTTAACCCCTTTGGATTTGGCGGTCATGTGAGTCATTCAGCATGAGGAGCGTAGAAGGGAGAAGCGGTCACAACCGCATCTCCCTTCTCCCTAGTGTCTCTGGGTGCCTCTGACACTTGGAGACCGGGTCCTGCTCCCACAGAACTGCAATGACGTCTAAAGGCGTGGCTGCAGACACTGGACCTGCGCCCGCTGACATCTAGTTAGTAGTAGTTATCTAATCCCCTAGTCGTTTATAGAGAGATTGGATTGCTCTTTGATTTAGAGACAAGTAATACGGAACAATCTGGATAGATACTTGATAACCAGAAAGACTAGGAACTATCGTCATCACACCCCCTTCCCTCAAAGCACTTTCCAGTTACAACTAATGTCAAATCGTTTTATTACACCTTATCTCATCAGCTAGCTGCAGTTGCCGACTGCAAAAATAGATAAGCGAAGACAGCCCCTGTCCGGCAACTCACATGTTCCTCGGAGTGTTAGGGCTGTACCGGGAGCCGTAAGATTGTGTGACTTCCCATTGTGAGGTCATTACAGACGAGGTGTATGAATGTTCACCCAATCGTAGGACGCTAAAACACCCCATCACATAAGTACTGAACCAGATTGGTACAATATCTGAAGCCTATGATTGGATATCCTCGTGTGGATGTCTAGACATGTCGATTACTGTTGGCTCTCCTTTCATATTTTTGAGGGTACACTGGGCACATTTTATTTTGGAAGAATTTATAGATGATGTACTGCTGGTCCTCCAGGAACCCACCACGCTCCTTTGACAAATGTTTTCTCTGTTCGTAATTTCAAATGATATTGGCATTAATTTACAAATTGAAATTCAAAAACATGATAAACTTTTTGGATCTCCTAAAGATAACCTAGGCATATCCACACCCACATATTGTAAGAATTGTCCACAACAACTTTTAAATTAAACAGTTCAATGAAACAACTTGAAAAAGAATGTATGGATGTATTCGAAAGGTATTTGAAAGAGCATATTAAAAAGACTTCACCGGCGGGCTCTATGCAGAGCTTAGAATGAAGTAGGGATATCCTTCTAACCAAATTTGCATAGTCTTTTGACAGACAAAGTGTCCTGTGGAAGCGCATGACTTCAAAGTACCCCAGAGGATCATTCCTCTGTGAACAAATTCTTTCTATCTAAAATATAGAGGGAGAATTCAGCACATTGAGTTCTGTAACAACGAGGCAAAAGACACATCCTGGCAAAACACTACATTTAAATATAACCAAGACATGGAACAACCTTCTGGGATTGGATGCCCTAAAATGGGTCCTAGAAAGGGAAACATAGACTACCAACTTCTACTTCTCAACCTGAAAGTGATATACTGCCTTAAGTATGCCCCTGAGACTAAATGAGGGCTTTTCTTTGCAGCAGCTTTGTATCTAATTTGGATTCTGTTACTGATAGGGATTTACTAAGGGTCCGCGGAAGCACTTTCGTTGACTTTCTGTCATTTTAGGGTTTTCAAACAACGGCTTTTGACAGGTATTTAGTAGGGGATTGTGTCGCAGATGATCGGATTGAGGCAACTACGGATTCGGACTCATGGCGGGATTTAACTTTCAAATTGTGTCGTCAAGATCAAACACTTACATGCACCAGGAAGAAGAAGTGAACTCCGGCGGACCTGAGCGGTGGAAGCGACACATGCAGTATATTGGGCAGACAATGCACTTTCTGTGAACATCAGACAGGTAGTACTGTGCCCCTTTATGTCTATACAAAATAAAAATTGACGATACTAAGTCAGAATACTCTGGTACGGATGAGGGCTGTTTTTATATGATTCGACAAGCTCTGTGTAGCGCTGCATAATCTGTGTGCACTATATAAATAAAGATTATATATTATTGGGGGTGTCCCAAAATAAAACTATTTTTGAACAGTCCCATTCATAAGAGGCTCCTTTTGCACTGTACAACAATACACTTGCCTTACCATACTACTGTTTGTAAACTACAATCGTAATATGGATGGTGTAGGAGAATGTTTAATCGACAGATGAAAGATAGATTATTTATACAAGATATGAAAATTATATAGATTTATATATATATGGTAGAAATATTTATAGATACATACATATCATCGTAATTCTAGATGGATAGATTCTATACGATAGATAGATAGATAATAGTGCTCCGATAGTCGATAGATATAGATAGATATGATGATAGAAGATTGATAGGTAGATGGATATATACCGTAGATAGGAATAGACAGTGATAGAATATGTATATACAGTGCCTTGCAAAAGGATTGCGGCCCTCTTGAACTTTTATACCTTTTGCCACATTTCAGACTTCAGTACATAAAGAAATAAAATTGGAAATTTTTATGGTGAAGAATGAACAAGTGGACGAATTAATTGGATAATTTTAAACTTTTGTAAAAAAAAAAAAGTGGTTCGTGCAATATTATTTCGGCCCCTTAACAGGGGTATTCCCCATGAAGACAAATTTCTTATAGTACTCAGATAACAAAATACAACTTCTCTAATATTCACCTGTCATGAACAAAAATACAGCATTTCACAGATATAAGTCCAGCCTGTCTCTATCAGTCCTGCGTAAACATTTCAGTTGCACCTAGACACAACCCTGTAACTTCTGACTTAAGGGTCAGGCCTCCATCTTGGATTTGTGTATGCAGGGCCCCGTGCTTGCTGAGATTCTTGCGCTCTGCTCTGAGCCTGTAGTCCATGTCCCCCTGCATGAAGCTCAGAGACACTCATCACTTTCCTGCCAGCAGATCGTGGCAGAGAGAGAAATGCAACAACTACATGGGATAAGTCTATCTTGGGGAAGTGGGAGGCAGGCCATACTGTGAGATTGTAGAAGATGTGTTAAAGTATGTCTCAGCCTCTTGTGAAATCTCTCATGCAACATCTCTGATCCGTCTCATCTCTCTCTACAATATCAGTAAGGCCAGCTGAAAGTCGCATATACACCTGTACCCTGCTGATTCTAACCACATTGTCATCCCATAGAACTAGATGGACCATAATGGGGCACAATTTACTAAGGTCCGAGGACATGCATTTCCGTCGGGTTTCCCGACTATTTGCCCGCATTTAACAGGGGCTTTTGGCGCATGCAATCAGATTTTCGCCGCCGCTTTTATATGACACAAATCAGGTGTGGCCGTCGGACAAACGCTGACTGATGCGGACTAAGCGCAGGATTTAAAATTCTAATTGTTCACACAAGACATGCACTCACATACAACACGCAAGAAGAAGGTGAACTTCCGCGGACCTCAGCGGGGAAGCAACACATGCAGTATATTGGGCGCACAATCTTAGTGAATCGCGCTGAACTTCTTCCTCGTTGTACAGTCTGTATCGGTGGTCACTCACAGGACCGGTAAAGGTAATTGCTCCATTGTGTCTGCTTAGAGAGTCCCCAGCCTACACCTGTGGATTTTGCACTGACCATCACTGATGTAAGTGAGGCTAATCCTAGCTACAATAATATCAGGCAATAAAAATAAAGTAAGGAGGGGTTAAATTGATCTTTTATTGTATAAACATCACTAGGGAATTGAAATGTGAGAATTTTTCTTTGTGTAAAACCCCTTTAAGTTAATACTTTGGTAGCACCACCTTTTTGGCAGGAAAACAGCTCGAGCTCAGTGAATTGGATGGAGAAGCGTTTGTGAACAGCAGTTTTTCCATTTTCCAGATTCTCCGTCAGATTCAGGTCTATACTATTGACTTGGCCATTCTAAGCACCAGGAAACTTTATTTGTGAATCATTAAATGTGATTTTTGCTTTATGTTTGGGATCATTGTCTCGGGTCTTTTTGTCAGACTCCACTAGGTTTTCTCCCAGATGGTCCTGTATTTGGTGCCATCCTCTACCCATCAATTTTAACCATCCTCCCTTGTCCCTGCATAGTCCATAAGAGGGCAGCAAATCTGCACTACTACTCTCCTGCTGCCTTTTTTTTTTTAAACCATCACATGTGTATATATATATTATATATATATATATATATCCCTATTCAAGGTTTCTTTTTCTTTCTTTAGCTGTAATTTGTTCGTATAAAATGAGCCATTGCAGCAATGTAAAAGGATCTATGGGAAAACCCATATGTAAAATATAGCGTGGATGTGTTACATATATACATAATTGTATAGCCATAGAAAGTGTATTAGTGAACATGGTTCTTCTCTCGCTAGTTCAAAACATTTAAATTTCCATCTCATTTGAGGTTTCTCACATCTGATCAGGATCAGAGCTATGTCTTTGATTTATACTGGTTTATGATTAAACTTTTAACCCAATCTTGACTTGACCATACCACCCCCTGTCTCTGTGGATATTATAATGGAGATTAGAAGTTAATAATTAATAATGGTGGCTCATCATCCTCCAAGGTGCTTCTGATGCATTTTTGTATACAAATGTTACAAATACATTTACATCTGCAACATCCCATCAACAACGCTATGGCATGGAATATACTACTGCCTTCCCTCTCAAAATGCTTATATGAATGACCCTTTAAGTACTTCCTACAGGTAAGGAATGCTTTGTAGCTGTACCAGTGGTGTGCAGAGCACATACTATCATCATTTATAATAACTTACATTCATTCATACACAGAAACCTCTGGTCAATCTTTATCTAACCTAAATGCCAAATACAGTGTGACCAAAAAATTATTGTTCAGTGTGCTCTCTGAAAAAAAATATTGTAACAAAATATAACATAAAAAAAACACAAAATGGAAAAATTAAGCAACTCTTCAATACATATGACCGCAGATGTCTGAAACTTGTGGTTTTAAATGTGCTCTTCACTAATAAAAAAAAGATCTGTGATAAGGAATAAAGGATGTAGATCTGAGAAAAGTTGCTAAGTGTTTTTACATTTTAGCTGTTGACCGGTTCCAACGCCTATGCTGTCCTGGTTTTAAAAATGCCTTAGCCACATTCTGATCATCTTTCAGTACATTATAACAACTTTATTTTGCATTACCTGGCTTATTGCCACAGCACGTGGTGAGTCCTGGAAAGGGGTAGCTGCAGCAATCTGTGCGTTTTTGGGTCTCAGTCCTCTTCTTCTCCATGCACATACAGCTCATCCCCTCCCCACTCCCTGTCAGGTGTATTGACAGCCAGTTGAGAGGAAGGGGATTTTGTGAAGCTAAGCATGAAGAGGACTGGACACTTAACCAGCACACACCTGCAGCTGAACCCCACCCCCACCCCCGACACTCCCCCACCCCCTCCTCCACCGCTCCTCCAATCATTACCACATACTGCTGGCAAGGAGCCAAGGAAATAAAGTTTTTATAAGTCTACAGATAATGATCCCTGGTGCGTCTACTAAATGCATTTATAAAATAGCATATTCTGGGCTATGCAACCTGTGTCACCAGGAAACATGCTTTCTGGTAACATGTCACTTTAATGCTGTAAATATTGTAATTACGTGATATGTTGTTTATTTCACCTCTTTGTTCCGCTCGCTCCAACATGCCAACACTACTGAAAGTTTAGTGTTGTAACCTTTTGAATGCAACTGTTCGTGCAGACAGGTCTACAGTTCCACACAGACATTCAGACACTGCTGAGGAAGTCAATAACATACTATTGTGGAAGCAAATAACCCTATTTGAACACATTATTGCCTATGCATTGTACTAGTGAGTAATTGACATTTACCTTTCCTAGGTAAGAATTGTATCTAAAGCACTGTGAATGTCGGATTCAGTATAATTCCTCAGCTAACACTCCCCTTCTCTGTTTGCATTAAGAAAATCTGTAACCAGGAATGTCATTTTTACAGCTTCCAATAACCTATGTCTATAGTTTATTTTACATTATTTGGCTCCCTGCCAACAGTGGTGTGGCCAGCCCTGGGGTATGTGGGAGGGTGGGGCAGGTGCAGCCTTGCCAATCTATCCCCCCACACAATGCAGCTCCTTTACCCCCACACTTCCTGTCATGTGCATGGAGCGCAGGGAGGGGATGGTGTGGAGGGAGAGAAGAATGCATGGGGAATTCCAGCCCAATCACATATTAACTTCACACCATAAACAATTGGAAATAATCCCAGCTGCTTGTTACTGTTCACGTTTTTCTATTGAAACGGCACAGGCAATCGATCGAGAGCCCTCCCTGGTATGTCTGGATTGCGCTTGAAACATTACCGATCGCATGCGTTCTATTGAAATGAATATAGATCAGGCTAAGCCCCTCCCTGTTCCATCTGTATTGCGGTTCAAAACGTGTGAATACACCCCATGCTCTCAAAAGTGGGCAGGCAAGACAACACAAACATATGTGTCTCCATTTATCTCACCAACCACCCTACCTGAAGTGTGGTGGTTTTCCCTATTCTACCTGTTTTGTCCCAATTTCCAATCCCATGTAATGGCTCTGTGCTGACCCTGTTCAATAGCGGTAGGTCAGAGGATAGCAACATCAACACTAACTGCAACCAGCATTGACCAGGAGGCTGGTGCAAGAATAAATTTGTTTATTTACTTTGTTAAGACCGTTATGTCCACACCTCATACATTATGAATTTATGTTGGTGAAGAGAACGTATTGTGTGCATATGTATAAGAATCTTCTATACAACACACAAAATCCCAGGTTTGTCATCAGAGAATTTGTATCTTCACGCAACACTGCAGAGTACCTAACAAAGAAATATTGCAATTTAGTATAGGAGCAACAAACCCCCACAACTGTCTAGCTTTTACTATGTTTTTTTTGGCAGGACTAAACAGTGACATTGGCTATCTATAGGTGGCACTAGTGTTTTTCACTGAGAGAAAGAGCTATTGTGCCTTTTTTCCAGATACTCGAAAAGTGGGCGCAGTCTTCCTAACTATTTAATACTACAGACAAATAAATATATAATATACTATGTTACGCTGCATCCGGCTATGTTTTCTAGAACAGCATACAATCTGGCTTAATAGGGATTAGTCAGTGAATAAAGACAGAGTTTCTATTATTTCAGGTCTCAAACGAATTATAAGCTTCATTGTTTTATGAGTCAGGATATCACGGGTACGGCCAAACAAAACACATCATCAGATATTGGTAGAACAGGATCTTGAGAAACAGTATACAGTGGTATAGTAAACACACTAGTTATGTATGTACTGTACATATGGTATGTGTATATTCTATTCTTTTTTCCACAAACCACATTGTACAGTAATGCAGAGACTACTGTATTAAAGAGAAAGGCAATGAAGATTTCAGTAAAACATCTACTGTTTACAAAAATCCTCATAAAAAACAATAATTAACAAACCGGACACAAGGATCAACTATGCATTCATATTAGACCATACTTTATTTTGTACATAAGAACACTAAGTAATGGGTATACTGGAATGCATAGTAAAAAAAGGTAAAAAACATTGTTCCCAGTATAACATAAATAGAGCCAGTGAATAAACACTTCAAACAAAGACAAGATCAGTAAATATTACATTTCCAACTTTATTTTACCAATATGTGTGCTAGATGCCACACTAGGACAACTTTTTCTAACTACTCCAATGGAGTGGCCTGTAATGTCAGAACACCTCTGGCAAGAGAGAGGCTAACATATGCAGAGGAGGACCCTCTTATCCCTGCTCTCAGAGACCTTGTAAACATTTAAGGCATAAATATGCAACCAGCACTAATTGCACGTGGCTTCAGTAGTTTCACCCAGTTTTGTCTAGAACATTTTGTAAGTATAAACAGCTCTATGTGGTATAACCCAGGCCCCTGAGGAGCACAGAGAACCCCTACTATACAAACAGAAGCACTCCTGTATCCCTTTCAGGCACCTCTACGTCCATTTCCAGTTCCTTTTGCCCTGGACATATACACTTAAATGACTGCATAAAACATTTACATATTAACCTGAAATTTACAATTTACACTGTAATAACATGTTAACATGTTACTTTAATCTAAAGAGTCAACCGTTGAAGTAGCATCCTATCACTAGACACCACCATGCTTTTCTATGATCATCTCCGTAAGGAAACACATTGATAGCTACACACTGGTATCAAGGACATCCACAATGTCTTTGGTTGGCCATGACTTTTTAACACAAGACGGCAATAATCTCAGCGTTCCTCCTTTGTCATGTAGATCCTCTTGGAATGAAGTTTTCATCAGTATGGCAGGAAAGTAAAGTCAAAACTGATAGAAACTTGGTAAGCTTGAACCTGTTGAGGAGAAGTTGCAGCCACTGTTGACATGACTCATGACCTTCTGCTTCAGCTGGCCACCTGTTCCCTCAACAGGTTAGCAGTCGAGCTCGAGCTCTGTATTTTTTGGTTTTTTAGCTTTTTACTTTTGTTTTCCTCCTCTAGAGATTCTCTCTAACTTTCGCTTTCTCTGCATTTGATGCTGCAATCCTGTTTCTTTCTAAACTCTTTCTTCAGCCTTTATTCTTTCCTGTTGTCCATGTCAATTGGAGACATTGGGGACTTTCGCCAATTTGCCACTTCAGGCCAACTGAGCTGAGTTCATCCTTGAGGCTGCATTCTAGGTGGAGGGGCCACGGCTGCTGTGGCAAGCTGATGGTGGAGGTGGAAAGGGGCACATGTCAGTGCTGTGTTTTACAGTTGTGCCCATTGACCCACTTGAGTAGCTACTGAGATTGGCATACAGCGGGCATCGATTGGTGGGGGAGGCTGGATAGTAGGCCCAGCAGGTACAGAGCTTAAATCCATTGCACCCTGGCACCCCAAGTTGGTTCTGTTTGTGAAGGTCTTCTAGTGCTTTCACAAATCCTTCTGCAAACCCTGTTCTCTTGCGCGCCACCTTTGGGTAACTAAATTGGCTGGTGTTGGAGTGCCTAGTTGACGTCAAGAATCCCGTTAGAACTGTAAGACATCACCTCTCAGTTCGGAGAAGCTAGCTTCAATGTCCAAGGATCGGGAGGGCTCAAAAGTCCATCGCCATCACGAGAGCTTCAGGGTCGGCTACCTGCTCCTCAGTTGAGATTAGGTCTTTTTTCATCATGGTGGCAAAGAGAGAAGCCTGAAATCCTGAAGAATGACTTACATTCAACACCTCATCAGACGTAAAGGGTATTTCCATTATACCATAAGACTCTCCTGTGTAGAGCCCCATCCGACTTTTTGGTAAAAAGAAGAATAGAGTTAATGTGAAGTGTCCTGAGAGTCCAGCAAGGGTCTGCGCGTCTTCTATGTATAGGCGTCGTGCCAAGCCTAGTTATTCAGGAATATGCTTCTTTGTTCTTTGCAGATGTTAGTTCCCCTTTAAGAGGCAGGCAGCCTTTGTCTACAGCACCGGGGTCCTTCACCATGCCACGGCACAGGGCAGGCGTGCCCGCCGGTGCCCGGGGAACTTCCAGTTAGCGCCGTTGCGCTGCCGCGTAACTGTTAGAGGTGGCGCTCCTCCTCCGTACACTATACGAGCCGCTCCTGTTGCCCTATAGCAGCGCTCGTCACACCGGAAACGTACTGAATGCGAGATCAGGCCACCGCCCCGCTCTCTCTCCGTACAGCGCTCTTTAAGCCGTCGCGCCCCCACCCAGTTCTTCCTTATATTTGGTTCCTGTTGACATTAATGTCACTTAGATGCGCTCTGATAGGTCCAATATGACGTGAGACGTCCCTTTGTTAGTGTGATATGGTGGAGAGCCCACAGCGAGTAGTGTGATGCACACTGGCTGATGTCATTGGTTAACTAATTAATCCGCTGAAGCCGCTCAGCGTCCAATAGCAAGTTGCGATCGGGTCACCAGCCGTTGACGTCTTTACTTCATTAGAAGCTCCCTGATGCTGCACACCGTCAGGGTTATTTTTTAGAACACGTGGACAGGAGTGGCGCTTGTCATAGTGGAGACAACATGGGGGGCGACTCCTTTGTGTATGGACCATATATAGAGGGAGAACCAGACGTTCTCCTATGACAGGGAAGAGCTGCCTTCTTTCTGTGTAGATAGCCCCCTTCTGCCCCAGGCTTTGCCTCACTCCTTTGTTTGCATCAGGTATACTCACCATTGATAACAGGTTAGAAGTTTCCTCTTATCACTAGATGTCTCAAGTTAGTGGTAAAGCTCATTGACAACCTAAATGGAGCCCTTTAATCCAGTTAGGAAGGACACTAAACCAGAAAGCTTGTATTTATAGCACAGACAGCTTAAAGGGATTCTGGGAATAAAAGAAAATTGTATATTTTTGGGGAGCTGTAAAAACATATATCCGCTTACACTTGCCTCTCAATGCGCTCCTCATTCATTCATCGGTAATTTGGCTGTGATGTCACATCTCAAATTGCGTCTTACATTTTTTAGATCCAAAACATGATGAAACTATGTCAAAAAGAAGGTAATGCATTGCTGTCCTTATCCATACTTTAAAGTTGTATACAGTACAGACACACAAGTTGGACAACACCTTCTCATTCAAGAGTTTTTTTCTGTATTTTCATGACTATAAAATGTAGATTCACACTGAGGCATCAAAACTATGAATTAACATGTGGAATTAGATACTTGACAAAAAAGGGTGAAACAGAAAATTATTCTTATATTCTAGGTTCCTTTAGTTTGATTATTGCTTTGCATGCTCTTGGCATTCTCTTGAAATGAGCTTCAAGAGGTAGTCCACCTGAAAGGTTCCACATCACAGTTGTGCCCTGTAAGTTTTAATAAGTGGGTTTGGAACCATCATTGAGTTGTGCAAAGTCATGGGATACACAGCTGATAGTCCTAACCAAATACGTGTTAGAATTTGTATTATGAAAAAAAGCAAGTAAGAATAACAAGTGAGCCATCATTCTCAAGAATATGAAGATACACATCAAGTTCAAAAAATTGGGAAACTTTGAAAGTGTCCCAAGTGCGTTTCAAAAACCATCAAACCTACTTGAAAGGAAGACCATGAGTCACCTCCTGCTGCGGAGGATAATTCATCGGAGTCACATCCCAGATTAGATACAAGGCCACACAGAGTTCTAGCAGCAACACATCTCTACAACAACTGTTAAGAGAGACTTGTGTCGCAGCAGCCTTACATGGTAAAATAGCTGCCTCGAACCACCGCTAAGGACAAAGCAGAATAACTTGTTTGGGCTAAAGATCACAAAGAATGTAACATTGGACCAGTGGAATCTGTGCTTTGGTCTGATGATTCCACAATTTGAGATCTTTGCTCCACCAATGTGTCTTTGTGCGACGCAATAAAGGTGAAACAAGTGAACTTACAGTTCCTTCCTGGTTTCCACCATAAAACATGGAGGAGATGTGATGGTGTGTGGGTGCTTTGCCTATGACAAGGTTGGGTTTATTTCAAACTTGAGGTATACTGAACCCAGCATGGTTACCGACAGTAACTTGCTGCGGCAAGCTATTCCACTCTGGTTGGGTTTAGTTGCATCAAACATTTATTTTTCAACAGGACAATGACCCCAAATACACCTCCAGCTCTGTGTAGGGCATTGACAAGAAGGAATTACTGGGGTGCCACGCCAGATGACCTGGCCTTCCACATTCACCAGACCTGACCCAATCAAGATGGTTTTGTCTGAGCTGGACTGTAGATGTGAGAGGCAAAGGCCAACAGTGCTAAGCATTATAGCAATGTGTATGTCACACTCTCACATTAAGTAGCTACACACAGCCCAGAGGGATCCAAAAAAGCCGGGTTGGCGAAACCCAGGTCAGCGGACTGGTAGGCTGGCATCTCAGTTACGAATTTTATATGCGCATTTATTATCATTTGTTTTGATGAGTAATTTTATACTAATAAATTCCAACTTTAAAGACATACTACCTATTCGTGCGTATACCCTTTCTCAGCGGTCTACTATAGTGAATGGTGGAACCGAAGGAGGACAATTCGCACTAATGATGTTCTGAATAGTGGTCATTTTGGTTGAGGATCTTTTCCATTTATGCACGGATAGAAAACAAGACTTTTGAACTAAGTTTGTGGAACATTTAGAAAGAGAAGCAGTCCGATATCTGGAGCTCCATTCAGATACAAAAATTTTTTTCTCTTCTTTCATCTCCTTTCATCTGTAAGCTCCTTCAAGATTGTTGGAAGATCATTTCATGGTGCCGGACTACCTCTTGAAGCTCGTCAAGATTATACCAAAGTGTGAAGACAAGTAAACAAAGCAAAAGTGCAGAAGAACCAAGAAACCTAGAATATAGACCTATTTCATTGTTTCACACCTTTAACTCGCTCCGGACCACTCCTCTCTCCACTTTAGATGTCAGCTGGGCCAGGTCTCCATGTCTGCAGCCCACGCCTTTAGATGTCTTTGCAGTTCTGTGGGAGCAGGACCCGGTCTCCAAGTGTCAAGGCACCCAGAGACACTAGGGAGAAGGGAGATGCGGTTGCAAAAACCATCAAACAACTACTGTGAAAGGAAGACCAAGAGTCACCTCTGCTGCGGAGGATAATTTCATCGGAGTACGAGCGTCAGATAGATACCAGGCCCACAGAGTTCTAGCGCAGCACATCTCTACAACAACTGTTAAGAGGAGACTCTGTGCATCAGCCTTACATGGTAAATAGCTGCTCGGAAGCCACCGCTAAGGACAACAGCAAAGAACTTGTTTGGGGCTAAAGATCACAAGAATGACATTGGCCCTTGGAAATCGTGCTTTGGTCGATGAGTCACAATTAGATCTTTGGCTCCAACCAATGTTCTTTGTGCGACGCAATAAAGGTAACAAGTGGACTTTTACATTCCTGGTTTCCTCCACCATAAAATGGAGGAGGTGTGGATGGTGGTGGGGGTGCTTTGCTGATGACAAGGTTGGGGATTTATTCAAATTTGAAGGTTACTGAACCAGCATGGTTACCACAGTAACTTGGCGGCAAGCTATTCCATCTGGTTTGGTGTTTAGTTGCATCAACATTTATTTTTTCACAGGACAATGACCCCAAATACCCTCCATGCTGTGTAGGGCTAGTTTGACCAAAGAAGGAATTATGGGGTGCCACGCCAGATGACCTGGCCTCCACATTCACCAGAACCTGAACCATCAAGATGTTTGGTCTGAGCTGGACTGTAGAGTGAAGGCAAAAGGGCCAACAGTGCTAGCATGATAGCAATGTGTAGCCACTACCTTCACATTAAGGGAGCTACAAACAGCCCAGGAGGGATCACAGAAAGAAGCCGGGTTGGCGAAACCCAGGTCAGGCGGACATGTGGAGGCTGGCATCCAGTTACAATTTTATATGCGCATTTTTATCATTTGTTGTGAGTATGTTTTATACTATAAATTCAACTTTAAGAACATACTACGCTATTCGTGCGTATAACCTCTTTCCAGCGGTCTACATAGTGATGGTGGAACCGAAGAGGACAATTCGACTATGATGTTCTGAATAGTGGTCTATTTTGGTTGAGGATCTTTCCCATTTATGCTACGAGTAGAAAATCATACTTTTGAACTAAAGTTTGTGGGAACATTTTAGAAAGAGAAGCAGTTCCGAATATCTGGAGCTCAGTCAGAGTACAAACTTTTTTTCTCTTCTTTTTCATCTCCTTTCATCTGTGGAAGCTCCTTCACTTGTTGTGAAGATCTTTCAGGTGCCTGACTACCTCTTGAAGCTCGTCAGATTAACAAAAGTGTTAATATCAGTATCAAAGCAAAAGTGCAGAAGACAAGGAAAACCTAGAATAATAAGACATATTTTCCATTTGTTTCACACCTTTTAACTCCTCCTCAGACCCACCTCTCTCTCACTTTAGCCAGGTGACTCTTGGTCTTCCTTTCAAGTAGTGTTTGATGGTTTTTGCAACCGCATCTCCCTTCTCCCTAGTGTCTCTGGGTGCCTCTGACACTTGGAGACCGGGTCCTGCTCCCACAGAACTGCAATGACATCTAAAGGCGTGGCTGCAGACACTGGACCTGCGCCCGCTGACATCTAATTTTTTTAAGTGCAACCTTACTTAGGACGCAGTAAGTTTGTACGTTTTAGTTTCAGCCATTTTTGAAATTCGGACCTGTCTCTCATCGTGGGGGTAGAAAGGGATTCTATTGTATCCGCTCACACCCTCTCGGCGGGAATATGTACGGTGGGAGGGTAACAGGGGGGCGTCCGGCGGGACCCCTTGAGAGCGAAGAAAGCGGCGAGGGGAGGGGTGAAACGGAGAAGGGGAAGGCGGAGGGGGGAGGGTCGGTGGGGGGGGGGGGGGGGGGGGAAAATTGGAAACAAGGGAGGAAGGAAAAAGGGGGGGATGGAAGAGCGGGGGGCGGTGGATCAAAAAAAAGTGTAAAATAAGAAAAAAAGGGCAAGGAAACAAGGGGGGTGGGCCAAGGGGCGACCACATAAGGGGGGGATAAAAAATAAATTTTGTTCATTTGTTTTCTTTTTCCTTTACATAATCTATTTTATTGTGTTTGTTCTTTTTTTACAAGATGCTGAGACTGTTTATAGTTTATTTTACAGTAGCAAGGTCTTATCATTAAAAATAAAAATACTATAATAAAAGTATATATATATAATAGAATTGTTTGACAGTGATTGTAGGGCTTATGTTATATATTCCCCAATAAAGCAACACCAGTTATGAACTTTAACATCTCAAACAATTTTAACAATTTAAATCAACAATAAGAAGTCTGTTAAAACGTTAATTGTGTTTTCTCAGGAATCTCAAACAAAATATGGAGAGTGGAGGAAATTTAACATTTCTATAATTACTCTCATTTAGCTCCTAAATTGTCACATCGAGGGTCGTTGTGGAGTGGGAAAAATACAATCCACTATTTTTGGGCAATTTGCTCCCAAAGTTCGGCAATACTCACATGTAGGATGTTTCGGCACACCAGCCATGATTCTATAACGTTACATACAAACATTAAATGTCATTGGCCAGAGGTCACATTAATCATTAATTACTAATATAACGTTAATGAGCATGATGATCCGTGATCATTACTCCCCAGGTGTAAAATTGCATATGTTTTAAAAGTACGCTTTGCCAATAAAAAAAATATCACTGGAGTGCAGCATGAGGGCACTGCTTTAACACATGATGCATGCAATAAGAACAAACACATACAAGCTAACTTTCAAGATTGTCAGATAGTATTAAGCAACTGGAGCTGAATGGCTTCAATCAGTTTGTGATTTAAGGGCGGATTCCTGATGCAAGACCCTATTTTGGCATCCTTATGCCTCCACAATTTTGAGCCAGGAATACAGTTAAAAAAAAAAAAGAAAAATGCTGTTGGCCAGCTCCATTGCCTGCGGACCAAAATGGCCCGATATCGGTCCTACAAGCCTAACAACGATAACCCGCTCCACCAGGCCCACGAAGGACGGAACTAAGTACGCACCAGCCCCCAAACAAGCTGCCCTGTCATTCCATCCCAGACACATGGAGGAGATTGGGATTAATATTGATAAAAAGCCAAACTAAGCTCCAATACGGGCGGGCCCCGAATGCCCCACTCCGAGGACACGTCCTCGTGTGCGCCTACGGTGGTTGAGCGAGTCGTGCGAAGTGTCGCAAAAAACACTCCTCGAACGGTAAAAGCCGGTAGAGGGAACTTCCGGTATCCCTGGGAGCGAATCTGGCAACAGGCTCGTCCCTGGGGGAAACAAACCGCCATCGTCGTACAGTCGGGCGCTGTGGGCACAAAGGGGGGCAAAAGGCATAGTGTGGCAAAGCTCTTGGTCCTCCAGCTCCACCCCTCCTACACCATTGGGGGATGAAAGTGGCAAGAGAAGGAACAGGGACGAAGAAGAGCAGATACGTAAAGCTTTTCGGCTGATTAAATACGGACGGGTGGAGGACGACACTAACAACTCCCCTATTTTCACCTTAGTTACAGTCTCCTACTCTAGCTCCAATATTTTTTACACCTCATTTCTTCCAACTTTATCTCTACCCTCCAGGATTCTCTATGAAAATAAAGCTGGAGATTGTGTACCTCACCGTTTTAGGTTTTTGTGTACAGATAGGCCACAAGACATATTGTATGCTTTGTGGTGTGATGATAATTTTGTTTGTCTGGTGCTTGCCTCCAGGAGGATAATCTCCAAATGAGTTGCCAAACGCGACTAGGATGGGGGAAAAGGAACTCCTCTGTTTCTTGTGGTGGTTTTATGATGGGGTCCAAAGGATGGCGCACACCAGAGGTTGAGTAATACTATAAAAATTTTTATTCAAGGTTCTTAAAAACACAACAGTTTAGTCGCGGCGGTGGGGAGTCTTGTTCCGGGTTTGTTTTTCTAAACCCTTTCTAATAAGTGAAACACAACCACACATTCCCGCACAAACAAAGCACCAAAAAATTAAGACTGAAAGACCTGAGTACCGTGACAAGAAAGAACATTAAAAAAGGAGTGTTTTTATAGACACGGACGGAGACGCCCCCCAAGAAGTGATGAGGGAAATAGGAACCAAACAACCCCAAAGACATTGTGAAAAAAAAAAAAAACACCGAAAGCTCTTGGTCACCCTCAAACAGCGGAGACAAAAACAACCAGCGAGGAAACAGGACGGGGGCGCACGGATGGGCAGAGCCCGCAGTGGCACGCGCGAAAGTCTTTAGGAAGAGACACGACTCTACCTAGAGAAGAGACGCTAGCGCTACGCGCACGCAAGAACGGAGAGAGACAGCGATCTAGACCCCCGGAGAATAGCGACAGCCTCCAACGCTCCCAAGAGACCCGATTGTTGTTCAAGATCGGTCACGCAGCAAGAAGAGAAGGCCCGATTTCCACAAAGGAGGCCATGAGAGTAGATAACGACTGGAGTGATGAGATGGTATGAAAAGATTGAGTAAGAGATTACGAGTGGGACTGGTCGGAGCGCTGGGCGGACATATGGGGGCAAGACGGAAGATTCGTGGACTTGTTGGGGGTCAAACTAGTGGGTGCGTGGAAAGATAGGATTGAGAGCAGCAGGGAAAA
This sequence comes from Engystomops pustulosus, assembly GCA_019512145.1. NCBI lineage: Eukaryota > Metazoa > Chordata > Amphibia > Anura > Leptodactylidae > Engystomops > Engystomops pustulosus. The sequence goes on along the minus strand of CM033641.1, from coordinate 131,139,396 downwards.
GGAGCACACGGTGTGAGCAACGGACTATAAAATATTGTACACAAACGGGGCGAATTAAAGATTTGAAGATCTATTTATGTTACATTATATGTGGACCATAATTTTCATTTATAATGTGGAGTACATGTAAAGAGTGATAATTAAGGAAAAGGGGAGGGTTAGGTACTTTAACACATAATAGGATATTCAAAGATAGAAAAAAAAGATAAAAAAAAAGAGCTAAAATATATAAATATAAATAAATGGGATTAGATATTTGAAGCCACTTCAAATTTACTATGGGTGCGGGGTGAGCTTAGGAAAGACGGTTAACAGCGAGTGTGGTCGACTTACCAAATGCTGAGGAAAAAAAGGGTAAACAGTGAGAGGGGGCCACGTACCAGATGTACGGTTCCGCGAGGAAAGTGTGGCAGTCTCGACTGTCGGGAATTGGGTCGGCATTGGCTTCTTTTCCTTTCTCTTTCTCTGGGGGTGTGTGTCGTGGTGGGAGAAGTAGCATTTATTTTATTTATTAGTTCGGTAAGAACAGGGAGTGGCTATTGAGGTGTTTTTTTATTTAAATATGGTATTTTGTTAAGTTCTTGTTGTGCGAAGTTTCATTTGACACCATGTTTTTTTTTTTTTGATGATGTAGCAATAATTTAGAGGCATTAAAGGGTGATTTGGACTTGCAAAAAGTTCGGTTTGCTTAAGAAGTGGTGGGGATGATGCAATTGATCGGGGTGGGGTGCAGTGGTGGTGGTGATGTGGGTTCCTGGCTGGCTGTGAAGGTAGAAGGTAGGTCGCAAGTGGGCGTGCGGTGAAACCCAGATGGGAGCAAAAAGCAGCGCGGGAAGGTGAGATAGCCAAAACAGAGCCCGGGGGACACAAGGGGTAGAGCTGGAGGATAGCGAATCCACGCCAACCTGTGCAAGCGTAGCGCGGAAAGAGGGCCTCTCCTCCGACGCGGGGAACTACGTGGGCAACATACAACATTCATAACGACACCGACCCCAACTCTTCCTCAAAAACGGCTCCCACTACCCATATTTATTTTACCGTACCCAGACTCAACAATTAAAAAGAAACATAATACCCAGCCGATACTTCTAAGCTATAAAAAGACACCGTCACTCTAAGCGCACATGATCGTCGACCTCCAAAAATAATTAATAAAAGCATATCACCTATGGCAGCACGAAGCCTTCTAAATATGTTATGGTCATTTTGTTATTATCGTACATTTTTCATTCCTCTGTTTAAGTGTTGACAAAATATCCTGATGATTCGATATGGTCTGTGTTGTCTAGAAGAACAACGTGTTTTGTGAAACCATTATACGTGGAGATTGCGAGCCGGTTGTGTGGATGATGGGTTGGGGACTGGTTCGTGTGGGAGGGTCGAGGCAAGAAAGAATGTGCACACTATAGCGAGGTGAACACTTACACACCCCCCCCTTCAAACAGACGCTTCGTTCAGTAAGTAGAGCAAAGAGTGGGAGGTGCAATGCAAAAAGACGGGTAAACAAAAGATTCACCTTTGTGGACAACTTTGAATTGTGCGCAGCTTGGATGACGTTATTACAGCAGTACAGCTGGATTGGTTCACATCGAGGCTCCCTGTTGTGGGGGCAGAAAATTATTGGTGACAGAGTGTGTTGTCCACCAGTACGAAGTCCCTGCTGAGTGCTGCAAGTAAATTTTGTCAGGGTTGGGGATCCTTCCGAGACGTGTGCCCATAATGGGTTATTAGGGGGGGTGGTCTCAGATAGAGGGTCAACTATAAAATAGGCCAAGCCTTTGCTGGCGAGAATTTCTTAAACGAGGGGGTTGATAGCGTGGGAAGTCGGAGAAAATTTGAGGCACAGTTTTTTTGGCCATTGAGTTGATGACTGACTTGTTGGAATAAGACAGTCTTTTGGGAGTAGAAAGTTCCACCCGCTGTTGTAGGCTGAAGAAGGTTATATTGTGTTGGAGGAAAGTTTCTGCGCAAAATGCTGTCTATTAAAATCTCTTGCTAACAATGAACTGTGATTAGCCGTTCAAACTTATTTCACTCTAGTACGTGACACCACTCCTCTCTCCCCCCCGACACCCAGACCACAACACCCCCAATCGCGCCTCTCGAACGCAGTCATGGTGACCAACACATGCCGCCAACCCCATAGAATTAACCATTCCAAGTAACGGGAACCTATCCAAACCATCATCCACCAAAATAGCACTTGTCCGAAATCCCAGTACGAGTACCCCAAACACCAATTATTTTGTACAACGAGGCCAGTTCAAGGCCCAAAAAGAAAAAAATGTTAACGAGGCACTAGGGGAGGCACAAGAACGAAGAAGTTTCAACAAAAAATTCAGACCACTCCAAAAGGAACAAAAGAACTAAAAAAAGATTTCAACATTGATCCATATTAATCTCACAATGCGAAACCAAAATAGCTACTTAATAAGGGTCTCTCATATTGTCTACCTAATTGATATTGATCCTTACACCGTTTCGGTACCTACACTCTCTCAGCAGGGAAACTGACCTTAGCAATGACAAACTTTAAACCTGCCAAAACCACAAAAACCTTAATCGAACCCTCCAACCCTCCCCCCGCGACACCCACCTGACAGGAGAGGAATTCGAATCTGGTCCAACGTCGTAGCCACCCAAACCCCTCTGACCCCCCCCCCAGGCATGAATGAGGGATTGAAACCCAAATCCACCGTTGTATATGACATCATGGGGGGACATATTCCGAACATGTGATGTCACTAGTAGAACAAGACTGTCGAGGACAATCCGATACAACGACTCTCACATAGCCTTACTCTTAAGAGAAAGAATGGCATGTAAAAATGCCTATGAACAATAGTACCATGGCATGGCAGTTGCAGACAACGGGGGGGGGGGATTGGCATCCAAGAGAAGAGACGGACATTGGGGAAGCTTTGAAAGGTTAGCTGAGCTAACTGACTACGAGGTCCTACGAGACAACCCAACACGATGCCGGGCACATAGCTAAGCTCCTCAATGGACGCCTCTCTAATGAACATCATCACAAAAACGGAAAAAGAATAGTCGAGGATCAATTGGCCCCACAACCCCAAATTCTAACCATTGGGACCAGAAATCAAACAAGATCAAAAAAAAACCCCCGGACGACCAAATTGATCAGGATTCATCCACACAACGTGTAAACCTATCCCACTATAGATGTGCTCTACAAAGCTATGTCAGAACGTTAACCATCTACCCCGGGACTCAAACCAGTGTCCCATCAGTCTATCAGAAGTGAACCTGGAAACCCTCCTAATGGTGGTTAATATTAGATGTTCTGGCCTGTATTCACATATTCCGAGCCACAGGCAAAAGGGCATATAGGATTAATCATCACCGAAAGAGAGTGGACTAATGGCCTAGAACCAAAGAATTTTTACCTGAAGCATACGTTCAACTTCCCATGAATGTGGTTTAACTGTCAAACAAAACTACGCACAGACGGGACGGCAGATGGGTACCAAAATTCCGCCCCAGTTTCAAAATCTGTACATGGGCGAATTCGAAAACTGATATCTCTCCAAAACACCCCAAATGGTGCCCAACAATATATCATGACAAGAGGTACATTGATGATGTGCTGCTGTCTTGGAAGGGTACGAGGATGACATGCTGTCCTTGTGAATTCCATTAACCGAAAAACTGGGTGCTGGCCTTGCACGCAACTATCTCCAAACAGAAATCGATTTTTGGGATCTGCACATACAGATAAAAAGCAAACAAAATCGTACTTGAGACCTGTCTTAGAAGGTTGACAGTAATAGCTGTTCATCTTCAAGAGCGACACCACCACAAGTGGCGTAAAAACATAGCCCCCAGTCAATTGAAGACGTACCCCGTAAGAATGTGGTCGAAACGAATCTTGGCAAAACACAAAGCAAGATTTTAAGAGACGATTTTCGAGATAAAATGGTCTCCCAAAATGATCTCTCAGCCTACAAAAGGCTGGACCGCGGCCACAAAAAGACTGTCTTATTGCAAAGAAAAGTAGCTCATCAAATCAGGGACAAAAAACAGGACTAAATTGTAATACAACGACCTATAACGATACACCAACCCTCGTTAAGAGAAATTATGACGAAACGGCATGGCCTATTTTACTAGGGTGACCCTAGGAACCACAACTCCTCAATAGAACCATCCATGACCTAGCAGAGACCCAAACCGATTCGGAACTAGCAGGATTGTACGTGGACAAACTCGTCGGACCGTAGGCTAATAACGGCACAAGTTCCCAAACCATAGGAGAGAGTAAGATGGGACATAGCCAGCTGATAAGCTAGTAATGAACATAGCACATAGAGTGAAACAATTGCAAAAGAATACAAAGGTGAAGTCATTTGTTTACAAGTCGTTTTTTGAATTGCACTACCACCTTGTGATTTTACTGGAGATGTACACTTGCCGATTACAGTACTAGAGGCCGAACACAATCCAACAAATCAACACCGGATCAACAAACATCGAAAGCAACGCGTAACAATGGTTCACAAAACACAGTTTCTTAGACACAGACTAGGAGCATCAGGATGATTTGCAAGTTTTACAATCACCCCCATTGAACACCCGTAACTTCCGGAGGCAAATAGCAGAATACAAAAGTGTGTCAAAAGGAGATGTGTGGATATAAACTGGAACTGACCTTGGCTCCCAAGGGGTTAAAATGAGACCCTTGAGAATAACTTCTAAAATGTCAAAAGAGGACCCGCAAATACCTGATCATGTGCCAAGCCCCCAAATTCGTACACTTCTTGCAGCAGTCACCTTTATCCTAAATTATGCTACATCAATAAAAAAAAAAAGCCGCAAGACACTTCCGTGGCTGACAGACGTGAATAAGCAGGCTCCCCACCCAAACACCAATGAGCCCAAGGAGGAACCACACTTTCCTCGCATAGTGGTAAAGGGCACACTCTCATGTTACCTTTTTCGCGCATTGGTATGGTACGTTAGACACATCGCTGTTACCACTGTCATAACCCACGCACCACTAGTAATTTGAAGCGCTCCAAATTTAGCCAATCATGTTGATTTATATTATATTGTTAGATCTGGTGTGAATCTTTTATCTTGTATCAGCATCATTATGGTAAGTAAATAGCCGTCCTTAAGTATTCATGCTCTCGACAATACTCTTATATGAAAATATGGGATGCCAATACTTTGTATGTACAGCATCTACATGCTTATTACCGTTTGTACAATGATTTTATAGTTGATGACACAGATGTGTATTCCCTGATGATATAATTTGACACAGTCGATTTAAGAAACGTATCTGCACAACCAATACTTACCAGTTTTCTGGTTTTTTTTTTACTATTGTTTTCATTTGCTTATTTATACTTGTCGCCCATTGGTTAAACCCCTTCCGACGCGCGACGACTAGTACGGCGCAGCGGCGCCGGGTCCCGGTGAATGGAGAGGACTCATGGAGCCGAGCCGTCTCCATAGCCGGTAAGCCTATTTGATCATCTATGGCGGACCGATCGCGTCGGTGCTTATACCCAGGCGACGCCCCGACAATGCTGCGGGCTTCAAAATAGGCCCTGCCATCTTGCTTGCACCTGGGACGCCGCTCCTCGGAATAACGTCACGGGGAGGATGATACCTTGCCATGACAGCTTGTCCGGTCTCACGAGGCCCAAAGCTGCTAGTTTTAACCCATCATTACAAGTGCTATCACACATTTAATTATTAAGGAGAGTAAAACCCCATATGACTGCCATATGGAGTATGGCCATATATGGTATGCAATCGATCAGACAACCTGGTTGAAAGTACCATGAGGAGTTGAAAAATGTACAAGTAAAAGTAAAAAAAGTACAAGAAAAGATAACCAAAATAAAACCTAAACTAAATTCAAAACCCTCACCCCCCGTTCCCTAGAACTGACTATAATATTACTAAAATAAAAAACCACATAGGTATCGGCGGTCCCACATGTCCGATCTATACAAAATATGATAAATGTTTTTTTACTGTGTTATTATCCCCGTAACGGAACATAGCGTCCAAAGCAAAAATCTGACGGATTTTAACGATACGAAAACGCACTAGTACTAACGTGCCCCCAAAAAGACGCCATGGTGTCTTCACACCTACACACTTGAGCCCAGCACTCGGCGAGTAATCCTGGCGACTGATAAACAACAGATGTGCGTAAGCAGCGCATGAGCAGCCTCACTCCCTCCGCCTACACCAGTGCACTGAAACAAGATATCACGAATCCTCCATTGGTAATTGGCAGAAGCCTGCACTTCATTCTCTTAACCTGTATAAGCGCCATCTCCTTGACATGTGATGACATTTAGATGGACATGAACACATTGAAACACAACATGCCAAAATATTAGCTAATCTAGTATTATATATTTCGACACCGTATTCATAATCCTGTAAGCATATGGATCACTGTGCCATGCTGTTACTAAAAGGGGCCGTGCACCATTTTCGGGCACTTTTTTTTCTGCTAGGTGCAACGATGCTGGCACAGTATGTTAAGCAGGTTTGTCGTTGCTTAGTTAAATGGGCCCCACGACCACCAACATGCTCCCCTGCTCCACAGGGAATTTAATAATAATCATTTGCAGAACCAGTAACAAAAGAAGAAAAAGTGCCAGAGCCATTAGCTGTCATAAGTATAATAAGAAAATAGCATTCCTAACCAGGTTGACTATTGGCATCACTATCTGAAGTTAAGGTAAAGTATTAAATTTAGGCGCTTTAAGTGTTCACGTTCACTTGGGTTTTAGCAACGATCGGGGTGCAAGTGGAATGGGGAGAGGCTTTGTGCAATCACACTACTGAATTTACGCGAGAACAACATGGATGCTACGGTGCCTGTCACACGTATCGCTAACGCTGCTTTATAACGCAGCGCTTAGCAACCGGGGAGGGCCTCGGACACATAGCAATTGCGTTATATATCGCAAGTATCCTTGTGGCCTAAAAACGTTAGTGCAAACCACTGGTCATGTGCTATTGAGCATGTCGCTCCCCAGTAACGAGGTTGAAGACATATGTCAGAATTTATGTGATTGATCATGCTCCGTTGCATACACAACTTCCCACGGAACTGAACCCTTCTCTATATTATGAATTACATCATGTCATGTTCCCATATTTCATTTGTTCCTATTTAAGGTATACTTAGAATAACCATTAGAACATAATTTCAGAGTCTTTTTTAGTTACCTAAAAAATATCTGATAGACACATGAATATATGTGGAGGAACCAGACCCTTGACGTTACGAGCACACCACGCCTGCGTCCCTACCCTCGAACGCAGGTGTGCCGGTGCTAGTCTCACTAAGTACAGACATGTAAAATTTTGGACACACCCTAATGTAAGAGTGTGAGATCGCCACAAAGGGGCATGCAAAACTGAGGAATTAACCAATGTAAATTAAAATACTGAACACTGAAAGGGCACCTGCACCAGAAATTTCGGCATCCAGACTGCCGACTAAAGTAAGCAGCTCCTATAGGCTGACAAACGCCGCAGTGTATAGGATGCTACCGGAAACCTCCGTACGGCTATCACAACACTTGGGCGGGGTACGGTACTCAGGCGGCAGCTTAGAAAGCTGTATCGATGTATACAGAGGGGGGGGCCGGTCCGAGGCGCTGCCTCTTCCAGGACCGCCCGCTAGCTCCAAGGAAGGAGGGACTGCCGCGCGCTAGGCAGCATCACGCCCACGCCACGCCCCAACCCGCCCCTCATATACGTCGAGACGCAGCTTTGCGAGCTCGTGCGACATACTTGATCAACTGAAACCCCGCCGCAGCTGTTGGTAGCGTTACGGAGTTCTGGAAACCTAGCCAAGCAACTGCGGCGTTTGGACGAGCACTAGTGAGCCTTGACTTTACGTATAGAAGCACTCCTAGTGGCGATAATTTTGGGGTGACAAGTCCGTCTTAAGGAGGCAGCCTGTTTTACGGTAAGCACGGTCCCTTTTGAAAAAAATTGACCAGAGTTCTTCTTGTGGTATAACTTTTCATAACTTTAAAGATATCCTCGGTGTTTGAGATTGGTCTTTCTCGTGGGAGACGTGTAGGCTATGTTGATTATATCAGTGATCAGTTTCTTTTTGGGAGGTAATTTTTAGGAAAAATGTTAAAAAATGACAAGTTTAAAAGTTTCAAACGTCGACTTTGGTGAACAAAAGTCATACCACCATTCTTTTGTTAGAAAACCTTGTAGCCATTGGATCTTCGTTGTTGGGTTTCACTATGTTAGGGTTTAGGGTCTTTAGGACGATGGAGGAAGGTTGGCAAGTAGTTAGCAACTGTCTCAGTTAGTGTCAAGAGATTTGAAAAGGCAACATTGGTTGGGCACAATTCAGTTGGAAGGGCCTGATAAAGGCTATGTCGAGTACGCCACAGACAAATTCATTTGCATGATGAACCTAACATCAGCCTCTTAGTCAAATCAGCATTGAGAAATCTGTGGTAACCCAATATCCTTTATCTGGAAGCAACAAAGGGATTGAATATTTGACATTCAATTTTAGTGGAATAAGATTGATCTCTTGTAACCCAAAATGGACACATTCGAAGGAATTTGAGTAAATATACATCCAAAATGTTTGCCCTGCTTGCTTCCAAATACGGTATACATAGATGTGGGGTCATTTGGTTTCCGCCCAGCAGCGGCAAAACAGAATTAAGCGCCAATTGGCTCGATAAATGTCTTTATGGTGTCACAGTGGCACTTGAAGAGCCCGGCAACAGGGAATAAAACAAACCCGACAAGCATGTCACCATGGAAAAAAACCTTCAAAGAAGTGTATCTGGGGGTGTGGAGCTTTAACCCAAACAGCTGGCCAACAGCTTACGCAATATAAAGGGACAGCAAATTGCGGTTGTTCAATTCAAAATGGCATTTAGTGCCTAATAGACTATGCACCAACTCAATGCCACTGTAGGACCAACAACACCCCTAAAACATATCTGCGGCAGTGTCCCGAAATGGCATACCACAGTGTGCCAAGAATGTACAGGCCTGGCACATAGCAAGGGCTAAGAAGGAAGGGCGAAATTTTGCTTTTGTGGACATGTTTGTCACATGTTGATTATGAGTGCTATGTCATGTTCAGTGGACCCCTGGTGGACCATACAATAGAAACCCCAAGTCAGTGACCCATTTTAAAAAGGGCACCCCCAAAGAATTATGGTGGGTTTGTATGGACATTTAAACCCCGAGATGTGTGGCCAACTGTAGTCACAAAAGTTGCAGGGGGAGCGTAAACAATTGCTGTTTACTCAAAGTGTCATATAGGAAAAAGTAACTGTAATGGGGAGAGAAAAAGAACTGGACCGCCATCTCACACATACACATGATCTAATGCCGCGGCGACATTATAACAACTCGAGGGTACTTAGTTACATTGTTGAGTCAAATTGTATAAGGCCACCAAACACTTCACGTGACTCTTCTGTATGGTGGGCCCTACGCATTTTTGTGCAGCATCACAGGGTCCACCCCCGCTGCAGAACCAGCGCCGGCAGGGACCAAACCCGTGCCACCCATACCCTACTGGCGGGCACTGCCCCACTGCTCCGGGCCAGGCACCCCACCCACCCACCACCAGATAGGCGGCGGACGCCAGTGCAAACACGCACCATGTGAACAGAAAAAAGGCTACACCAATGTGAACAGTGTTACTACTCACCGTGCACGTGTGATCTCAAGACCAACGGCTGAGAGGAAGTAGCGCGCCCTAAATGCATCTCCTGCTATTTAAAAACACAGGTCGAATGGGGCGGAGTACTGGTACCAGAGAAACAACAATAAATAAGGGAAGAAATGTACTAAACGCAAATGGGGAGCGGAAAAAGAACTGGAACGCTACACCAACTCACATCAATGATCTAATGCCGCTAGGCTACATTATATAACTAATCAGAGGCTCTTAGTTACATTTGATCAAATGGTTTAAGCCCCACCAACCACTTCACGTGACCTCTTATGGGGTCCACGCTACTATTGTGGCAGCAACCACATGCGTCCACCACCGCTGCACCCTGCAGCAGCAGCCGCAGGGACAAACCCGGTTGCCCCAATACCCATACTGGCGGGCATAGCCCCATGGTCCGGGCCCAGGCCCCCACAGGCAACCGCACCACAGAAGGGCGGACGCCATGCAACACCGCACCCATGTGACAGAAAAAAGGTCACCAATGTGAACAGGTGTTAACTACTCACCGTTCATGTGGTCTCAGACACTGGGCTGAGGGAAGTAGGCGGCCCCTAAATGCAGTCTCCTGCTAATTAAAAACACCTGGGTCGAATGGGGCGGAGTGCTGGACCAGGAAAACAAATAAATGAAGGGATAGATGTACTTAACCAACATGGGGAGAGAAAAAGAACCGGACCGCACATCCACCACATCACACATATCTAATGCCGACGGCTAATTATATAACGAACTCGAGGTCTTAGTTACATTTGATCAAAGTATAAGGGGGCCTGGGCCCGGAAGCCATGGGGGCTATGCCCGCCAGTATGGGTACTGGGGGGCAACCGGGTCTTGGTCCCTGCCGGCGCTGTGCTGCAGCGGGGGGTGGACGCCATGTGATGCTGAACAAAATAGCGTAGGGACCCACCCATAAGAGGTCACCCGTGAAGTGGTTGGTGGGCTAACAATTTGATCAAAATGTAAACTAAGAACCTCGAGTTCGTATTAACAATGTAGCCTAGAGGATTATAGATATTGGTGAGTGTGGATGTGCCAGTCCAGTTCTTTTTCTCTCCCCAGTTAGAAATGAAGTGTGCACTGTGGATATAACAACCCCCAAAATATTCTGAGGGGTTTAACGGTTGGCAATACCCCATGTGTGGCAATAGTCTGCAGCTGGGGACACGGCAGGCTGAGACGGACTAGCAAATTTAGTTTTGGAGCATCCTTATTCTGAATGGGGTGGGGTGCCTGAGGTACCCGTACAATAGAAACCACGAGTAGTTACCCCATTTTAGGAAAGGCCAACCCTCAAAGAATTATTTAGGGTTGTATGAGCATCTTTAACATAAGATCCTGTCAAATGTAACACAAATGAATGGTGTAAAGTAAATTTGTTTGCAATTCTCAAAATTTGTCATTGTAGTGTCAAAAGAATTTGCCCCAATTTATGCCACGGAGACAAAAAATCGTCATGCAGGTTCTCCCGGGTACGTGACAATAATCTAAGATGGAGACACGGCAGGGCTCAGAAGAGAATGCCATTTGGAGCACCGACATTTACATTCTTTTTTTTTGGAACCATAAAAACATTGTAGATGCCTTAATGATCAGACAGTAGAACCCCCGAGAATGACACTATTTGAAATACACCCCTCCCTGATAATTTAGGGGGTTAGTGAGCATTTTAATCCCACAGGTGGACCCCAAGGATAATGCATAATGGATAGTGCATACATACAAAATATCCAATTAGCGCATCTGTGCTCGCTCCGGCCACGGGGAAAAACACCCCAAAATATGATGCGGGCTTCTCCCTGGTACTGCATACCACTTATGTGGCAAAAATCTATCGGCTGGTCACTTGGCAGAGCCAGCAGTGGAGGTGCGGCATGATGTAAAGTTGGTGAGAGTGGATTGTTCAGGGTACAATTAATATCCAGGGACGTGTGATAAATCCTGAACAATCTTTTCATGCTAACCCTGTTTTTTTTCGGGGCGTTGACAACCTGGTATATCGTTTGTTTTATGCCCCTTTTGGAGCACACCGCCACCTTTCTGTGTCCTTCCTTTGCTGGCCTTTGGGGAACTTCTCCTGGGAAGTGCTGTCTGGAACAATACGGTGGCCTGGGCTTCCAGACGTACTAGCAGTCACGCCTTACTGGTCTCTAAAAATCAACTGCCGACTACCACCTCTTGAAATCAGGAAAGTTCCCCCCGGCCTGCACATCAATAGTAGCACGTAAGCATAATACAGGCCATCTGGCATGATGGCACAGCCTGCTTCTTGTACCACACCCTCGACGTCCGCATGGCGTTATATGGCTGAAGTACCTGATCCGACAAATCCACCCCTCCCATGAACCCATTGTAAACCAAACCCTGGGGACATTTCACTTTTTTTTTTACATTTCACTTTTTGCTTTGACAAGTTTCTCTTGTAACGGATGCATCTATAAGAGCCTCAGTTACAGGGTAAATGACAACGTCACTGGTGATTTGGATCAGAGATGTACTGTAGCAACGCTGTTTAACCCCTTTGGATTTGGCGGTCAGTGAGTCATCAGCATGAGGAGCGTAGAAGGGAGAAGCGGTCACAAACCGCCTATCTTCCTTTCCGTTCCCTTTTTCGGGTGCCTCTGCCAATTGGAGACCGGGTCCTGCTCCCACGAAATGCAATGACGTCTAAGGCGCGCCTTTGCCGTTCACTGGTCGACCTGGCGGCCCGCTGACTACGGCCTAACAGTGAGTACGCGAGAGGTGCGCGTCTATGGACGAGGAGGTGTAAAAGAGCTGTTGCGTGGAACAATGATGAATATCGTGTGTTTTTATTATTCTAGGTTTTTCTCTGTCTCTTGCACTTTTGCTTTGATTACCGTATTCACACACTTTGGTATACTCTTGACGAGCTTCAAGAGGTAGTCAGGACCTGAAATGATCTTCCACCAATTTGAAAGGAGCTTCCACAGATGAAAGGAGATGAAAGAAGAGAAAAAAATTTGTACTCTGACTGGAGCTCCAGATATTCGGACTGCTCTCTTTCTAAAATGTTCCACAAACTTTAGTTCAAAATATGATTTTCTACTCCGTAGCATAAATGGGAAAGATCCTCCAACAAAATAGACCACATTCAGAACATCATAGTGGAATTGTCCTCTTCGGTTCCACCATCACTATAGTAGACGCTGGAAGAGGTTATACGCACGAATAGCGTAGTATGTTCTTAAAGTTGGAATTTATTAGTATAAAACATACTCACAAAACAAATGATAAAATGCGCATATAAAATGTAATCGAGATGCCAGCCTCAACATGTCGCCTGACCCTGGGTTTCGCCAACCCGGCTTCTTTCGGTGATCCTCCCTGGGCTGTTTGTAGCTCCCTTAATGTGAAGTGTGCTACATTGCTATCATGCCTAGCACTGTTGGCCCTTTTGCCTTCCTCTACAGTCCAGTCAGACCAAACCATCTTGATAGGGTTCAGGTCTGGTGAATGTGGAGGCCAGGTCATCTGGCGTGGCACCCCATAATTTTCCTTTGGTCAAATAGTCCCTACACAGCTGGAGGGTATTTGGGGTCATTGTCCTGTAAAAATAAATGTTGATGCAACTAAACCCCAACCAGAGGAATAGCTTGCCGCAGCAAGTTACTGTGTGTAACCATGCTGGTTCAGTATACCTTCAATTGAATAAATCCCCAACCTTGTCATCAGCAAAGCACCACCACACCATCCACACCTCCTCCATGTTTTATGGTGGAAACAGGAATGTAAAGTGCACTTTGTTCTACCTTTATTGCGTCGCACAAAGACAATTGGTGGAGCCAAAAGATCTTAAATTGTGACTCATCAGACCAAAGCACAGATTTCCACTGGTCCAATGTCCATTCTTTGTGATTTTAGCCCGAACACAGTATCTTCTGCTTGTTGTCCTTAGCGGGGGCTTCCGAGCAGTATTTACCATGTAAGGTGATGCACAGAGTCTCCTCTTAACCAGTGTTGTAGAGATGTGTGCGCTTTAGCTTTGTGGGCCGGATCTATCTGACGCCTCGTCTCCGATGAAATTATCCTCCGCAGAAGAGGTGACTCTTGGTCTTCCTTTCAAGTAGTGTTTGATGGTTTTTGCAACCGCATCTCCCTTCTCACTAGTGTCTCGTGGGTGCCCTCTGACACTTGGAGCCGGGTCTGCTCCCACAGAACTGCAATGACATCTAAAGGCGTGGCTGCAGACACTGGACCTGCGCCCGCTGACATCTAAAGTGGAGAGAGGAGTGGTCCGAGAGGAGTTAAAAGGTGTGAAACAACTGAAAATATGTCTTATATTCTAGGTTTTCCTTGGTTCTTCTGCACCTTTTGCTTTGATTACTGTATTCACACTTTTGGTATACTCTTGACGAGCTTCAAGAGGTAGTCAGGCACCTGAAATGATCTTCCAACAATCTTGAAGGAGCTTCCACAGATGAAAGGAGATGAAAAGAAGAGAAAAAAATTTTTGTACTCTGACTGGAGCTCCAGATATTCGGACTGCTTCTCTTTCTAAAATGTTCCACAAACTTTAGTTCAAAAGTATGATTTTCTACTCCGTAGCATAAATGGAAAGATCCTCCAACCAAAATAGACCACTATTCAGAACATCATTAGTGCGAATTGTCCTCCTTCGGTTCCACCATTCACTATAGTAGACCGCTGGAAGAGGTATACGCACGAATAGCGTAGTATGTTCTTTAAAGTTGGAATTTATTAGTATAAAACATACTCACAAAACAAATGATAAAAATGCGCATATAAAATTGTAACTGAGATGCCAGCCTCACATGTCCGCCTGACCCTGGGTTTCGCCAACCTCGGCTTCTTTCTGGATCCCTCCTGGGCTGTTTGTAGCTCCCTTAATGTGAAGTGTGCTACACATTGCTATCATGCTTAGCACCTGTTGGCCCTTTTGCCTTCACTCTACAGTCCAGCTCAGACCAAACCATCTTGATTGGGTTCAGGTCTGGTGAATGTGGAGGCCAGGTCATCTGGCGTGGCACCCCATAATTTTCCTTCTTGGTCAAATAGCCCTTACACAGCCTGGAGGTGTATTTGGGGTCATTGTCCTGTTGAAAAATAAATGTTGATGCAACTAAACCCAAACCAGATGGAATAGCTTGCCGCAGCAAGTTACTGTGGTAACCATGCTGGTTCAGTATACCTTCAATTTGAATAAATCCCCAACCTTGTCATCAGCAAAGCACCCCCACACCATCACACCTCCTCCATGTTTTATGGTGGAAACCAGGAATGTAAAGTCCACTTGTTCACCTTTATTGCGTCGCACAAAGACACATTGGTTGGAGCCAAAGATCTCAAATTGTGACTCATCAGACCAAAGCACAGATTTCCACTGGTCCAATGTCCATTCTTTGTGATCTTTAGCCCAAACAAGTCTC
This sequence comes from Engystomops pustulosus, assembly GCA_019512145.1. NCBI lineage: Eukaryota > Metazoa > Chordata > Amphibia > Anura > Leptodactylidae > Engystomops > Engystomops pustulosus. Next base: position 131,124,255 of record CM033641.1, on the reverse strand, counting down.
TTCTGCTTGTTGTCCTTAGCGGTGGCTTCCGAGCAGCTATTTTACCATGTAAGGCTGCTGCACAGAGTCTCCTCTTAACAGTTGTTGTAGAGATGTGTCTGCTGCTAGAACTCTGTGTGGCCTGGTATCTAATCTGACGCTCGTGACTCCGATGAACTTATCCTCCGCAGCAGAAAGAGTGGCCTCGTGTCTTCCTTTCAAGTAGTGTTTGATGGTTTTTGCAACTGCACTTGGGACACTTTCAAAGTTTTCCCAATTTTTTTGAACTGACTGACCTTCATTTCTTGAAGTAATGATGGCCACTTGTTATTCTTTACTTGCTGCTTTTTTTCATAATACAAATTCTAACACTGTATTTGGTAGGACTATCAGCTGTGTATCCCCATGACTTCTGCACAACTCAACTGATGGTTCCAAACCCACTTATTAAACCTTACAGGGCACAACTGTGATGTGAAAACCTTTTCAGGTGACTACCTCTTGAAGCTCATCAAGAGAATGCCAAGAGCATGCAAAGCAATAATCAAACTAAAGGAACCTAGAATATAAGAAATATTTTCTGTTTCACCCTTTTTTGTTAAGTATCTAATTCCACATGTTAATTCATAGTTTTGATGCCTTCAGTGTGAATCTACAATTTTTATAGTCATGAAAATACAGAAAACTCTTTGAATGAGAAGGTGTGTCCTAACTTTTGGTCTGTACTGTATACAACTTTAAAGTATGACTAAGGACAGCAATGCATTACCTCTCTTTTTGACACTAGTTTTCATCATGTTTTGGATCTAAAAAATGTAAGACGCAATTTTAGATGTGACATCACAGCCAAATTACCAGATGAATGAGAGCGCATTGAGAGGCAAGTGTAAGCGGATAATTATTTTTACAGCTCCCCCAAAACATATACAATTTTCTTTTTATTCCCAGACAATCCCTTTAAGTCTGTTCTGTGCTATAAATACAGCTTCTCTGGTTTAGTGTCCTTCCTACTGGATAAAGGGCTCCATTTAGGTTGTCAATGAGCTTTCCCACTAACTTGAGACACTCTAGTGATAGAGGAAACTTCTACTCTGTTATCACTGGTGAGTCATACCTGCTGCAAACAAGAGTGAGGACAAAGCCTGGGGCAGAAGGGGGCTATCTACACAGAAAAGGCAGCTCTTCCTGTCATAGGAACGTCTGGTTCTCCCTCTATATATGTCCATACACAAAGGAGTCGCCCCAGTTGTCTCCACTCTGACAAGCGCCACTCCCTGTCCACGTGTCTAAAAATAACCTCTGACGTGTGTCAGCATCAGGGAGCTTCTAATGAAGTAAAGACGTCAACGGCTGGTGACCCGATCGCAACTTGCTATTGGACGCTGAGCGGCCTTCAGCGGATAATTAGTTAACCAATGACATCAGCCCAGTGTGCATCACTACTCGCTGTGGGCCTCCCACAATCCTAACAAGGGAACGTCTCACGTCATATTGGACCTATCAGAGCGCATCTAAGTGACATAATGTCCACAGGAACCAAATATAAGGAAGAACGGGTGGGGGCGCCGCGGCTTAAAGAGCGCTGTACGGAGAGAGCGGGGCGGTGGCCTGATCTCCCGCTTTCAGTACGTTTCCCGGTGTGACGAGCGCTGCTATCAGGGCAACAGGAGCGGCTCGTATAGTGTACGGAGGAGGAGCGCCACCTCTAACAGTCACGCGGCGCTAACTCCTGAAGTTCCCCGGGCACCGGCGGGCACCGCCTGCCCTGTGCTGTGGCATGGTGAAGGACCCGGTGCTGTAGACAAAGGCTGCCTGCCTCTTAAAGGGGAACTAACATCTGCAAAGAACAAAGAAGCATATTCCTGAAGTAACTAGGCTTGGCACGCCTACATAGAAGACGCTGCAGACCTTGCTGGACTCTCCGGACACTTCACATTAACTCTATTCCTTCTTTCTTACCAAAAAGTCGGATGGGGCTCTAACCAGGACAGTCTTATGGTATAATGGAAATACCCTTCTACCATGATGAGGTGTTGAATGTAAGTCATTCTTCAGGATTTCAGGCTTCTTCTCTTGCCACCATGATGAAAAAAGACCTTAATCTCAACCTGAGTGAGCAGGTAGCCAGCACCCTGAAGCCTCTCCGTGATGGCGATGGACTTTTGACCTCTCCCGATCTTGGACTATTGAAGCTAGCTTCTCCAGAACTTGAGAGGCTGATCATTCAGTCTAACGGCCTGGTCACTACCACTCCAACCACCAGCCAATTTATTTACCCCAAGGTGGCCAGCGAAGAACAGGAGTTTGCAGAAGGATTTGTGAAAGCACTAGAAGACCTTCACAAACAGAACCAACTTGGGGTGCCAGGTGCAATGGATTTAAGCTCTGTACCTGCTGGGCCTACTATCCAGCCTCCCCCACCATCTGATGCCCCTGTGTATGCCAATCTCAGTAGCTACTCAAGTGGGTCAATGGGCACAACTGTAAACTACAGCACTGACACTGTGCCCTTTCCACCTCCACCATCAGGCTTGCCACAGCAGCCAGTGGCCCCTCCACCTAGACTGCAGCCTCTCAAGGATGAACCTCAGATTGTGCCTGAAGTGGCAAATTTTGGCGACAGTCCCCCAATGTCTCCAATTGACATGGACACACAGGAAAGAATAAAGGCTGAAAGAAAGAGGTTAAGAAACAGGATTGCAGCATCAAAATGCAGAAAGCGAAAGTTAGAGAGAATCTCTAGATTGGAGGAAAAAGTAAAAAGCCTAAAAAACCAAAATACAGAGCTGGCATCGACTGCTAACCTGTTGAGGGAACAGGTGGCCCAGCTGAAGCAGAAGGTCATGAGTCATGTCAACAGTGGCTGCCAACTTCTTCCTCAACAGGTTCAAGCTTACTAAGTTTCTTATATCCAGTTTTGACTTTACTTTCCATGCCTACTGATGAACTTCATTCCAAGAGGATCTTACATGCCAAAGGAGGACTGCTGAGATCTATTGCCGTCTTGTAGTTATAAAAGTCATAGGCCCAACCAAAGACATTTGTGGATTGTCTCTTAGATACCAGTGTGTACCTATCAATGCTGTTTCCCTTTACGGAGATTGACATAGAAAAGCCATGTGGTTTATTGATGCCTTAGGTATTGTACCTCAAGATAACATTTAGATAAAGTAAATTGTTAAAATGTTTTCAGTTTACATTATGTAAATGTTTTATGCAGTCATTTAAAGTTGTATATGTCCAGGGCAAAAGGAACTGGAAATGGACGTAGAGTGCCTGAAAGGGATACAGAGTGCTTTCTGTTTGTATAGTAGGGGTTCTCTGTGCTCCTCCAGGGCCTGGGTTTATACCACATAGACGCTGTTTATACTTACAAAATGTTCTAGACAAACTTGGTGAAATACTGAAGCCAAGTGCAATTAGTGCTGGTTGCATATTTACTGCCTTAAATGTTTACAAGGTCTCTGGAGCAGGGATAAGAGGGTCCTCCTCTGCATATGTTTAGCCTCTCTCTTGCCAGAGGTGTTCTGACATTACAGGCCACTCCATTGGAGTAGTTAATAAAGTGTCTAGGTGTGCATCTAGCACACCATATTGTAAAATAATGTAAATGTAATATTTTACTGATCTTGTCTTTGTTTGAAGTGTTTTATTCATCTTGCTCTATTTATGTTATACTGGGAACAATGTTTTTACCCTTTTTTTACTATGCATTCCAGTATACCCATTACTTTAGTGTTCTTATGTACAATAAAGTATGGTCTAAATGATTGATAGTTTGATCCTGTGTCCGTTATTGTTAATTAGTTGTTTTTTATGAGGATTCTTTTTAAACAGTAGTATGTTTTACTGGAAATCTTCATTTGCCTGTTCTTCTTTAATACATAGTCTCTGCATTACTGTACATGTGTTATGTGGAAAAAGAATAGATATTATACACATACATATTGTACAGTACATACATAACTAGTGTGTTTACTATACACACTGTATACTGTTTCTCAAGATCTGTTCTACAATATCTGATGATGTGTTTTGTTTGGCGTACCCGTGATTATCTCTCTACTCATAAACATGAAGCTTATAATTAGTTTGAGACCTGAAATAATAGAAACTCTGTCTTTATTCACTGCTAATCCTTATTAATGCAGATTGCTGTTCTAGAAAACATGCAGTAACATAGTATATCTATATATTTATTTGTTGTAGTATTAAATAGTTAGGAAGACTTGCGCCACTTTTCAGTATCTGGAAAAAAGGCACAATAGCTCTTTCTCTCAGTTGAAAAACACTAGTGCCACCTATAGATAGCCACATGTCACTGTTTAGTCCTGCAAAAAACATAGTAAAAGCTAGACAGTTGTGGGGGTTTGTTGCTCCTCATACATAAATTGCAATATTTCTTTGTTAGGTACCTCTGCAGTGGCTTGCTGAAGATACAAATTCATCTGAGAAACCTGGGATTTTGTGTGTTTTATAGAAGATTTTCTTACATATGCACCACATACTTTCTCTTTCACCAACATAAATTCATAATTTGTATTGAGTTGTGGCATAACGGTCTTAACAAAGTAAATAAACAAATTTATTCTTGCACCAGCCTCCTGGTCAATGCTGTTGCAGTAGTGTTGATGTTGCTATCCTCTGACCTACCGCTATTGAACAGGTCAGCATCAGAGCCATTTACATGGGATGTGAAATTGGGACAAAACAGGTAGAATAGGGAAAACCACCCCACTTCAGGTAGGTGGTTGGTGAGATAAATGGAGACACATATGTTATGTGTTGTCTTGCTGCCCCACCTGTTTGAGAGCATGGGGCTGTATTCACACGTTTTGAACCGCAATACAGATGGAACAGGGAGGGGCTTAGCCTGATCTCATATTCATTTCAATAGAAACGCATGCGATCGGTAATGTTTCAAAGCGCAATCCAGACATACCAGGGAGGGTCTCAGATCGATTGCCTGTGCGTTTCAATAGAAAAACGTGAACAGTAACAAGCAGCTGGATTATTTCCAATTGTTTATGGTGAAGTTAATATGTGATTGGGCTGAGATCTCCCCATGCATTCTTCCTCCCCTCCACACCATCCCCCTCCCCTGCCTGCTCCATGCACATGACAGGAAGTGTAGGGGGTAAAGGAGCTGCATTTGTGTGGGGATAGATTGGCACAGGCTGCACCTGCCCCACCCTCCCCACATACCCCAGGGCTGGCCACACACTGTTGGCAGGGAGCCAAATAATGTAAAATAAACTATAGCATAGGTTATTGGAAGCTGTAAAAATGACATTCCTGGTTACAGATTTTCTTAATGCAACAAAAGGGGAAGTGTTTAGCTGAGAATCTATACTGAATCCGACATTCACAGTGATATACAATTACTTTACCTAGGAAAGGTCAATGTCAGTACTCACTAGTACACATGGCAATAATTGTGTTCAAATAGGTTTATTTGCTTCCACAATAGTATGTTATTGACTTTCCTCAGCAGTGTCTGAATGTCTGTGTGGACTGCTGACCTCTGCACGAACAGTGCATCAAAAGGTTACAACACTAAACTTTCAGTAGTGTTGGCATGTTGGCCGCAGCTGGAACAAAGAGGTGAAATAAACATACATATATGTACATATATTTACCAGCATTTAAAGTGCACCTGTTACCAGAAATGCATTTTTTCCTGGTGACAGGTTGCAATAGCCCAGAATATGCTGATTTTAAAAATGCATTTGTAAGCACTCTGGATCATTTCTGTACTTTATAAAACTTTATTTCCTGGCTCCTTGCCAGCAGTATGTGGTAAGTATTGGAGGAGGGGGGGGGGGGGGGGTGTTCAGCTGCAGCTGTGTGCTGGTGTCACAGTCTCTTCATGCATTCTTCACAAAAATCCCCTTCCTCCACTGCCTGCTCAATACACCTGACAGGGAGTGGGAGGGGATGGAGCTGTATGTGCATGGAGAAGAAGAGACTGAGACCAAAACGCACAGATTGCTGCAGCTACCCCCTTTCCAGGACTCACCACGTGCTGTGGCAATAAGCCAGGTAATGCAAAATAAAGTTTTATAATGTACTGAAATGATTCAGAATGCTGGCTAAGGCATTTTTAAAACCAGCACAGCATAGGCTATTGGAACCGGTCAACAGCTAAAATGTAAAACACTTAGACAACTTTTTCCAGATCTACATCCTCTTATTCCTTATCAAGATCTTTTTTTTTTATTAGTGAAGAGCACATTTAGTATAAACCACAAGTTTCAGACATCTGGTCATTTATGTATTGAAGAGTTTGCTTAATTTTTCCATTTTGTGTTTTTTTAATGTATATTTTTGTTACAATATTTTTTTTTCAGAGAGCACACTGAACAATTAATTTTTTGGTTCACACTGTATTTGGCATTTAGGTTAGATAAAGATTGACCAGAGGTCTTCTGTGTATGAATGAATGTAAGTTTATAACATATGATAGTATTGCTCTGCACACCACTGTACAGCTACAAAGCATTCCTTACCTGTAGAAGTACTTAAAGGGTCCTTCATATAAGCAATTTTAGAGGAGGCAGTATATTCATGCCATAGCGTTTGTGATGAGGACTTGCAGATGTAAATGTATTTGTAACATTTGTATACAAACTGCATCAGAAGCACCTTGGAGGATGATGGCCACCATTATTATTAATTTATTAACTTCTAATCTCCATATAATATCACAGAGACAGGGGGTATGTCAAGTCAAGAATTGGGTAAAATGTTTAATCATAAACCAGTATAAATCAAAGACATAGCTCTGACTCCTGATCAGATGAGAAACCTCAAATGTGATGGAAATTAAATGTTTGAACTGGAAGAACCATGTTCCACTAATACACTTTCTTATGGTTATACACTATTATGTATTATATGTACCACATCCACGCTATATTTTACATATGGGTTTTTCCCATAGATCCTTTTTACATTGCTGCAATGGCTTCATTTTATACGGAACAAATTACAGCTAAAGAAAGAAAAAAGAAACCTTGAATAGGGATATATATATATATATATATATATATATATACAACATGTGATGGTTAAAAAAAAAGATGCAGCAGGAGTAGTAGTGCAGATTTGCTGCCCTCTTATGGACTATGCAGGGACAGGGAGGATGGTTAAAATTGATGGGTAGAGGGATGGCCCCAAATACAGGACCATTCTGGGAGAAAACCTAGTGGAGTCTGCAAAAGACCCGAGACAATGATCCCAAACATAAAGCAAAATCTACAATTTAATGATTCACAAATAAAGTTATCCTGGTGCTAGAATGGCCAAGTCAAAGTATAGACCTGAATCTGATCGAGAATCTTTGGAAAGCTAAAAACTGCTGTTCACAAACGCTCTCCATCCAACTTCACTGAGCTCGAGCTGTTTTCCTGCAAAAGGTGGTGCTACAAAGTATTAACTTAAAGGGGTTTTACCACAAAAGAAAATTCTCACATTTCAATTCCCTAGTGATGTTTATACAATAAAGATCATTTAATCCCCTTACTTTAGTTTTATTGCTGTATTAGCTGTATTAGCTCCTATCACTCAGTGATGGTCAGTGCAAAATCCCAGGGTGTAGGCGGGGACTCTCTAAGCAGACACAATGGAGCACATTTACTTACCCGGTCCTGTCGTGATCACCGATACAGACTGTACAACGAGGAAGAAGTTCAGCGCGATTCACTAAGATTGTGCGCCCAATATACTGCATGTGTTGCTTCCCCGCTGAGGTCCGCCGGAAGTTCACCTTCTTCTTGCCGGTGTATGTGAGTGCATGTCTTGTGACACAATTAGAATTTTAAATCCTGCGCTTAGTCCGCATCAGTCCGGTTGTCCGACGGCCACACCCCCTGATTTGTGTCATATAAAAGTCGGCGAAAATCCGATTGCATGCGCCAAAAGCCCCTGTTAAATGCGGCGCAAATAGTCGGGAAACCCGACGGAAATGCTGTCCTCGGACCCTTAGTAAATGTGCCCCATTATGGTCCATCTAGTTCTATGGGATGACAATGTGGTTAGATTATCAGGGTACAGGTGTATATGGACTTTCATCTGGCTTCTGATATTGTAGAGAGATGAGACGGATCAGAGATGCATGAGATGATTACACAGAGGCTGACATACTTTTACACACTCTTCTACATCTCACAGATATGTGCCTGCCTCCCCCTTCCCCCAGATGACTTATCTCCTTGTAGTTTGTTGCCTTTCTCTCTCTGCTCACGATCTGCTGGCAGGAAGTGATGAGTGTCTCTGAGCTTCATGCAGGGGACATGACTACAGGCTCAGAGCAGAGACGCAGAATCTCAGCAAGCACGGCTGCCATACACAAATCCAAGATGGAGGCCTGACCCTTAAGTCAGAAGTTACAGGGTTGTGTCTAGGTGCAACTGAAATTGTTTACAGCAGGACTGATAGAGACAGGTTGGACTTATATCTGTGAAATGCTGTATTTTTGTTCATGACAGTGAATTAGAGAAGGTGTTATTTTGTTATCCTGAGTACATATAAGAAATTTGTCTTCATGGGAATACCCCTTTAAGGGGGCCGAATAATATTGCACGAACCACTTTTCTTTTATTTTTTACAAAAGTTTAAAATATCCAATTAATTTCGTTCCACTTGTTCATTCTTCACCAAAAAATTCCAATTTTATTTCTTTATGTTTGAAGTCTGAAATGTGGCAAAAGGTATAAAAGTTCAAGAGGGCCGAATACTTTTGCAAGGCACTGTATCTATACATCTTCTATCTACCTGTCTATCTCCTATCTACGGTATCTATCCATCTACCTATCAATCTTCTATCTCTCATATCTATCTATCTATCTATCTATCTATCTATCTATCTATCTATCTATCTATCTTTTATAATCTATCCATCTATAATATACTTTATATTTATGTATCTATAAATATTTCTACCATCTATCTATAAATCTATATAATTTTCATATCTTGTATAATTAATCTATCTTTCATCTGTCGCTTATAACATTCTCCTACACTCTCATATTACTGATTGTAGTTTACAAACAGTAGTATGGTAAGGCAAAGTGTTATTGTTGTACAGTGCAAAAGGAGCCTCTTACTGAATGTGACTGTTCATAAAATAGTTTTATTTTGGGACCCCCAATAATAATAATTCCTTTATTTATATAGTGCACACAGATTATGCAGCGCTACACAGAGCTTGTCGAATCATATAAAAACAGCCCTCATCACAGTACCAAGTATTCTGACTTAGATCGTCCATCTTTTATTTTTGTTAGACATAAAGGGGCACATTTACTTACCTGTCTGGATGAGTTCACAGAAAGTGCATTGTCTGCCCAATATCCTGCATGTGTCGCTTCCCCGCTCAGGTCCGCCGGAGTTCACCTTCTTCTTCCTGGTGCATGTAAGTGTTTGATCTTGCGACACAATTTGAAAGTTAAATCCCGCCCTGAGTCCGAATCCGTAGCTTTGCCTCAATCCGATCATCTGCGACACAATCCCCTACTAAATACCTGTCAAAGCCGTGCAAAACCCTAAAATGACAGAAAGTCCAACGAAAGTGCTTCCGCGGACCCTTAGTAAATCCCTATCAGTAACAGAATCCAAATTAGATAAAAGCTGCAAAAGAAAAGCCCTCATTTAGTCTCAGTGGGCATAAACTCTTAAGGCAGTATATCCACCTCTCTTCAGGTTGAAGAAGTTGGTAGTCTATGTTTCCTTTTCTAGGACCCATTTTAAGGGCATCAATATCCCAGAAGGTGTTCCATGTCTTGGTTATATTTTAAATGTACGTGTTTTGCCAGGGATGTGTCTTTCCCTGTTGTTACAGAACTCAATTGTGCTGATATTCTCCCTCTATATTTTTAGATAAAAGAATTTGTTCCACAGAGGAATGATCCCTCTGGGGTACTTTGAAGTCATGCGCTTCCACAGGACACTTTGTCTGTCAAAAGACTATGCAAATTTGGTGTTAGAAGGATATCCCTACTTTCATTCTAAGCTCTTGCATAGAGCCCGTGAAGTCTTTTTAATATGCTCTTTCAAATAACCTTTCGAATACATCCATACATTCTTTTTCAAAGTCTGTTTCATTTGAACTGTTTTAATTTAAAAGATTGTTTGTGGACAATTTCTTACAATAGTGGTGTGTATATGACCTAGGTTATCTTTAGAGATCCAAAAAGTTTATCATGTTTTTTGAATTTCAATTTGTAAATTTTAATGCCAATATCATTTGAATTAAGAACAGAAGAAAATTTGTCAAAGGTGTGTGGGCTTCCTGGAGGACCAGTACATCATCTATAAATCTTCTCCAAAATAAAATGTGCCCAGTGTACCCAACATATTGACAAGGGGCCAACAGTAAATCTGACATGTCACTAGACATCCACACGAGAGATATCCAATCATAGGCTTCAGATATTGTACCATCTGTTCAGTACTTTATGTGATGGTGTGTTATAGCGTCCTACGATTGGTGAACATTCATACACCCCTCTGTAATGACCTCACAATGGGAAGTCACCACAATCTTACGGCTCCCGGTACAGCCCTAACACCCCTCGAGGACACTGTGAGTTGCCGGACAGGGGCTGTCTTCGCTTATCTATTTTTTGCAGTCGAACTGCAGCAGCTGCATTAAGATAAGGTTAATAAAGTTGCATTAGTTGTAACTGAGTGCTTTGAGGGAAGGGGAGTGTGATGACCAGATAGTTCCTATGTCTTTCTTTATTAGTCTATCCAGATTTGTTCCTTATACTGTCTCTAAATCAAAGAGCATCAATCTCTCTATAACTGACTAGGGACTCTAACCCTGGATCGCATTACCCCGTAATCCATGAGAGGGCAGCAAATAATAACTAGAACTACTACTCCTGCTGCATCTTTTATCATGTGTATAGAGATCCCACCTGACACCATAATCTTATAGAATTTCACATGTTGGCAAGAATTTAATGAACTCTAAATTGTGTTCACTATTCCCTATACAGTGGGTACGGAAAGAATTCCCCTTTAAATTATTGTAGCTTATTGGTAAGATCAAAAAAGTTTTTTTTTTCAGCTCATTAGTGTAGACTCTGCCCCCCATCTTGACCCCATCTTTTATTAAACAAGGAAAATTACATGGTCATAAGTATTCAGACCCTTTGCTCAGTATTGAGTAGAAGCACCCTTTTGAGGTAGTACGGCCTTCTCGGGAATGATGCTGATAGGGATTTTTATGCAGGGCCCCAAAAGCCCTCTTGACTTTTGTAAGGTGTGTCCTAATTAACCCTTTGAGGGAGGATGAGATAGCTACCGGCAGCGAGATGACAGTCCGGTCTTCCGATGCATTCAAATCACACTGTTTATTTAAAAAAACCCCAGCTGTATTTTAATACAGAGAAATCAGCATTTTGGGTGTTGTATGAAAGGAGATAAGGCGCTTAGATTCTATTGGACATCAGCACATTCTGGGAAAAAAGTTAATTAATTGTGCTCAGTTCTCAGAGACCTTGTACACAGATATTGTTTATACTAATTTGTTGAGAAGAATAAGATTAGTGGACTCCAGGATCATAATATAATCAAGGACAGACTGGCTTCTCATTAAATGTCAAAGGGTATTAGCTGACAGGTGAGCAAACAGGTTACATAAAATGAAGTATGAATCATGACATTAACTTGACAATGGTCAGGGAACATGGCCGCTGTATCTAAGATGGCGGACAGTAGTCAAGATGGCGTCCGAAACCAGTGCGATCTCCTTAACAGATGCAACAAGTTTTTAACACCTGGATTTGGAGATCCTTTCCAGTTCCCTCAGGTTGGATGATAAAAGTTGGTGGACAACCATTCATAAGTCTTTCCAGAGATGCTCAATTGGGTTTAGGTCAGGGCTCTGGCTGGGCCAGTATAAAATGGGTCACAGAGTTGTTCATAAGCCACTGCTTTGTTATGTTAGCTGTGTGTTTAGGGTCATTGTCTTGCTGGAAGTCAAACTTTCAAGAAGTCAACCATCAAGAGTACTTTGGAAACGGTTTTTATCCATCATATCTTTGTACTTGGATCTGTATCTGTGCTCCTGTGGTTCTTCTTACCAAGGCTCTTCTGTTTGGTATCAGGCTTCAACCTTGATATTCTTCTCTGCAGGACGGAAATGGATCAACAGGTTGAAGCGTGAAAAGAAAAGCAAGCAACGGGCTTGCCTGGGATTAAGGCGCTGGGCTGTCTGGAGACACAGGAGGTTCTTATTGTCTGTATATACAAAAACCGGATGGTGAGCTCCTTCCAGTAAATGCCGCCATTCTTCCAGAGCAAGTTTAATGGCCAATTGTTCTTTTTCGCCTATGGAGTAATTCTTCTATTTGGGTGAAAAAGTCCTAGAGAAAAAAATGCAAGTGAGAGTACTGCCTTTATGAGCTTCATGATCAATGGCAGGGGGAAGCATTTCTTAACCATGACCTTGTTAAGCCCGCGATAGTCAATGCAAGGACGGAGAGAGCCATACGTCTTGGTCACAAAAAAAAGACCTGTGCCAGCCGGAGAGGAGGATTTGCGTATTAAAGCCTCTCTGCAGGTTCTCTTTAATATACTCTGACATAGCAGCAGTCTCTGGAACTGAGAGATGATTAACACGACCTCTGGGAGGAGAGGCACCAGGCAAGAGATCCACAGGGCAGTCGTAGGGACGGTGGCAAAGTCTCTGTTTGTTTTTTGGAAAAAACATTGGCAAAGTCCTGGTAACAAGTAGGTAGCCCTCCAAGGACTTAGAGCAGGCCAAGACAGGTAGAGGCACCACCATGCAGCAAAGGAATGAAGGAACTCCCCCGTCTTCCAGTTAAGTACCGGTCCATGGAGTTGCAGCCACAGGAGACCCAGCAGGAGAGATGTGGTGGAGCGTGGCAGCACGTAAAAGGACAGTCTTTCCTTATGAAGAGCTTCTGCTTGCAGAGAGAGAGGTTCAGTGTGGAACCGGACCGGATCGGAAAGAATTTGTTCACTGACTGAGGAGATGATGAAAGGCTTCTCAAGAGGAACCACCGGGATGTGATGCTCGGAGACCAGAATGGCATCCACAAAGTTCCCCGCAGAACCGGTGTCCAAGAAAGCAGAAACTTGAATCAGATTACGGATGCCGAAGCTGAGGAGCACAGGAATAGACAGGCATGGAGAAGCTTGGCTCACACCTGGGGATGCTTCTCCCAAGAACCCTAGGTGCTGGTGTTTCCCGGACGTTAGGGGCGGACCGTACAAGCCCCATTGAAGTGATTCACAGTAAAGGCAAAGATTCTCCTGGAATGCTCCTGGAAGGAGAGTCGGGCTCTGCCCACCTGAATAGGCTTCGGCAAGGGCGGAGGATGGTCTTTAGAAGGTGGGTGCCAAGCAAGGTAGACATTGAACCTGGGCTTGTGGATGGTCGGGACATAACTCCTCAGCGCGCTCCATAAACCGCACATCAATCCGAGTGGCTAGTGTGATTAGACCACTCAAAGTAGACGGCAGGTCACGGGTGGCCAAAGCATCCTTTTTAACCGGTTCGCGACCGCCCGCCGTGTATTCACGGCGGCGGTCGCGTCGCGCTGCATGGAGAGGGCTCACGGGCTGAGCCCTCTCCATAGCCGGTAAGTCTTTGCTGCATATTGCAGCAAAGGCTTACCGGTAACATCCGCGATCGGTGCTAGCACCGATCGCGGGTGTTTTTACAGCGCGGGCTGCCGGCAAAGCTGCCGGCAGCCTCAAACAGATAGCGGCGCATGGGCGCCGCCATCTTACCTGGGATCGCCGCTCCCCGTGACGTCATCGGGGGGCGGCGATCCGTCTCCATGGTAGCCTCGGGTCTTCCGAAGACCCGAGGCTATTTCGTTTTAACCCCTTCATTACAATGTGCTGATAGCACATTGTAATGAATGAGGAAGAAAATCCCCATATACTGCCATACTGTAGTATGGCAGTATATGATAGGATCGATCTGACAACCTAGGGTTAAAGTACCCTAGGGAGTCTGAAAAATAGTATAAATAAAAATAAAAAAAAGTTTTAAAAAAAAAAATTATAATAAAAAAACCTAAAATTTCAAATCACCCCCCTTTCCCTAGAACTGACATAAATATAAATAAACAGTAAAAATCATAAACACATCAGGTATCGACGCGTCCGAAAATGCCCGATCTATCAAAATATGATAACGGTTTTTCAATGCGTTTAACCCCGTAACGGAAAATAGCGCCCAAAGTCGAAAATGGCACTTTTTTGCCATTTTGAAAAATCTAAAAAAATCTATAAAAAGTGATCAAAATGTCGTACAGACCTAAAAATGATATCATTGAAAATATTATCAAATTTCGCAAAAAATGACACCATGCACAGCTCCGTACACCAAAGTATAAAAAAGTTATTAGCGCCAGAAGTTGGCAAAATCAAAAAAAAATTTTTTGTACAGGAGGTTTTAATTTTTGTAAATGTATGAAAACATTATAAATCCTATACAAATTTGGTATCCCCTTAATCGTACCGACCCAAAGAATAAAGTAGACATGTCATTTGGGGCGCTCAGTGAAAGACGTAATATCCAAGCCCACAAGAAAATGGCGCAAATGCGTTTTTTCACCATTTTCATTGCATTTGGAATTTTTTTCCCGCTTCCGAGTACATGGCATGAAATATTTAATACCATCATTATGAAGTGCAATTTGTTACGCAGAAAACAAGCCATCACACAGCTCTTTACATGTAAAAATAAAAAAGTTATAGATTTTTGAAGGTGGGGAGTGAAAAATGGACATGAAAAAACAGGAAAGGGCCCGGTCCTTAACCGGTTAAAGGTCGCAGACAAGGCTGAGTTCAGAGGCCAGGGTACGGAACTGAACAGCATACTCTCCCATGGACGAGTCCCCTTGGTTCAGCAGTACAGTCTCAGCTGAGGAGGCTCGAGCAGGTTCTTCAAACACTGACCGGAATTCCGCTAGGAATGCAGTGTGAGTAGCCGTGACAAGATCGCCTCTGTCCCATAGAGGGGTAGCCTAGGCAAGGGCTTTCCCGGAGATAAGTTCAATGAGCAAGGAGTAATAAAGCCCCTTCACAGCTTGGGGTCCCCATCATACTTGGTGGGCATAGATAGTCTTAGCCTTAGTTCAGCAGCAGGAGTAGTCATAGGAGTCTGATGCTGATGCTAAGTGGCAAGCAACTGTTGCAGCAAGGCAGTGACTTGTCGGTAGCAGAACCTTGGGGGGGGGGGGGGTCCATGGCTGGATCTTACTGTGAGGCTTCTGGGGTAGTCAACCCCCTGGACCACCGCAGATGATGACAAAAGCTGACACCTGGGACCGGAATCTATGTGGCACCCAGTCTTCACGTGAGCTCGCTGCAAAGCAGGATGGTCTTGCTGCGGCGTGGTGCCACCAGGTCATTCCGCAGGTGCAACTTCCAAAGTCGAGGTACAGGAACAAAAACCAGGCTCGAGGTCGGGGAAAGGCCGCATGCACAGGCCAGCCGGGACGGGAAAGGTCAGTGAGCTCAGGACAGGGTGACACCACGGAGAGGGGCATGGGTGTGCCTGTGATCTGATTTGTGGACCACAGGGGAACCTGTGACAGATGGCCAAGTCAAGGAAGAGTTGTACACATCACAAAATTTTTCCATTTATTATGAATTATGGAGGCCACTGGGCTCTTAGGAATCTTGAGTGCTGCAGAAATTCTTTTGTAACCTTGACAATATTTGTGCCTTGCCACAATTCTGTCTCTGAGTTCCTTGGGCAGTTTCTTAGACCTCATAATTCTCATGTGCTCTGACATGCACTGTGAGGTCTTATAAAGACAGGTGTTTTAATGACCATGTGGTATTTCAGTTTCTTGTTTAATAAATTAACAAAAATATCTACATTCCTTTTTTTCTCTGTCAAGATGCAGTGCAAAGTGTTCATTATTGAGCAAAAAAAGAACTTTTTGATCTTACCAATTGGCTGCAATAAAACAAAGAGTGAAAAATTTTAAGGAGTCTGAATACTTTCCGTACCTATTGTTTCTATGTGTATGTCTATTTATCTATATGTTTGTCTAGCTTTTCATCTGTATGTTTGTCTATTTATGTATCCATTTTTGTATCTATGTACCTCACATATTACTTCACATATTTTCATTTCAATTCAAAAAAGCTTTATTGGCTGGACCAAATAAAAGTTAGCATTGCCAAAGCATTTACAAAATATGGGATTGTGGGGGATGGGGTGGGGTGCAGGGTGATGAGGAGATGAAAGGGAACATGGAGTGCAGTTGGTTATAATAGTCCATGGTGTATCACATGTCTCTCAGCCAGGGCCGGCGCCAGCACTGTGCATAACTGGGCAAGTGTCGGGGCCCTGAGTTTCTGGGGGGGCCCACACAAGGCTGTACATAAGGAATCCATGGGGGTGATGGGGGCTTTATTTTACATGACCATGAGGGACTGTTTGGGTTGATAAATTAGGGAATATGTCACGGGTGCCCCCGCGATCCATCTCACGGATCACGGGCACACCCGTGCCCCTCTCCGTCATGCTGCCCCGGCCCGAACTCAACTCTCCACGCCCCTGCTCCTGTCCGGCCTAGGCCGCACGTGGGTTGGCTCTCAGAGATTTAAAGGGCCAACGCATCGCTGATTGGTGCTGGTACTTCCGGGTTTCCTTTAAAGGCTGGCTGTGCTGGAGGCAAAGGATCAGAGGAATGTGAGCGAACTGCAAAATACATTGAAATCACTATTACACTGCAAGATGCAGATATCATTAGAAAAGTATATCCAACAAAAATTGATACCGAGGGGTCTTAGGATAAAAATGTTCCCATCATTCCCGGTGGAAGATGAGGTGTTCAGATCTCAATGGGAGGAAGCCTGCTCGATTTGTTGATTTAAATTAATGGGCCTCCGTATTGAACGTAATCAGCATACTCTGACAGAGATCGAAGAAGAAGTGGAACAGATAAAGCCAAAACTGCTGGCTGATCTATCAGAGGACAATTTAGCTGTGTTTAACTCATCCATGGATACAGATTTCCATGAATGGGAAAAAAAGAGCAAGGAAGCAAAAATGAAGAAATATAACAGAGACCTTGGTGATTTTCAGCGCAAACAAGTCTACAAGTGGAACAAATCCCACAATGTCCCCCATCATAGAAGATCTATAAGTAGATCATCATCTATGTCATCTGTGGCATCTTATAATGATGGAGGGGAAGGCAACAGCACTCGAGATTTGACTTTAAGAGGCCACGGAGGAAAAAGAAAGGGGGGCCAAAACCAACATCAAACCGATAACAAGAGGAAACCAGAGACACGCAGCGGCACCTCATCCCAACTAAAGGTAATAAACTTGTCCCAACATACCTTAACATCTGATGAAAAGTTGGTTTTAGAAAAAGGTCTAACCTTTTCCCCTTCTGTCCGCTTCGATCCTTTTATAGCTATAAAAGACTTACATATCTTCCCATATCTGTCTTTAATCCATCGTATTTGGTTCCACAAAGAGGATCTGAGAAACATATTCCCTACTGTTGCAGAACAAGAGGCCGTACGGATTGTCACGGTTACACCCGCGATCCTCGGTACGGATTGAGGGTGTACCCGTGCCTGCTGCCGCGGTCCCCGCTCCCCCAGCTCTCACTTACCTCTCCAGGCTACGGCCTACACTCTTGCTCCCAGCGTGTAGGCCGCATGCTTCTTCCATGCAGTCGCGTGCTTCTGCCACTAGAGGGGGCGCGCGCGGACTTCTCCCAGCCTTAAAGGGCCAGCGTCCACCTTATTGGCTCTGGCATTCCTGGCTCGGCTATATAGCCTGGCGACTCCCACCATCACCTAGGTCATTCTACTGGAGTGAAAGCCTTCCTGAGCGTTTCCATACGCCTCTGTGTTCCTGTGGTGATTCCCGTGTTCCTGTGGTGATTCCCGTGTTCCTGTGGTGATTCCTGTTTTCCTGTGGTGATTCCTGCGATCCTGTGGCGGTCCTGCAATCCTGTGGTGGTCCGGTATCCTAGTGGCCTTCAGAGGTCCTGCTAGCCGTCCTTCGGAGGTCCTGACAGCTGTCCTGCCAGCCGTGTTCCTGTGGTGATTCCTATGTTCCTGTGGTGATTCCTGTGTTCCTGTGGTGATTCCTGTGTTCCTGTGGTGATTCCTGCGATCCTGTGGCGGTCCTGCAATCCTGTGGCGGTCCAGTATCCTAGTGGCCTTCAGAGGTCCTGCCAGCCGTCCTTCGGAGGTCCTGCCAGCCATCCTTCGAAGGTCCTGCCAGCCGTCCTTCGGAGGTCCTGCCAGCCGTCCTTCAGAGGTCCTGCCTGCCTTCCCGTGGTCCATGTGTCCCTACCTTGGCTGCCGCCGCGGGCCTAGTCGCACCCGCGGAGCGACCTGGTGACTCCAGGAGTTCACTTAGACACCGCTCCCGGGTGCGGCTAAGGTTGTTATCTCCCGCGGTGGTCCAGGGAGTCCACTTACTTAGTCCTAAGGGACTAATCCCCATAGACTGTGACACGGATTTTGGAAGAACTAAGGGAAGAATCAACTAACGAACAAACAGTTTACGGTAAGATACCAAACTGTATACGCCAAAAATCTAAGAAATTTCCAGCTTTGTCGACTTTCCTAACTCTAGATTTATTCGTAAAACTTGTCTCGGAAGAATTTGAACAGCTGTCCCGTAATGTCAGTCATGACAATTTAACACCAGGTATGCATAGGGCACTAAAATCCCTTAACAGGTTCGTGACCGCCCGCCATGTATTCACGGCGGCGGTCGGGTACCGGTGCATGGAGAGGGCTCACGAGCTGAGCCGTCTCCATAGCTGGTAAGTCTTTGCTGCATATTGCAGCAAAGGCTTACCGGTAACACCTGCGATGGGTGCCAGCACTGATCGCGGGTGTTTTCTAGCTAATCGCCGCCAGCAAAGCTAATGGCGGCTTGAAAAAGATGGTGGCGCATAGGCGCCGCCATCTTTCTGAGGATCGATGCTCTCCGTGAAGTCATCAGGGAGCGGCGATCCGCCGCCATGGTAGCCTGGGGTGTTCCGAATACCCGAGGCTACTTCGTTTTAAACCATTCCTTGCAATGTGCTAATATGTAATTGTATTGACCCAAAGAATAAAGTAGACATGTAATTTGGGGCGCACAATAAAAGCTGTAAATTCCAAGCCCACAAGAAAACGGTGCAAATGCGTTTTTTCACCATTTTCACTGCATTTGGAATTTTTTTCCCGCTTCCCAGTACACGGCAGGGAATATTCAATGCCACCATTATGAAGTGCAATTTGTTACGCAGAAAACAAGCCGTCACACAGCTCTTTACGTGTAAAAATAAAAAAAAGTTATAGATTTTTGAAGGTGGGGAGTGAAAAATGGAAATGAAAAAACAGGAAATGGCCCGGTCCTGAACCGGTTAAATCTTTGGAGGATGTGTTAATTAAACAGGCCGATAAAGACGGAAATGTGGTCTTATGGCCTAGAGAAATGTATGAACGTGAAGCCTACCGCCAACTAAAGAACAACACATGTTATAAAAAATTGACATTCAATCCCACCATTAAGTGATTCTCAAAAAGTAAAGATTTAAGATAAGATTTATCTCGAACTATCATTGCCAATGAGGCAACATGAGGAACATACTTGCCCGCTACTGGCCAATATTGAAATCTGATAAGATCTTAACACAGTATCTACCCCCAAAACCAGGTATTACCGCCCGGAGAGCAAAAAATCTAAAAGATTCTTTAGTGAGGAGTCACTATGAGAAGAAAGTAAACAATGCATTTTTGAGCTCCAGGGGGCCAAGATTGGGGTGTAAACAGATAAGCTTGTGGATTCCTCTGGTTTAAAGGAATTTAAGATCACACATTCCATAGCCTGTAAAACCAAGGCCGTGGTATATTGCCACATGCCCCTGTGAAAAAATATACATTGGTTTAACTTCTAGGGAATTAAAAGTAAGAATTAGGGAGCATGTAAGAGATATTGAGGCAGCCAAAAAACCCAAATTCCACACGGATGGCTTACCAATAGTCAAACATTTTAAGGAAGTTCACAATTGCGACTTAAGTCTTTTGAGAGTGCGTGGTATTGACCACATTAAAAATAATATCAGAGGTGCCCCATCCACCACAAAGACTGGCGAAATGCGAATCCAAATGGATATGGACCCTAGGCACACTTAACCCTCGTGGACTTAATGAGTAACTTAGTTTTGCTCCTTTCCTCTGATCCTACACAGACAGTTGGGCTCATTGCCCATTTCTCATTTCTTTTATTGGTTTTTATATTTTAACATCTGCGAAATTTTAACTTTCATTTGTGTTTTGTCTTTCTATAGCCATAAAAGAGCACCACTCTGGCAATAACATCTAACTACTTACCTTTTCATCATTAAATGCATAGGCCTTGAAGCGATGAGTAAGATGCAACGATGTTTTGAACTAACGACATGCTTTAGGAAAGCTAGGGTAATGATACTCAGAAGAAGTATTAAAGGCATATTTGAATCACGCCTGCAGATTAAGAGTCTGCATATAACATTATTGGGTGTCACGATTTTTATTGAGCCATGTTTACGTGTTGTGAGCGGTATGAAGGATGGGTAAGTAACTCCCTGCAGTACCTGGTCCATTGGAAAGGTTTTGGTCCTGAGGATAGGTCTTGGGTTCCGGCTACAGATGTTCATGCTCCGCGGTTACTCAGGTTATTTCATCAGGCCTATCCACAGAAACCATTTTTCTGGCCTAAGGGTCCTAAGGCCCCCCGCCAGGGGGGGGTACTGTCAGGCTCGCAGGGGAGAATGCTGGGACTTCTGGTCCTTCCTCTGATGCTTCTGGTGGTGCTAGCAGCGTTCTCTGACCTCCTGCGCGTCTCCGCACAGTTTCCACCTCTCGTCTGCTTCCAGCGGTGTCTGGCGTGCGCCCCAGGCAGCGGCTGCTAAGACCTTGTGCTGTTTAGGGGTTGTGTTCTGGACTGCTGTGAGTTCTGGTACCTCTGCATGGTGTCTGCAATTGTGCTTGGTTATTCTGCACCATTAGGGGTAAATTCCCAGAAGTTGTCCAGCTCCTATCAGGTTTTGGAAGTGGGGTTCTGGCTACATAAATCGCAGCTTCACTAGTCACCTGTGCCAGTGTTTGATATCCCTTCATCACTTGCTCCTTGCCATAGGTTTGACTTGCTCAGTGTTCTGAATTGTTGTGATCTCGGCTAGTTTTTTGAAGTTGACCCTTTTGCTTACTGATTTTGCTCTTGACGTAACCTCTCGTTGTGACTCTGGCTAGTTTACTACTCTTTTGTGTTTTATGTTTGTTAGTCTGTTCGTGTTGTTCCCTTCCTGCACTTATCTAGAGTATTCTGAGTCTTCAAGTAGTCTTCATGAAGTGCAATGTGTCAAGAAAAAAATAAAACAAACAATCTCAAATTCACTGTGGTATCTTAAAGCATTCCTAAGTTATCATCACAAGAAAAAAGGGCCGTGTCAGGAACGGTTGAATTGGCCAATTTTCTGTGTAAAAATGGGCAGTCTGCTCAAGGATTTTTCATTTTATATGTAATTTCTTTATTTATACTGAACAAACAAAATAGGGACAGCCAGGCAGTGTCAGATTAGGACAACTATTGCCCACCAGATAAAATAGATTTGGAGTCTTCCCTTCATCATGCTCAAGGGAAAAGACTGTACAAGCTTCCAATTTAGGTTGTCTGGTATAAACAGCACAGCAATAAGTACCGTATATACACATGAATAAGCAAAACTTTTGAGATAAAAAATGTATAAAAAAAATTAACTTCCAAACTCAGCTCCTCTTGCTTCTTCTCTTCACTTGTAACAGAGCGGACACGAGACAAGTCAATGCGCTGTGAAGCGGTGGTGTCACCATGTGCACCGGTGAGAAGAGCACATGGATGCATCTCTGGCTGCTCTGTTACAAGTGAAGAGAAGAAGGAAGAGGAGCTGCAGGGAGCAATGTTACATTGTTTTACACACCGAGAGGGTGCATGGCATTTCATTATTAGGTGGGCTACAGGGCATTTCATTAGGGGGTTGTAGGGCATTTCATTTATAGGGGGGCTACAGAGCATTTCATTAGGGGTGGGCGGGGTGGTCCGGGGGAGAGGCAGCACCTCGGACCGGCCCCTCATGAATATGCCCGACCACTTACAGTGCGGTCCAACGTCTACTATTGTACAGCACGGTAGTGTTTGCTAGCGTTATCTGAGGCTTCCGATAACGCTAGCAGTGTAACACTGCTGCGTCTGTTGTAGAACTAGTAGCTGCTTACCTTCGTAAGCAGCTCCTAGTGCCGTTTTTATAGCTGACAGGTCCTCTTTAAGCCTTTTACTGCCAAATTTATCTTCTAATAAATACAATACATTTATTGTGTATTTATTTATGTTTTGTTTGGCATCAATTTCTTTTTAGCTACTTGTATTTGAATAAGGGATGCCATTCATTCCAATCATAGTTTCCAATCGAAGCACAGAGTACTTCTATTATGCCAATAATATTACTCAACTTCACTGTTTAATGTATTAATTCTTTATTTGTACCATATATACTCGAGTATAAGCCGACCCGAGTATAAGCCGAGGCCCCTAATTTTACCACAAAAAACTGGGAAAACCTATTGACTCGAGTATAAGCTGAGGGTGGGAAATGCATTGGTCACAGCCTCTCCAGTATGTAGCCAGACAGCCCCTGCCCCAGTGTATATAGCCAGCCAGCCCCTGCCCCAGTGTATATAGCTTGCCAGCCCCTGCCCCAGTGTATATAGCCTGCCAGCCCCTGCCCCAGTGTATATAGCCTGCCAGCCCCTGCCCCAGTGTATATAGCCCCCCCCCCCCTTCCCCGTCGTGCAGCACAACAATACCGGATGGATCGCACAGAAGATCTACGGGTGCCGCCAGAAAGGCGAGTTTTGATTTATTTTTTCGACTCGAGTATAAGCCGAGTTTGGGTTTTTCAGCACATTTTTTGTGCTGAAAAACTAGGCTTATACTCGAGTATATAAGGTAATTAATAACATAGCTATAGCATAATAATCCCTGTATTTCTATCCTTCCAGAAGAAAATACAGACCTTTACTGATTTCTATTTAGCCTAATTGTTGGTTTGCAATCACTTAACTCAAGATATACGATAACAAAAATATGATTTCAAGTGACCATTTCATTACTTAGAAACTTATTCAACAGCAGGCAGACCAATTAAACTCAGATGGCCAGGGGCCTGGTTTAACTTATATTAATAATTTATATAATGTGGTTTAAGTAACATACTGCACACATTTACATATATGTCGAGATATACTGTATTCTTCTTGCTATATAATACAGCAAAACAACAAAGAGTTAAGAGCACACTTTACGTAGCTCAGGTTACACCTGTTCACTTCCTTTCCACTAGGATACTGGGACGTGGTCTGAAGTTATTTGTTACACAAATACCAGTTGCAGTCCTGTTTCTGCCATGGCTCTGTCGTGCAGTGTCTCATTGCTCCTAATTCTATTAAGTGTCCCTTTAGCACAAGGTAACAATTCTCTTACTTAAATGTGTGTAGTGTTTTTCCCAAATGATAGAAAAGTTTGTCTTGTTTTGTTGCCTATTACCTGTCTGATTTTGAATAGTGTTATAAGAAGTGCAAGATTTCTATCAAGGATTGTTATTTATAAATGCATTCATGTAATTATATTGCGTATAAGAGCTAGATGTTAACATTTAGTAAATAAATAAAATAGACCTTTTTAGTGTTTTATAACATCTGGCACTGGCGCGTATAAAATTCTACATTAAAACCAGGGGCTATGATGTAGTTCTAAGGTGAGTCAGGGTTGGGACCTAATTGATCCGTTGTATACTCCTAAATGATCGCTAATGTAAATATTGTTTAAGTAAGAAGTTCTCAATCCAAATGGCAAACATTATAGAAGATAACACACGCACACACACACTGGGGGACTTGTATCTTTATTTCTGCTAGTTAAATTGTTAATTTTTTGCGATCGTTGTTGCGACTTTTGCTGTCATTTTTCATGCACACCTTTGTCTGCACCTTGTGAAGTGTGCCTTATGTATCTTTATGTCGTCATCTCCCTGGGGTGTGACTAGAGTTATTAAAAATGCAGGACACAGTCTCAATTCCAAAATTTACAGTAGTATCCACTCCTGTTTATAACATCCTCAGTTGTCTTTTTTCCATGTGGATTTGGACTGCACTGCACTTGCAAGCGCAACGCTGATGCAATGGTTGCGTGCCTCTGCCCGAATGCATTTGCGTTTGCAGTGAAACGCATGCAATTTGTAAGCAAGTGCATTCCTTTCACTAGAAAAGGATAATGAAATGGAGCCGCGGCACAGTGCCCTGCTTTAGCATTGCGCTTCAAAACGCAGCGCCAGACCGTACCCTTAATCTCCAGATTTTATGTGGTCCCATAGCAAAATGTAGTGGGGAATCCCAACCCCAGTAATAGTTTTATTAGGTTTGGGATTTTTTAAATAAAGTAATGAAACTCTGGTAATGAAGCCTTAATACTATGTAGCTTATTCTAGTGCATTCTGTACTATGTGCAGTTTGCCTGTGGCATGTGAAGAGTGTGCACGGTCTTCATTCATCTGGTGCAGCCTGCAGTTCTCTGGATGTGTGCACCACTTTTTTTGGTACTCTTAGTTCATGCTGCAGAATTGTGACGTCAGTAATAAATGCTGCTCAAACTTGAATAAGCACTAACAGCATCCACTGAACTCAATGGAAGCTGTACACATCTACTACCAAAGCTGATTTGCACCTTGGATAACATAGATAGAAAGCAATGGCAAGTCAATGAGGCCTTTCAAACCAAAGAAACCTGGGAGGACATTTATCAGGGCTTCTACATCAGAAAACTGACTCCTAAGCCTCTTGATCTATCTGGTAGCGCCGGAGGGGCAGGAACATCACCGTATGACAAATCTCCTCCATAGTGTTTTGTTCAATACAACTGAAACACTTGTAGCGTACAATATAAATGGTTTATAGTAACAAAAGCTTCAGGGAATACCATTTTTGTGTAAGGTGTTATGAAAGGTGCTGAATACTCTTCCTGAGTAAGAACAATTTTAGTAATATGTTTACTCTGTGTATAAGCCTGGTGTTTGTACATAGATTATTTCAAACCCTTATTTAAAGAAAGGGTGTGCTTATTCATCCAGTGTATCAAGAAACACAATGGGTGTAACCCAATAGAATGTTCATTGTTCAGTATTAATCTCAGTTAGACATTAACTTTAGGTAAAGGATAATAAATAGAAAGCACTTACCTATATGTTATTCTACAAGCCCCAGTAGAGATTTAGCATGGATGTCAACTCGAACCAAGGCCCTATGCACATCCTTGTTATCGTGCATGTAGTACCAGTGTACTTACAAAAGATGAAAATAACTTTTTAATCACTCCTTTTATATGCAATGATACTACTGCCACCTACCAAAGATATAGAAGAGCATCACAAAATCTCCAGGTTTCCAATAATTTCCAACATGAACTGTGCCTCAAGCAATCATTCCCTTACCTATTGCTCCAAAGTTATTTTTATTTTTTTCCAGTACACACTGCAAAAATGGAAGAAAGCAAGAGCTTTACAGAGGAACAGCCATAAAGGGGGAGATTTATCATACACCTGGCATAGAAATATGCACAGCATGTGAACTTTAACTTTGTTCGCTGGCTGCTGCAAGTGCTGCAACTCCTCTGCTTCACGCCCCCATGGCACGGATATGGTCCTACACTGCTCCAGAATTTATCATCAGTGATAAATCTGGGACAGCAAAAGACAAGCATTTTATTTTTATTTTGTGCCCCTTCTAAAGAATGTGTTATATAACAATCTCCTAATGCTGCCTAATCAATTATTTTATACATAATATACTAATAATTTTGATACCATGTCCTAATTATTATTATACATATAATACCCTCCAAATTATTAATGTGTATAAAACATTGCTTCAATTATACATTTATACAAATGCCTTCAATTTATTAATTTACACATAGTTCCCTCATATTAATTGATTCTATTATTTTATAAAACCCCCAAATTATTAAAGGGATCTTGACAGCACAGCCTACCCCAGTAACTAGCAGCAGTGCCTTGTACAGCCTGTAATCTGCTTTCCTTATAACAGTGATGGCAAACCTTTTAGAGACCGAGTGCCCAAACTTCAACAAAGACCCACTTATTTATCGCAAAGTGCCAACACAGAAATTTATTTGTAATTTATACTCCCTTCTCTGTCACAGTTTTCATTGATATCAGCACCCTGAGGCACCAATATAGCAGAAAATAGTCCCAGGTAGAGCTGTCACTTTAAAATAGCTCTGTGCACAGCAAGTCCTGGGCTGTCTGGGACTGCAGGAAGTTACCTGGAGTCATCTCTGGTGATGGCCTGAGTGCCCACAGAAAGGGCTCCGAGTGCCACCTCTGGCACCAGTGCCATAGGTTAGCCATCACTGCCTTATAACAACTTGTCTCAGTTAAGCTCAGTGCTCCCCTCCATTAATGTAGTGTTTAAAGGGGTTATCCGGGTTTAAAATTTTTTTTATGGCCAGGCTGGGGAGGGATAGTTAAACATAATAAACATGGACTTACCTCCTCCGGCGCCGCCGATGTCCCGCGCCGCGGTCACTTCGATCCGTGCCCCTGTAAACAAACAGCGTTGTAAGCGTTGTGCGCCCTTGTACTGAAACCGCCGCACGGAGAAGACGGGCCACAGCGCGGGACATCGGCAGCACCGGAGGAGGTAAGTACATGTTTAAATAGCCCTCCCCAGCCCGGCCATAAAAAATTTTTTAAACCCGGATAACCCCTTTAAAACTGCTCGGATTTCCTAATGATACAGGCATATGACTTGTCTGCTGGATGCCTCTGCATGTTATTTTGTACATTCTGGTTGCAGTGTTTGAACCTTGCATGTGTGGGAATCCAGGGTACACAACACATGCACAAAGCACATCAGAAATGCAGGACAGTTTGAAAGTAGGGAAGACAATCACAATGGAGGGAGGTGCTGGGCCTGACTTTGGCATTTAGCTCCTGCCTCCCCGACTATGTGATGCTCCTTAACATACAGATTTAATTTTCATTTTTTCAACGCTGCAACAGGATTTGAATATAAGAAAAGGGGATCACATGCTACTGATTACTGTGAAACTCCCCACTGACACATTCCCTCTAAATATAAAATAGTTTTTTTTCTGTATATTGACCCCAAACATATTATATGCTGTCACCTCTATGCATTTGTCAAACTAGGTCCCCTCATGAATTTCAGTACTGAGCCCCTTGATGAATTTTATACACTGGGCCCCTTCATGAATTATACACACTGAACCCCACATGAGTTTTACAAACTGAGCCCCCTCATGTATTATATACTGGACCCCCTCATCAATATTAAACATTGCCCCCCCCCCTGAATTTTCCATAAAGGGACCCCTCGTTATACACACTGCCCCCCATCAATTTTATATACTGGGACTGCTCATTAATTAAACACACTGCCCCTCCGATTATTGTTTGTACAGGCTCCCCTCATTATACACACTGCCCCCCATGAATTTAACATAGGGCCCCCTTATTTCATACATTACCACCCCATTTTGCACACTACCCTCCTTAATAAAGGAGTGGTTCTGCAAGTGGGTACCACAAAGCATTTCTCAGTATATGCTTTATGGCTGATGTTTTGGTCAATTTTGAATGTTGGTGGTGCACTGAAGCTATGGACTGGTCCGCTCGTTCCCCAGACTTGAATCCGATTGCGCATGTTTGGGACATCATGTCTCTCTCCATGCACCAACGTCCAATTGCACCACAGACTGTCCTGGAGTTGGCGGATGCTTAAGTCCAGTTCTGGGAGGAGATCCCTCAGGAGACTGTATGCAACCTCATTAGAAACATGCAGAGGCTTTGTAGGGAAGTCATACAGGCATGTGGAGGCCATACACAATACTGACTTAATTTTGACTTATTTGAAGGACATTAGATCAAAGTTGGATCAACCTGTTGTGTGTTTTTCCACTTTAATTTTGTGACTCCAAATCCAGGTCTCCATTGGTTAATACATTTGATTTCCATTGATTACTTTTTTGTGATTTTATTGTCAGCACATTCAGCTTTGTACACAACATTCACCTTTGTACAGAAGAAAGTATTCACTATTTCATTCATTCAGATCTAGGATGTGTTATTTGAGTGCCTCTCAAAACAATGCAAAAATACAAAACCTGAATTGACCATTCCCTTTCCTCAATAAATTAAAGGACGAATGAGGGCTCATCAATAGGCTAAAGACCAGTAAAATGATGTATTTGTAAAGTGCATTTAATTTCACAGAAAATAAGCCATATGTCCAAATTGCCAAAGAAAAATAAAGATTGTATAGCCTTTACAAAGTGACAATGCAAATCTGCTCTATATGGGGCACCTTCCCTTCAATGCCTTGCCCTGTGCCCATACAGCAGGATACCACCACACATGGGGTATTGTTATACTTGGGAGAAAATGGGTATCAAACTTTGTGGAGCATTTTGATATTTTATCCACTGAGAATGTGTAAATTATTTGAAAATTAAAAACATTTAGCCAAAATAATTTATATTTAGAAAACACTAGTTTTCAGCTCAATGACTAGACTCGATTTTTCAAATCTGCCCTGTCTCACGATAATTGGTTATAACTTCGGAACGCTTTAACATATCCTGTAAAAAGTTTGGGGACCCCTGCTCTAAGTTCACAGATTGAACGTGAATACGTGTAGCTGCTAAAACGCACATATGTGCCTGGTCTGTGAAACATGGCCCATGTAGTGGCTGCATTTCATGGACCAAACACTGTTCTGAGGACAAGACTCCAAGCATCATCCCTGTACCGCATAGTGAGAATGTGTTTTAACCAAACCTCTGTTGTCCAGAGGTTTCGCAACGGTTCCTTGTATTACTCTGCTACTTGGTCTCCCATCCCCAAAGGGTGTTAAGTCCATACAATCAAGCTTCGATCCCACAGAAGAAATGGTACAAATTGAAAAAGTTAATGGTGTCTTTAAAAGAAAACTGCCTCGTAGTTTACTGCAGACCAGTCATACTGCCAATGCTGATTAATATACACTACTAAAAACATTTGGAATTTGGAGATTTAGGGTCTCCAACATTTGGTATTCCTAGAATCCATACTAGTTTGAAAATTCTCATCTGGGGCCTATGTTTTTAAGCTATAAGAAGTTAAAATACAAAAGTGTTTTAATATATATCTTGGGCTGTGGAATTTACTATAGCCTGTGGCAGAATACTGTTGAGGACCTCCTTAACCCCTTATCACCGACACTAGTTTTCAGCTCAATGACCAGACTCGATTTTTCAAATCTGCCCTGTCTCACGATAATTGGTTATAACTTCGGAACGCTTTAACATATCCAGGTGATTTTGAGAATGTTTTCTCGTGACACATTGTACTTCATGTTAGTTATAAAATTTAAGTGATAAGTTTTGCGTTTCGTTCTGAAAAAAAGTGAAAATTTGGCAAAAGTTTGTAAAAATTCTTCATTTTCCAAGTTTGAAATGTTCTGGTTTCCAGACAGGAAGTAAAACTACCCAAAAAGTTTGATAATTAACATTTACAGAATATCTGCTTTATGTTGGGATGATACCGATCTTAGACATTTGTTCACTGACTTAGGAATATGAAAGGCTTCTCAGAAACCACCGGATGCTGATGCTCGAGACCATAATGGAATCCAAAAGTTCCCAGAACCGTGTCCAAAAAGCAAGAACTTGAATCGATACGGATGCCGAAGCTGTAGGAGCACAGATGACAGCATGGAGAAGCTTGCGCTCACACCTGGGATGCTTCTCCCAAGACCCCTAGGTGTGGTGTTTCCCGGACGTTAGGGGCGGACCTAACAAGCCCCATTGATGGATTCACAGTAAAGGCAAAGATTCTCCTGGAATGCTCCTGGAGGAGAGTCGGCTCTCCACCTAATAGGCTTCGGCAAGGGCGAGGATGGTCTTTTAGAAGGTGGGGCCAAGCAAGGTAGACATTGACCCTGGGCTTGTGGTGGTCGTGACATACTCCTCACGCGCTCCAACCGCACACCATCCGAGTCTATGTGATTAACCACTCAAAGTAGACGGCAGTTCACGGGTGGCCAAACATCCTTTTTAAAGGTCGCAGACAGCTGATTTCAGAGGCCAGTACGAACTCATACCTCCCCATGGACGAGTCCCCTTGGTTCAGCATTACAGTCTCAGCTGAGGAGGCTCGAGCAGTTCTTCAAACACTGACCGGAATTCCGCTAGAATGCAGTGTGAGTACCGTGACAAGACTCGCCTCTGTTCCATAGAGGGGTATCCCTAGGCAAGTGCTTTCCCGGATAAGTTCATGAGCAAGAGTATAAAGCCCCTTCACAGCTTGGTGTCCCCATCATACTTGGTGGGCATAGATAGTCTTAGCCTTATTTCACACAGAGTAGTCAAGGAGTCTGATGCTGATGCTAAGTGCGCACAACTGTTGCAGCAAGCGTGATGTCCGTAGCAGAACCTTGGGGGGGGTCCATGGCTGGATCTTACTGTAGAGGCTTCTGGGTATCAACCCCCTGGACCACCGCAGATGAGATGCAAAGCTGACACCTGGGACCGGAATCTATGTGGCACCCAGTCTTCACGTGAGCTCGCTGCAAAGCAGGATGTCTTGCTGCTCGGGTGCCACCAGTTCATTCCGCCGCAGGTGCAACTTCCAAAGTCGAGGTACAGGAACAAAAACCAGGCTCGAGGTCGGAAAGGCCGCATGCCCAGCCAGCCGGACGGGAAGGTCAGTGAGCTCAGGCCAGGGTGACACCAACGGAGAGGGGCATGGGTGTCCTGTGATCTGATTTGTGGACCACGGGAACCTGTCAGATGGCCAAGTCAAGGAAGAGTTGTACACTCACAAAATTTTTCCATTTATTATGAATTATGGAGCCACTGGGCCTAGGAATCTTGGTGCTAGCAGAATTCTTTTGTAACCTTGACAATTTGTGCCTTGCCACAATTCTGTCTCTGAGTTCCTTGGGCAGTTTCTTAGACCTCATATTCTCATGTGCTCTGACATGCACTGTGAGGTCTTTAAAGACAGTGTTTTAATACCTGTGGTATTTCAGTTTCTTTTTTAATAAATTAACAAAATATCTACATTCCTTTTTTTCTCTGTCAAGATGCAGTGCAAAGGTTCTATTATTGACCAAAAAAGAACTTTTTGATCTTACCAATTGGCTGCAATAAAACAAGAGTGAAAAATTTTAAGAGTCTGAATACTTCCGTACCTATTGTTTCTATGTGTATGTCTATTTATCTATATGTTTGTCTAGCTTTTCATCTGTATGTTTGTCTATTTATGTATCCATTTTTGTATCTATGTACCTCACATATTACTTCACATATTTTCATTTCAATTCAAAAAGCTTTATTGGCTGGACCAATAAAAGTTAGCTTGCCAAAGCATTTACAAAATATGGGATTGTGGGGGATGGGTGGGGTGCAGGTGATGAGGAGATTGAAGGGAACATGGAGTTCAGTTGGTTATAATAGTCCATTGTTGTATCACATGTCTCTCACCAGGCCGGCGCCAGCACTGTGCATACCTGGCCAGTGTCGGGGCCCTGAGTTTCTGGGGGCCCACACAAGGCTGTACATAAGAATCCATGGGTGATGGGGGCTTTATTTTACATGACCTGAGGGACTTTTTGGTTGATAAATTAGGGAATATGTCACGGTGCCCCCGCGATCCATCTCAGGATCACGGCACACCCGTGCCCCTCTCTGTCATGCTGCCCGGCCCGAACTCAACTCTCCACGCCCTCCTCGCTCCTGTCCGGCCTAGGCCGCACGTGGGTTGGCTCTCAGAGATTTAAAGGGCCAACGCATCGCTGATTGGTGCTGGTACTTCCGGGTTTCCTTTAAAGGCTGGCTGTGCTGGAGGCAAAGGATCAGAGGAATGTGAGCGAACTGCAAATACATTGAAATCACTATTACACTGCAAGATGCAGATATCATTAGAAAGTATATCCAACACAAAATTGATACCGAGGGTGTCTTAGGAATAAATGTTCCCATCATTCCCGGTGGAAGATGAGGTGTTCAGATCTCAATGGGAGGAAGCTCTCGATTTGTTCATTTAAATTATGGCCTCCGTATTGAACATAATCAGCATACTCTGACAGAGATCAAGAAAAGTGGAACAGATAAAGCCAAACTGCTGGCTGATCTATCGAGACAATTTAGCTGTGTTTAATCTCATCCATGATACAGATTCCATGAATGGGAAAAAAAGAGCAAGGAAGCAAAAATGAAGAAATATAACAGAGACCTTGGTGATTTTCAGCGCAAACAAGTCTACAAGTGGACAAATCCCCAATGTCCCCCATCATAGAAGATCTATAAGTATATCATCTCTATGTCATCTGTGGCATCTTATACTGATGGAGGGGAAGCAACAGCACTCGAGATTTGACTTTAAGAGGCCACGGAGGAAAGAAGGGGGGGCCAAACCAACATCAAAACCGATAACAAGAGAAACCAGAGACACCGCAGCGGCACCTCATCCCAACTAAAGGTAATAAACTTGTCCCAACATACCTTAACATCTGATGAAAAGTTGGTTTTAGAAAAAGGTCTAAACCTTTTCCCCTTCTGTCCGCTTCGATACCTTTTATAGCTATAAAAGACTTACATATCTTCCCATATCTGTCTTTATCCATCGTATTTGGTTCCACAAAGAGGATCTGAGAAACATATTCCCTACTGGTGTAGAACAAGAGGCCTACGGATTGTCACGGTTACACCCGCGATCCTCGGTACGGATTGAGGTGTACCCGTGCCTGCTGCCGCGGTCCCCACTCCCCAGCTCTCACTACCCTCTCCAGGCTACGGCCTACACTCTTGCTCCCAGCGTGTAGCCGCATGCTTCTCCATGCAGTCGCGTACTCTGCCACTAGGGGGCGCGCGCGGACTTCTCCCAGCCTTAAAGGGCCAGCGTCCACCTTTTTGGCTCTGGCATTCCTGGCTCGGCTATATAGCCTGGCGACTCCACCATCACCTGCCGATCTTCAGGTCATTCTACTGGAGTGAAAGCCTTCCTGAGCGTTTCCATACGCCTCTGTGTTCCTGTGGTGATTCCCGTGTTTCCTGTGGTGATTCCCGGTCCTGTGGTGCTTCCTGTGTTCCTGTGGTGATTCCTGCAATCCTGTGGCGGTCCTGCAATCCTGTGGTGGTCCAGTATCCTAGTGGCCTTCAGAGGTCCTGCTAGCCATCCTTCGATGGTCCTGACAGCTGTCCTGCCAGCCGTGTTCCTGTGGTGATTCCTATGTTCCTGTGGTGATTCCTGTGTTCCTGTGGTGATTCCTGTTTCCTGTGGTGATTCCTGCTGCGATCTGTGGCGGTCCTGCAATCCTGTGGCGGTCCGTATCCTATTGCCTTCAGAGGTCCTGCCAGCCGTCCTTCGGAGGTCCTGCCAGCCATCCTTCGAAGGTCCTGCCAGCCGTCCTTCGGAGGTCCTCCAGCCGTCCTTCGAGTCCTGCCTGCCTTCCCGTGTCCATGTGTCCCTACCTTGGCTGCCGCCGTGGGCCTAGTCGCACCGCGAGCGACCTTGACTCCCGCCGCAGCAAGACCATCCCGCTTTGCGGCGGGTTCTGGCGAAACCAGGAGTTCACTTAGACTCCGCTCCCGGGTGCGGCTAAGGTTGTTATCTTCCCGCGGTGGTCCAGGGAGTCCACTTACTTAGTCCTAAGGGACTAATCCCCATAGACTGTGACACGGATTTTTGGAAGAACTAAGGGAAGAATCAACTAACGAACAAACAGTTTACGGTAAGATCACCAAACTGTATACGCCAAAATCTAAGAAATTCCAGCTTTGTCGCGCTTTCCTAACTCTAGATTTATTCGTAAAACTTGTCTCGGAAGAATTGAACAGCTGTCCCTAATGTCAGTCATGACATTTAACCAGGTATGCATAGGGCACTAAATCCCTTAACAGGTTCGTGACCGCCCCCCATGTATTCACGGCGGCGGTCGGGTACCGGTGCATGGAGAGGGCTCACGAGCTGAGCCGTCTCCATAGCCGGTAAGTCTTTGCTGCATATTGCAGCAAAGCTTACCGGTAACACCTGCGATGGGTGCCAGCACTGATCGCGGGTGTTTTTCTAGCTAATCGCCGCCAGCCAAGCTAATGGCGGCTTGAAAAAGAGGTGGCGCATAGGCGCCGCCATCTTTCTGAGGATCGATGCTCTCCGTGAAGTCATCGGGGCGCGGTCCGCCGCCATGGTAGCCTCGGTGTTTCCGATACCAGGCTACTTCGTTTAAACCATTCCTTGCAATGTGCTAATATGTAATTGTATTGACCCAAAGAATAAGTAGACATGAATTTGGGGCGCACAATAAAGCTGTAAATTTCAAGCCCACAAGAAAACGGTGCAAATGCGTTTTTTCACCACTTTTCCTGCATTTGGAATTTTTTTTTTCCCGCTTCCCGTCACGGCAGGGAATATTCAATGCCACCATTATGAAGTGCAATTTGTTACGCAGAAAACAAGCCGTCACACACAGCTCTTTACGTGTAAATAAAAGTTATAGATTTTTGAAGGTGGGGAGTGAAATGGAAATGAAAAAACAGAATGGCCCGGTCCTGAACCGGTTAAATCTTTGGAGGATGTGTATTTAACAGGCCGATAAAGACGGAAATGTGGTCTTATGGCCTAGAGAAATGTATGAACGTAAGCCCACCGCCAACTAAAGACACACACATGTTATAAAATTGACATTCAATCCCACCATTAATGTTCTCAAAGTAAGATTAAGATAAGATTTATCCTCGAACTATCATTGCCAATGAGGCAACATGAGGAACACTTGCCGCTACTTGGCCAATATTGAAATCTGATAGATCTTAACACAGTATCTACCCCCAAACCAGTATTACCGCCCGGAGAGCAAAAAATCTAAAAGATTCTTATTGAGGAGTCACTATGAGAAGAAAGTAAACAATGCATTTTTGAGCTCCAGGGGCCAAGATTGGGGTGTAAACAGATAAGCTTGTGGATTCCTCTGGTTTAAAGGAATTTAAGATCACACATTCCATAGCCTGTAAAACCAAGGCCGTGGTATATTGCCACAATGCCCCTGTGGAAAAATATACATTGTTTTTAACTTCTAGGGAATTAAAAGTAAGAATTAGGGAGCATGTAAGATATTGAGCAAGCCAGAACCCGGATTCCACACGGATGGCTTACCAATAGTCAACATTTTAAGGAAGTTCACAATTGCGACTTAAGTCTTTGAGAGTGTGTGTATTGACCACATTAAAATAATATCAGAGGTGCCCCCATCCACCACAAAGACTGGCGAATGCTGAATCCAAATGGAATGGACCCTAGGCACACTTAACCCTCGTGGACTTAATGATTAACTGTTTTGCTCCTTTTCCTCTGATCCTACACAGACAGTTGGGCTCATTGCCCATTTCTCATTTCTTTTATTGGTTTTATATTTTAACATCTGCGAAATTTTAACTTTCATTTGGTGTTTTGTCTTTCTTATACCATAAAAGAGCACCACCTGGCATAACATCTAACTACTTACCTTTTCATCATTAATGCATAGGCCTTGAAGCGATGAGTAAGATGCAACGATGTTTTGAACTAACGACATGCTTTAGGAAAGCTAGGGTAATGATACTCAGAAGAGTATTAAAGGCATATTTGAATCACGCCTGCAGATTAAGTCTGCATATAACTTATTGGGTGTCACGATTTTTATTGAGCCATGTTTACGTGTTGTGAGCGGTATGAAGGATGGGTAAGTAACTCCCTGCAGTACCTGGTCCATTGGAAAGGTTTTGTCCTGAGGATAGGTCTTGGGTTCCGGCTACAGATGTTCATGCTCCGCGGTTAACTCGGTATTTCATCAGGCCTATCCACAGAAACCATTTTTCTGGCCTAAGGGTCCTAAGGCCCCCGCCAGGGGGGGTACTGTCAGGCTCGCGGGAGTGCTGGGACTTCTGGTCCTTCCTCTGATGCTTCTGGTGGTGCTAGCAGCGTTCTCTTGACCTCCTGCGCGTCTCCGCACAGTTTCCACCTCTCGTCTGCTTCCAGCGGTGTCTGGCGTGCGCCCCAGGCAGCGGCTGCTAAACCTTGTGCTGTTTAGGGGTTGTGTTCTGGACTGCTGTGAGTTCTGGTACCTCTGCATGGTGTCTGCAATTGTGCTTGGTTATTCTGCACCATTAGGGGTAAATTCCCAAGTTGTCCAGCTCCTATCAGGTTTTGGAAGTGGGGTTCTGGCTACATAAATCGCAGCTTCACTAGTCACCTGTGCCAGTGTTTGATATCCCTCATCACTTCCTCTTCTTGCCATAGGTTTGACTTGCTCATGTTTCTGAATTGTTGTGATCTCGGCTAGTTTTTTGAAGTTGACCCTTTTGCTTACTGATTTTGCTCTTGACGTAACCTCTCGTTGTGACTCTGGCTAGTTTACTACTCTTTTGTGTTTTATGTTTGTTAGTCTGTTCGTGTGTTCCCTTCCTGCACTTATCTAGAGTATTCTGAGTCTTCAAGTAGTCTTCATGAGTGCAATGTGTCAAGAAAAAAATAAAACAAACAATCTCAATTCACTGTGGTATCTTAAAGCATTCCTAGTTTCATCACAAGAAAAAAGGGCCGTGTCAGGAACGGTTGAATTGGCCATTTTTCTGTGTAAAAATGGGCATGTCGCTCAAGATTTTTCATTTTATATGTAATTCTTTATTATACTGAAACAACAAAATAGGGACAGCCAGGCGTGTCAGATTAGGACAACTATTGCCCACCAGATAAAATAGATTTGGAGTCTTTCCCTTCCATCATGCTCAGGGAAAAGACTGTACAAGCTTCCCAATTTAGTTGTCTGGTATAAACAGCACAGCAATAAGTACCGTATTACACATGAATAGCAAAACTTTTGAGATAAAAATTTATAAAAAAAATTAACTTCCAAACTCAGCTCCTCTTGCTTCTTCTCTCACTTGTACAGAGCGGACACGAGACAAGTCATGCGCTGTGAGCGGTGTGTCACCATGTGCACCGGTGAGAAGAGCACTGGATGCATCTCTGGCTGCTCTGTTACAAGTGAGAGAAGAAGGAAGAGGAGCTGCAGGGAGCAATGTTACATTGTTTTTACACACACCGAGAGGGTGCATGGCATTTCATTATTAGGTGGGCTACAGGGCTTTCATTAGGGGGTTTGCAGGGCATTTCATTTATAGGGGGGGGCTACAGAGCATTTCATTAGGGTGGGCGGGGTGGTCCGGGGGAGAGGCAGCACCTCGGACCGGCCCCTCTGAATACGCCCGACCACTTACAGTGCGGTCCAACTTCTACTATTGTAGCACGGTAGTGTTTGCTACGTTATCTGAGCTTCCGATAACGCTAGCAGTGTAACACTGCTGCGTCTGTTGTAGAACTAGTAGCTGCTTACCTTCGTAAGCAGCTCCTAGTGCCGTTTTTATAGCTGACAGGTCCTCTTTAAGCCTTTTACTGCCAAATTTATCTTCTAATAAATACAATACATTTATTGTGTATTTATTTATGTTTTGTTTGGCATCAATTTCTTTTTAGCTACTTGTATTTGTAAGGGATGCCATTCATTCCAATCATAGTTTCCAATCGAAGCACAGAGTACTTCTTTTATGCCAATAATATTACTCAACTTCACTTTTGTATTAATTCTTTATTTGTACCGTATATACTCGAGTATAAGCCGACCCGAGTATAAGCCGAGGCCCTATTTTACCACAAAAAACTGGGAAAACCTATTGACTCGAGTATAGCCGAGGGTGGGAATGCATTGGTCACAGCCTTCCCGTATGTAGCCAGACAGCCCCTGCCCCAGTGTATATGCCAGCAGCCCTACCCCAGTGTATATAGCTTGCACCCCTGCCCCAGTGTATAAGCCTGCCAGCCCCTGCCCCAGTGTATATAGCCTGCCAGCCCCTGCCCCAGTGTATATAGCTGCCAGCCCCTGCCCCATGTAAATGCCCCCCCCCTCTCCCCGTCGTGCAGCACAACAATACCGGATGGATCGCACAGAAGATCTACGGGTGCCGCCAGAAAGGCGAGTTTTATTATTTTTTCGACTCGAGTATAACCGAGTTTGGGTTTTTCAGCACATTTTTAGTGCTGAAAAACTAGCTTATACTCGAGATATAAGGTAATTAATAACATAGCTATAGCATAATAATCCCTGTATTTCTATCCTTCCAGAGAAAATACAGACCTTTACTGATTTCTATTTAGCCTAATTCTTGTTTGCAATCACTTAACTCAAGCTATACGATAACAAAATATGATTCAAGTGACCATTTCATTACTTAGAACTTACCAACAGCAGGCAGACCAATTAAACTCAGATGGCCAGGGCCTGTTTAACTTATATTAATAATTTATATATTGGGTTTAAGTAACATACTGCACACATTTACATATATGTCGAGATATACTGTATTCTTCTTGCTATAAATACACAGCAAAACAACAAAGATTTAGAGCACACTTTACGTAGCTCAGGTTACACCTGTTCACTTCCTTTCACTAGGATACTGGGACGTGGTCTGAAGTTATTTGTTACACAATACCAGTTGCAGTCCTGTTTTCGCCATGGCTCTTGTCGTGCAGTGTCTCATTGCTCCTAATTCTATTAAGTGTCCCTTTAGCACAAGGTAACAATTCTCTTACTTAAGTGTGTAGTGTTTTTCCCAAATGATAGAAAAGTTTGTCTTGTTTTGTTGCCTATTACCTGTCTGATTTTGAATAGTGTTAAAGAAGTGCAGTTTTCTATCAAGGATTGTTTATTATAATGCATTCATGTAATTATTTGCGTATAGAGCTAGATCTTAACATTTAGTAAATAAATAAAATAGACCTTTTAGTGTTTTATAACATCTGGCACTGGCGCGTATAAAATTCTACATTAAACCAGGGGCTATGATGTAGTTCTAAGGTGAGTCAGGGTTGGGACCTAATTGATCCGTTGTGTACTCCTAAATGATCGCTAATGTAAATATTGTTTAAGTAAGAAGTTCTCAATCCAAATGGCAAACATTATAGAAGATAACACACACACACACACTGGGGACTTGTATCTTTATTTCTGCATAGTTAATTGTTTTTTGCGATCGTTTTGCGACTTTTGCTGTCATTTTTCATGCACACCTTTTGTCTGCACCTTGTGAAGTGTGCCTTATGTATCTTTATGTCGTCATCTCCCTGGGGTGTGACTAGAGTTATTAAAAATGCAGGACACAGTCTCAATTCCAAATTTCAGTAGTATCCACTCCTGTTTATAACATCCTCAGTTGTCTTTTTTCCATGTGGATTTGGACTGCACTGCACTTGCAAGCGCAACGCTGATGCAATGGTTGCGTGCCTCTGCCCGAATGCATTTGCGTTTGCAGTGAAATGCATGCAATTTGTAAGCAAGTGCATTCCTTTCACTAGAAAGGATAATGAGATGGAGCCCGGCACAGTGCCCTGCTTTAGCATTGCGCTTCAAAACGCAGCGCCAGACCGTACCCTTATCTCCAGATTTTATGTGGTCCATAGCAAAATGTAGTGGGGATCCCAACCCCAGTAATAGTTTTATTAGGTTGGGATTTTTAAATAAAGTAATGAAATTCTGGCACACCTACATGCCTTAATACTATGTAGCTTATTCTAGTGCATTCTAGTGCATTCTGTACTTTGCATTTTTTGCCTGTGGCATGTGGAAGAGTGTGCACGGTCTTCTTTCATCTGTGCAGCCTGCACTTCTCTGGATGTGTGCCCCACTTTTTTTGGTACTCTTAGTTCAGGCTGCAGAATTGTGACGTCAGTAAAAAATGCTGCTCAAACTTGAATAGCACTACACTAACATCATCCACTGACTCATGGAAGCTGTACATCTACTACCAAACTGATTTGCACCTTGGATAACTAGATAGAAAGCAATGGGCCTTTCAAACAAAGAAACCTGGGAGGACATTTATCAGGGCTTCTACATCAAAACCTGACTCCTAAGCCTCTTGATCTATCTGTACGCCAGAGGGGCAGGAACATCACCGTATGAACAATTCCCTCCATAGTGTTTTGGTCCAATACAACTGAAACACTGTGGGCGTACAATATAATGGTTTATAGTAACAAAAGCTTCAGGAAGACCCTTTTTGTGTAAGGTGTTATGAAGTGCTGATACTCTTCCTGAGTAAGAACAATTTTAGTAATATGTTTACTCTGTGTATAAGCTGGTGTTTGTACATAGATTATTTCAAACCCTTATTTAAAGAAAGGGTGGTGCTTATTCATCCAGTGTATCAAAACACAATGGGTGTAACCCAATAGAATGTTCATTGTTCAGTATTAATCTCAGTTAGACATTAACTTTAGGTAAAGGATATAAAAAGAAGCACTTACCTATATGTTATTCTACAAGCCCCAGTAGAGATTTAGCATGGATGTCAACTCGAACCAAGGCCCATGCACATCCTTGTTATCGTGCATGTAGTACCAGTGGTACTTACAAAAGATGAAAATAACTTTTTAATCACTCTCTTTATATGCATTATACTACTGCCACCTACCAAAGATATAGAAGAGCATCACAAAATCTCCAGGTTTCCAATAATTTCCAACATGAACTGTGCCTCAAGCAATCATTCCCTTACCTATTGCTCCAAATGTATTTTATTTTTTCCAGTACACACTGCAAAAATGGAAGAAAGCAAGAGCTTTACAGAGACCAGCCATAAGGGGGAGATTTTCATACACCTGGCATAGAATATGCACAGCATGTGAACTTTAACTTTGTTCGCTGGCTGCTGCAAGTGCTGCAACTCCTCTGCTTCACCGCCCCCATGGCACGGATATGGTCCTACACTGCTCCAGAATTTATCATCATTGATAAATCTGGGACACAAAAGACAAGCATTTTATTTTTATTTGTGCCCCTTCTAAGAAGTTGTTATAAACAATCTCCTAATGCTGCCTAATCAATTATTTTATACTAATATACTAATAATTTTGATACCATGTCCTAATTATTATTAACATATACCCTCCAAATTATTAATGTGCATAAAACATTGCTTCAATTACATTTATACAAATGCCTTCAATTTATTAATTTACACATAGTTCCCTCATATTAATTGATTCTATTATTTTATAAAACCCCCAATTATTAAGGATCTTGACAGCACAGCCTACCCAGTAACTAGCAGCAGTGCCTTGTACAGCCTGTAATCTGCTTTCCTTATAACAGATGGCAAACCTTTAGAGACCGGTGCCCAAACTTCAACAAAGACCCCTTATTTATCCAAAGTGCCAACACAGAAATTTATTTGTAATTTATACTCCCTCTCTGTCACAGTTTTCATTGATATCAGCACCCTGAGGCACCAATATAGAGAAAATAGTCCCAGGTAGAGCTGTCACTTTAAAATAGCTCTGTGCACAGCAAGTCCTGGGCTGTCTGGGACTGCAGGAATTACCTGGAGTCATCTCTGGTGATGGCCTGAGTGCCCACAGAAAGGCTCCGAGTGCCACCCCTCTGGCACCATGCCATAGGTTAGCCATCACTGCCTTATAACAACTTGTCTCAGTTAAGCTCATGCTCCCCTCCATTAATGAGTGTTTAAAGGGGTTATCCGGGTTTAAAAATTTTTTATGGCCAGGCTGGGGAGGGATAGTTAAACATAATAAACATGGACTTACCTCCTCCGGCGCCGCCGATGTCCCGCGCCCGTGGTCCTTCGATCCTCCCCTTTAAACAAACAGCGTTGTAAGCGTTGTGCCCTTGTACTGAAACCGCCGCACGAGAAGACGGGCCACAGCGCGGGACATCGGCAGCACCGGAGAGGTAAGTACATGTTTAAATAGCCCTCCCCAGCCCGGCCATAAAAATTTTTTAAACCCGGATAACCCCTTTAAAACTGCTCTCGGATTTCCTATGATACAGGCATATGACTTGTCTGCTGGATGCCTCTGCATGTTATTTTGTACATTCTGGTTGCAGTGTTTGAACCTTGCATGTGTGGGAATCCAGGGTACCAACACATGCACAAGCACATCAGAAATGCAGGACAGTTTGAAAGTAGGGAAGACAATCACAATGGAGGAGGTGCTGGGCCTGACTTTGGCATTTACTCCTGCCTCCCCCGACTATGTGATGCTCCTTAACATACAGATTTAATTTTCATTTTTTCAACGCTCAACAGATTTGAATATAAGAAAAGGGGATCACTGCTACTGATTACTGTGAAACTCCCCCCTGACACATTCCCTCTAAATATAAATAGTTTTTTTTCTGTATATTGACCCCAAACATATTATATGCGGTCACCTCTATGCATTGGTCAAACTAGGTCCCCTCATGAATTTCATACTGAGCCCCTTGATGAATTTTATACACTGGGCCCCTTCATGAATTATCACACTGAACCCCACATGATTTTACAAACTGAGCCCCCTCATGTATTATATACTGGACCCCCTAATCAAATTAAACATGGCCCCCCCCCCCCTGAATTTTCCATAAAGGGACCCCTCGTTATACACACTGCCCCCCATCAATTTATATACTGGGACTGCTCATTAATTAAACACCACTGCCCCTCCGTATTGTTTGTACAGGCTCCCCTCATTATACACACTGCCCCCATGAATTTAACATAGGGCCCCTTATTTCATACATTACCACCCCATTTGCACACTACCCTCCTTAATAAAGAGTGGTTCTGCAAGTGGGTACCACAAAGCATTTCTCAGTATATGCTTTATGGCTGATGTTTTTGGTCAATTTTGAATGTTGGTGGTGCACTGAAGCTATGGACTGGTCCGCTCGTTCCCCAGACTTGAATCCGATTGCCATGTTTGGGACATCATGTCTCTCTCCATGCACCAACGTCCAATTGCACCACAGACTGTCCTGGAGTTGGCGGATGCTTAAGTCCAGTTCTGGGGGGAGATCCCTCAGAGACTGTATGCAACCTCATTAGAAACATGCAGAGGCTTTGTAGGGAAGTCATACAGGCATGTGGAGGCCATACACAATACTGACTTAATTTTGACTTTTTGAAGGACATTAGA
This sequence comes from Engystomops pustulosus, assembly GCA_019512145.1. Taxonomy (NCBI): domain Eukaryota; kingdom Metazoa; phylum Chordata; class Amphibia; order Anura; family Leptodactylidae; genus Engystomops; species Engystomops pustulosus. Next base: position 131,081,137 of record CM033641.1, on the reverse strand, counting down.
TCAAAGTTGGATCAACCTGTTTGTTGTTTTTCCACTTTAATTTTGTGACTCAAATCCAGGTCTCCATGGTTAATACATTTGATTTCCATTGATTACTTTTTTGTGATTTTATTGTCACCACATTCAGCTTTGTACACAACATTCACCTTTGTACAGAAGAAAGTATTCACTATTTATTCATTCAGTCTAGGATGTGTATTTGTTGCCTCTAAAACAATGCAAAAATACAAACCTGATGACCATTCCTTTCCTCAATAAATTAAAGGACGAATGAGGGCTCATCAATAGGCTAAAGACGATTAATGATGTATTTGTAAAGTGCATTTAATTTCACAGAAAATAAGCCATATCCAAATTGCCAAAGAAAATAAAGATTGTATAGCCTTTACAAGTGACAATGCAAATCTGCTCTTATGGGGCACCTTCCCTCACTGCCTTCCTGTGCCCTACAGCAGGATACCACCACACATGGGGTATTGTTATACTTGGGAGAAAATGGGTATCAAACTTGTGGAGCATTTTGATATTTTATCCACTGAGAATGTGTAAATTATTTGAAAATTAAACACATTTAGCCAAAATAATTTATATTTAGAAAACACTAGTTTTCAGCTCAATGACTAGACTCATTTTTCAAATCTGCCTGTCTCACGATAATTGGTTATAACTATTCGGAACGCTTTCACATATCCAGGTGATTTTGAGACTGTTTTCTTGTGACACATTGACTTCATGTTAGTTGTAAAATTTAAGTGATAAGTTTTGCGTTTCGTTCTGAAAAAAAGTAAAAATTTTGCAAAAGTTTAAAAATTCTTCATTTCCAAGTTTTGAATGTTCTGCTTTCCAGACAGGAAGTAAAACTACCCAAAAAGCTTGATAATTAACATTTACAGAATGTCTGCTTTATGTTGGGATGATAATTTATGCTTCCGGTCATTTTTCTAGGATGTTATGAGGTGCAGAACTTTAGGTGCCATTTTTCTCATTTTCATGAAAATTGCCCAAACTCACATTTTGAGGGACAACTCAGCTTTCAAGTGACTCTGAAAGGCCTAAATAATAGTAAAACCCCATAAATTATAATTATAAAAAGTTCACCCCTCAACATATGTAAAACAACTTCTAACAAAGTCTATTAGCCCTTTTTGTTTTTTTTTTGTGGAAAATACATTCATTTAGGCCAAAACTGACAGTTTCATAATAAATTAAATGAGGAAACGCTCTCCAACGTTTGATGCCCAATTTCTCCCGAGCATAGGATCAAAGCAGCTTCATTCACAGCAGATTTGTATTGTCACATTGTACAAGCAATAAATTTTTATTTTCTTTGGTAATGCGAACATATGAGGGCTTATTATTTACGGGATGAGATACAATGTATAGATAATTCATTTTGGGGGTATATAGCTTATTCATGAGATTTTATTAACTATTTTAAGGGGGACACAAACAAAATAATAAATTTTTATTTTGGATTTTTAGCAGTCTCCCGCCAGCCCCCCCCCCCCCTGCTCACCGTAACGTAAAAATAATATTTTATCTTTAGGCTCTGGTTCATTACGATTACGATGATACCTCATTTATATAGTTTTGAAAATCTATGCTCAATTTCTTACGTCGTTCGCCGACCGGGTTCAATATTGATTTAGATTTATTGTACAGATTAATGTGGACATGGTGATATGTATGTTTTTTGTGCTTTAGATATTTTATTTGTATTTTATGTGTAACTGGGGATATTATGGAACTTTTATTTTATTGATTTATTTAATTATATTATAAAATGACTTAACTTTTTTTTTTTTTTTACATTTTCTACTTGTATTTCTACTTGTATTGCAGTGTATATTGTACGTAACTGAGCATGCTAAGCATGCTCAGTTACATACAGCCTGGCAGGAGGTGGAACCCGGCGGGGAGAGAAGCCGACGGCCTTGGGGCACACTGGGGAAGTCCAATCCACGGTGGGGACACTTACATGCATGCTTGACCACGGCGGGTAAGGGGTTAAACACCCGGGATCTGAGTTTTTCCGATCCTGGGTGTTAGTGCCGAGTCTGAGCTGTGATATCTAAATCTTCTTCTGACGCGCCGCCGTAGAAAGGCGTTGCGTCAGAAGAAGTACCCTTAATGACCGCCGTAAAAAGCCAAATTATAGCCTGTACAATGTGACATAGCAAATCTGATCTGGTTGGCGCCCCCTTCCCTTCTATGCCCGGCCGTGCGCCCAAACAGCAGCATACTACCACATATAGGGTATCACTGTACTCGGGAGAAATTGGGTATCAAACTTTGTGGAGCCTTTTTTCATTTAATCCATTGTAAATGTTTAATTTTCCACCCAAAATGAGTGTATTGTGAAAAAAATATTACAATTTGCAGACTGCACCTCTATTTTGTTTTAACCCCTATAAAACACCTAAAGGGCTAACAAACTTCTTAAAAGTGGTTTTTCATACGTGTGTGTGTGTGTGTAGTTTCCATAATGGGGTAATTTATGAGTCTTGCTATTATTTAGGCCATCCAAATTTTTAAACTAATTTGAAGTACAGAACAAAGATAGGTAGAGCAACACTCGGCATAATCCAAATCAGATGGTCGCACACACAACCAAGATGGGGTAATAGTGGTATCCGTGACGGTCTCCAACAACACAGTCCTTATATAATCACACAGCTAGTGGTGCTCTGCTGGAATAGTGTGAAGTCCAAACATATTCCGAATGAAGGAGAAAGATAAGCGGCACTCACCGATTTTTATGAAATCTTTATTTCAGGTGCATAGTAAAGGGAGGTGCGGGGCCTGGCGACGGGACGTTTCGCACCTACTAGCGCATCATCAAGCCAGTGACGTCACTCGCCCGCAATATATGCGTCGACGCCGGCGAGCGTCGTCAGGGAGACAGTAAACTCAAACCAGCGCTATAGGTAATGCATTGGTGAATATTAAAAAACAACTTACAAAAGTATAAAAACAAAGCAAGTTCATTTAATCCATTGTAAATGTTTAATTTTCCACCCAAAATGAGTGTATTGTGAAAAAAATATTACAATTTGCAGACTGCACCTCCATTTTGTTTTAACCCCTATAAAACACTTAAGCGTTAACAAACTTCTTAAAAGTGGTTTTTCATACGTTGAGGTGTGTAGTTTCCACAATGGGGTATTTTACGAGTCCCACTATTATTTAGGCCTCTCAGTGTCAATTAGAAGTTGAGCAGGTCCATCTAAATACGGGTTTTGGTGATTTTACAAAAAATGTGAAAAATGATACCTAAATTCTGAGCCTCATAACATTCTAGTAAAATATGTGGAATCTTAAAAAACCATGCCAACATAAAGCAGACATTTGGGAAATGTAAGTTATGAATTTATTTGGGAGCTATGACTATCTGCATCAAAAGTAGAGAATTTAGAACGTTGAAAATAAAGAATTTTTCAAAATTTTTGCCAAATTTAGTTTTTTTTCATAACTAAACACAAAAGATATCATCCAAATTTTTAAACTAATTTGAAGTACAATGTGTCACGAGAAAACAATCTCAAAATCCCCTGGATATCTCATAGCGTTCCAAAACTATAACCACTTATAGTGACACAGGTCAGATTTGAAGAATGGGGCCGCGTCCTTAAGGCCAAAATAGGCTGTGTCCCCTAGGGGTTAAGGGGTTAAAAAAATAATTGGGTTAACAAATTTCATAACAGTAGTTTTACATACATTGTGGGTGTAGTTTCTAAAATTGTGCAATTTATGGAGTTGCACATTTTATAAAAATGTGAAAAATCGCTCCTAAAGGTTTAAGCCTCATAACATCATACAAAAATGAGAGGAGGCATGAAAAAATCATGTTATCATAAAGAATTTGGCAAATGTTAGTTATAAAGTTATTTTGGTGTTATGACTTTTTGAATATGTGCGCCCTGTCAACAAAAAAGAGTTCCAGATATAAATTGGTCTTTAACCCCTTAATGACCAAGCTCATTTGCATCTTGATGGCCAAGACCTATTTTTCAAAACCAAACACATGTCACTTTATCTGATTACAACTTTAGAAGGCTTTAACTTACCCAATTGTTTTTGAGTGTGTTTTTCCGTGACATTTTGTACTTCAAGTTAGTGGGAAATTTTGGTTGCAATATTTTGAATTTATTTATGAAAAAAGGTGACTTTGGTAAACATTTTGGAAAAAGTGCTCAAACTTCAAAATGTTCCGTTTTTAAACTTATAGGGGCACATTTACTTACCCGGTCCATTCGCGTTCCAGCGGCGGCTTCTGCGATTCATGAAGGTCCTGCGCCCGATGTCCACCAGGTGTCGCTGCTGCGCCGAGGTCCGCCGAGTTGCGTCGGAGTTCACTGATCTCTTCCTGGTGCATGTAATTATGGCGCGTGTGACCAATTTTTTTTTTAAATGCAGCGGTTTTTCCGAATCCATTGGGTTTTCGTTCAACCACGCCCCCCGATTTCTGTCGCGTGCATGCCAGCGCCGATGCGCCACAATCTGATTGCGTGCGCCAAAATCCCAGGGCAATTCAGGGAAAATCGGCGCAAATCGGAAATATTCGGGTAACACGTCGGGAAAACGTGAATCAGGCCGTTAGTAAATGACCCCCATAGTCTTACTACCCAAATTAGTTACCAACTAACATTCACCATATCTCAGCTTTGTGTTAGCATCATTTTGTTTTGTTACAACGGTAGAAAGATCACAAAATCGGCATTCTCTCAAATTTTTAAGAAAATTTTAGAATAAATTATTTAAAGGGTCCATTTTATTTCTATAGGGGTTTTTGCAGTTCTGTTAATAGAACCCCTCCCGCATATCAAAACATGACAGAGCACAAACATTCGTATGCAACAAGAGGAGTGAGGTCCCTGCTCGCAAGAGCTTACAGTTTATGAGGGGGATTGGGGTGACACAGAGAGGTAAAAGAATATATAATGGTCAAGCCATTCCTCTTAAGGGAATAGAACAAAATATAATAAATGGAATTGCTGTCGCTTGAACCAATCATCAGCCGTCATCTTATATACAAGGTCCAGGGGGAATGGGACTGCAGAGAAGTCTGGTGCCTGCTGGTTGCTGGATAACAAATGGGAGGAGGACACAGGACGGGTTAGTAAAAGAGTTAAAACTTCATGCAGTTAATGAGTGTTATAGGCTTGCCTAAAGAAATGGGTTTTAAGAGCACGTTTGAAACTTTGGAGGTTAGGTATTAGTCTGATAGTCCGGGGCAGAGCATTCCATAGAATGGGTGCGGCTCTAGAGAAGTCTTGGAGACGCGAGTGGGAGGTCCGCACTAGGGTAGAGGTTAATCTAAGATCACTGGCGGATCTAAGAGCACGAGTTGATTGATAGACTGAGATAAGAGAGGAGAGGTAGGGGAATGCAGCATTATACAGAGCTTTGTGGATGAGGGTTATTATTTTAAACTGTATTCGAAAGGAGACTGGCAGCCAGTGCAGTGACTGGCATGAACTGGAAGCATCCGTGTAGCGTTTAGTCTGAAAGACGAGCCTGGCTGCTGCATTAAGAATCGATTGGAGAGGAGAGAGTTTGGTGAGTGGAAGACCGGTTAGTTGAGAGTTACAGTAGTCTAGACGAGAGTGAATCAGAGCAACAGTTAGCATTTTACAGGTTTCAAATGTGAGAAACGGTCGGATTCTGGAGATGTTTCTGAGATGCATCCGGCAAGAGCGAGCAATAGAATGAATGTGTGGCTCAAAGGAGAGGTCGGAGTCCAGCACAACCCCAAGACAGCGGGCCTGCTGCCTTGGGGTTATGGTGACCCCACACACTGATATGGAGAGGATAGGATCTGTTAGTGGATGGTGGAAAGACAAGAAGTTCGGTCTTAGAAAGGTTAAGTTTCAGGAAGAGAGAAGACATGATGTTAGAGACAGCAGAGAGACATTCACTAGTGTTCTGGATTAAGGCAGGGGTGATGTTACATGCTGAGGTATACAGCTGGGTGTCATCAGCATAAAGATGATATTGAAAACCAAATCTGCTGATGGTTTGTCCAATGGGGGCAGTATAGAGGGAGAAGAGAAGAGGACCTAGGACTGAACCCTGAGGAACCCCGACAGAGAGAGGAACAGAAAAAGAGAGAGATCCAGAAAAGGAGACACTGAAAGTGCGGTCAGAGAGATAGGAGGAAAACCAAGAGAGTGCAGTGTCCTTCAGGCCAATGGAGGGAAGCATCCTGAGGAGAAGCTGGTGGTCCATAGTATTGAACGTTCCCGAGAGATCCAGAAGAATGAGGAGAGAATAATCTCCTTTGGATTTAGAATTAGGAAATCATTGGAGACTTTAGTAAGAGCAGTTTCAGTAGAATGCATAGAGCGGAAACCAGATTGTAGGGGGTCAAGGAGCGGGTTAGCTGAGAGAAAACGGGAAAGTCGAGAATAGACCAGGTGTTCCAGGAGTTTGGAGATGAAAGGGAGGTTAGAAACTGGTCTGTAGTTAGCAGCACTGGATGTGTCCAGGGAAGTGGGGTAACAACAGCATGCTTGAAAGATGAGGGAAAGACACCAGAAGAGAGAGAGTGGTTGAAGATTTTAGTGAGGCGAGAAGTGACTGCTGGGGAGAGAGACTGTACAAGATGTGAGGGGAGGGGGTCACTGATGCAGGTAGTGGGGCGAGCAGAGGAGAGAAGCCTGGACACTTCTTCCTCTGTGACTGGCTCAAAGGAAGAGAGTGAACAGGGTAAGGTACCAGAGTAAATGGGAATTATGGAGTTACTGGACTGAGAAATCTTTACCTGGCAAATGCAGTCGATTTTATCTTTAAAGTAGGTGGCCAGATCTTCAGCCCCAAGGTCTGTGACAGGTTGCTGTACCTTTGGTGTTAGTAAGGAATGAAGAGTATTGAAGAGCCTTTTGGGGTTGTAAGAAAGAGAAGATATTAGATTAGTAAAATAGACCTGTTTAGCAAGATGGAGAGCAGAGTTATAGGATTTGAGCAAAAATTTAAAGTGAAGAAAGTTAGAGGAAGTGCCCGAATTTTCTCCACAGACGTTCGGCACTCCTGGAGCACTTGGGAAGGAAACGGGTTTGTGCTGTGTGCCAAGGTTGCCTACATTTGTGTCGAAAGGCTCGAACTGACGGTGGTGCCATCTTATCTAGGGCACTTTTGAGAACATCATTGTAATGATTACTAGCCAGGTTAGGACAGGAGAGATAGGAGATGGGGGACAGCGATGGCTGCACAGTTTCTACGAGGTGGGGAACACTAATGGCACGTGGGTTCCGGTATGTGTAATAATTGGACTCATTCTGTACAGGACAAGAACTATTTACAGTAAAAGAGAGAAGGTTATGGTCTAAAAGTGTAAAGTCATTGTTAGTAAAGTCAGAGACAGAAGAGAGTCGGGCAAAGACCAAGTCAAGGATGTTACCTACTCCTATACGCAGGCATTGGCCCACTATCTTTCCTTTTTTGAACCAGGTGCGAGCAGTGGCTCGACTATACCTGGGACTACCAGTGTGGTTACTAGGCTTCTAGAACGGCGTCAGCGCCAGGTCCTGTGCGCACGTGCCATAAATAGCCATATGGGCCCTCCCAAGCACCTTCTGCATGCCAATCATTCGGCTAAGCAGTGTTCAAGTGAGGCCGTGGGCGGAGTCTGTAACCAGGGGCATGGCAGACTAAGCGTACCTATCCCTCTGTTGTTACCATCTAAGTTCCCTCCCATCACCCTCCCCCTGGTGTTCAGTAGATCGAACGTCTCATTATTATAGGGTAGGTGGGATTAAAGGAACAGAACCTCTCCAACAACATGCACCGCATCGTAGGAAATCCTATTTCAGATGCAGTAGTAAACACACAGGGTAAGTTTTGTATATTTCTCCCCTCGTTTAAATAGCTAGTTGTTAAAGGGTTCATAAGGCCTTTCTTTGGTTGGGAGGCAAAGGCTTTTTTTCTTTAATGCAAAAGATAGAGTAAAAATATATACATGCTTGTGAAACACACACAGAGAGGCTATCAGAAGTGATTATCTAAAAGATGATAATACAATAGAAACATAGATCCTACACTCCTTACTGGAGTTTTTCACAGAAAAGTAGAAAATGCATCTAGGAATATACTGGACACCCCACATGTGGATGTAACCTGCTGTCAGGGCACATGGCAAAGAGCTAAAGGGAAAATTTAGCTAAATTCACACGTGGCATTTTGGTTGCGTTTTGAAATACACTTTTAAGGTTTTAGCTGCGATCACATATTGAGAGAAGACTGCTTCTGCATTCAGTTAACGTGTTAAAAACACGATATTACCAAAATATGTTATCACGAGTGAAGCCTTTGAATTGCGTTTCCAAACATAAAAAAATCTCACGTGTGAACAAGGCCCCAGGTACCACACCTCAGGTATCCCAGGCCTCAAGTATTCCATGCCGTGTACTGGGAAGTGGAAATATTCTTGACAAGAAACCACATTTGCGCCATATTCTTGTAGGCTCTGTTTTTACGCCTATTATATAGGTTTTATTAGGCGTTTATAAATTTTATCAAAAATTAAAACTTTTTGTACTCTCCAAAAAATTATTATTTTTACAATTCTGACTCCAATAACTTTTTCATACTTGGCCAACTCTGTACTCCTAAGATTTAATTTTTTCCAAGACGAGCTGACATTTTTACTGCTACCATTTTCAGGACTGTGCGATCTTTAGATCAGTTTTTATTACATTTTGCATGTGTTGCGAAAGGGCAAAAAGTGGCGATTCCGACAATTGAGCGCATTGCGAGGAATAAAAATTTTTATATTTTTATAGATTGTGAATTTTGGGACTTGGCAATACTTAATATGTGTGTGTTTTTTTTTGTTTTTTTTTTAACTTTTTTCCCACTTTTTATTATTATTTATTGTTTTATAAGTGTTAGGGTCTTCTGGGACATTCTAATGAAATTTTTATTTATTTTTTTGTTTTTACAATACTATTATGTGAACTAGTGGTCATGTGATCACTAGTTCATAATAATGCAATGCAATCACCATGTATTGCAGTGCATTAGAAATGTTAGCCTATGCATGTGCATAGGCTGACAGGCAGCTACTCTGTCCAGCCAAGCAGGCACATGCTGATGGCAAACCCTGGGACCTTCATAAGGTCCCTGGCTAAGAAGATGGCACCCATCACACTGCGGGGTGCTGGGAGGAGAGGAAGACCATTGCGGCCCCCTATCCTCCTTCCCCCTCAATATTGCAGCTCCCTGTCCTCCATCCTCCTCATATTGTGGACACCTATCCTCCATCCCCCTCATATTAACGGAGCCGGTACCAGAAGCAGCGGCTGTCAGCTGTCTAGTAAAGCTGACACCGCGCTGCAACACCCGCGATCGGAGCCGACTCCTTACAAGCATGACCACGGCGTGTAAGGGTCTTCCCCCTATGCCGCTTACCGGGGGATCTGATCCTCTTCTGGGCCGATCCGAGGACTGGCATGTGCCCCGGAGCTGCCCTCTCTCCAGTCAGACCCGCAAGCATGCCAGACAGATTACACTGCTCTACAATAAAATAGTATTGTAGAGCAGTGTATTGAACTTGAACCACCGATCAGAGCACCGCTGGTTTAAGTTCAAGTATGTATAAGTAAAAACATGCAAAAACACTTAACACGACACAATATAATAAATAAAGAATAAATACATAAAAATCTAAACCCCTAAAATGTCACTTTCCCATAAAAACACTTAAAGGGCACCTACCACCACAAATCTACCTATAAAGGTAGATCGGGTGGTAGGTGAATCAATGGGACGTGAGGATAGCCCTTTTAAGGGCTAATCCTCACGTCCCCGCACTGTTTTATAAACTTTTATTACCCTAATATGTTAATTTACTTATGTGGCTACTGGGGCGTGGAGTAGCCGCATCTGAGTTTACACGAGGCGGCTACTCCACGCCCCGGTAGCCACATTACCCCTCCTACTCACATAGTTGTGTTCGGCGCAGTGCTCGCAGCTGCGCGCCCTCGTCCGCCGATCCTGACTCTGCGCATGCGCCAGAACGCAGGCCCGCGCCTGCGCTAGCCCCGCTTCAGAGCAGTGACCGCGCAGGCGCGGCCTGCTGTCTGCGCATGGCGACAGTCAGGATCGCGGACGAGGGCGCGCAGCTACGGAGATGCGCGCCGAATGGTGAGTAGGAGGGGTAATGGTGGCTACCGGGGCGTGGAGTAGCCGCCTCGTGTAAACTCAGATGCGGCTACTCCACGCCCCAGTAGCCACATAAGTAAATTAACATATTAGGGTAATAAAAGTTTATAAAACAGTGCGGGGACGTGAGGATTAGCCCTTAAAAGGGCTATCCTCACGTCCCATTGATTCACCTACCACCCGATCTACCTTTATAGGTAGATTTGTGGTGGTAGGTTTCCTTTAATAATGTATAAAAAACATAAAAACACAAAAAAAACCAGCATATTTGGTATTGCCGCGTCCGTAACAATCTGCATAATAAAACAGAATCATTACTGGACCCCCAAGGTAAACGCCGGAGGAAAAAAATGCAAAAAACATTCCAAGAAAAAGATAATTTTGAATTAATACCCTATAAAAAATGCTCTAAAAAGTGATTTAAAAATTTTGTGCACTCTAAAATAAACCCATTAAAAAGAACAACTGTTCTCGCAAAAAATATGCCCCTAACCAGATTTGTCAGCCAAAAAATAAAAAAGTTATGCATATGAAAAGATGGTGATGCTAAAATGAATAAGATTTTCTCCAAATTAGTTTTTATTCAGTACAATTGAATAAAATACACAAAACCCCCACATATTTGGTATCCCTGCATCTGTAACAATCTGCATAATAAAACAGAATCGTTATTAGATCCACAAAGTGAACCCCGTAAAATACAACCTCAAAAAACTCTCTCTGAAAAAAAATGATTTTTTATTAATGCCCTGTAAAATGCTCTAAAAAGTGATTTTAAAAAGTTACGCAATCTAAAATAAGGCCACTAAAAAGAAAAATCATTCTCGCAAAAAATAAGCACTTAAACAGATTTGTGAGGTGAAAAATAAAAAAGTTATGTATATGAAAGACGGTGATGCTAAAATTAACAACAATTTTGCCAAATTACTTTTTATTCAGCAAAAATGGGAAAAAATAAAAAAAATATATAAATGAAGTATTTTCGTAATCATGGCGACCCGTAGAATAAAAATAATATACTATTTTTATGGTATGGTTAACAGCCAAAAAAAACACATAAAAATTTTCCTAAAAATTGATGATTTTCATTTCCTCCACCAACAAAGAGTTAATTAAATCTCACCAATTAGCTATAGATGCCCCAAAATTACATACCAGAAAAGTGCATCTCATGTGGCAAAAGAAATAAGCCCCTATAGGTCCACAATAAAAAAAAAGAAAAGAAATTATAGCCTGTACAATGTGACATAGCAAATCTGATCTGGATGGCGCCTCCTTCCCTTCTACGCCCGGCCGTGTGCCCATACAGCAGGTCACCACCACACATGGGGTATCGGTGTACTCGGGAGAAATTGGGTATCAAACTTTGTGGAGCCTTTTTTCATTTAATCCATTGTAAATGTTTAATTTTCCACCCAAAATGAGTGTATTGTACCTACATTCTGAGCCTCATAACATTCTAGTAAAATATGTGGAATCTTAAAAAACCATCCAACATAAAGCAGACATTTGGGAAATGTAAGTTATGATTTTATTTGGGCGCTATGACTATCTGCATCACAAGTATAGAATTTAGAACATTGAAAATAAAGAATTTTTACCAAATTTAGTTTTTTTTTCATAACTAAACGCAAAAGATTTCATCCAAATTTTTAAACTAATTTGAAGTACTATGTGTAACGAGAAAACAATCTCAAAATCCCCTGGATATCTCATAGCGTTCCCACGCTATAACCACTTATAGTGACACAAGCCAGATTTGAAAAATGGGGCCGTGTCCTTTAGGCCAAAAGAGGCTGAGTCCCGTAGGAGTTAAATCATTGCAATGTAAACAGTGTTTATGTAAATGCAAGGTTTATTAATGTTTACACCACATTTATGTAAAGAGTCATGTCCAAGCAAATATTTTGTTTTAAAAGGAACAAAATGTCGACATTTATGGGAAATTATCTTTACATTTTTATAACACGTAATTGAAGAAATGTATAAATTGTCCAGATGGGAATATTCTTTTCCATTTTATTCACTGCAAACTCCTTATTAACAATAAAGTCTACTCACAACTCTGAGTAACTGCACCCAGGCTTCTGCTTATGGCTGAAGTGTTCTGGTACCTGGATGGTAATGGGGTTGCATGCAGGAAGCCCTTGTGTGGTGGTTCTGGAGACCTCCTGGGAATCAGGCTGTGGCGCAGAGTTGAAAGTTCTCCAGCAGGTCCTCTCCTCTGGGGCTGAGCGGCTGTGCTATCTCTAATCCTCTGCTGTGTCAGTCTCAGTGCTGTCAGTCCTCTCTTCTACATATAAGGTCTCTTCTCCGTATTCCTTCGGCCCACCCCCCCATTGATGATAAAATGCCACATGCAACCAGCCCCCACCCAGTTATGAAATGCCCCATGCAGCCAGCCTCCCCTGTTATGAAATGCCCCATGCAGACAGCCTCCCCCTAGTTATAAAATGCCCCATGCAGCCAGCCTCCCCTGTTATGAAATGTCCCATGCAGCCAGCCCCCTCCCAGTTATGAAATGCCCCTTGCAGCCAAGTCCTCCCTGTTATGAAATGCCCCATGCAGCCAACCTCCCTTCCAGTTATGAAATGCCCCATTTAGCCAGCCCCCCAGTTATGAAACGCCTCATGCCCCCAACTGCCCTGGTATGAAATGCCCCATTCAGCCAGCCTCCCTCCCAGTTATGAAATGCCCCATGCAGCCACCGCGATGATCAATTGCCCCACGCAGCCAACCACCACAGTTATCAAAGCCACATGAAGACAGGCCCCCCTCTTCTGATGAAATCCCCCCCAGCAGCCCTTTGTCGTATAAAAAAAATAAAATAAACTTACATACTCGCCTTGTGGTGCTCACAATGCTTCCGTCCTCTTCTTTCTCTAACAGCGGGCAGAGGCACCTCCATGCCAGCTAATAATGACATTCCTGGTGACAGGTTTGCTTAAACTTACCAGAGCTGAATACAAAATAAAATAAAAAAATTAATAAATACGTACCGGTAATTTTTCTTTCTCTGAACCACTCCAGTACCACCGGGAGAGGGGTCCCCCCCAGGGAAGGAAACCTGGACTTTAAAACTCCACGCCTCCTCCCAAGCCTCAGTTTATTTCAGAGCACTGCACAAGACTCAACAAGATTCTTGTGGAGTCATAAGGTAGGGAACGAAGCGTTGTTGCCGAGAGAATAAAATAGGAACACCGCTGAGGGAGTGACCACCGATGATAGTACCCTACGCCCAAAGGGTAGATAGAGTGCTCCCCCAACGTCCAGACAGTAGTGGCGGAAAAAGGTGTGAGGAGAGGACCACTTAGCTGCTTTATAAATCTGGTCTATCGAAACATCTCTATACTCTGCCCAAGAAGTGAAAACTGCTCTGGTGGAGTGAGCTGTGAGATTCTGGGGTGCAGGTATGTTAGCTGCAGTGTATGCTAATGAGATGGCTAATTTGATCTATCGTTCCTGGAGAAGCCTTTCTACCCTTTGTTCTTTCCCCCAAACAGGACAAATAGACTGTTTTCCTCCAAGAGCCGGTGCTGTCTAGATACTCCAGTAAAGCCCGTCTAACATCTAAGTTATGAAATTTTCTCTCCTTTTGGGACAAAGGGTTAATACAAAAGGAGGGCAGAATAATTTCTTGGGACAAATAAAAGTCTGAAACAACTTTAGGGAGAAAATCTGGGTCTGTCAAAAGTATGACCCTATTCTCTAAGATTTTGGTATATGGAGGTCTGCAAGACAATGCTGATAACTCTCCTGTGCATCTAGCTGATGTTACCGCCACTAAGAGTACGACCTTGAAGGTCAATGTTCTAATGGAGATCTCATTAATTGGTTCAAAAGGATCTCTAGTAAAGGAGTCTAGAACGACTGAAAGATCCCAATGATCCCATGCATTGTGTGTCTCGGTGTAGGGTGTATACGAGAGACTCCTTTAAAGAACCTAATGATCCAGGGATGCAAAGCTAATGAGGAATCAAATAAGGAACTTGGTGCAGAAGTTTGCACCTTAAGGGTGGCAAGTTTTAGTTCCTTATCCAACCCCTTCTGCAAAAAATCTAATATTTTAGAAATATTAGGTTGCTCTTAATTTAAACTAGGATCCTGACAGAAAGAAAAAAATGTTTTCCAGATTCTAAAGTATATATTACAACTCACTGGCTTCCTACTTTTCTGCAAAGTATCAATGACTGGTATGTCGGGGAGAATCAACAGGTCCACTATTGATAGTTCCCCAAAACTGAGAACCAGGCTCTTTGTGGCCAGAATGGTGCCATTGACCTCGTCTGATCTTCTTTAGCACCCAGGGCAATAACATTATAGGGGGAAAGGCATATGCCAGTCTAAATCCCCACTTAATTGAATGCGCATCCAGGCCCCAAAGCCCATCTAGATGGCTTAGGGAGCAAAACCTTGGTAACTGACTGTTGTGGTGGGATGCAAACAGGTTGATTTCTGAGTGTCCCCAAAGCCTACTCACTTTTTGAAAAATGTCTCTGAGGCACCATTCTCCTTGTTTCAGTTCTGTCTGACTTAGGAAGTCTGCAAGAGCATTCTCTGTCCCCTTTATATGTACCGCTGAGACAGAGGTCAGATATTTTTCTGCCAGGGAGAAGATGCTAAACGTTAGAAACATTAACTCCGGACTTCTAGTACCTCCCTGGTGATTAAGGTACACAACTGAGGTGGCATTATAGGAAATAATTTTTCCATGATATCCTGATTTTTCCATGATATCCTGATTCTGGTCTAGGGTGTTATCATTTCCATTCCTACAGCTCGGAATAGGGAGCTGAGCCCAGAGTACTGCCGGGATTGTGGAAGTAAACAGACCTAAAACTGACATAGCCCTCTTTATAGTGGATTGGCCACTCTGTAATAGATCCTTAACTGCCCCCTGAATTTTCTGTACCTTCTCTGTAGGAAGAAAGGACTTTTGCTGGATGAAATCCAGGCAAACCCCCAGAAAGATCTTAGACTGTGAGAGAACCAGCAACGACTTTAAGTTTACTAACCAACCTAACTGATGTAAAATGTTTTGCACCGTAAGTAACTGTGCTGAATCAGCAGCCTCAGAGTCCCCCCGCCATAAGAAAACCATCCTTGTAAGGGATAAACATGCCATCCTGTAAACATATAAACAAAGCCATATCAGCTATTAATTTATTAAACTGGCATAGCTTGAAACTCTAGGACTCTAAGATACTTTTCAAAAGCAGAATGAATGGGGACATGGTAATAAGCATCTGAAAAATCTTTTTTGAAATCAGTTCGGAAAAAGAAATTTTATTGTTAATTTAAGAGTTTCCATCTTAAATTTTTCAAGTAACAAAAATTTATTTAAGGGTTTCAAATTAATTATTGTCCTCAGGGAACCATCCGGTTTTCACACATGAAAAAGAGTAGAGTAGAATCCTAACTTTAGGATGTCTAGGAAAGCCTTTTGTAGAAGGAGGTTAACGTCCCGTTCAAGAGCCTCCTGTGCATGGGGATTATCCATTAGTATACTTTTAAACCTATGTGGAGGAAGGAATGAAAAAGGTAGTTTTAGACCCTTTTTAATAACTTCTAATACCCATCTGTTATTAGAAATGTTTTCCCATTCTGGATAAAAATGAGTCTACAGCCTACCAGAGGCTGGCTCCCCTGTTGTTTAGTCGTCTTAGTAAAATCAGGAGGATCATTGAACATAAGCCCTCTTGGTCTTCTAAAAGACTTCCATCCTGACTCTCTCCTATCCCCAGTTTTTTGGTTTCGAACAAACCTTTTTTGAGGCCGGAAGGGAGTATTCCTTTGTGTCTGATTTGTCGGGAACCCTTTTTTTGTCTGAGGTTTTGTCCAGTATTTTGTCCAGTGTGGATCCAAATAAATATTCCTCTTCACAGGGAATTGCGCATAAGCGCTTTTTAGACGAAACGTCACAACCCCAATTCTTTAGCCATATTGCCTTCTGGGCCGAGTTGGATAGTGCGGGAGATCTAGCAGCTAATTACCCCATTATGGTCTGCACCTACTTGTTGTAGCAAACTGGCAGACCATCTCCACAAACTCTACATGTTCTTAGTTTTTTTAGAGACTTTCTTGAGGGGGGGGGTATCCACTCTCTAAAGAAATACAACATAGAGGGAGGAAAGTCAGTACCCATTATAATGGGCGGGATAGGCCTTACTCACCACCTGACAAAAAATATAGCACTCTGTGCGCCATACCGTTGATTCCTCGGCACTAGATTCAATATGATCCAGTTGATATAATCCAGTTGATATGCGTCTCCCGAACTCATGATGGCAACCAGCAGACAATCACGGGTATTGCAGGGGTTAGGAACACAACAGAATGGCAAGCTTACACATATATGTGAATTATGAGTATACACAGGGCAACCAACTAGAGCATATGCATACTGAAGATTGCAGGACTGGTGAGTAGTCTTGGAGGCAGATGGCACCTTTTGTCTGAATCAGATCTATAAACCCTGTATGAAAGAAATTCATTCCTTGGAAAGAATTACTTCCTCCCTTAACAACACATGAGATGCCTTCCTTAACCCCTTAAAGTGTAACTGTCATTTCAAAAAAAACTTTTGATATGTTGTAGGGCAGGTAATTTTAAGACCTTTTGCAATTGGATTAGTTACCCGAATTTTGCTCCTTTCTCTTGTATTCTACAGACTTCCCCTAGATGGCAGTGACTGCTCATATAGCTGTTACTATGGACATTCCGTCTTCATAAAGAAGCTGAGACTACAGAACTGGAGAAACGCCCCCATCTCTCTCCCTCCAATCAGCTGATTACCTCATGTCTCCAGCAGTCAGTCATGTTCAGGGAGAAGCCATAACTAATGTAATAACCAAACAGCCACGCTTTCCCTACACTTGTATGTAACAAAATAATCCACACAGACAGAAACTGCAACCCCCATCACCTTACACAAGGAAATGGCAGGAGACAATCTCCAAGCTGTCCTCTCATGTGCTGTGCCAGGGCCGATTCTAGCATATTTGCTGCCTGAGGCGAATATTAAAATGCTGCCCCCCCCCCCGCTCCCTGTTAAGTAAATGCTGAAAACTTTACTAACAATTAACAACCCTACAGACAGCTCCCTGACACTGCGTGACTGACTACAGGTTCTGGGAGTTATTAGTGACATCTAGTACCTTATAGATGACAAGCTCTTCCATCAGGGGGACTTTATTCCGGGTTCTCCAATCCATGACGTATCACTGCTGAATTCACGGGCAGATATCTTCAGCTCCGTGCAGCATCTCCACCCGGCGTCCCTAAAAATACCACAGTCACTTACAGTATAAAGTCACCTGGATAACAACACTGCGCTCCTAAATAATATATACTCCTCACAACACAACTGACCGCACTCTCCACACATATAAAACATCCCGTCATTATATATATATATATATTCTACTGGAATTATAGCATGCACAGCAGCAATCAATATACAACACCCCCAATGAGATAGATAGATAGATAGATAGATAGATAGATAGATAGATAGATAGATAGATAGATAGATAGATAGATAGATAGATAGATAGATAGATAGATATGAGATAGATAGATAGATAGATAGATAGATAGATATGAGATAGATAGATAGATAGATAGATATGAGATAGATAGATAGATAGATAGATAGATAGATAGATATGAGATAGATAGATAGGAGATAGATAGATATGAGATAGATAGATAGATAGATAGATAGATATGAGATAGATAGATAGGAGATAGATAGATAGATAGATATGGGATAGATAGATAGATAGATATGGGATAGATAGATAGATAGATAGATAGATATGAGATAGATAGATAGATAGATAGATAGATAGATATGTGAAAAATTTTGGAGCAGCACCGCAATGCTGGTGGGTGCAAAGTCCAGATGCCCTCTGGCCCGAGAGCCTCAGTAATAAAGTTTCAAAAGTTTCACATGGAATAAAAGACACCCCGTCACCTTTTTGACACCAATCCGGAGTGCTGCCAGTTTTTGAAACTTTAGATAGATAGATAGATAGATAATGATATTGATGTATAACTGAAGATACAATGGAGGGGATTTATCCGGGCTTACACGCCAGAATCCAGGTAGACAAGTTCTGAAATAGGTTCAGTTCCCGGCAAATGGCCAGAAACTGCGTCTATTTCCCCCTTAAGCCACCTGGCACTTTTTTCCATAAGGTCGGAGCTGGTGGAGAAATGCTGGTGGTGCAGCCCCAGTTGGATATATCAGTGGGCCGGAGCCTCCTGACAGCTCCGGTGGGTCCTGGGGAGCGAGGATTGGATCACACACTTGTGCACCGCATGTCAGCAGATGATAAATCCTCTGCCATATATCTAGAACATTTCTCCCGGGCTTAGTAGGTGCAGTCACACGTCACATGCGTTTGGTGCCTTCTCTATCCTCATCCCTGGTGTGGAGACTTTTTGGACAAAGTTTTGCACAATTCACTCAATAAATGGTTCGCGAATATGCCTTGGTCATATGGGTGCTGGGTGTCACACCTGGGTGCTGCTGTGAGTGTTATCTTCATTCTGGGCTGTGGGAGAAGCAGAGAGGAGCTTGTAGCAGGATCACATGTAAGTGCCCGAATCTAACATTGCACCTAAACTGCACCAAAATTGCGCCTAAACTGTGTTATAGTAAAGTGATTAATAAGAGGCAGGAAATCTACTTATCACAGATGGTTGTAGCTTGTGATAATTCTGGCGCCAGAATTTAGGCGCAACTACTACACTTAGGCGCAAAAAAGTGATAAATGTGGCCCTTAGTTTTTTAAATTCTGCGGTTTTTCCGAATCCGTCGGGTTGTCCGTCGGCCACGCCCCCCGATTTCTGTTGCGTGAAAGCCCGCGCCGGTGTGCTAAAATCCCCCCGGAATTTGGTGCAAAACGGAAAAATTCAGGAAACCCGACGAAAGTGCGGCCGCGGAGCCCTTAGTAAATGAGCCCCAATATGTCTAAAGGACAAAATCTAGAGGAAGACATTCCAAGCATGGACCAGGAATCGGTCAAGTCCTCTTTATCTGTGTTATCATCTGGCCGTAGCCTGTTTCGAGCACATTTGTCTTTCTGGTCGTGGTCGCGGTGATCAGGTCTTTACTTCAGGAGGTTCGAAGCTTTGGTATAATTTGACCCCCTTGGGTCATCTTCACCCTACTTTGGATGAACTCTAAGACATGGTAACCTTATACATAGTTGACGTAGTTTATATGGTTGAAGAAAGAAACAATTCCATCAAGTTCAACCAAGGAAGGGATTGGATGAGGAGGGGATTTAAGGGAAACAATTCTATATTATAATGTAACCATCAATGTTATTTAGATGAAAAAAGTAATGTAGACCCTTCTTGAATCAGACAGTGTCCCCATGTATTCTGATTTGATTTAACCTGGAACAAGTATAAGCCGAGACCCGAATTTTACTACAAAATGCTGGGAAAACGTATCTACTCGAGTATAAGCCTATGGGTCCATGCACACTAGCCTATGGTGGGATGTATATGCGGCCGTAAATTTACGGCCACATATATGTCCCCCATGGTTGTCTATGGCGCCAGGGGTCAGTACGGTGGGCACAACGTGTGCTCACCATACCGTGCCATGTGCGGCTCTACTCTCTATGGAGAGAGGATGGGCGAGCATCGTTCACTTCTCCTCCTCTGCAGCGGGCCTGACGTGTGCACGTACGGCTAAGGCCGGGCGGGCACAGGTTAGTGTGAATGAGCCCTAAGTTGGTAAATCCAGATGCCACTCTATGATAAAAAGTCTACTAGCAGCCTCATATCATCAATGAAATGTCCAGAAGCAGCCTCCCCTCATCAATGAAATGTCCAGCAGCAGCCTCCCCTCATCAATGAAATGTCCAGCAGCAGCCTCCCCTCATCAATGAAATGTCCACAGCACCCGCATTTAATACAATGTCCACAGCAGCCTCCCCTTCATTGAATGAAATGTTCAGCAGAGACTCCCACCCCCATTAATTAAGTTTTCAGCAGAGCCCCCCCATTAATGTAATGTCCAACAGAGCCCCTCCCCATTAATGTAATGTCCAACAGAGACCCCCCATTTGTCATTACCTGTGGGGGATGAATCCAATCTGACGGTATGTAATGTAAGGTAACAAAAAGTGATACAATGATATTGTGAGCACTCGTGCTGTTCAAAGGACTTTTTGGCTGATTCGCTCTGCGAGCAGAGCACTCTATTGCTCATTTTGGATTGATGAGCAGCCAAACCAATCAGTGGCTAGGACTGTGTCTTGGATCTCCACATATACCTACTCCTCACTTCACCTGTTATATTTTCCTACTCACCTTACTTGCTACTTTCTTGAATATTCTTTGCTTTTCTGTACCTCGCCGCCATTTTGGTTTTGGGATGTGGTTATCCTGACTTGTCTTGTCTGTCTGTTTCGCTATATGTTTTTCTCTTTTGAGCTCATTCTCAGAATAGGGAACGTCGACCAGTTGACATCTGTATATTTTCACAGGGCCTGGCAAGAGGAGAGGGACGGAGTTTGTGGGTAAACTGTGCACTTCTTTACGGTCCTCAGACTTATCCTTTTGACCATTCTCTAACAATTCAGAACGTCTCTCGGGGTGAAGGACAGGGGGCAATTTTAATGGGAGCTGACCAACTTTTATGTCTTCAAAGAAAGGACCAAACATTCTACATGTCAGCATGTCCAATCTTTTCTTCTGATGATGAGGCACCAACAACTTAGAAGACATGGATAATCGGGTGACTGTGGGAGGAACTGGGTGCAAGCAGCAAGAGAGGGAAAGTGATGGACTATATGATATAAAGGAAGAGGTCATTGTAACACCCAGACAGGGCGTCTGCGGCCTCAGGGTTATGGGGAGTCCACAGATGGAAATGGAGAAGCCAGGGCTAGAGATATTAGTAGATATCAGGTAGAGAGAGGATGCAATGGTAGAGACAGCGGACATTGGTAGAGAGAGAACATGATTTTAGAGACTGAAGACATTGCGTAGAGGGAGGATATGATCTTAGAGACAGCAGATATCAGATAGAGAGAAGACATGATGTGAGAGACAGCAGACATCCTGCGACACAATACCCTGTTCCGAGCGTAGTGAAACCAACGGTGTTTTACTGTTGGGATCACATACACGCACCCATGACCTGGAGACAAGAATAGTCACCCCATATGACCCCTAGTGGTCGACCAGTATGCCTTGAAAACATCAGGAGTCCCCATCATGATTTTACCTGAGGTCGGCCCAAATCCAAGATGGCCGCCGGCACCACGAACTCTGGCGCGCATGCGCCAAAATTCTGGCGCGCATGCGCCAAACTTTCTGCACAGTCCGGTTGACATGGCAACATGTCACTTCCGGTTTCAGACTAAACGGAACCACTACACACAGCCGACTTCCTTCACAACAGATAGAGGTTGGCGCCAGAACACAGCTGATTCTACACTGCATCAGGAATTCATGAATGAAGAGCCGAGACTAGGGGCGGTCCGAACGCCGATGGGAGGGTACTTGCTTTTATTTACACAGATACACATGTAATTTATGCACAACCTGCTACAAATTTTCACTGTACTAAGATCTGTTTAGATCTCCCTTATCACTTACTTATATATACACTCTGTATATTCATGTATTGATTATTATATGCATTGTTTTTCACGGTCCTTGCATGGACCAATGAGATGTATCACTGGCCTTTATATGTTTGCACATTGACCTATGTAACATGCTTGACAAAGGCTCCTTGTGGGCTGAAACGTTGCACATGGAATAAAAGACACCCCGTCACCTTTTTGACACCAATCCGGAGTGCTGCCAGTTTTTGAAAAATTAGATAGATATATAGATAGATAAAAAGATAGATATGACTAGATAATAGATATATATGAGATAGATAGATAGATAGATATGAGATAGATAGATAGATATGAGATAGATAGATATGAGATAGATAGATATGAGATAGATAGATAGATATGAGATAGATACATAGATAGATACATAGATAGATAAAGAGATAGATATGACTAGATAATAGATATACATATATGAGATAGATAGATGATAGATAGATATACATATATGAGATAGATATATAGTTATGAGATAGATAGATTTTAGATAGATAGCTCTGGTGTCATTGGTCAGCACCATGTGCTTGTGATGAGGTGACAGGAGGCAGGTTCCGCCCCTCCATCTTGCTGATTGTAGTTTTTTTGAGAGCTGGAAACCCTGGTTGCTATGGGCCAAAAGAGGTACTAAATTTGGACTGAGAGGCAAAATACTTTGAGGAATGATTCCCTGGGACACCTGGAGCAGAATTATGTATTTTATTTATTTATTTTTTTCAGAATGACAGTTACACTTTAAGGTTTATATTAGTATTATTTTGCTGATTGGTCAGGTTTTTTGGGGGTAAAAAAAAATCACCAATTTGGTGATCCTCCACATACGGCATGCACTACTCCTACTTCTACTATCACTCTGCACTTATAAGTGCAGTAAGAGGGGAGGAAAAACGGACAATGGTAGGCATAATGCAAGGAAAAAGGGACGGTGCTGGGAATAACACAGGGAAAAATGGACAATGGGGTGTGTGTGTACATCAAAATTGCCGGCAACGCTCGCGTCTGTTATATCGGACGCTAAGCGCTAAGTCGCTGCGCTCAGCGTCCGATATATCGGGCGCCGAGTGGTAGGGGTTAATGTATGGGAACTTTGGGACTGTTTTGCAATCAAAATGGTTTGTAGCTGTTTTGCCTCCCTGTGTCTTTTTCTGTGCCAGATAAATCATGCTGGATGATGTATATGAAGCATTTTAGGAGTGTGAAGTTGTACTTTAGACCAGCTATTAGTTGGTCTAGTTTATATCAGAATTTTCTGGTACCTGGACTAGGCCATGACCCCCTTTTGAACTAGTCAAAACACTGCCCAAAATGGTCTACAATGGTGGAAATTCTGGTGTAGGCAGATTGATAAATCTCCCCAGAGAATTAGTGCTAAAATTTGTGACTTTTTTCCTTTGTTATAAAATATTAATAAAGAAATATTGAAAACAGAAAATAAATAAATTGATAACTTTTTGAAAAGCTGCTCTTAAAAAATCTGTCTACCACATATGGATTAACTGGATAAATTTGGTGTAAGTAGGCTAAAGTGAAGTGGGTTGGGAGATTTTTGCACAAATTAGCAGTTAAGAAAGCTGTGAGACATGTATGCCTGATACCTACAATGAAACATTCAGTCATGTCTTTAATTGCCTGTATCTCCAAATTGGTAGCTGAGCTACAATCCTAAGGTGTGTTGCCTGTTCCAATGTCCTATAGCAGTGGTGGCGAACCTATGGCACTGGTGCCAGAGGTGGCACTCGGAGCCCTCTATATGGGCACCCTTGCCATCACCCCAGGACAGGGTTCGCCAGAAAGGACTCAAAGCCTCTTGCAAACACAGGCAGCCCAGGACCCTAGAAGGAAGCTACAATGATAAGCCAAACTCCTACTCCTCCTTTCTACTGTATTGATGTCCTCAGCTTCCTGTACAATTTAAACCTGTGACTGAGCAGGGAATAATACGTTTCTGCTTAAATTGTGGCTTTGGCACTTTGCGAAAAATATGTTTGATTTGGTTGTAGTTAGGGCACTCTGTGTCAAAAAGGTTTGCCGTCACTGTTCTATAGCCTCTACAACGGATTCATCTTATTAGCATATGGCTTTAGAGGCAATATTTTATAGATAAAAGGTGGGTATTAACATAAAAAGTAATGGTAAAGAGCATCATTTATAACTGTGCTCTTAATTAAGTTTTATTTTAATTATTAACTTTTATTAATATTTAAATTAATGGTTCTGGTAAAATATTAATAAAATACAACAATTGGGCAAAAGTAATACAATATTAAAAATGTATACATAAAACATAACCATATTGACCAAAAGTACATAATAATTCTGTATAGTGTGCAACATTTTTAAAGCAATAATTTGCAAAATAGCAGTATTTCTCAGTTTCCCCAAAAAATAGTTAAAGGACTTAATCGGTGATTGCAGTTTTTGGTGTAAAAGTTTTTAAAAAATAGACATCTTTTTTGACCTTTTTTTATAACATTTTCGTATAAAATTAACTCATTACACATAAAATGTAACAAATCTAATTGACCTTTCCAAATACAAAAATCCCTACATGAAATTAAATCTAACTTGTTTAATATACTGATAAATCTGAATTCTCATATTTTATTACAGGTCAAACGTTGTCAACAGAGAGTATCAAGAATACAACAGGTAATGGAGGGAGATTGCAGAATATAATGCTTTAATGAGGCTTTACTCAGCATGTATACTTCAAAATTTTGTTGAAAATAGAATGGACAATTTGTGTTAACATATGTGTCTTATATTAACCTCTTCACACTGAAACCACTTTTCACCTTACTGAAACTATTCTTAGAATCTGAGATGTGATACAATAATTGGTTATAATTACTAATGAACAGGTTTGTCGAAATGTGGGTTCAGATGAACTCTAGTGCAAAGTTTGGTTTGTGTACCTGGACTTGAACTAAACTTGATGGGACCCATCATATCATTTTTTTAAAATGATTCTTTATAATAAGAAAAAACATACCATCCCGACTTAGGGATTCACCAGGATGCTACTTGCCCTATGTCACACAGAAACTTAAGGGTCATATAAACTTTATGCACAATATATACTTGTGAAGGGCAGTTGGCCTCATCAAGAGAACATAATGGGATAGCCTCCAACAATGAATGCCATTGCTCATCAGAGATGCCACCAACATCAACCATCCATCTTTTACAAACACAGAGCAGAAAACTATCTAGGAACTTGCATAAAAGCAGCTGGTATAGCAGAGATATCTAGCCAACATCAAAAGATGTAGCTCCAAATCAGCAAGTTTGTTGTCAACGGGAGCAAAGGATCAAACCTCCTTGCATAGGTATAACGCTTAAAGATGGGCAAATCGATTCTAACGAAGTGTAATTCGATACGAATTTCACTAAAAATTTGATTTGTCACAAAGCCAAAGTTTGCTGATTCGCAAACCCCAAATAGCAGTTCTTTTTAATGACAAAATCGAATAGAAAGAAATCTGTTTTATATTCATGCAGCTGCAGTAGTGATTTGTGGACCTCTCACTGTGTGTCCATTGTGGGGTATCTGTATAACGCAAATTCCCATACCTTTTTGTGGCTATAGTTTAGAGCCAGATTTACGTGTCAAATCCACGTAGTTGATTAACCACTATTTCAGACAGAAAAGTGGCAGGTGGAGCAGGCAGAGGTGGCAGCACAGTAAGGGGACGTCGCAGCAGGGGTGACTCTGTGAGGCCAGAACTGCCCTTGTCATCTAGCGACAGTGTGTTGATCAACAACCCAAAGGTTGTTGAATGGTTGACTAGGTCATCCAATTCTTCAAATATAACATCTGACAACCCCCGCCAACAGTCCGTGGGTTCCTCAGATTAGTTGGCATTGCCCAGGAGCAGGTCAGCGGCCCTCACCTGTCCTCAACCAGCCTCTGTCCTGTTACTTTCCCGCAGCCAGAGAGCTACTAGGTGGTCTGGGCTCAGCACCACTATTCAGCGAGGACGAAGTGTTTGTTGACAGTCAGCAGCTGTTTGGCAGTGAAGAGGTGGGGCAGACTTCCGCTGCTTCCTGCAGTAGGCAGGCTGTGCATACTGACAATGGTGAGGAGAGTAGCAGTGACTGGGAAACGCAAATTGACGATCATGTAACCGATTGCACTTGGGACCCGGGTGTAGCAGGGGATTCATCATCGATGGGCGAAGAGAGTGTCAGCTTGCATGTCAGGCAGCAATTCACTACTGTGGCTGTGAGTCAGCAGGGTGGCAGCAGTGCGAGGACGGGAGCCAAATGTCTGCGGGGTACAAATCCCGATTCGAGGTCCAAGTAAGCAGTGGCACAGGGGCTCAGTGAGGCAGCTCAGGTAGTAGTCACTGTGTTGGCGGTAAAATTACCACCTCGTCGGTGTGGCAGTTTTTTTTGTAAAGACCGAGCGTGGGTATATGTCGTATCTGCAGGCAGGAAGTGAAGCCTGGCCAGGGAGCTAACATTGCCACCACGGCCCTGCACCAACACATGCAGCATTACCATCCAATGGTCTGGGAGAAACGGGTGTCAGATGTGGTCCATCCTGCAGGCACAGCAACAGCAGCAGCACCTAGTGGCACACATGCTCTTGTCCTATTTGTTGGTACTGCAGTCCCTCCCTTTCCAAGTCGTGGATCCCTTCCCAAGCTGCAATTTTTTTCCAAAAAGGCAGTGCCAGCCCTTCACCAATATGTACAACAGTAGGTGGGCCAGTCCTTGAGCTTATCAGTTTCTTCCAAGGTGCACGGCAGCACAGACGTGTGGAGCTGTAACTATGGTCAGGGCCAGTACATGTCCTTTACAGCCCACTGGGTGAATGTGCTTCCCGCCCAGCCACAATAACAACTTCCACAAGAGACGGCGCGGTCTCCTCCACGTTGTCAAACTTCTGCTCCTGCACCAGTGTCCGCCTCTGCCTGTCTGCTCCATCATACCACATGTGCAGTGCACAGTGGTGTCACGCAGTTCTACACCTGGTTTGCCTGGGCGTACAAAGGTCATGCAGGGGAGGAACTGATCCGCATCATGCAACAAGAAATCAATGTGTGGCTTTCTCCGTGACAACTACAAATCGGAACCATGGTGACAGACAATGGGAGGAACATGGTGTCCGCGCTGAACCGATGGAGGGATGGCATGGCTCACATGTTCAAGCTGTAGTCTTCCACCCATCTGCAAGACATTCTAAAAATGGCCAGGACACTGTGCATGCACTTCAGCCATTCTTACAAAGCCAAGCACACCCTCCTCGAGTTGCAGCTTCAGAACGGCCTACCCCAACATATTCTGATATGCGATGTTTCCACCCGTTGGAATTCCAGCCTCCATATGTTAGACTGCCTGTATGAACAGAGAAAAGCCATTAATGATTTTTTGATGATGCAAGCGGACTGGAGTACTCCCGTTTGATGGCAGCTCATGCATGACACCTGCCGTTTGCTCAGGCCCTTTGAAGCTCAAGGACTGGCCCACCTACTGTTGTACATATTAGTGAAGGGCTGGCACTGCCTTTTTGGAAAAAAATTGCAGCTTGGGAAGGGATCCACGACTTGGAAAGGGAGGGACTGCAGTACCAACAAATAGGACAAGAGCATGGTCAGCTTCTGCTCCTTAGGATGGCTGGACGCATAGAGTTGT
The DNA here is from genome assembly GCA_019512145.1 of Engystomops pustulosus. Lineage (NCBI taxonomy): Eukaryota > Metazoa > Chordata > Amphibia > Anura > Leptodactylidae > Engystomops > Engystomops pustulosus. Next base: position 131,053,682 of record CM033641.1, on the reverse strand, counting down.
CTATTTTTAATCACCTCGCTCAACGACTGCTGGCGCCATGCGTAGCGAGGAGCAGGAGCATCTGGACTGGGAGATGATGTCAAAGACAAACAGCTCCCTTCAGCTGAGGTGCTGGAGCCTTCTACTGATGCCACCTTCACACTATATCATTGTGCCATTCTGCGGGCTGCTACTGATGCCACCTTCACACTATATCATTGTGCCACCCTGTGGGCTCCTGCTGCTGCTGCCACCTTCTCACTATATCATTGTGCCACCCTGCGGGCTCCTGCTGCTGACGTGACCTCCACACTATATCATTGTGCCACTTTGTGGCCTACCATGTTGCCGCCACCTCCACACCTCTGACCTCATGCTGCTGCTGGTGCCACCTTTGCAGTTCTTTTTTGGCAAAGACCTGATATTTTCAGGAAAACTGTAATGTATTATGCATGTGGCGTCTCAAATCTACAAATTAAAATTTACATTGAATATTTTGAATTCAAATTCATTTCAAACTTCATCATTGTGTCACAACGTGGCCTCCTCTGCTGTGGGTTTTGTGGGCTCCTGCTGCTGCTGATGCCACCTCCACACTATATCATTGTGCCACCCTGCGGGCTCCTGCTGCTACTGATGCCACCTTCACACTATATCATTGTGACACTCTGTGGCTTTTCATGTTGCTGCCACCATGTTGCTGCCACCTGGGGGTTCCTGCTGCTGCTTCTGCTGCCGCCACCTCCACACTCTTATCATTGTGCCACTTTGTGGCCTACCATGTTTCCGCCACCTCCATGATTTGCCATTGTGCCACTCTGCAGCCTACTCATGCTGTTAACCAACTTACCGCTGTCTCCCTGGAACACCCTGAGATTACCATAATGCTGTTTTCACCCTCCATCACTCTATGACATTGCCACTGTTTGGTTTTCCCCTTCATTTCATCTGTCAGAAGGATGAAAAGCTTCAGGATTGATAGCCAAAAGCAGGAGTGGATACAGAAAGCAGAAGACATGCAAATATCCCATTTACTGCTCATCTCTATTCTGGATCAACTCCTGTTTGTTTTTGGCTTTAGCAATACTGATGGATTATTGACCGATTGAAAGAGGACACTGACGGGTGAAAAGAAGGGCAAAATGATCAGTGACGTCAATGCAAAATTACTGCTGACACCCTCTCCACTCTTTTGGGGTGTTTCTACATGTATCCGCGTTCAACAGAACAATTTCTGTCGTAATCTGTGGAGTCAACTGATGTCAGTGTAAAAAGAGTGCACTCTTTGATGTTATAGTGGGATCTCGTCCCTCAGCCGACAGGTAATTATGCTTCTCACATGATTGGCCTACCACTAGCTTGTTATATATACACTCACCGGCCACTTTATTAGGTACACCATGCTAGTAAAGGGTTGGACCCCCTTTTGCCTTCAGAACTGCCTCAATTCTTCATGGCATAGATTCAACAAAGTGCTGGAAGCATTCCTCAGAGATTTTGGTCCATATTGACATGATGGCATCACACAGTTGCCGCAGATTTGTCAGCTGCACATCCATGATGCGAATCTCCCGTTCCACCACATCCCAAAGATGCTCTATTGGATTGAGATCTGATGACTGTGGAGGCCATTTGAGTACAGTGAACTCATTGTCATGTTCAAGAAACCAGTCTGAGATGATTCCAGCTTTATGACATGGCGCATTATCCTGCTGAAAGTAGCCATCAGATGTTGGGTACATTGTGGTCATAAAGGGATGGAAATGGTCAGCAACAATACTCAGGTAGGCTGTGGCGTTGCAACGATGCTGAATTGGTACTAAGGGGCCCAAAGAGTGCCAAGAAAATATTCCCCACACCATGACACCACCAGCCTGAACCGTTGATACAAGGCAGGATGGATCCATGCTTTCATGTTGTTGATGCCAAATTCTGACCCTACCATCTGAATGTCACAGCAGAAATAGAGACTCATCAGACCAGGCAACGTTTTTTCCAATTTTCTACTGTCCAATTTCGATGAGCTGGTGCAAATTGTAGCCTCAGTTTCCTGTTCTTAGCTAAAAGGAGTGGCACCCGGTGTGGTCTTCTGCTGCTGTAGGCCATCTGCCTCAAAGTTCGACGTACTGTGCGTTCAGAGATGCTCTTCTGCATACCTTGGTTGTAACGGGTGGCGATTAGAGTCACTGTTGCCTTTCTATCAGCTCGAACCATTCTCTGTAAACCCTAGAGATGGTTGTGCGTGAAAATCCCAGTAGATCAGCAGTTTCTGAAATACTCAGACCAGCCCTTCTGGCACCAACAAACATGCCACGTTCAAAGGCATTCAAATCACCTTTCTTCCCCATACTGATGCTCGGTTTGAACTGCAGGAGATTGTCTTGACCATGTCTACATGCCTAAATGCACTGAGTTGCCGCCATGTGATTGGTTGATTAGAAATGTAGTGTTAACTAGCAGTTGGACAGGTGTACCTAATAAAGTGGCCGGTGAGTTTATGTTCATCGGTGTATTATTACCAGATGCATGACTTAGCACATTTTGTAGTGCCATTTTAAATATTTTTATAGATGTAATTTAATAAATAAGATTTTCTTTCTGCATGTGTCTATGGTGTGGGCCCAGCAATATATGTATTTATTCCTCTGTACCATTTTCGTTGATACATATGCAGAGGCACACACTCCTTATCTCCTCACATCCAGGTCTTTTTAGCTTGCATCTGGTCCCCAGCTTTCTCCACACCTCCTTCTCTTCTGATGACATTTAGGCCACCAGGGACTGGTCACTTGTGGATTAAACTTTACAGGCTCTGTACCTGCCGCTGAGACCAGGGCCGCCGATAGGGCAGTACAACTGGTACTGCCCTATGGGGCCCGGACTCTAAGACACTAGGGGGGGGCCCGCAGGGCCGCATCTGCCATGAGCAAGAGCGGATCATCATTGGCGCTATTGGAGCGCTAGCGCGGGCCCCCGGATCCGGATTTATTGGTTGGGGGCCCCGGCCTGGCGCTCCAATAGCGCCGATATTCATGCTCCTGCTGGGGCCCGGCAGGCCCCGAACACTTCACGGTAGACGGGCTACTGCGTCACTGTATAGTGCTCGATGCGGCCGGAAACGGCGCTCGAGCACTATTACTGGAGCGATGTGGCCGGGGTTGTCTTCCGGCCACATCGCTCCATGAATAGGATGCGCGGGCGCGCGATGACGTCATCACGCGGCCGCACCCTTTCCTGCCTGGCCGCGGGCTGAAGAAGAAGATGTGGGAGCCTGAGGTGAGTACGAGTTTTTTTTTTTTAAATCAAATAGCAGTAAAAACATGGTGGGGGCTTATTAAAATATGGGGGCAGAACATTATATAATTCATGGTGGGGGAGGAGGCAGCATATTAAATAATTCAGTGTGGGGGCAGCACATCATTTAATTCCTTGTGGGGGGGCAGCACATCATTTATTCCATTGTGGGGGGGCAGCACATCATTTTATTCCATTGGGGGGGGGGCAGCATATCATTTATTCCATTGTGGGGGGGGCAGCATATCATTTAATCATGTGGGGGGGGGGGGGCAGCATATCATTTAATCCATGGGGGGGGGCAGCATATCATTTAATCATTGTGGGGGGGGCAGCATATCATTTAATCCATTGTGGGGGGCAGCATATCATTTAATTCATTGTGGGGGGCAGCATATCATTTAATCCATTGTGGGGGGGGGGCAAGCAATATCATTTATTCATTGTGGGGGGGCAGCATATCATTTATTCCATTGTGGGGGGGGCAGCACATCATTTATTCATTGTGGGGGGGCAGCATATTTAATCCATTGTGGGGGGCAGCATATTATTAATCCATTGTGGGGGGGGGCAGCATATTATTTAATCCATTGTGGGGGGGGGGCGGCATATCATTTAATCTTGGGGGGCAGCATATATCAGCAATCATTTAATCCATGTGGGGGGGGGGCAGCATATCATTTAATTCATTGTGGGGGGGCAGCATATCATTTAATTTCATTGTGGGGGGCAGCATATCATTTAATTCATTGTGGGGGGCAGCATCATTTAATCCATTGTGGGGGGGGGGAGCATATTATTTAATCCATTGTGGGGGGGGGCAGCATATTATTTAATCAGGGGGGGGGGCGGCATATCATTTATTCCATTGGGGGGGGGCAGCACATCATTAATCCATTGTGGGGGGCAGCATATTATTTAATCCATTGTGGGGGGGGGCGGGGGCAATTATTATTTATCCATGTGGGGGGGGGCGGCATATCATTTAATCATTGTGGGGGGCAGCATATATTCCATTGTGGGGGGCAGCACTAAAATTATTCCATTGTGGGGGGCAGCATATTATTTAATCCCTTGTGGGGGGGGACGGCATATCAATTAATTCATTGTGGGGGGCGGCATATCATTTAATTTATTGTGAGGGGGCCGCATATCATTTCATTCCTTGTGGGGGAGGGGGCGGCATATCATTTTATTCATTGTGGGGGGGCAGCATATCATTTCATTCCTTGTGGGGGGCAGCATATCAAATAAATCATTGTGGGGGGGGGGGCAGCATATCAATAATGAGGGGATGTGTTCTATGTGGGGTAGCGTGCGGTCACTTGTGTTGTGAGGGTTATTTAGGAGCGCAGTGTTGTTATCCAGGAGACTTTATACTGTAAGTGACTGTGGTATTTTTAGGGACGCCGGGTGGAGATGCTGCACGGAGCTGAAGATATACAGCTGTGAATTCACCTGTGATACGTCATGGATTGGAGAACCCGGAATAAAGTCCTCCTGATGGAAGAGATTGTCATCTATAAGGTACTAGATGCCACTAATGACTCCCAGATCCTGTAGTCAGTCACACAGTGTCAGGGAGCTGTCTGTAGGGATGTTAATTGTTAGTAAAGTTTTCAGCATTTTCTGAACAGGTAGCGGAATTTGATAAAAGATTTTGCAAATCTGAAAGTAAGAAGACTGATTGCTCCGTGAATCTGAATTTGCGGTTACTTTGCCAAGATCTAGCTGATGTGGCTTCAGGCCAGAGTATAGTTTGTAGAACATGGTCCTTGCTGACCGCGTCACAAGGACTGCACCCTAAGCCAGTTATAATGCAAGGAATTCCACAGTGCTTGGAGTGGCAGTGCACTGTAAAGACAAACGATGTCATTACAGTTCACTGCAGCTCCAAGTGCTCAGAGCTCCCTGCATCATATATGGGTTATGATGTGAGAAGTGCAGTCCTTGTCATGCAGTCAGCACAAGGACCATGTTGCACCAACTGTACACTTTTTTGGAGCTGCTGGGACCAACTGTTTGTTGCAATAGAGGCTCAAAGTGATTTGAGTTGGTTTAATTTTTTGTTTACACCTATGGTGAAGTTTACATATATTTATAAACATTGTTGCATTTACTTTATCCATTGAATGCTGATGCTTATTTATTGGCATTCTTGTGACTACACACTTATAGATGCATGCATCTAATAAAGTTATTTTTATAGTGTGGTACATGAGTATTTTGTCTTTATATATATCCCTTGTTTAAAGGGAATCGAGCACCAGGTGCACAGCATAGTACCTGAAGGTATCATGCTATGCACCTGATGACCCTGACTTCAGCACTGTAAGTTCCATCAAAATGGCCTCTATGGTTATCCTTTAATGCTTTTATAAAGAATTATGTTAATTACCAGCTTAGGAGCAGTGGGAGTGCTCCAGTGCACCTAAGGGCTCCTTATGTCACCCAGCGGCCAGTCCTGCGGACTGCGGTGATCCGAAATCCCGATACCTGTGCCTGCTCAGCAGCCTATGTGAATCAGTGTGCAGGTGCTGGGACTTTAGGTTTCCTTGGGGCATGCAATGAACGCTCCTTCTTTTCCTTCCCATTGGTTCTGAGGAAATATGAAGTCCTGACCCTTATGCAGTGATTCACAGAGGTTGCTGAGCAGGCACAGGTACCAGGACTTCAGATTACCTCAGGACTGGTGGCAGGGTGACGTAAAGAGCCCTTAGGTGCACTGGAGCACCCCCACTGGTAATTAACACAATTCTTTATTAAAACATTAAAAGATAGTGGCGGCCCTAGCAATTGCACTTTATAATGTTATATTTGTTATATGTTGTCTGTTAAACACTTTTATATGTTTACTGTTCACCATGCTTTAGTTTTTGATGCCATATTTGCACTATAATAAATATACTTGACCAAAAGTATGACTCCTATTGGCAATCTACCAGAAGAGTGTGCCTTGTCGTAGCAACAGGCCTCAAACCCTGTTTGTGAAAGGTCACTGCGGGGGGCAGGAGGCTTGTTCGGTTTTGGGGTGTGTTGGGGCCCAGACACTTTTGCTGTATGGGGCCCCGAATTTCCTGATGGCTGCCCTGGCTGAGACTACCGGACAGTCTCTGGGTTCCATCTATGCAGCTGGCTTCCCCGGCCATATCATTGCCCATTGGCTTGCCAAGTTTGTGTGTGCTTTTACTTTTATCATCCCCACCTCTGGTGGAAGTAAGAGAGCATTCATGAGCTCTTTAATCAGAGTGCCTCGCTTAATGGAGGTCCCTGCAGAGGTGAGGAATCTCTAGCCTTTCAAATGGGATTGTAGTCTTGTCTAGACTCCAAAACTATACCTAGAATTGTTATAACTGTTTGCCCTCAACTTTCCTCTTTTAGTGCCATCAACTCTGCCTCCTGCGTTGACCTGTGCAGAGGGAGCGGTTCTGCTTTTACTACCTCATATGTGCCACTGACTACTGCATATCCAGTGTAGAACTATCCGTCTTCTCCTATAGACCTGGAGCTATTTACGACAAATTCAACATCTGGATTAAACCGTTCCTTCACAGTAACATGGGAACCCTCTCTCCCCTCCTTCTGAATCCTATAAGGCTGACAACAGAAAGGCAGGATTCAGAGTTGTGTTCCTTTTCAGTGTGACATTCTGTGGCATCAGGAGTGCACACTGGAAGGTGAGAAGTCTGGCCATGTTTACATGCTTGGGTTGTACTTTGGTAAGGACACTATGCAAGTCATGTGGGGTGATCTAGGATCAACTCACTGGCCTTGCTGAGCAGTGTGCTGACACATTAGGGGTCTCCCCTCACGGGCTGAATATTGAAATAAGGGGAGAGAAAAAGGGCGCTCCTATAGTGTAGTAAAAGGGAGGTGGTTAGCAGTGATGCATGGAGCTACTAACCTGACAAGGTTGTGCAATGAGGCACAACACCCGTAGTCGTATATCTTTAGTTCCTTGTCCTCCTGCTGCCAACGCTCTTGCGTTAGTTCCTTCCCCGGGATATGAAGAACTTGTCAGAAGTGAAGAATCCTGGATTTGTCCGTTGGACTTGAAATTGAGTGTTTTAGGACCGGCGCTGGATTACTCCAATGCTTAAAACTTTTCTCAAAAGGTAGTTTTATTTCCATAAATTAAAATATTCATATAGAACGCATGTTGTGCCTCATTGCACAACCTTGTCAGGTTAGTAACTTCATCACTACTAACCACCTCACTTTTTAATATACTATACTAGAGGAGCGCCCTTTTTCTCTCCCCTTATTTCTTTCTATAAATCTAGTAGTTTGTTCTACTATCGGTGATCTAGAAATCACCGTAAGGAGCTGCACTATAAGTGTTCTACTCACGACAATGGAATATTATAACAAGAGACTATCTTCAAGTTATAATCTAATCAATGAATTGACTAAATATACACCTAATAAAAATTAATTGAACAAATCGATTGAATATACAAGAGAATATAAACATCTAAATATGGATAAGATGTATGCCCTTTTTAATGAATTGGAGAACAACCTACTATAAGTGACGAGTTACAGCATGTAACTCAAAAAAAAACAAAAAAAGAAGAAATCATTTGACCTATAAGGATAAAAATAAGACCACAGTAAAGATTTTCAATCTAACAGATTACGAATTAAAACCGAATGAAAAATCATAACTTTTAGTTCTGACTCGGAACCAAATAATTTTGAATTATTTTTAGATCTTAGCCAGCATGTTCACAAACTGACTATTAAAAGAGATTTTCTCAAACAGGACAAAGAAGACACTTCAAGGGGGAAAACCCCATCCACTACAGAAAATAGCAATATTAGTCTAGTAAAAAACAAGTGGAGATTTTATCCTATAAAAGACCAGAGTCATAATATAAAAACCTTCCACCAATTAGTCCTAAAAGAATTCAATAAGATAACACATAGTTCGAAAAAAAACCCAAAAAACACAATAGAAAGAATAACAACCTAACTCCGGGTGAAATAAAAGCCCTGAAAAATTTACAAGACAACCAGGATTTAGTTATTCGGGGGGCAGATAAAGGTGGAGCAATTGTCATCATGTCATATATAGCATATGACAAAGAAGCCCTGTGTATCCTCGATAACAAAAAATACAGGCAGTCCCCGGGTTACATACAAGATAGGGTCTGTAGGTTTGTTCTTAAGTTGAATTTGTATGTAAGTCGGAACTGTATATTTTATCATTGTAATCCCAGACAGAACTTTTTTGGTCTCTGTGACAATTGGATTTTAAAAATGTTGGGTTGTCATAGGAATCAATATTAACACTAAAGCTTCATTACAGACACCTGTGATAACTGTTACAGCTGTTTATTGTAGCCTAGGACTAAAGTACAATAAATGACCAATGTCCAGTGGTCCGTTTGTAACTAGGGGTCGTATGTAAGTCGAATGTTCTTAAGTAGGGGACCGCCTGTATTATAAAAAAAATGACAAATGATCCCACAGTAAAGATTCAAAAAAAGGTTAAAGTTTTCCTTGATAAAGCCCAGAAAGATTTGCTAATAACGAAACACGAGAAATCCTTTCTATTTGTTCCACATCCCACAATGGCGTATTTTTATTTTTTGCCCAAGGTACACAAAAATGAGAAAACGCCACCCGGGAGACCTATAATCTCTGGGATTGGTTCCATCACAAGCAATATATCCCACTATTTGGATTTAATACTTCAGAAATATGTAGTGGATCTCCCGAGTTTTTTAAAAGACTCGGACTAGCTCATTAGAGAGTTGTATGAATTACAATGGAATGACAACCTATTTTTTAATACTTTGGATGTAAACTCTTTATATTCGAATATTAATCATAAAAAAGGTGCAACATGTGTCAAATTTTTTCTCCAACAAGATGACACTATGTCAAAAGAAAAAATTTAATTCATAATTGACAGTTTATATATTGTCTTAGAGAACGATTATTTTTCTTACAAAAAAACTATATACCATCAGGAAGTTGGTACGGCGATGGGCACACGTGTAGCCCCATCATTCGCGAACCTTTTCATGGGGGCATTCGAGGAGACTTTCATAATGAATGCAAATAATCCATACGGCAAATATATTATGCTGTATATGCGTTATATAGGCAATTTGTTTATACTTTGGACTGGATCGAGAGAAGAAGCTCTCAGTTTCCAAAAGTACCTCAATAACACCAATTGGATCATTTCCTTCACTTTAGAAATCAATAAAACAGAAATAACTTTTCTTGACCTAGACATCTCTCACGATAAAAAGAGAAATTCATAACTAAAACTCACTTTAAAAAGGTGGATTCAAATAATTACCTGGAATATAATAGTTCCCACTACAAAAAATATCCCTTACTCACAATATAAAAGAGTAAGAAAAAATTGTACCACTGACGAAACTTTTAAAAAACAGGCTCGTATACTAGAAAATAGATTTATTGAAAAAGGGTAACCTAAAAATTTACTCAAAAGAACGTATCAGAGAGTAAGGTCTTTGAGTCAAGGGGAATGTGTCAGGAAAAGAATTCATGAAGATACTCTAAAACGAAGGGACACCACCTATTACACAATTTTTACTATTCGATATAATAAGCATTTTAGACAAATTAATGATATTCTGCAGAAACACTGGCACATATTGACAAATGATTATTTAAAAGAATACTTTCCGAAACGTCCAAAATTAACATACTGAAAAGCAGCTACTATAAAAAGCCTCCTAGCTCCAAGCATTCTGAAACAACATAAAGTTAGAAGAAATACTAGAACAAAGGGAAACGTTTCTGGGAGTGGAAAACCACACTGTTTATGTTGTGTTAGCATAAAGTCAGGAATCACTACATTCGGATCCAATAACACAAAAGAAAATTTTCCTATCAAGTATAAAATGTCATGTGACACAAAATACGTTATTTAAGTAATCGAATGTAAAATATGTTGATTACAGTATGTCGGAAGGACAATACAATCTATACGTAGCCACCTTAATAAACACAGAGAGAACATAAGGAAACAATTCCTGTTACAAGGAGTTTCGAAACACTGCACTTTATGTCATCCTAACTGCTTGTAGCTAAAAAATCTTCCCCTGAGATCCCCATATATTCAACTTTATAGTTTTATCTGGTAACTAAGCATGGCTACAGCGTGTGCAGGTGGGTGTGGCCTCCTCAGGCTGAATCCAGCAGCTCCTCCCCATCCTATCTCTGTATGCTGCTATAATGATATGTGACCAGGGTGACATCATCACAGGTCCTATAGCTTTTGTTGCATTAGGAACTGTACACTAAGCATATATGTCATGAAATCACAGCATATTTTATCACATGAAATCACAGCAGGCTGCATGGAGAGGAGTAGAAGTCTATGGAGACTGCTGTGATTGTTTTATGTGGTCAGATATGTACATGGGGTACAGTTTTCATATTAAGTAGCTCAAGGACCTTTGCTGTCACCCTGGTCACATGATATTAGGCCACGCCCCCCGTGGACTCGCTCCAAAGCTGCATAGATAGCAGGCAAGATTATAACTCTGATTTTATGGGGATCTGAGGAAAACTACTTTTAGCTACAAGCAGGAGGTCAGATAGTTACTAGAGCTCTATAGGAACCTGCCACTACCTGTATTTGTGAAAATAGTGGTGACGGGTTCCCTTTAATGAATAAAACAATCTTATAATCAAAAATGTTTTTCTTATATGTAAAATTGTATTATATATCTTCATTTCATTTTATTTATTGATATCACTGTTCAACTACATTTAATATAGTTCCTTATTAGATCGGTCCCCTTTCTACTCACCGAGAATATATCATGACCATAGAGTCAGTGTTTCACCAGGACATTTTCTGTGTCGGAATGTGTGATCTGTTGCTCCAACCGTAGTTATGGTGCTCTCGGGGAACACCTACGCTATTTCTTCCTGCCATTCAGTGCTTCTCGGAGATATATTCCTGAGCAGAAACGAGCCATCCATACTATCCTTTTTGGCACAAATCCCCATCCGTAGTTGTAGTTTTAACAGCAGATACCGGAGTTTAAGTCACCGTATCCATACTAACCTTTTTGGCACAAATCCTTTTCCGTAGTTGTAGTTTTAACAGTAGGAACCGGATTTGCATTTTTACTAAAGATCATTTGAATAAATAGAAAGAATACTTACCAGTTACATCTAACACAATGTTTATTACATTTTGTTTTTAATTTACTAATTAATCATTCTGTTATATTTTACCTGTTGATCTGTACCAATCCAGCTTTTTTCATTGTCGGAAATGATGTCATCAGCCATTGTTGGCGGTAAGCCTTTATAATGTAGTATTCTTATCATATTGTTACGAACCAGATGAAGCGCTCAGCACGAGCGCGAAACGCGTTGTTCTATATGAATATTTTTATTTATGGAAATAAAACTACCTTTTAAGAAAAGAAACGCTCAATTTCAAGTCTAACGGACAAATCCGGGCTGAATATTGGGCATTAGGGGAGGCCACCATATTCCTGGACTAGGACACCTGTGGTGTGGCCTAGATACTCAGTACCAAACAAAGCAAATGGTTTGGTGTAGTGAGATGTGCCTAGGAAGAGAGGATTGCCAGCTTAAGGCTGTGGAATGCATCAATTGCCTCTTGACTAAGAACAAACGGGGAAGAGGCATTACAGTCATAAAGCATCAGGCTGGAGGCAGCAGACCTTATCCCAGGCCTGCAGTATCTGGCCAGCCCTGGAAACATGTGAAGAGGCTTAGGGCCTCGGGGCAGTGATATTCTGGACTGCCATTTTTCATTTCTCTGTTAGGCGTCTGCTTGTGGCTGAGAAGCAGTGGCCTAGGAAGATCACCTTCACCTGATAGTACTGGAGGTTTGTCACTGGAAGTTCTGAAACCTTCTGGAACAGAAAACAATAAGGGCTTATTACTAGGGTCCGTGCGTGCACTTTTGGCATTTTTTGGAAATGCCACGCTTGACAGGTATTTGACAGGGGTCTGCACTGGCATTGTGTCGGATGCAAGATTTTGGCGCAGCTGCGCTGGCTTTCATGCATCACTAATTGGGGTGGGGGGGAATGCCGTTGGACGATCCAACTGATTCGGACTGAGCGCAGGATTTAACTTTCAAAATTGTGTTGCAAGACAATGCACTTATATGCACCAGGAAGAAGAAGGTGAACTCCGGTGGACCTGAACAGGGAAGCGACACATGCACGATATCGGGCGCACGATCTTGGTGAATCACAGCAGAGTGTATTCTCGTCAGACAATACACTTTCAGGAAACTTCGTCGGACAGATCAGTAAATGTGCCCCATAAGGTCATTAGATGCCTCTAGCAAACCGTAAAGTAGAGGCACACAACAGTGGTTTATCCACATACTGTAAAAGAACAACATCAAGTTGGGGGGGAAAGGTTTACCAGTACTTACTGTAGGGCCATGGAGTACTGGGTGGGGGAGTACTGCCCCCCTTGTGGTAGTCTGCACCAGGTGCGCTGGAAGACTAAGTTGGTAAAGGAAAACCGGCACTAGCAAAGAAAGCATTTGCCAAGTCAGTAACAGTGAAGTATGTGGCATTCTCGGGGACTGCTGTCAGTAGGAAGATCACCTTCACCTGATAGTACTGGAGGTTTGTCACTGGAATAGGAAGATCACCTTCACCTGATAGTACTGGAGGTTTGTCACTGGAAGTTCTGAAACCCTTCTGGAACAGAAAACACATAAGGGCTTATTTACTAAGGGTCCGTGCGTGCACTTTTGGCATTTTTTGGAAAATGCACAGCTTTGACAGGTATTTGACAGGGGTCTGCACTGGCATTGTGTCGGATGCAAAGATTTTGGCGCAGCTGCGACTTACTGTAGGGCCATGGAGTACTGGGTGGGGGAGTACTGCCCCCCCTTGTGGTAGTCTGCACCAGGTGCGCTGGAAGACTAAGTTGGCAAAAGCAAGGAGTGGCTACAGAAAGCAGAGAACATGCAAATATCCCATTTACTGCTCATCTCTATTCTGGATCAACTCCTGTTGTTTTTGGCTTTAAGATACTGAGGGAGTATGAACGATTGAAAGAGGACACTGACGGGTGAAAAGAAGGGCAAAATGATCAGTGACGTCAAGCAAAATTCTGCTGACACCCTCCTCTTACCACTCTTTGGGGGTTTGTGTTTGTTGGTTTACTACATGTATCCGCGTTCAAAGCAGAACAATTCTGTCGTCATCTGTGGGAGTCAAATGAGGTCAGTGTAAAAAGAGTCACTCTTGATGTTATAGTGGATCTCGTCCCTCAGCCGGACAGGTAATTATGCTTCTCACATTGATGGCTACCACTAGTTGTTATAATACATCACCGGCCACTTTATTAGGGTACACCATGCTAGTAAGGGGGGGTTTTTTGGGACCCCCTTTTGCCTTCCAGAACTGCCTCAATTCTTCATGCATAGATTCAACAAGTGCTGAAGCATTCCTTAGAGATTTTGGTCCATATTGACATGATGGCAATCACCCACAGTTGCCGCAGATTTGTCAGCTGCAATCCAGATGCGAATCTCCCGTTTTCACCAAATCCCAAAGATGCTCATTGGATTGAGATCTCTGATGACTGTGGAGGCCATTTGAGTACAGTGAACTCATTGTCATGTTCAGAAACCAGTCTGAGATGATCCAGCTTTATGACATGGACGCATTATCCTCTGAAAGTAGCCATTCAGGATGTTGGTACATTGTGGTCATAAAGGGATGGACATGGTCAGCAACAAACTCAGGTAGGCTTGTGGCGTGCAACTGATGCTGAATTGGTACTAGGGGCCCAAAGAGTGCCAGAAAAATATTCCCCACACCATGACACCACCAGACTGAACAGTTGCTAAAAGGCAGGATGGATCCATGTGCTTTATGTGTTGATGCCAAATTCTGACCCAACCATTGAATGTCACAGCAGAAAAGAGATCATCAGACCAGGAAACGTTTTTTCCAATTTTCTTGTCAATTTAGATGCGTGGTGCAAATTGAGCCTCAGGTTTCCTTGTTCTTAGCTAAAAGGAGGGCACCCGGTGTGGTGTGGTCTTCTGTGCTGATAGGCCATCTGCTCAAAGTTCGACGTACTGTGCGTTCAGAGAGGGTGCTAGTCTGCATACCTTGGTTGGAACGGGTGGCCGATTAGAGTCACTGTTCCTTTCTATAGCTCGAACCATTCTCTGTAAAACCCTAGAGATGGTGGGCGTGTTGAAAAAATCCCAGTAGATCAGCAGTTTCTGAAATACTCAGAAAAGCCCTTGCTGGCACCAACAAACATGGCCACGTTTCAAAGGCATTAAATCACCTTTCTTCCCCATACTTATGCTCGGTTTGAACTGCAGGATGATTTCTTGACCCATGATCTACATGCCTAAAGGCACTGAGTTGCCGCCATGTTTTTGATTGGTCATTAGAAATGTAGTGTAACTAGCAGTGGACAGGTGACCTAAAAAGTGGCCGGTGAGTTTATGTTTCATCGGTGTTTTTTGTGTTTATTACCAGATGCATTGACTTAGCACATTTTGTAGTGCCATTTTAAATATTTTTAAGATGTAATTTAATAAAATAAGATTTTTTTCTGAATGGTCTATGGTGTGGGCCCCCAGGGCAATATATGTATGTATTCCTCTGTACCATTTTAGTTGATACATATGGCAGAGGCACACACTCCTTATCTCCCACATCCAGGTCTTTTAACTGAATCTGGTCCCCAGCTTTCTCCACACCTCCTTCTTTCTGATTACATTTAGGCCACCAGGGACTGGTCCTTGTGGATTAAACTTTAAAGGCCCTCTGTACCTGCGCTGAGGACAGGGCCGCCGATAGGCAAGTACAACTGGTACTGCCCTATGGGGACCGGACTCTAAGACAATTAGGGGGGGGGAGCCGCAGGGACCCGAAATCTGCCATTGAGCAGAGCCGGGATCATATTGGCGCTATATGGAAGCGCTAGCGCCGGGGGGCCCCCGGAATCCGGATTATTGGTTGGGGGCCCCAGGCCTGGCGCTCCAAAGAGCCGACTTCCATTCCTGCTGGGGGACCCCGGCAGGCCCCGACACTCTTCCACGGTAGACGGGCTCATGCCGTCACTGTCTAGTGCTCGATGCGGCCGGAAACGGCCGCTCGAGCAATATTACTGGAGCGATGTGCGCCGGGGTGGTCTTCCGGCCAAATCGCTCTGTTAGGAGCGCGGGCCGAGCCGATGTGACGTCATCACGCGGCCGGCACCCCTTCCTGCCTGGCCGCGGGCTAAGAAAGAAGAGGTGGGAGCCTGATGGGAGTACGAGTTTTTTTTTTTTTTTTAAATCAAAATAGCAGTCAGTAAATAAAAACATGGGTGGGGGGGCTTATTAAAATATGGGGGCAGCAGAACATTATATAATTCATGGTGGGGGAGGAGGCAAATATTAAATAATCAGTGTGGAGGGCAGCACATCATTTAATTCCTTGTGGGGGGGGCCAGCACATAATTTATTCCATTGTGGGGGGCAGCACATCATTTATCCATTGGGGGGTGGCCAGGGCAGCCGCATATCATACCATATGGGGGGGGGAAGCCGGGGCAGGCATATCATTAATTCATTGTGGGGGGGGGGAGCATAGCATTAATCATTTGTCTTTTTGGGGGGGCAGCATATCATTTAAATCCATTGTGGGGGGGGGGGCAGCATATCATTTAATCCATTGTGGGGGGCAGCATATCATTTAATCATGGTGGGGGGAAGAATCTCATTTTAATCCATGTGGGGGGGGGGCAGCATATCATTTAATTCATTGTGGGGGGGCAGCATATCATTTAATCCATTGTGGGGGGGGGCAGCACATCATTTATTCCATTGTGGGGGGCGGCATATCATTTAATCCATTGTGGGGGGCAGCATATTATTTAATCCATTGTGGGGGGGGGCAGCATATATGTAATCCATGTGGGGGGGGGGGCGGGGCATGGGGGGCGGAATCATTTAATTCATTGTGGGGGGCAGCATATTTATTCCAGCATATCATTAATCCATGTGGGGGGGGGGGCAGCATATAATTTAATTTATTGTGGGGGGGGGGCAGCATATCATTTAATTCATTGTTGGGGGCAGCATATCATTTAATTCATTGTGGGGGGGCAGCATATCATTTAATCCATTGTGGGGGGGGGCAGCATATTATTTAATCATGTGGGGAGGGGGGCCCAGATATTATTTAATCCATTGTGGGGGGGGGCGGCATGGCGGCTAAGGCGGAATATCATTATTCCATTGTGGGGGGGCGCACATAATTAATCCATTTGTGGGGGCAGCAATTATTTTAATCCATTGTGGGGGGGGGGGGGTGGCCACAGCTATTATTTAATCCATGTGGGGGGGGCGGCTATCATTAATATTGTGGGGGCCCGCATATTTATTCCATTGTGGGGGGGGGCAGCATCAACATTTATTCCATTGTGGGGGGGCCCAGATAGTCATTTAATCCTTTGTGGGGGGGGGGACGGCTATCAATTAATTCATTGGGGGGGGCGGCATATCATTTAATTTATTGTGAGGGGGCCGGCCTATCATTCATCCTTGTGGGGGAGGGGGCGGCCATATCATGTTATTCATGTGGGGGGGAAGCATATTTCATTCTTGTGGGGGGAAGCATATCAAATAAATCATTGTGGGGGGGGGCCAGCATATCAAATAATGAGGGGGAGTGTTCTATGTGGGGTAGCGTGGGTTCACTTGTGTTGTGAGGGTTTAGGAGCGCAGTGTTGTATCAGGAGACTTTTACTGTAGTGGACTGTGTATTTTTATGGGACGCGGTGGGGGAGATTGCTGCAGCGGCTGAGATATACAGCTGTGAATCACCGCTAGATACGTCATGGATGGAGAACCCGGAATAAAGTCACTCCTGATGGAAGAGATTGTTCATATACAGGTACTAGATGCCCATACTGACTGCCCCAGAATCACGTATCAGTCACACAGTGTCAGGGAAGCTGTCTGTAGGGATGTTAATTGTTAGTAAAAGTTTTCCGATTTCTGAAACAGGTCGCGGAATGATAAAGATTTTTGCAAATCTGAAAGTAAGAAGACTGAGTGCCCAGGTGGAATCTGAATTGCGGTTACTTTGCCAAGATCTAGCTGATGTGGCTTCAGGCCAGAAGTATAGTTTGTAGAAACATGGTCTTGCTGACCGCGTCACAAGGAGCCACCCTAAGCAGTTATAATGCAAGGAATTCACAGTGCTTGGAGTGGCAGTGCACTGTTAAAGGACAAACGATGTCATTACAGTTCACTGCAGCTGCCAAGTGCTAAGAGTCCCTGCTACATATATGGGTATGATGTGAAGAAGTGCCAGTCTTGTTAGCAGTCAGAACCAGGACCCATGTTGGCACCAACTGTAACATTTTGGAGCTGTGGGGACCAACTGTTGTTGGCAATAGAGGCTCAAAGTGATTGAGTTGGTTTAATTTTTTGTTTACCCTATGGTGAACGTTACAATATATTATAAACATGTTGCATTTTACTTATCCATTGAATGTGATGCTTATTTATGGCAGTCTTGTGATACACACTTATAGAGATGCACTTAATAAAGTTTTTTTATAGGTGTGGTACATGAGTTTTTGTCTTTATCATAACCCTTGTTTATAACGGGATATCAGAGCACCAGCACAGCATAGTACTGAGGTATCATGCTTATGCACTGATGACCCTGATTCAGCAACTGTAAGTTCCATCAAACATGCACTCTATGGTTTATTCCTTAATGCTTTTAAAATAAAGAATTAGCTAATTACCAGCTTAGGAGAAGTGGGCGGCTCCAGTGCCACCAAGGCTCCTTATGTCCCCAGCGGCCAGTCCTGCGGACTGCGGGTGTCCGAATCCCGATTACCTGTGCCTGCTCACAGCCTAGTGAATCAGTGTGCAGGTGCGTGGGACTTTAGTGTTCCTGGGCAGCAATGAACGCTCCTTTTTTCCTTCCCATTGGTTCTGAGGGAATATGAAGTCTTGACCCTTATGCAGTGATTCACAGGGTTGGTGAGCAGGCACAGGGTACTCAGGACTTAGATTACCTCAGGATGTGGCAGGGGAACGTAAAAGGCCCTTAGGTGCACTGGAGCACCCCCACGGAGGAATTACCACACAATCTTATAAAACATTTAAAAGCTAGTGGCGGCCTCAGCAATTGCACTTTATAATGTTATTTTGTATATGTTGTTGTATAAACTTTATATGTGTTACTGTTCACCATGCTTTTAGTTTTGTGATGCCATATTGCACTATTAATAAATATACTTGACCAAAAAGTTATGACTCATTGGCAATATCACAGAAGAGTGTGTGTCGTAGCAACAGAAGCCATCCAAACCTGTTTGGGAACAGGTCACTGCGGGGGCAGGAGGCTTGTTCGGTTCTGGGGGTGCTGTTGTGTTGGCCCAGACACTTTTGCGTATGGGGCCCTCGAATTTTACTGACTGTCTGCCCGGGCTGAGACTACCGGACAGTCTTCTGGTTCCATCTATGCAGATGGCTTCCCCCGGCCCCCATATCTTGCCCATTGGCTTGCCAAGTTTGTGGTGTGCTTTTACTTTTATATCCCCACTCTGGTGAAGTAAGAGAGCATTCATGAGCTGTTTAATCAGAGTTGCCTCGCTTAAGGAGGGTCCCTGCAGAGGTTGAGGAATCTCTAGCCTTTCAAATGGGATTGTAGTCTTGTCTAGACTCCAAAACTATAACTAGATAGAAGTTGTTATAACTGTTTGCCCTCACTTTCCTCTTTTATGTGCCATCAACTCTGCCTCCTGCGTTGACCTGTGCAGAGGGAGCGGGTCTGCTTTACTACCTCATATGTGCCACTGACTACTGCAATATCCAGTGTAGAAATATCCGTCTTCTCCTATTGAGAACCTGGAGCTATTTACGACAATTCAACATCTGGATTAAAACGTTCCTTCACAGTAACATGGGAAACCCTCTTCTCCCCTCTTCTGAATCTATAAGGCTGACAACAGAAGGCAGGATTCAGAGTTGTGTTCCTTTCAGTGTGACATTCTGTGGCATCAGGAGTGCACACTGGAAGGTGAGAAGTTGGCCATGTTTACTGCTGGTGTGTACTTTGGTAAGGACAATATGCAAGTCATGTGGGTGATCTAGGATCAACTCACTGGCCTTGCGAGCAGTGTGCTGACACATTGGGGTCTCCCCTCACGGGCTGATATTGAAATAAGGGAAGAAAAAGGGCGCTCCTATAGTGTAGTAAAAAGGGAGGTGGTTAGCAGTGATGATGCATGGAGACTACTAACCTGACAAGGTGTGCAATGAGGCACAACACCCGTAGTCGTATATCTTTAGTTCTTGTCCTCCTGCTGCAACGCTCTTGCGTTAGTTCCTTCCCCGGGATATGAAGAAATTGTCAGAAGTGAAGATCCTGGATTTGTCGTTGGACTTGAAATTGAGTGTTTAGGGACCGGCGCTGGATTACTCCAATGCTTAAAACTTTCTCAAAAGGTAGTTTATTTCCATAAATTAAAAATATCATATAGAACGATGTTGTGCCTCATTGCACAACACCTTGTCAGGTTAGTAACTTCATCACTTACTAACCACCTCTCACTTTTATATATACTAACTAGAGGAGCGCCCTTTTCTCTCCCCTTATTTCTTTCTATAATCTAGTAGTTTGTTTCTACTTCGGTGATCTAGAAATCACGTAAGGGCTGCACTATAAGTGTTCTACTCACGACAATGGAATATTATAACAAGAGACTATCTTCAAGTTTAATCTAAATCATGAATGGACTAAATATACACCTAATAAAAATAATTGAACAAATCGATTGATATACAAGAGAATATAAACATATAAATATGGATAAGATGTATGCCCTTTTTAATGGAATTGGAGAACAACCTACTACGTGACGAGTTACAGAATGTAATCAAAAAAAAAAACAAAAAAAAGAAGAAATCATTGACCTATAAGGATAAAAATAAGACACAGTAAAGATTTTCAATTAACAGATTACGAATAAAACGAATGAAAAATCAAATTTTAGTTCTGACTCGGAACCAAATAATTTTGAATTTTTTTAGATCTAGCCAGCATGTTCAACAAACTGACTATTAAAAGAGTTTTCTCAAACAGGACAAAGAAGAAGACACTTCAAGGGGGAAACCCCATCACTACAGAAAATAGAATATTAGTCTAGTAAAAACAAGTGGAGATTTTATCCTATAAAAAGACCAGAGTCATAATATAAAACCTTCCACCAATAGTCCTAAAAGAATCAATAAGATAACACATAGTTCGAAAAAAAAACCCAAAAAAACACAATAGAAAGAATAACAACCTAACTCCGGGTGAAATAAAAGCCCTGAAAAATTTACAAGACAACGGATTTAGTATTCGGGGGCAGATAAAGGTGGAGCAATTGTCATCAGTCATATATAGCATATGACAAAGAAGCCCTGTGTATCCTCGATTAACAAAAAATACAGGCAGTCCCCGGGTTACATACAAGATAGGTTGTAGGTTTGTTCTTAGTTGAATTTGTATGTAAGTCGGAACTGTATATTTTATCATTGTAATCCCAGACAGAACTTTTTGGTCTCTGTGACAATTGGATTAAAAATGTTGGGTTGTCAATAGGAATCAATATTAACACTAAAGCTTCATTACAGACACCTGTGATAACTGTTAAAGCTGTTTATTGTAGCCTAGGACTAAGTACAATAAATGACCAATGTCCAGTGGTCCGTTTAACTGGGGTCGTATGTAGCGAATGTTCTTAAGTAGGGGACCGCCTGATTATAAAAAAAAGACAAAGATCCCACAGTAAAGATTCAAAAAAGGTTAAAGTTTTCCTTGATAAAGCCCAGAAGATTTGCTAATAACGAAAACACGAGAAACCTTTCATTGTTCACACTCCCACAATGGCGTATTTTTATTTTTGCCCAAGGTACACAAAAATGAGAAAACGCACCCGGGAGACTATAATCTCTGGGATGGTTCCATCACAAGCATATATCCCACTATTTGGATTTAATACTTCAGAAAATATGTAGTGGTCTCCCGAGTTTTTAAAAGACTCGGACTAGTCATTGAGAGTTGTATGAATTACAATGGAATGACAACCTATTTTTAATACTTTGATGTAAACTCTTTATATTGAATATTAATCATAAAAAAGGTGCAACATGTGTCAAATTTTTTCTCAACAAGATGACACTATGTCAAAAGAAAAAATTTAATTCATAATTGACAGTTTATATATTGTCTTAGAGAACATTATTTTTCTTACAAAAAAAACTATATACCATCAGGAAGTTGGTACGGCGATGGGACACACGTGTAGCCACCATCATTCGCGAACCTTTCATGGGGCCATTGAGGAGACTTTCATAATGAAGCAATAATCCATACGGCAAATATATTATGCTGTTAGCGGTTATATAGGCAATTTGTTTATACTTTGGACTGGTCGAGAGAAGAGCTCTCAGTTTCCAAAAGTACCTCAATAACACCAATTGGATCATTTCCTCACTTTAGAAAATCAATAAAACAGAAATAACTTTTCTTGACTAGACATCTCTCACGATAAAAAAGAGAATTCATAACTAAAACTCACTTTAAAAGGTGGATTCAAATAATTACTGGAATATAATAGTTCCCACTACAAAAAATTCCTTACTCACAATATAAAAGAGTAAGAAAAAAATTGTACCACTGACGAAACTTTAAAAAACAGGCTCGTTATACTAGAAAATAGATTTATTGAAAAAGGGTAACCTAAAAATTACTCAAAAGAACGTATCAGAGAGTAAGGTCTTTGAGTCAAGGGGAATGTGTCAGGAGAAAGAATTCATGAGATACTCTAAAACGAACGGGCACACCACCTATTACACAAATTTTTATATTCGATATATAAGCATTTAGACAAATTAATGATATCTGCAGAAACACTGGCACATATTGACAAATGATTATTAAAAGAATACTTTCCGAAACGTCCAAAATTAACATACTGAAAAGCAGCTACTATAAAAAGCCTCCTAGCTCCAAGCATCTGAAACAACATAAAGTTAGAAGAAATACTAGAACAAAGGGAAAACGTTTCTGGAGTGGAAAACCACACTGTTTATGTTGTGTTAGCATAAAGTCAGGAATCACTACATTCGGATCCAATAACACAAAGAAAATTTCCATCAAGTATAAATGTCAGTGGACACAATACGGTTATTTAAGTAACTCGAAATGTAAATATGTTGATTACAGTAGTCGGAAGGACAATACAATCTATACGTAGCCACCTAATAAACACAGAGAGAACATAAGGAAACAATTCCTGTTACAAGGAGTTTCGAAACACTGCCACTTTATGTAATCCTAACTGCTTGTAGCTAAAAAAATCTTCCTGAGATCCCCATATATTCAAACTTTATAGTTTATCTGGTAACTAAGCATGGCTACGCGTGTGCAGGTGGGTGTGGGCTCCTCAGGCTGAATCAGCAGCTCCTCCCCATCCTATCTCTGTATGCTGCTATAATGATATGTGACCAGGGTGACATCATCACAGGTCCTAAGCTTTTGTTGCATTAGGAACTGTACACTAAGCAATATGTCATGAAATCACAGCATATTTATCACATGAAATCACAGCAGGCTGCATGGAGAGGAGTGAGAAGTCTATGGAGACTTGCTGTGATTGTTTATGTGGGCAGATATGTACATGGGGTACAGTTTTCATATTAAGTAGCTCAAGGACCTTTGCTGTCACCCTGGTCAATGATATTAGGCCACGCCCCCCGTGGACTCGCTCCAAAGTGCATAGATAGCAGGCAAGATTATAACTCTGATTTATGGGGATCTGAGGAAAACTACTTTTAGCTACAAGCAGGAGGTCAGAGATAGTTACTAGAGCTCTATAGGAACCTGCCACTACCTGTATTTGTGAAAATAGTGGTGACGGGTTCCCTTTAATGAATAAAACAATCTTATAATCAAAAATGTTTTTCTTATATGTAAAATTTTGTATATATATCTTCATTTCATTTTATTATGATATCACTGTTCAACTACATTTAATATAGTTCCTTATTAGATCGGTCCCTTTCTACTCACGAGAATATATCATGACCATAGAGTCAGTGTTTCACCAGGACATTTCTTGGTCGGAATGGTGATCGTGTTGCTCCATCCGTAGTTATGGTGCTCTGGGGAACACCTACGCTATTCTTCTGCCATTCAGTGCTTCGGAGATATATTCCTGAGCAGAAGAAACGAGCCACCATAATATCCTTTTTGGCACAAAATCCCCATCCGTTGTTGTAGTTTTAACAGCAGATACCGGAGTTTAAGTCACCGTATCCATACTAACCTTTTGGCACAAATCCTTTTCCGTAGTTGTAGTTTTAACAGTAGGAACCGGATTTGCATTTTTACTAAAGATCATTTGAATAAATAGAAAGAATACTACCAGTTACATCTAACACAATGTTTATTACATTTTGTTTTAATTACTAATTAATCATTCTGTTATATTTTACCGTTGATCTGTACCAATCCAGCTTTTTTCATTGTCGGAAATGATGTCATCAGCCATTGTTGGCGGTAAGCCTTTATATGTAGTATTCTTATCATATTGTTACGAACCGATGAAGCGCTCAGCACGAGCGCGAAACGCGTTGTTCTATAGAATATTTTATTTATGGAAATAAAACTACCTTTAAGAAAAGAAACGCTCAATTTCAAGTCTAACGGACAAATCGGGGCTGAATATTGGGCATTAGGGGAGGCCACATATTCCTGGACTAGGACAACCGTGGTGTGGCCTAGATAGATACTCAGTACCAAACAAAGCAATGGTGGTTGTAGTGAGATGTGCCTAGGAAGAGAGGATTGCCAGCTTAAGGCTGTGGAATGCATCAATTGCCTCTTGACTAAGAACAAACGGGGAAGAGGCATTACAGTCATAAAGCATCAGGCTGGAGGCAGCAGACCTTATCCAGGCCTGCAGTATCTGGCCGCCCTGGAAACATGTGAAGAGGCTTAGGGCCTGGGGCAGTGATATTCTGACTGCCATTTTTCATTTCTCTGTTAGGCGTCTGCTTGTGGCTGAGAAGCAGTGGCCTAGGAAGATCACCTTCACCTGATAGTACTGGAGGTTTGTCACTGGAAGTTCTGAAACCCTTCTGGAACAGAAAACACATAAGGGCTTATTTACTAAGGGTCCGTGCGTGCACTTTTGGCATTTTTTGGAAATGCCACGCTTGACAGGTATTTGACAGGGGTCTGCACTGGCATTGTGTCGGATGCAAAGATTTTGGCGCAGCTGCGTTGGCTTTCATGCATCACTAATTGGGGTGGGGGGGAATGCCGTTGGACGATTCAACTGATTCGGACTGAGCGCAGGATTTAACTTTCAAAATTGTGTTGCAAGACAATGCACTTATATGCACCAGGAAGAAGAAGGTGAACTCCGGTGGACCTGAACAGGGAGGAAGCGACACATGCACGATATCGGGCGCACGATCTTGGTGAATCACAGCAGAGTGTATTCTCGTCAGACAATACACTTTCAGGAAACTTCGTCGGACAGATCAGTAAATGTGCCCCATAAGGTCATTAGATGCCTCCTAGCAAACCTGTAAAGTAGAGGCACACAACAGTGGTTTATCCACATACTGTAAAAGAACAACATCAAGTTGGGGGGGAAAGGTTTACCAGTACTTACTGTAGGGCCATGGGAGTACTGGGTGGGGGGAGAGTACTGCCCCCTTGTGGTAGTGGCACCAGGTGAGCTGGAAGACTAAGTTGGTAAAGGGAAAACCGGCACTAGCAAAGAAAGCATTTGCCAAGTCAGTAACAGTGAAGTATGTGGCATTCTCGGGGACTGCTGTCAGTAGGAAGATCACCTTCACCTGATAGTACTGGAGGTTTGTCACTGGAAGTTCTGAAACCCTTCTGGAACAGAAAACACATAAGGGCTTATTTACTAAGGGTCCGTGCGTGCACTTTTGGCATTTTTTGGAAAATGCACAGCTTTGACAGGTATTTGACAGGGGTCTGCACTGGCATTGTGTCGGATGCAAAGATTTTGGCGCAGCTGCGCTGGCTTTCATGCATCACTAATTGGGGTGGGGGGGGAATGCCGTGGACGATCCAACTGATTCGGACTGAGCGCAGGATTTAACTTTCAAAATGTGTTGCCAAGACAATGCACTTATATGCACCAGGAAGAAGAAGGTGAACTCCGGTGGACCTGAACAGGGAAGCGACACATGCACGATATCGGGCGCACGATCTTGGTGAATCACAGCATCTTGGTGATTCTTGGTGAATCACTTACTGTAGGGCCATGGAAGTAATGGGTGCGCTGGAAGACTAAGTTGGTAAAGGAAAACCGGCACTAGCAAAGAAAGCATTTGCCAAGTCAGTAACAGTGAAGTATGTGGCATTCTCGGGGACTGCTGTCAGTAAGGTGTGTGGGTTAGGGACCACCGGAGTGATCGCCTTGGTGCACTTGTTGACGGCCCTTCATGGACCATCCTGTAGATGTCTGGCTGCCCCTTTTCAGTTTTCTTCCTTACTGGGAACAAAGGAGTGTTTCCTGGGGATTGTAAGTGCCTAATCACCCCTGCCTGCAGGAGGTTTTGTA
This sequence comes from Engystomops pustulosus, assembly GCA_019512145.1. NCBI lineage: Eukaryota > Metazoa > Chordata > Amphibia > Anura > Leptodactylidae > Engystomops > Engystomops pustulosus. Next base: position 131,027,774 of record CM033641.1, on the reverse strand, counting down.
TCTGGGCATTGACAGCATCTTGCTGGGTGGGGGTCGAGGGGTACTGCCTTAGTTTAGGAGGCTTTTTCCTAGTTCTAAGGTTTACCATCACCAGGCTGACTGTTGAAAGTTTAACATCAGTTTTACATCAAAAGGAACTAACCCTGTCTTGGGAAGTGTGTGCTTGCTGACGTTCTCGTCTGTTACCACCCCCGACCCCGAATCCTGCCCTGTTAGGGTGTTTCTGTTTCCTAGAGTGTGGGCAGTCACTTCAGTCACTTTAGAAATATCCCTCCTGTCTGCAATTGAAGCATGCCCCCTTGAGACTGGCTTCCAGTGCTTCTGTAACTGCTGCTCACTTTGGCAGTGGTGGCCTGCTCATGGCTAAGCCTGATCTCTGTCCCCCTTGCTTTCTGTTACAGTCTTGTTGGTCACTCTGTACCCAGTCTAGCAGAGAAGTCTCTAGTCCGTTACGCACCTTTGGTGACAACCCGTTAACAAAACAGCTGGTGAAGTGCACTATATGTTGATCACTAGTCAGGACATACCCTATGTGCCCAAAAGCTGTAAACAGTTCCCCGTAGTACTCTTCCCTGGTTTATCTCATAGGGTTTTCTCTTAACCTGTCTCTAGCCCAGCATTCCATGCCATCTATAAAGAGCTGGTCAGAATTCAACGTCTCAACAAAAGGGATCCCGTCTTCAGGGAGATAATCATGCAAGTATGCTGATAGTTGTGGTTTTATCTTCTCTTTGACTAGGTTCCACAATTCCCCAAGGGAAACACGTGCTACTCAAAGCCTCCAAGTCTTTCCGGTTACACTTAGCTGAAGCGTTGGTATTGGTAAAAAAAAGAAAAAAAATTCATAGGCTCTGTCTTAGGGTTGGGGGCTTGGCATTGCTTAGAGTCTAAGTCTATTAAGTTCAACGTGGAGGACAGGGGAGACATCTGCACTGTCTCAGAGTGAAATTAGGTGGCATCAGCAGGCACACTGCATTTTTACATCACAAGCAAAATTATCCCTGCTGTTGTCTCAATAAGGAGAAATACATCCCCCACCTTCCTCTACACTCCAAAGCTGCTCTGTCTGCACTCTGAAATAAGACAAGCATAACACTGCAGCTTCACAACCAACTGACTACTTACAGCCAACCTTCAAGACTTCACTACTACCTTTTATCCATTCTTTTCCTTTTATGTGAGACACTTTAAAATCACTTCTCCCACAGGCCACTATCTTTTCTGAACAAGTTTCTCAACTACAGGGGTTTCTATAATCAGAATCAAATAAGTTTTAACTGAACCATAAGCAAAACAAACAACAAAACTACACATTCCAAGAATTCTGTCAATAAAAATCTAGAATCAGTGAACATATTTGCCTTTTGCCGGCTTTTATTCCAGACATCTATCATGCTTCTTCGAGGTGTTCAAATACTACAAAAATTCTTCCAATTGACTAATACAATGCTAAATGTTCTATCATCCGTGCACTTTTCCATAATGTGAGACACAATCTGAGTCGCCGTCCTTGATCCGCAGTGCCCTTGATTCAGTTTATTCTGTTCACTACTCATCATAAGTGTCGACAACTACAACACTGCCAGAGAAACCAGTCCCCACAGATTTAGTGGATGCTGACACCTTGATTTACTGACTCCCAAAAAAATTAGACACTTGAGAATTTCACAGAGGGCTCTAAACCAAGTCTCTGACCTTCAGATTCTACTAGTTCCCCACAAGGCCATTGAGACTCCCAAAGGAATGAAACGCACACCTGGCCAGGGCAGGTCTCAGCTACATGTGCACAAATTTCTGAGCTCTTTATCCCTATGGGCAACCCTAATGACAACCAGTATCCTGGACGCTATGACAATTTGACAATCACCAACAGAAAACCTTTAACTCTGGAACTGCGGACATCCAAGGGTTACTTCCTCTTTCCCGTTTCACATCTTCAACTAACATCACAGACTGTCAGTCACTGTCACCTTACAAGTGGTTCTTTGCCACAATTATAATGAGCGCACTGTCATATATGGACATTTAAAGGCATAATACAGTATTACACAAGGAAATGACCTTATCCAGTCCATCTAGTTAGTGAAACAGATGGTATGTAACAATTCTTACCTTGGAGCGCTGTCTATCAAAATTCTGATTACTGGTCATTTCGGACTTCTGTGGAGGAGGTCACCTCGACGGTCAAATGTCTACTTTTAGTTGCGCCCACCCAGCTGACACCAGAAAATGTTAGAGATTTTATTCAGGGCTCTAACAATCTTTCTTCACTTGTAAGGTGATCTCCAAATTAGTTGTAAGGGAAAACAAAATGGCTGCCATGGATAATGGAGTATTACAGAAAGACACATAAAGATCATAAGCTGCACTTAATCTCACTTTATTTCAGATGCGCAGCCGTGTATATGAAAAACAGAAATTATTTGCATATGGCATGAAAAAGTTATAAAATAATGAAATACTATAGGTTAGCTTGAGGAACTTTGAGGAACTCCCAGAAACTCCCCTTAAGTGCTTTTCCCAAGTGAACTCTAGGTTTTGTTTCTTCTAAAGCGCTTGTTTTCAAGGGAACAGGATCTTACCTCTAAATGTACTGTGAAGGCTCCCCACTGGTCAAAACAAGATAAGCAGGCACTGCAGAGAAGAAGGAAAACAGCAGAAACTATCTCTACAGTAGACAGATTTCACAAAATGATGTCTGAATCATGAGATGGATGACAGTGAACAAGATGACGCCTGGGTGAAAAAGATTGTGTCTGGAGAGAAATAATTTATCACACCCTATAAATTAAAGGGGTTGACGACTCTAAAATATATATGCCTTAATAATATTACCTGAATGTTCACCAATTGATTCATATGATGCTTCCTTTAGTGCTGTGTGCACACTTTGTAGGATTTTAGTTTACATGTCTGTGCACTAATAAAAAGAAGGGGCCTGCAGCAGGAGAGTCATAGGACTCATCCTGCTCCCTCACCTCTCCTCTCCATGTGTATGTCAGTGAGACTGCCAGAAAAAAAAAAAAACCCACACACTGGAGGCTGCTACTGGGACGGACTGAAGGAGTGAGAAACAGGAAGTTCTGTGTATGTGCATAGAGAAGCATGGGGATAACAGGGAAAGGCTTGAGCTCTCACAGGAGGCAAAGACACAGGTACATATACATGCAGAGATATGTCTAATGGAACATATTTATTGAAAAGTGGCCAACCCCTTTAACCCATTTTAGAGACTACATCCTCCAATGTGTGTAGAACAACTTTTATGATGTTTGTTAACCCTTTTTTTGGCTAAATTAATTTTGCGTAAGGGGTTAACACCCAAGATTGCAGGAATCTCTGTTAATAGGTATTTACAGGTGTGTGTCCACTGTATCCACAGCTTCTGGTAGCCGGTGCCACAAGTGGGATGTAATATTACAGCATTGGTTGGGAAGTTATCTTGGCCTGTGCCATACTATTACGTCCCTTGTCGGTAAGGGCAATGTTATAGATTTCAAATAGAATCAAATATCTTTAGCTGACTTTGAAAGATCTAGACAATAGAAAACCCCATCAATTACACCATTTTAGAAACTACACTTCTTTAAATATTCAGACAGCTTTCCGGAAATTAACCCTTAACGTGTAGAACGGTATTGGCTGAGGAGTTCAGAGATATATGGAGGGGGCAGGATGTGGACGGGTTTGTATGTCATAGTTAGTATTCTTAAATTAAATTTGATGTGCAATGTGTAACCAGTGGATAGACTGGTAGAGAGGAGAGGCAGGGAAGCAATGAGGAGGCACATGGATTATCCGGGCAGCAGAATTAAGTAAAGATTGGAGGGGTGTTTGCAGGGAGACCACAGAGAAGAATGTTGCAGTAGTCAAAGCGGGAGATAAGAACATGGACAGGCTCTGGTGGGGTTCAGAGCTTCAGGCCTTATCCGCAGGCCTTGTCCTCAGACACATCTGCTTCTTGCTTCATCTTAGAAAGAACTCTCTCTGATTTCTGATCTTTCCATCCACCAGGGAAATTATACAGACTTCACCTGGGGCAGATAGTTTAGAGCTTATCCAACCAAGGACCTTCTTACAGATATAATAAACATGACATTCTGTTGTCAGAATGTAAACCTTTCCTTCCCATGCAGATGTGATGCAGCTGCAATACCAAATATGGACAGTAGAAAGGAATGAATGGATACTAAGGAATTAATATACGGTATCTATCATTGAGTGTAAAGATCATGTTCTTAAAGGCAACTTCCTATAGAACTACACAGATTGTAGGAATACATACACTCACCGGCCACTTTATTAGGTACACCTGTCCAACTGCTCTCATTCCTGAAGAAGACTCCAACGTTTCACTATATAACACCACCGGGAATTCTCTCTTTAAAAGAAACGGTGCACATGTGCGGCCCCCTTAGGCATAAAAAAAAAAATCCCGCAAGAGAGAAGCGAGAGGCAAACGCAGTATCTACACTCCAATCCGCAGTAGGATACATCTCGAGTAAGACCCAAAATTCAAGAGATCAAAGTAAAATCCAACAACCACACCCTAATTCCATTTTAGATGCTGACATCCTCTCAGTATCCCCTCTCTACCACTCAACAACACTGAGAGGGCCAAATCTACATTTATGAAATCTTAACCTCTCTAGATTGTTTTAAACGAAATAAAGAATGACATAGTACTGTAGAAAACAAGGACTTTCATTCTGCCGCTTCATCGACCCTCGGACGTATTTTGAACTGTTTGGGATCACAGATTTATATTCGACAACTGACCCCTAAAAAGCATTTCAATAATGGTTAAATCCGAAGCCAGAATGGTCTTCGAGATACCACCACTACCACCAATCAATACACCATATCGCATCCCATCATTCATTCTGATCTAAACCAAATCTACCTTTATCCCACACAATCCATAAAGGTAACTACAATAGAAACTTCTATAATGCTAGTTTCTTTCTTCGAGTTTAAAGATCCTGGGTCTAGTACAACAGAACCTAAACACCACATAAAACCAATCATTACACATAAAGAAGAATGGCTCTCAAAGTCTATCCTCCAATAATAAACTCATCAGTAACCGCGATAATGGGAGGTGGTAGTCCTCCTAATAAATCGGATTACATCAAGAATCTCTCCGTTTGCTGTCTGGACAAACGGCTTTTTATTCCTTTTCCAAACTAAGATAGAACCCACAAAAAACACACCAGTTCAAACTTCCACGTTTATTCCCTTTTTAAGATGATGGCTTTAAATCGGTTCTCTCTAAGAAAGAGCTCCAAATACCTCAAAATTGAAGACCAGCAACTGCTACGCTCCGTTTACTATTTACCTAAGGTAGTCACAAAAATGCAACAAACCACCGGGACGCCCAATTATTCCGTATTAATTCTCTCTCACCGCTAATTTGGTCCCACTATGGGGATTTATTCCTACAAAATACTTAAAAATCAAATTCCTTTACCTAGATAACCTGCGGAACCTGATCAGACACATCCTTGCCAGTCCCTGGGTAGCCACTCAATTTTTCTTCATCACCATGGACATCTCCTCTTTGTTATACCGTATTCCTCACAACCACTCGGGGTAAATGCACCCTCGCAATATCTCTCTCGAATCCTACATATGTCCCAGTATAGCAAACGGCAATTTATTTTTGAAGGCAATTGAATTTAATCCTCAATCACACACTACTTTCCTTCTGTGATCAATTTTTATCCAGAAAAGTGAACAGCGATGGTGAGCCAAATTTGCCCCGCAGTTCGCGAACTTGTATGTGGGTCTCTTTGAGTGAACAAACAATCTTTCACCCACCCCCTCCTTCACCCATGTTGTGGTCTAATAAACGTTATATAGACGACATTTTATAATCTGGAAGGGAATGAAAAAGCGGCTCTAGACTTCATTAAAGATATAAAACACCAACGAGTGGGGTTGGAATTTACCTCTAACATCACAACCTATGAATGCGGATTCTCGGATTTACCCATCTTCCATTTCGACCAGAAATCCGACAACCAAACCTTTTTTAACCTGTGGATAGTACAGCTATCTGGACTTCCGGAGCAACCATTTCAAAAGTGGCTAACAACATACCTTTTGGCCAATTCAAAGAAAGACGGAACGCAACTAGCAACCACCAACGAAGATTACCGCACTCAAAGCTGGTTCTACGTGACAGGTTTAAAGTCCAAGGCTACCCACACCTCCTCTCATCTCTCTGCCTGGCCAAACCAGGTTGCCTTAGCCAAGACAGATTGCTAAAACCGAGCACAAGGACGACCGGGGAGCCTTCATTGGTGCCATCTTTCATTACAACCTACTCTACTGATAGCAAGAAATTCAAACAAATCCCTTAAGAAACTGGAAATGTTTACTGCTTCACGTACCCATACCCTCAAAAACAGTCATTCATCTACACCTGCCATCACTTTAGACGACCCTACACTAAAAATATATCCTGGCACCACATGCCGTTACGTACTTCTAAAACATCGAACCTGTTTCTATCATTGTTTTCCCGAGGTCCTAGGAAGCTACAAGTGTGGGCTCACAATCTCTGCAAATGCTGTGAAACTCATCTGCCACAAAAGGTCCACCTTCAATCAACACCACTGGAGAAAGTTCAGATTAAAAGTTTTCCTCAATTGTATGTTCCAGTTTTCATAATTTACCTGATTGAATGCACATGTTAAACTGCAATATATAGGCCGTCAAACGATCCAACGTCTGAAGAGAACGCATGAATAAGCACCGTAGTAATCATTAACAATGGGTTTTCTTCTTCACTATCTAATCCAACTGCGGCCCTCCACCACACACAAAACACTAGAAATTTACCATAACACAACACACCTTGAACCTCACAATCACAAACCTTCCACCCCCCCAAAAACGTTTTTTTTTTTAATGCATTTAAAAACGAGAAATGTATTGGAATATATAAACTACAGTGTCTTATGCATCGTCGGTCTTATGAAACCCTTGCAAATATTTTTGATAGTCCGAACCGTCCATGTACCTAACCTACCCCCTTCCCCCAACTTGTCAATATCATTCCCCCTTTTTGTCACACATCATCATATTTCACATTCATAGCATATGGTACTTTATCATATATACACAACCCTATATATATCCATCTTTATTTAGCTCATTTTAGTATTGTGATTATTCATCAATAATGTTACATTTTTGAATTACCTCTATTTACCAACATTTCTAATTGTAGTTTTAATCCAAATTTATTTACATATGATTAGATTATAGTTTCTTTAATCTTTATCTTCTCTTCTATTATGTTTAAATCAACTGTTTTAATTATTTAATTATTTACTTATGTACATTATCTATTTTATATATTACAATTATAGTATTGATATTCATTTAGTTTACTATTATATCTTGGTCCATATTATCTATATATAATCACGCGATGCTTCTTCGATGTTTTTTACAACAAGTTTGTTATGCGCAATGCCCAATATTGCGGTACCCACCCTTTAATTCATATTAAATCATGTATTTGCATGGTTCTATACACTCCAGTCTAGTTACCCTATCCCATTCTATCCTATCTATTGTAATTATATTCTTATAAACCTTTTTACTGTCCAGACTACTATTTATTTATGATATTTTATGTTCTGATCATTATATTATATTTGATTTTCATCTCCTCTCTCTCATACTCCAATCCACCTCCACTGTAATCCACTTCAAATCATCCTTGTTTCTGTTCCTCCTCCCCTGTCTAAACAGCGCGATCCATGGTCCGCTTCCTCCCCGACGCGCCCAACACACTCGACACCTATTGTGGCGCATGGCGCATTTCCCGCTACAATTCGCATCAAGCGGCTCGGTGTCCTGCGTGTATATATAACCAATGGATTCCCCGCGCGCTTTCACACACACCTCACCCGCTCTCATCGGAACTCAGCGTCCACACACGTTAATTGCTTTAGACAAACTACCGGCTTCTACGTTCCAAGCTCCCACAGTTTTGTTACTCTTCTCTGTCTGAACCACGCTTTAAACCGCGATCAATGTAAATGGTCTAATTAGCCTTTTCTCACCGCCAATTACCTACTTGCGTTTCCACTCATCATCTATTACCATTTGATTACCATATAAGCTCCTAATTATGTCATCACACGTTGACTTCCATTTAGAGAATCATGCCCAACCCGACACTCCCAATCCTATTCAAGTTCTTCTTGCTATTCCATATCTTTCCTATCTAATGTTTCCCTACAATCAGTATGCATCTATTATTTTAATGTTTATTTATCATTTTGCTATTCAGGTTCAATCACTTTTTAGAATATTGCATTTATCAATTATGTATGTTCATGCATAATTGTTTTCTTTGTCTCTTCTTCTTTGTTCTTACTTCTTATAGTACGCCTTTATTATTCATACACTCAATCTGTATATATTATCATATTTTATTATTTCTATTTAATTACTTATCATTATTATTCTTATTATTATTTTTACCATATGTCTGAACGCAGGGGTCATCCCGTAACCGCGTAACCACTGGACTTTATGTTTGTCATACATAGTGTGATTCGCATCACATTTGGAGATTGATTGTGTTTTCACGGTTGCAAGCACTCTGTTGCTCTCCCTCCCCTTTTGTTTGGCGTCAATCCTGTATACTTAAAGAGCTATTAGCCACATAGGCTTTTTCTTGTTCCTTTTATATGCTTTTTCCATAAGGTATGTGTTTCTCACAGGACTTTTTCAGAATATATGAGAAAAAGTCCCATTTTTGGGGGGGTGGGCAGGGGCTTTTGTCTTTAGGAGACATTATCCCATCCGGATCTATGCCTTTAAGGTCCTTCCCTTATTGCTGAAACTTTGCCCCTCCTGAAGTTCTTTAGCAACTTTTTATGATTCTGGATCAAGTTCAAAAGTGAGCCTGAGAAGGAAGAGATTGATGGAGCCTGGAAAGGTATTTGTTTTTTAAAATTTTTGTGTCTGTTTCTGGAGTTCTCCTTATTGTGAGTCAGCACGGGCTCGAAAGATTATATAGTCTGCTCTGGGGGTGTCTAAAACCTGCTCTGGTGCTTCCAGTATTACAGCCTGTTCTAGGGTTCTCCACTAATATATTTTTTGCTCCAGTGGTCCCTAGTATGATAGGTCCTACCTAGGGCGTCTCCACTACTATATGTCTGTCTGGGTGTCTCCATAATATAAGACTGTTCGGGGATCCCCAGTATTATACATCTGCTCTGAGGTCTACACTGTATATTTCTGCTCCAGGGGTATCCTGTTACAGCTCTGCTCCGAGTTCTCCACTATTACATGTCTGCTCTAGGGGGCGGGTCTCCAGAAAGATTACCATATGTTTGTCCTGTATTTATAGTCTGCTTGTGGTTTGTTTATTAGTTATTGTACAAATGGCTATTTGGTTTCCATTGGGTGCCATTTGTTCCTTAGTGGGGTTTTTTTTTTGGTGTATCTAGGGTTTCTGGTTACTAGTCGTCCTTTAAAGTTGAGCAGTAGGACAATGCGACCCTTTATTCCTACCTGTGCATACCTGTTTTCTCAAGTTTTTCATTTGCCCCTTTTCTCTATACCCAGTCAATCACTCCATGGCTGCTCACTTTTCCTCACACAGTCAGTGTTTACATGTTTTACACCTCACCGCACAGTCATTCCCCCGGTTTGCCGCTTCTCCCACATAGTCACTCCCACCATGTTTGCCGCTTAAACGTGTACCCCATTCCCAACATTTCCCGCTCTTCTCACAGTGAGTGGTCCTCAAGTTTTCGCCTCTCTCCTTAACAGTTTCCCCCCATGTTTCCTCCTCTCGTCACAGTGGTCAGCATCTCATGTTTCCACTATTTAGCCTCTCCTACACAAGCCAGTCCACATATTTAGGCTCTCCACAACACACCTACCCCCTAATGGTTTCCCCATCTTCCCCTATTCTATCACAGCCACACCCACCCCCCCCCCGCAAGTTTTCCCCCTCTAATACCATAGATATATAACCTAATGTTTCACCGTTCTCTTCACACAAAACCAGCATTCGCCATAGTGGCCGCCTCAAAAGCCTGCTGGGCTTCTTTCTATGACCCAGGTGCGCATGATGTGTGTATACTGGGCGAACGAGTAGCAGCAGCAGGATGAAGAGGAAGCATATGGTAGTACAGATTTTATTATTTTATAATGAGCAATGATAAGGGTCTTATTATGAATTTTATATAAATGGGCGCTGTTCTGAGGGGGGCTGTAGGAATTTATCAAGAGTGGGGGCTGTTGAATTTATCAAAGCGTGGGGGGGGAGGCTGCTTTATTATTTTATTATGGGGGGGGCTGCTGGTGTGATTTTTATATGACATGGGGGCTGCTGTTATGAATTTGATATGAATGGGGGCTGTTATGAATTTGTTATGACATGGGGCTGTCGGCAGCTCTGGGGTCCTGATCCGACCTCGGTGCTGCCTTAGCAATGATCAGCACCTCCCGAAATGGCTCAGGGGGGGGGGTTTTGCGATCGTGGGGAAAGACCCCGCCAAGGCATGTTAAATGCTGCGCCGTTTAATGGTTAAAGACCCGCAATCAGAGTCCACTCCACCCGTGGGTGTTACCCGGAATGTCAGGGGTAGATCAGTTTTATGGAGTGTTATTTAGCAGCATGGGACTAGTAGTTATCCAGGAACACTGGGGGGGCACATTTACTAAGTGCAAACTGCTTGTCATTATTTATGAAGTGTCCGTGCACTCTTGTGTCACACATTACCTTTGTGAAACGGCTGCACAACAGCCTTCATGGCGACACAAAATTATAGCTGAAGGATTGTTCCGCGAAGTCCCACAGAATTGTGTTGCAGCACGCCCATGTTAAAGGTGCACCAAAAGAAGTGGTGAACTCTGGTCGCTTCATTGCAGAGGCGCCAAATTCATGTAGAATGGCCCACAAATCATGAATCTAGCGCTCTCTGCACACTAGTTACACGACTGCACTGTTTTTAGTAATGTGCCCACTATTAACGTTGTATATATTTTAGTGGCACAGGTGGCACGGAGCTGACTGGGCTGGCAAATCCTCCGAGACAGCTGTGAAAAGTGATTGTGAGGTTGTATATCTGATAAAGAATTGTGAAGATCCACAGAATATGGACAAGGATGGACAAGGTCAACACAGAGGGAGAAGAAGCAACTGTGATGATTTAATGCGTAAAGTGACGCCTATCTCTGCTAGCCTCTGTATAGTGCATTTTTGCCGTTTTTTATTATATGCTGGTGTATATTTATGTGTGCATACATAATTGCTGGTATATTTGTATTCACCACAATATTTGTGTTTGTCCAGCTGCTCACACTGTAAATCCATAAAGTACGGCTCAACAAGCTATTTGTTGGAGTATTTGTTCAAAACTCCTGGCCGGGTTTTATTGGAATAGCTTCGCAGGCTGGTAGTGGGAGCAGTCCATTTCACCTCCCTGTTAGGCTAGGTCAGGTTTTGTGTCTCGCACTTTGGACACAGGTGGTGGTAGCAGCCTAATCAGACTGCAGAAAGCTGCTGAGCAATGCAGCAGAGGGGAGCTCTGAAAGGAAGCTGACAAGGTATGCTACAACCCTGACTTCCATGCCTGATAACGATGATATCCTATCCTGCAAAGTGACTATATGTTTTAGTGGTGAGTTAGGGAACCTTTGAAAAGCTAGCACAGACCGGTAGGACTTTTGTTTGTGTTTTATGCCTGAATGTGAAGGCTGTTACTTTGTTCTTGCAGTTTGAATAAATGCAGGTGAGATCTGTTTTTGGACTGAACTTTGGTGCTACGGTCTTGAACTGAACCACAAATCTCTGTTACCTCAGTCTCTACTGGGCCATTCCCCACATTATTCTCAAGTTTATGTGTTGGATGCGGACATTGATAAGGGTTTTTGTATATGGGACCCTGACACAAAGTTTGCACAGGGCCTATTACAGTCTTGTTACATCACTGGTCAACTCCCTCGAGTTTCTCTGTCTCCTTACCCAGACATTTTTCCAATGTTTTCTCCTCTCCTCACGCAGCCAGCACCCCAGTATTTACCGTCCCCTTTTCGCAGCCAGCCCTAGATTCAATCTAGAGTTGAGTCTCACAAAATTTGTTGAAGCTTCAGCAAACAACTCTTACAAGAGTACTAGTGAGTGGCCACACTAAGACAGCTAATCAGTGCATGCATTCACTTCAGTAAGGGCTTATTTAATCACCTCATTTGGGCCTGGAAACAGGTCTGCGTATCAACATCTCCTCCGTTTCCTCCCACACTCCAAAACATACTGTTAGGTTGATTAGACTGTGAGCCCCATGGGGACAGGGACTGATTCCGAAAGCTCTGTCAGCACTGCTTAATCTAAATAAAGGAATTATTATTATTATTATTTGCTGCCACAAAGACCATGCATGTGAACAGGCCTTGAGTTTTACTATACTAGCCCTGATAAGCTGTTCACTTGGCCAAACCACATCCCAAATTTTTGTTTGCTCTTTATTCCATTCACAAAGTTTTTAGATTTACGACATGGGTGCATTTCTTATAAATATACAAAAAATATTGTTCATATTTAATGTTTAATGTATTTAGTTTAGTTACAATTGAGGGACTAACAGGAAGTGATAATCTCACCTGAAAGTAGTGTTGTGTCATTTTGGCTGTGGATGACTTGATGAGCTAATAACGGCAGTACTGTGTTCTGTCTTAGGTGCATCACTGGATATGTAAGTGGAAGCTGTGAGAAATAATAAAGTATAATAAGAAAAATGAATGACTTTTGTTATTAAATACATTCAAAAGGCGAAGAGGTAAATTTAGTTCTATGTAGAAAAAAAAATTCTAATCCATCAATTCCAGCATTCTATATATTGAAGCTGCACTAATACCCATGTTTATGGCAACAGTTTAGTCCTTGTCAGGGTAAATGCCTCTAGAATTTTTTAATATACCGGTTGTACACTGCAAGAATGACAACACGGCAGTTACATCCAAGCAAAGATTTCTATGATTTAAGTAAAAAAGAAGTAAAAGGGCATATTTTTTTTTCCCAATAATCTACCTTACTACTTTTTTTTCACTGACATAATACTGCTACTTTAAAAGTTTGCTTTAAAAATCTATATTGAGGAGGGGGGCCGGGGGTTGCTGCGATGGGCTGATGGCTGCAGACAGCAATTATGTTCATGTTATTAACACTTTCATATCCAACATACAAGAGCATCTTTTATTTGTCAGAACGAGAAAGAGAATTAACATTTGATCCTCTGCTCCTAATTTCGCAACATAATAACACCAAAACCCAGACCTTGTCTAATAATGCAATATAACACGTAAAACATTCATAACTAAATAACTAATAATAAAGCTTTTATTTCACGCTAACAGTTTGGCAGATGGGTTACTTTCCAAAATTCTGCTGCACTGTCCTTAAGATGTCGGAGATGTACACTCACACCGGCCACTTTATTAGGTACACCATGCTAGTAACGGGTTGGACCCCTTTTGCCCTCAGAACTGCCTCAATTCTTCATGGCATAGATTCAACAAGGTGCTGGAAGCATTCCTCAGAGATTTTGGTCCATATTGACATGATGGCATCACACAGTTGCCGCAGATTTGTCGGCTGCACATCCATGATGCGAGTCTCCCGTTCCACCACATCCCAAAGATGCTCTATTGGATTGAGATCTGGTGACTGTGGAGGCCATTTGAATACAGTGAACTCATTGTCATGTTCAAGAACCGTCTGAGATGATTCCAGCATTATGACATGGCGCATTATCCTGCTGAAAAGCCATCAGATGTTGGGTACATTGTGGTCATAAAGGATGGACATGGTCAGAAACAATACTCAGGTAGGCTGTGGCGTTGCAACGATGCTCAATTGGTACCAAGGGGCCCAAAGAGTGCCAAGAAAATATTACCCACACCATGACACCACCACCAGGCCTGAACCGTTGATACAATGCAGGATGGATCCATGCTTTCATGTTGTTGACGTCCAAATTCTGTCCCTACCATCACAGAAGAAATCGAGACTCATCAGACCAGGCAACGTTTTTCCAATCTTCTACTGTCCAATTTCGATGAGCTTGTGCAAATTGTAGCCTCAGTTTTCCTGTTCTCAGCTGAAAGGAGTGGCACCCGGTGTGGTCTTCTGCTGCTGTAGCCCATCTGCCTCAAAGTTCGACGTACTGTGCGTTCAGAGATGCTCTTCTGCCTACCTTGTTTGTAACGGGTGGCATTTGAGTCACTGTTGCTCTTTCTATCAGCTCGAACCAGTCTGCCCATTCTCCTCTGACCTCTGGCATCAACAAGGCATTTCCTCCGCCCACAGAACTGCCGCTCACTGGATGTTTTTTCTTTTTCGGACCATACTCTGTAAACCCTAGAGATGGTTGTTGCGTGAAAATCCCAGTAGATCAGCATTTCTGAAATACTCAGACCAGCCCTTCGGCACCAACAACCTGCCACGTTCAAAGGCACTCAAATCACCTTCTTTCCCTCCCATACTGATGCTCGGTTTGAACTGCAGGAGATTGTCTTGATCATTGTCTACATGCCTAAATGCCCTGAGTTGCTGCCATGTGATTGGCTGATTAGAAATTAAGTGTTTACGATATATTTAGTTTAGGCGGGTTATTTTGCATGACGGGTTCTCTTTAAGGAAGGCAGAGTTACTGCAACTGTGAGCAGAGAACCAAAGCGAGAACAGAAACCACTAACTCACCACATCATGTACACTCACCGGCCACTTTATTAGGTACACCTGTCCAACTGCTCAGTAACACTTAATTTCTAATCAGCCAATCACATAGCGGCAACTCAGTGCATTTAGGCATGTAGACATGATCAAGACAATCTCCTGCAGTTCAAACCGAGCATCAGTATGGGGAAGAAAGGTGATTTGAGTGCCTTTGAACGTGGCATGGTTGTTGGTGCCAGAAGGGCTGGTCTGAGTATTTCAGAAACTGCTGATCTACTGGGATTTTCACGCACAACCATCTCTAGGGTTTACAGAGTATGGTCCGAAAAAGAAAAAACATCCAGTGAGCGGCAGTTCTGTGGGCGGAAATGCCTTGTTGATGCCAGAGGTCAGAGGAGAATGGGCAGACTGGTTCGAGCTGATAGAAAGGCAACAGTGACTCAAATCGCCACCCGTTACAAACAAGGTAGGCAGAAGAGCATCTCTGAACGCACAGTACGTCGAACTTTGAGGCAGACGGGCTACAGCAGCAGAAGACCACACTGGGTGCCACTCCTTTCAGCTAAGAACAGGAAACTGAGGCTACAATTTGCACAAGCTCATCGAAATTGGACAGTAGAAGATTGGAAAAAAGTGACGACTTTGGTGCATTGTTGACGGCCCTCATGGACCATCCTGTAGATGTCTGGCTGCCCCTTTTCAGTTTTCTCCTACTGGGAACAAAGGAGTGTTTCCTGGGGATTGTAAGTGCCTAATCAACCCCTGCCTGCAGGATGGTTTTGTATCTGGGCATTGACAGCATCTGTGCTGGGTGGGGGTCGAGGGGTACTGCTAGTTAGGAGGCTTTTTCCTAGTTTAAGGTTTACCATCACCAGGCGACTGTTGAAGTTAACATCAGTTTTTACATCAAAAGGAACTAACCCTGTCTTGGGAAGTGTGTGCTTGCTGACGTTCTCGTCTGTACCACCCCCGACCCCGAATCCTGCCCTGTTAGGGTGTTTCTGTTTCCTAGAGTGTGGGAGTCACTTCAGTCACTTTAGAAATATCCCTCCTGTCTGCAATTGAAGCATGCCCCCTTGAGACTGGCTTCCAGTGCTTCTGTAAATGTGCTCACTTTGGCAGTGGTGGCCTGCTCATGGCTAAGCCTGATCTCTGTCCCCCTTGCTTTCGTTACAGTCTTGTTGGTCACTCTGTACCCAGTCTAGCAGAGAAGTCTCTAGTCCGTTACGCACCTTTGGTGACAACCCGTTAACAAAACAGCTGGTGAAGTGCAATATATGTTGATCACTAGTCAGGACATACCCTATGTGCCCAAAAGCTGTAAACAGTTCCCGTAGTACTCTTCCCTGGTTATCTCATAGGGTTTTCTCTTAACCTGTCTCTAGCCCAGCATCCATGCCTCTATAAAGAGCTGGTCAGAATTCAACGTCTCAACAAAGGGATCCCGTCTTCAGGGAGATAATCATGCAAGTAGCTGATAGTTGTGGTTTTATCTTCTCTTTGACTAGGTTCACAATCCGTCACCCAAGGGAAACACGTGCTACTCAAAGCCTCCAAGTCTTTCCGGTTACACTTAGCTGAAGCTTGGTATTGGTAAAAAAAAGAAAAAAAATTCATAGGCTCTGTCTTAGGGTTGGGGGTGGCATTGTAGAGTCTAAGTCTATTAAGTTCAAACGTGGAGGACAGGGAGACATCTGCATGTCTCAGAGTGAAATTAGGTGGCATCAGCAGGCACACTGCATTTTTACATCACAAGCAAAATTATCCTGCTGTTGTCTCAATAAGGAGAAATACATCCCCCACCTTCCTCTACACTCCAAAGCTGCTCTGTCTGCACTCTGAAATAAGACAAGCAAACACTGCAGCTTCACAACCAACTGACTACTTACAGCCAACCTTCAAGACTTCACTACTACCTTTTATCCTTCTTTTCCTTTTAGTGAGACACTTTAAATCACTTCTCCCAAGGCCACTATCTTTTTGAACAAGTTTCCAACTACAGGGGTTTTATAATCAGAATCAAATAAGTTTTAACTGAACCATAAGCAAAACAAACAACAAAACTACACATTCCAAGAATTCTGTCAATAAAAATCTAGAATCAGTGAACATATTTGCCTTTTGCCGGCTTTTATTCCAGACATCTATCATGCTTTTCGAGGTGTTCAAATACTACAAAAATTCTTCCAATTGACTAATACAATGCTAAATGTTCTATCATCCGTGCACTTTTCATAATGTGAGACACAATCTGAGTCGCCGTCCTTGATCCGCAGTGCCTTGATTCAGTTTATTCTGTTCACTACTCATCATAAGTGTCGACAACTACAACACTGCCAGAGAAACCAGTCCCCACAGATTTAGTGGATGCTGACACCTTGATTTACTGACTCCCAAAAAAATTAGACACTTGAGAATTTC
Organism: Engystomops pustulosus; assembly: GCA_019512145.1. Taxonomy (NCBI): domain Eukaryota; kingdom Metazoa; phylum Chordata; class Amphibia; order Anura; family Leptodactylidae; genus Engystomops; species Engystomops pustulosus. Next base: position 131,010,637 of record CM033641.1, on the reverse strand, counting down.
ACAGAGGGCTCTAAACCAAGTCTCTGACCTTCAGATTCTACTAGTTCCCCACAAGGCCATTGAGACTCCCAAAGGAATGAAACGCACACCTGGCCAGGGCAGGTCTCAGCTACATGTGCCACAAATTCTGAGCTCTTTATCCCTATGGGCAACCCTAATGACAACCAGTATCCTGGACGCTATGACAATTTGACAATCACCAACAGAAAACTTTAACTTGGAACTGCGGACATCCAAGGGTTACTTCCTCTTTCCCGTTTCACATCTTAACTAACATCACAGACTGTCAGTCACTGTCACCTTACAAGTGGTTCTTTGCCACAATTATAATGAGCGCACTGTCATATATGGACATTTAAAGGCATAATAGTATTACACAAGGAAAATGACCTTATCCAGTCCATCTAGTTAGTGAAACAGATGGTATGTAACAATTCTTACCTTGGAGCGCTGTCTATCAAAATTCTGATATTACTGGTCATTTCGACTTCTGTGGAGGAGGTCACCTCGAGGTCAAATGTCTACTTTTAGTTGCGCCCACCCAGCTGACACCAGAAAATGTTAGAGATTTATTCAGGGCTCTAACAATCTTTCTACTTGAAGGTGATCTCCAAATTAGTGTAAGGGAAAACAAAATGGCTGCCATGGATAATGGAGTATTACAGAAAGACCATAAAGATCATAAGCTGCACTTAATCTCACTTTATTTCAGATGCGCAGCCGTGTATATGAAAAACAGAAATATTTGCATATGGCATGAAAAAGTTATAAAATAATGAAATACTATAGGTAGCTTGAGGAACTTTGAGGAACTCCCAGAAACTCCCTTAAGTGCTTTCCCAAGTGAACTCTAGGTTTTGTTTCTTCTAAAGCGTTGTTTTCAAGGGAAAGGATCTTACCTCTAAATGTACTGTGAAGGCTCCCCACTGGTCAAACAAGATAAGCAGGCACTGCAGAGAAGAAGGAAAACAGCAGAAAACTATCTCTACAGTAGACAGATTTCACAAATGATGTCTGAATCATGAGATGGATGACAGTGAAAAGATGGACCCTTGGGTGAAAAAGATTGTGTCTGAGAGAAAATAATTATCACACCCTATAAATTAAAGGGGTTGACGACTCTAAAATATATATGCCTTAATAATATTACCGAATGTTCACCAATTGATTCATATGATGTTCCTTTAGTGCTGTGTGCACACTTTGTAGGATTTAGTTTACATGTCTGTGCACTAATAAAAAAAGGGGCCTGCAGCAGGAGAGTCATAGGACTCATCCTGCTCCTCACCTCTCCTCTCCATGTGTATGTCAGTGAGACTGCCAGAAAAAAAAAAAAACCCACACACTGGAGGCTGCTACTGGGACGGACTGAAGGAGTGAGGAAACAGGAAGTTCTGTGTATGTGCATAGAGAAGCATGGGGATAACAGGGAAAGGCTTGAGCTCTAAGGAGGCAAAGACACAGGTACATATACATGCAGAGATATGTCTAATGGAACATATTTATTGAAGAGTGGACAACCCCTTAACCCATTTTAGAGACTACATCCTCCAATGTGTGTGTAGAACAACTTTATGAGTTTGTTAACCCTTTTTTGGCTAAATTAATTTTGCGTAAGGGGTTAACACCCAAGATTGCAGGAATCTCTGTTAATAGGTATTTACAGGTGTGTGTCCACTGTATCCACAGCTTCTGGTAGCGGTGCCCAAGTGGGATGTATATTACAGCATTGGTTGGGGAAGTTATCTTGGCCGTGCCATACTATTACGTCCCTTGTCGGTAAGGGCAATGTTATAGATTTCAAATAGAATCAAATACTTTAGCTGACTTTGAAAGATCTAGACAATAGAAAACCCCATCAATTACACCATTTAGAAACTACACTTCTTTAATATCAGACAGCTTTCCGGAAATTAACCCTTAACGTGTAGAACGGTATGGGCTGAGGAGAGTTCAGAGATATATGGAGGGGGGCAGGAGTGTGGACGGTTTGATGTCATAGTTAGTATTCTTAAATAAATTTGATGTGCAATGTGTAACCAGTGGATAGACTGGTAGAGAGAGGAGAGGCAGGGAAGCAATGAGGAGGCACATGGATTATCCGGGCAGCAGAATTAAGTAAAGATTGGAGGGGTGTGTTGCAGGGAGACCACAGAGAAGAATGTGTGCACGTAGTCAAAGCAGGGAGATAGAACATGGACAGGCTCTGGTGGGGTTCAGAGCTTCAGGCCTTATCCGCAGGCCTTGCTCAGACACATCTGCTTCTTGCTTCATCTTAGAAAGAACTCTCTTGATTTCTGATCTTTCCATCCACCAGGGAAATTATACAGACTTCACCGGGCAGATAGTTTAGAGCTTATCCAACCAAGGACCTTCTTACAGATATAATAAACATGACATTCTGTGTCAAGATGTAAACCTTCCTTCCCATGCAGATGTGATGCAGCTGCAATACCAAATATGGACAGTAGAAAGGAATGAATGGATACTAAGGAATTAATATACGGTATCTATCATTGAGTGTAAAGATCATGTTCTTAAAGGCAACTTCCTATAGAACTACACAGATTGTAGGAATACATACACTCACCGGCCACTTTATTAGGTACACCTGTCCAACTGCTCGTAAACACTTAATTTCTAATCAGCCAATCACATGGCAGCAACTCAGTGCATTTAGGCATGTAGACAATGATCAAGACAATCTCCTGCAGTTCAAACCGAGCATCAGTATGGGGGGATAAGAAAGGTGATTTGAGTGCCTTTGAACGTGGCAGGTTGTTGGTGCCGAAGGGCTGGTCTGAGTATTTCAGAAATGCTGATCTACTGGGATTTTCACGCAACAACCATCTCTAGGGTTTACAGAGTATGGTCCGAAAAAGAAAAAACATCCAGTGAGCGGCAGTTCTGTGGGCGGAAGAAATGCCTTGTTGATGCCAGAGGTCAGAGGAGAATGGGCAGACTGGTTCGAGCTGATAGAAAGGCAACAGTGACTCAAATCGCCACCCGTTACAAACAAGGTAGGCAGAAGAGCATCTCTGAACGCACAGTACGTCGAACTTTGAGGCAGATGGGCTACAGCAGCAGAAGACCACACCGGGTGCCACTCCTTTCAGCTGAGAACAGGAAACTGAGGCTACAATTTGCACAAGCTCATCGAAATTGGACAGTAGAAGATTGGAAAAACGTTGCCTGGTCTGATGAGTCTCGATTTCTTCTGTGATGGTAGGGACAGAATTTGGCGTCAACAACATGAAAGCATGGATCCATCCTGCATTGTATCAACGGTTCAGGCTGGTGGTGGTGTCATGGTGTGGGTAATATTTTCTTGGCACTCTTTGGGCCCCTTGGTACCAATTGAGCATCGTTGCAACGCCACAGCCTACCTGAGTATTGTTTCTGACCATGTCCATCCCTTTATGACCACAATGTACCCAACATCTGATGGCTACTTTCAGCAGGATAATGCGCCATGTCATAATGCTGGAATCATCTCAGACTGGTTTCTTGAACATGACAATGAGTTCACTGTATTCAAATGGCCTCCACAGTCACCAGATCTCAATCCAATAGAGCATCTTTGGGATGTGGTGGAACGGGAGACTCGCATCATGGATGTGCAGCCGACAAATCTGCGGCAACTGTGTGATGCCATCATGTCAATATGGACCAAAATCTCTGAGGAATGCTTCCAGCACCTTGTTGAATCTATGCCATGAAGAATTGAGGCAGTTCTGAGGGCAAAAGGGGGTCCAACCCGTTACTAGCATGGTGTACCTAATAAAGTGGCCGGTGAGTGTACATCTCCGACATCTTAAGGACAGTGCAGCAGAATTTTGGAAAGTAACCCATCTGCCAAACTGTTAGCGTGAAATAAAAGCTTTATTTATTAGTTATTTAGTTATGAATGTTTTTACGTGTTATATGCATCTTATTAGACAAGGTCTGGGTTTTGGTGTTATTATGTTGCGAAATTAGGAGCAGAGGATCAAATGTTAATTCTCTTTCTCGTTCTGCAAATAAAAGATGCTCTTGTATTGTTCTGGATATGAAAGTGTTAATAACATGAACATAATTGCTGTCTGCAGCCTATCAGCCCATCGCAGCAACCCCCTGGCCCCCTCCTCAATTATAGATTTTTAAAGCAAACTTTTTAAAGTAGCAGTATTATGTCAGTGAAAAAAAAGTAGTAAGGTAGATTATTGGGGAAAAAAAATATGCCCTTTTACTTCTTTTTTACTTAAATCATAGAAATCTTTGCTTGGATGTAACTGCCGTGTTGTCATTCCTTGCAGTGTACAACCGGTATATTAAAAAATTCTAGAGGCATTTACCCTGCATAGGACTAAACTGTTGCCATAAACATGGGTATTAGTGCAGCTTCAATATATAGAATGCTGGAATTAGAATTTTTTTTTTCTACATAGAACTAAATTTACCTCTTTCGCCTTTTGAATGTTATTTAATAACAAAAGTCATTCATTTTTCTTATTATACTTTATTATTTTCCACAGCTTCCACTTACATATCCAGTGATGTCACTTCTAAGACAGAACACAGTACTGCCGTTATTAGCTCATCAAGTCATCCACAGCAAAATGACACAACACTACTTTCAGGTGAGATTTATCACTTCCTGTTAGTCCCTCAATTGTAACTAAACTAAATACATTAAACATTAAATATGAACAATATTTTTTGTATATTTATAAGAAATGCACCCATGTCGTAAATCTAAAAACTTTGTGAATGGAATAAAGAGCAAAACAAAAATTTGGATGTTGGTTTGGCCAAGTGAACAGCTTATCAGGGCTAGTATAGTAAAACTCAAGGCCTGTTCACATGGTTTCTTTGTTGGCAGCAATAATAATAATAATAATTCCTTTATTTAGATTAAGCAGTGCTGCACAGAGCTTTCGGAATCAGTCCCTGTCCCCATGGGGCTCACAGTCTAATCAACCTAACAGTATGTTTTGGAGTGTGGGAGGAAACCGGAGGAGATGTTGATACGCAGACCTTGTTTCCAGGCCCAAATGAGGTGATTTAAATAAGCCCTTACTGAAGTGAATGCATGCACTGATTAGCTGTCTTAGTTGTGCCACTCACTAGTACTCTTGTAAGAGTTGTTTGCTGAAGCTTCAACAAATTTTTGTGAGACTCAACTCTAGATTGAATCTAGGGCTGGCTGCGAAAAGGGGACGGTAAACTTGGGGTGCTGGCTGCGTGAGGAGAGGGAGAAACATTGGAAAAATGTCTGGGTAAGGAGACAGAGAAACTCGAGGGAGTTGACCAGTGATGTAACAAGACTGTAATAGGCCCCTGTGCAAACTTTGTGTCAGGGTCCCATATACAAAAACCCTTATCAATGTCCGCATCCAACACATTAAACTTGAGAATAATGTGGGGAATTGGCCCAGTAGAGACTGAGGTAACAGAGATTTGTGGTTCAGTTCAAGACCGTAGCACCAAAGTTCAGTCCAAAACAGATCTCACCTGCATTTATTCAAACTGCAAGAACAAAGTAACAGCCTTCACATTCAGGCATAAAACACAAACAAAAGTCCTACCGGTCTTGGTGCTAGCTTTTCAAAGGTTTCCCCTAACTCACCACTAAAACATATAGTCACTTTGCAGGGATATCATCGTATCAGGCATGGAAGTCAGGGTTGTAGCATACCTTGTCAGCTTCCTTTCAGACTCTCCCTCTGCTGCATTGCTCAGCAGCTTTCTGCAGTCTGATTAGGCTGCTACCACCACCTGTGTCCAAAGTGCAGGATGACACAAAACCTGACCTAGCCTAACAGGGAGGTGAAATGGACTGCCCCACTACCAGCCTGCGAAGCTATTCCAAATAAACCCGGCCCAGGAGTTTTGAACAAATACTCCAACAAATAGCTTGTTTGAGCCGTACTTTATGGATTTACAGTGTGAGCAGCTGGACAAACACAAATATCTGTGGTGAATACAAATATACCAGCAATTTATGTACTGCACACATAAATATACACCAGCATATAATAAAAAACGGCAATAAATGCACTATACCAGAAGGCTGAGCAGAGATAGGCGTCACTTTACGCATTAAATCACTCACAGTTGCTTCCTTCTCCCTCTGTGTTGACCTTGTCCATCCTTGTCCATATTCTGTGGGATCTTCACAATTCTTTATCAGATATACAACCTCACAATCACTTTTCACAGCTGTCTCGGCAGGATTTGCCAGCCAGTCAGCTCCGTGCCACACTGTGCCACTAAAAATATATCACAGTTAATAGTGGGGCACATTTACTAAAAACAGTGCAGTCTGTACTAGTGTGCAGAGAGCGCTAGATTCATGATTTGTGGCGCCCATTCTACATGAATTTGGCGCCCTCTGCACTGCAGCGACCAGAGTTCACCACTTTCTTTTGGTGCACCTTTAACATGGTGCGTGCAACACAATTCTGTCGGACTTCGTCGGAACAATCCCTTCAGTTCATAATTTTGTGTCGCATGAAGGCTTGTGCAGCCGTTTCACAAAAGGGTAATGTGTGACACAAGAGTGGCACGGACACTTCATAAATAAATGTACAAGCAGTTTGCACTTAGTAAATGTGCCCCAGTGTCTCCTGGATAACTACTATGTCCCATGCTGCTAAATAACACTCCATAAAACTGATCTACCCCTGACATTCCCGGGTAACACCCACGGTTGGAGTGGACTCTGATTGCGGGTCTTTAACCCATTAAACGGCGCAGCATTTAACATGCCTTTGCGGGGTCTTTCCCCCACGATCGCAAACCCCCCTCCCCTGAGCCATTTCCGGGAGGTGCTGATCATTGCTAAGGCAGCACCGAGGTCGGATCAGGACCCCAGAGCTGCCGACAGCCCCCATGTCATAACAAATTCATAACAGCCCCCCATGTCATATCAAATTCATAACAGCAGCCCCCCATGTCATATAAAATTCACACCAGCAGCCCCCCATAATATAAATTAATAACAGCAGCCCCCCCCCACGCTTGATAAATTCATAACAGCCCCCCACTCTTGATAAATTCATAACAGCCCCCCTCAGAACAGCGCCCCTTTTATATAAAATTCATAATAAGACCCCCTTATCAGTGCTCATTATAAAAATAATAAAATCTGTACTTACCCATCTGCTTCCTCTTCTCATCCTGCTGCTACTCGTTCGCCCAGTATACACACATCATGCGCACCTGGGTCATAGAAAGAAGCCCAGCAGAGCTTTTTGAGGCGGCCACTATGGCGAATGCTGGTTGTGTGAAGAGAAGGTGAAACATTTAGGTATATATCTATGTAATTAGAGGGGAAAACATTGCGGGGGGGGGGGGGGGGGGGGGGGGGGTGAAAGGGGGGGGAGGGGGGGGGGAGAGGGGGGGGGGGGGGGGGGGGTGTGGCTGTGATAGAATAGGGGGAAGATGGGAAACCATTAGGGGGTAGGTTGTGTGTGGAGAAGCTAAATATGTGGACTGGCTGTGTAAGGAGAGGCTAAATATGTGGAAACATGAGATGCTGACACTGTGAGGAGAGGAGGAAACATGGGGGGAAACTGTAAGGAGAGAGGGAAAACTTGAGGACACTCACTGTGAGAAGAGAGGGAAATGTTGGGAATGGGGTAGCCGTTTTAAGCGGCAAACATGGGGGGAGTGACTATGTGAGGAGAAGGGGCAAACCAGGGGGATGACTGTGTCAGGTGAGGTGTAAACATGTAAACACTGACTGTGTGAGGAAAAGTGAGCAGCCATGGAGTGATGACTGGGTATAGAGAAAAGGGGCATAATGAAAAAACTTGGAAAACAGGTATGCACAGGTATGGTAAAGGGTCGCATTGTCCTACTGCTCAACTTTAAAGGACTGCACTAGTAACCAGAACCCTAGATACACCAAAAAAAAAACCCACTAAGGAACAAATGGCACCCAATGGAAACCAAATAGTCCATTTGTACAATAACTAATACAAACCACAAAGCAGACTATAAATACAGTGAACAAACCATATGGTAATCTTTCTGGAGACCGCCCCCTAGAGCAGACATGTAATAGTGGAGACCTCGGAGCAGAGCTGTAATACAGGATACCCCTGGAGCAGAAATATAACAGTGTAGACCCTCAGAGCAGATGTATAATACTGGGATCCCCAGAACAGTCTTATATTACTGGAGACACCCAGACAGACATATAGTAGTGGAGACGCCCTAGAGTAGACCTATCATACTGGAGACCACTGGAGCAAAAATATATTAGTGGAGACCCCTAGAACAGGCTGTAATACTGGAAGCCACCAGAGCAGGTCTTTAGACACCCCCAGAGCAGACCTATAATACTTTCGAGCCCCCGTGCTGACTACAATAAGGAGAACTCCAGAACAGACACAAAAATTTTAAAAACAAATACCTTTCCAGGCTCCTCATCTCCTTCCTTCTCAGTGCTCACTTCTTGACTTGATCCATGAATCTATAAAAAGTTGCTATAAAGAACTTCAGGAGGGCAAATTTTCAGCAACTAAGGGAAGACCTTAAAGGCATAGACTGGGATAATGTTCTCAAAGACAAAAGCCCCCCCCAAAAAATGGGACTTTTTCTCATATATTCTGAAAAAGTCCTGTGAGAAACACATACCTTATGGGAAAAAGCATAAAAGGAACAAGAAAAAGCCTATGTGGCTAACTAGTCTTTTAAGTGATACAGGATTGCGCAAAAGGGGAGGGAGAGCCAACAGAGTGCGCTTGCAACCGGAAACACAATCAAATCTCCAAATGTGATGCGAATCACACTATTGTAGACATAACATAAAAGTCCAGTGGTTAGCGGTTCGGGAGACCCTTCGTCAGACAAATACTGGTAAAATAATAATAATAAGAATAATAATGATAAGTAATAAATAGAAATAATAAAATATAATATATACAGATTGAGTGTATGAATACATAAAGGCGTCTATAAGCAAGTAAGAACAAAGAAAAGAACAAAGAAAACAATTATGCTGAGACATACATATTGTAAATGCATATTCTAAAAAGTGATTATGAACCTGAATAGCAAACAATAGATAAATAAATAAATACATAGATGCATATCTGATTGTAGGGAAACATTAGATAGGGAAAAGATATGGAATAGCAAGAAGAACTTGAATAGGAGGGAGTGTGGTTGGGCATGATTCTATAAATGGAAGTTCAAACGTGATGACATAATTAGGAGCTTATATGGTAATCAAATTGGTAATAGGAATGATGAGGTGGGAAAACGAAAGTAGGTAATTGGCGTGAGAAAAGTCTAATTAGACCATTTACATGATCGCGGTTTTAACTGGTGTCAGACAGAGTAAGAGTAAACAAAACTGTGGTAGCTGTAACGTAGAAGCCGGTATGTCTAAAGCACTTACGTGTGGACGCTGAGTTCCTGCTGAGAGCGGTGAGCGTGTGTGAAAGCGCGCGGGGAATCCCTTGGTTATATATACACGCAGGGACACCGGCGCTTGTGCGACTGATAGCGGAAACTGGCGCATGCGCACAATAGTGTAGTGTGTCTGGGCGCGTCGGAAGGGACCTGGATCGCGCTGTTTAGACAGGGAGAGGGAGAAACAAGGATGATTTGAAGTGGATTACAGTCGGAGGTGTGATGTGAGTATGAGAGAGAGGGAGATGAAAATCAAATATAATATAATGATCAGAACATATAAATATCATAAAATAATAGTAGTCTGGACAGGTAAAAAGGTTATAAGAATATAATTACAATAGATAGGATAAATGGGATAGGGTAACTAGCTGGATGTGTATAGAACCATGGAAATACATATTTAATATGAATTAAAGGGTGGTACCGCAATATTTGGCATTGGCATAACAAACTTGTAAAAAACATCGAAGAGAAGCATCGGTGATTATATATAGATAAATATGACCAAGCTTATAATAGTAAACTAAGATGAATATCAATACTCATAATTGTACATATATAAATAGATAATTGTACATAATTAAATAATTAAATAATTAAACAGTTGATTAAACATAATAGAGAGAAGATAAAGCTTAAAAGAAATATATATCTAATTCATATGTATAATATAATTTGGATAAAATACAATTAAAATTGCTGGTAACATAGAGGTAATTCATAAAATTAACATTATTGATGAATAATCACAATAAAATTAGTAAATAAATGATGGTATATATATGGTTGTGTATATATATATAAATACATATGCTATGAATGTGAAAATTGAATGTGACAAAAAGAGGGGAATGTATTGACAAGTGGGGGAAGGGGGTTAGGTAATGGACGGTTCGGACTAAAAAATATTTTCAAGGGTTTCATTAAGACCAGATGGCATAAGACACTGTAGTTTATATATCCAATACATTTCTCGTTTTTTTAAATGATTAAAACGTTGGGGGGTGGAAGGTGTGATATGTTCAATGGGTGTTATGGTAAATTCTCTGTAGTTTTGTTTGTGGTGGAGGGCCGCATGTCTGGATATGCTATGAAGAAGAAACCCATTGTTAATATTACTACGGTGCTTATTCATGCGTTCTCTCAGCGGTTGGATCGTGCGGCCTATATATTGCAGTTTACATGTGCATTCAATCAGGTAAATTATGAAACTGGAACTACAATTGAGGAAACTTTTAATCTCGAACTTTTCTCCAGTGGTGTTAGATTGGAAGGTGGACCTTTTGTGGCAGATGGTTTCACAGCATTTGCAGAGATTGTGCCCACACTTGTAGCTTCCTAGGACCTTCGGAAAAAATGATAGAACAGGTTCGACTGTTTTAGAAGTACGTAATCGGCTGGGTGCCAGGATATTTTTTAGTGTGAGTGGTCGTCTAAAGGTGATGGTAGGGTTAGATGAAATGCTGTTTTTGAGGTATGGGTCGTGAAGCAGTACATTCCAATGTTTCTTAAGGATTTGTTTAATTTTCTTGCTATCGTTAGAGTAGGTTGTAATGAAATTGGCACCAATGAAAGGCTCCCCGGTCTTCCTGCTCGGTTTTAGGCAATCTGTTTGGCTTAAGGCACCTGCTTTGGCACAGGCAGAAGAGATGAGAGGAGGTGGGTAGCCTTTGGCTTTAAACCTGTCACGTAGAACCATGCTTTGAGTGCTGTAATCTTCGTTGGTGGTGCAGTTGCGTCTTATCCTTTTGAATTGGCCAAAAGGTATGTTCGTTAGCCACTTTTTGAAATGGTTGCTCCTGAAGTCCAGATAGCTGTTACTATCCACAGGTTTAAAAAAGGTTTTGGTGTGGATTTTCTGGTCGACATGGAAGATGGTAACATCCAGGAATTCCGCATTATTATTATCCCTGTCTAAACAGCGCGATCCAGGTCCCTTCCGACGCGCTCAGACTCCAGATAGCTGTTACTATCCACAGGTTTAAAAAAGGTTTTGGTGTGGATTTTCTGGTCGACATGGAAGATGGTAACATCCAGAAATTCCGCATTATTAGGTGTGATGTTAGAGGTAAATTCCAAACCCCACTCGTTGGTGTTTATATCTTTAATGAAGTCTAGAGCCTCTTTTTCATTCCCTTTCCAGATTATAAAAATGTCGTCTATATAACGTTTATAGACCACACAGTTGCTGAAGGATGGGTGGGTGAAGATGTTTGATTCCTCAAAGAGACCCACATACAAGTTCGCGTAACTGGGGGCAAATTTGCTCCCCATCGCTGTTCCTCTTTTCTGGATAAAAATCTGATCACAGAAGGAAAAGTAGTTGTGATTGAGGATAAATTCAATTGCCTTCAAAATAAAATTGCTTTGTATACTGGACATATTAGGATCTCGAGAGAGATATTGCGAGGTGGCATTTACCCCGAGGTTGTGAGGAATTACGGTATACAAAGAGGAGATGTCCATGGTGATGAAGAAATATGAGGCTACCCAAGGGACTGGAAGGATGTGTCTGATTAGGTCCGAGGTATCTAGGGTAAAGGAATTTAGATTTTTAACGTATTTTTGTAGGAATAAATCCACATAGTGGGACAAATTAGCTGTGAGAGAATTAATACCGGAGATAATTGGGCGTCCCGGTGGTTTGTTGGCATTTTTGTGTACCTTAGGTAAATAGTAAAAGGTAGCAGTTGCTGGTTCTTCAATTTTGAGGTATTGGAGCTCTTTCTTAGAGAGAACCCCTGATTTAAAGCCATCATCTAAAAGGGAATAAAGTTGAAGTTTGAACTGGTGTGTGGGGTTCTTATCTAGTTTGGAATAAAAAGCCGTGTCAGACAGCAAACGGAGAGATTCCTTGATGTAATCCGATTTATTTAGGAGGACTATCCCACCTCCCTTATCCGCGGGTTTAATGATGATTTCATTATTGGAGGATAGATCTTTGAGAGCCTTCCTTTCTTTGATTGTAAGATTGGTTTTATGGGTGTTTAGGTTCTGTGTACTAGACCCAAGATCTTTAAACTCGGAAGAAACTAGCATATAGAATGTTTCTATGTAGTTACCTTTATGGTGTGTGGGATAAAAGGTAGATCTTGGTTTCAGATCAGAATGAATGATGGGTATGGAATCGTGTGTATCTGATTTGGTGGTAGTGGTGGTATCTTCAGAAGCTTCCTGGTTCGGATTAACCATATTGAAATGCCTTTTTAGGGTCAGTTGTCGAATAAATCTGTTCAGATCCACAAACAGTTCAAAATCGTCCGAGGTCGATGAAGGGCAGAATGAAAGTCCTTTTTCTAAAGTACTAGTTTCTATTTCGTTTAAAACATATTTAGAGAGGTTAAAGATTTTCACTAAATTTGTAGATTTGGCCCTCTCAGTGTTGTTGAGTGGTAGAGAGGTGGATACTGAGAGGATGTCAGCATCTAAAATGGAATTAGGTGTGGTTGTTGGATTTACTTTGATCTCTTGAATTTTGGTGTCTCTACTAGAGATTCTTCCTCTGCGGATGGACTGTGTAGATCTGCGTTTGCCTCCTCTGCTTCCTCTCTTGCGGGATTTTTTCTTTTTATGCCTAAGGGGGCCGCCATGTGCACCGTTTCTTTTATAGAGAGATCCGGTGTATAGTGAAACGTTGGAGTCTTCTTCAGGACTTCTTGAGGAAGTCCTAAAAAAGACGAGCTTGACTCGTTAGTGGAAGGTGGATCCTGTGATGGATCTGGAGGAATCCCTCTGTTTTGGGAAGACACCCTAGGGGTGAAAAATAGAGTCTCACCTTGCGGACTATCGAGAGTCGGGCTAATATCATGTACAGTAAGTATGGATGTATTAGGTTCAATATATTTACCAGAGGGTAGGGTGGGTTTAGGCAGTTCAAAATCAAATGGGTAGTTTGGAGATGGATTGTGTGTCTGGGCTGTAGGTGCAAGTCTAGTGGTGAGAACCTTGGGTCTGGTAGACTGGTCGGTCTTAGTGGTTGGAAATGGAGCTATGGGTGCCTTATTGGAAGTGACGAATGTACGTCCTTGTATGTTAGTGGTGGAGGGAGAGTATCTTTGGTGTGTTTTATTGTGTGTTTTGGTGGGCCATTTTTTAGTGATTTGGTTCTTAGTCGTCTTGGTAGAGGGTAAGGAACGAGGGGGAAAAACTCCACCAGTGGGTTGTGTATTGTATGTATTGATAAACCTATTGTTACTAAGGTTAGTTTTACTATTCTTTGTCCAGAATTTTATGTTGCTGGATTTATAGTCAGTGCGGTCTCTGACAAGTTTGCCTGTTTTCTTATTGAGAATATCTTTTTCAAAAGATTCTATATCAATCTTAAGTTTATTATTAAGTTTCTGGTATAGTGGGTGTTGTGCATAGGTCATTAGCTTAGAGCTAATGGTATCAATGTTTTTAGTGGCGGTGTTAGTGAGAGACGATCTTTTCTCAAATAGGCATTTAATGAGTGTGAGGGAACAGTCATGGAGTAATGTATCCCAATTTTTCACAAAGTCCGGATCATTCTTGAAGGCTGGTTCTGGGCGGAGTCTAAGGCCTCTTGGATGATGTTTTCTCGCAAATATGTTTCAAGAAAAAGCCTGTCAAGGTGGTGTTGTGATTCTGTTTTTAAAGCTAATTCCAGATCGTGGAAAAGATCTGAAATTATCTTTTCATCAGAAGCTGTAAGTGTAACAGCGTGGTGGAAAGTGGTGGGCTTATCTGTTTTTAAGGTGGCATAGTCTTTGAAAATCCGTTCACGTTCTTGAAGCCTTAATTCTTTCTGGCTCATGTTGTGGATCGGATTCTTTTGTTCAGTCGTGTTGAGGTTTCTAGGGTTGGACGATGTCCAATTGGCGGTCAGCCTGAAGACTTCCGTTGAGAGTGAACCCGGAACAGCAGGAGCCGCCGGTATAGCTAGAAAAAAGAGAACAAAAAACAACAGCGGAAGAGGACGGCGCCTCGCGTACCGGAAAACAAAACTATATCTCCAACTTGATGGAATTCACACGATTTATTGATATAACATAAAGTCCAGTGGGTTCCGCGTTTCGGGGAGACCCCTTCGTCAGACCATACGGTAAATGATAATATAAAGAAAATAATAGATAATAAACATAAGTAATAAATAATATTAATAGTAAAATCAATTACAGTTATTTATGAACTCATCAGCAGTAAAAACAAAGGAACAGTACACACACTTAAATGTATAGATCTTGGATAACAGCAATGAATAATTAAATAATAATAAATAAACTAGATCGATAATAAATGAATAGCTGGTTTGTTGGATCAGAAGTAGGGGTTAGCAAGGTAAGGAGAAATAGATAGGAAGAATATTGTGAAACATATTGTATTTTGAAACATGATTGTATAGTTAGAAGTACAATATGAAACATAATTGCAGGCTTGACTGGTATTTGGAAATTGGTGATGGAGATGATAAGGTATGAAGATGAATGTAAGTAATTGGCGTGGGAGAAGACTAATTGAACTAATTGCTAATCAAATGATCGAATCTTGGTAAGTGATCGCGGTTAACCTGGTATGAGACAGAGTAGAAACGATGGTGACTGAAAGCTGAACACATTGTAAGTAATAATAATATGTCTGAGATACTTACGTGTGACGCTGTTTCCTGATGGGGGAGGTAAGTCGTGATGAAAAGCGCGCGGGAATCCCTTGGTTCTATATATACACCAGGACTCCGGCGCTTATGCGTCTGACATCGGGGATTTGGCGCATGCCACAATGCAACATGTTGCGATGTGTCTGAGCGCGTCAGAAGGACCTGGATCGCGCTATAATGCGAGAAGATATTAGTGGATGAAAATCGGAGATGTAGTGTGAGTACAAGATGGGGGAGAGAAGAGATGCAAGATAGAATTGAAATATAATGCATTTGAACAAATAAAACTCAGATAATGGTAGTCTGGACATTATAATAAAGGAACAGGTTATAAGAATGTAAATACAGTTAATTGGTTGGATGAGATAGCGTTACTAGCTGATTGTGCATAGAAACATACAATGGCATAGAAAGCATAGAGGATTAAAAAAAAAAAATATATATATATATAAAATAAAATAATTAATAAATAATAATGTTTTGATGATTGTATAAATGAATAAATATTAAAGAAGGACTAGCAATAGTAAAATTTAGCAATAGTAAGCTGAAGTGAATATCAATACATTACCATGTGTAACCACATGGTTACACGTAATAAGAACGCAAGATCAATGGAATGCATGTCTAAATTCATAAATATAAAAATAAAATAAATTTATACTTAACATTGCTGTATGATGAAAGGAATAAATAGTAATATATACATATATACATATATATGGTGTGTGTAATATTATAAATACCATTTGTACACGATATATATAGTCCCCTAACCGTGTGGTCTAAGCGGGACTAATGTAGTGGGTAAGTAGAATAAAGCGAGTTATTGGCAGATTGGGGAGGTGGGGTGAGAGGTGGAAAATGCGCACTAAAAAATGTTTTCGAGTTTCATTAAGACCGGATGGCAAGACAACTGTAGTTTGTAATACCAATACATTTCTCGTTTTTTTAGTTGGTTGAAACGTTGGGTGGTGGAAGTTGATGATTTGTTCGATGGGTGTTATGCTGAATTCTCTGTAGTTTTTTTTGGTGGGGGGGGCCGCATGTCGGGATATGCTATGAAGAAGAAAACCATTGTTGATGTTGCTGCGGTGTTTATTCATGCGTTCTCTCAACGGTTGGATGGTGCGGCCTATATATTGCAATTTGCATGTACATTCGATCAGATAAATTATAAAGCTGGAACTACAGTTGAGGAAACTTTATATCTCGAACTTTTCTCCAGTGGTGTTGGATTGGAAGGAGACCTTTTGTGGCAAATGGTTTCACATCACATAGCATTTACGAGTTATGCCCACATTTGAGCTACCTAGAACTAGAACCTTCGGAAAAAAATGATAGGACAGGTTTGACTGTTTAGAAGTACTATACGGTCTGGGTGCTAAGATGTTTTTTAGTGAGAGTCGTCTGAAGGTGATGGTTGGGTTAGATGAGAATGTTATTTTTTAGTATGGTCGGAGCAGTACATTCCAGTGCTTTTTAGGATTTGTTTAATTTTACTGCCATCGTTGAATAGGTGGTGATAAAATGGGCACCATTAAAGATCCCCGTCTTCCTGTGCTTGGCTTCAGGCAGATCTACTTGGCTTAAGACGCCGGCCTTGGCACAAGCTGAGGAGATGAGAGGAGGTGGGAAGCCTTTGGTTTGAAACCTGATCGTAGACCATGCTTTGAGTACTGTAATCTTCGTTGTGTGTGCAGTTGCGTCTTATCCTTTTGAATTGCTAAAAGGTATGTTCGTTAGCCACTTTTTGAAATGGTTACTTCTAAGTCCAGAAAGCTGTTACTATCAACAGGTTTAAAAAAGTTTTTGTATGAATTTTCTGGTCGACATGGAAGACGGTGACATCCAGGAAGTCAGCATTATTCGGTGTTATGTTAGAGGTAAATTCTAGACCCCACTCGTTGGTATTTATATCTTTAATGAAGTCTAGAGCCTCTTTTTCGTTCCCTTCCAAATTATGAAATGTCATCTATAATACGCTTATAAATCACACAGTTCTTGTGGTGGATGGGTGAAGATGTTCAATTCCTCAAAGAGACCTCCAACAAGTTGCGTAACGGGGGCAAATTTGCTCCCATCGCTGTTCCTCTTTTTCTGAATAAATCTGATCACAGAAGGAAAAGTATTGTGATTAATAATAATTCAATTGCCTTCAGGATGAAATTGCTTGTATGCTGGACATATTAGGATCTCTAGAGATATATTGGCGAGGTGGCGTGTATCCCGAGTGTTGTGGGAATTCCCGTATATGGGAGGAAAGTCCATAGTGATAAAAGGTATGAGGCTGCCAGGGACTGGAAAGATGTGTCTGATCATGTCCGAAGTGTCCAGGGTGAAGGATCCAGGTTTTAACGTATTTTTGTAGGAATATCCACTACTGAAGACAGGTGATGTAAGAGAATTGATGCCGTAGATAATGGGGCGTCCAGGTGGTTTGTTTGGCGTAACAAAAAACAACAGCGGAAGAGGACGGCGCCTCGCGTGATAACGTAAGGGTAGGTCAGTATCGATAGAGGTGAGAAGGTGGGTGCTCACCTGATGACCACTTGTTATTAAGCGGTATAAATAAATACAATCGGAGGGAAAGGAGGTCCTTAATTGTAAACCGAGGCTACTGCAGCTACTCTTACGCTCTTCCAAAGAACCGGTAACCAAAGGCACCGTGACGTAAATGATACAGGATTGCGCAAAAGGGGAGGGAGAGCCAACAGAGTGCGCTTGTTACAGTGTATGAGGTAACTACATCCTCATATATATCAGTGATATGTACAGTGTATGAGGTAACTACATCCTCATATATATCAGTGATATGTACAGTGTATGAGGTAACTAACCCCCATATATATCAGTGATATGTACAGTGTATGGGGTAACTACATCCTCATATATACCAGTGATATGTACAGTGTATGAGGTAACTACATCCTCATATATATCAGTGATTCCAGGTTGCTTGCATTCTTTGTTTGCTTAGCATAATATTCTGCTAAGTATAATAATATTCTGAGAAGTATGAAACTGCAGTTTGACATTGAATGGATATAACATCAAACTCTCCTCTCTTCCACAGGTATATATCTCTGATTGCTGAATCATTTTTCACCCATCTACTGTGTTCTCCCCCTTCCCCCGGACCACAGGAGCCTGTTCTCCGCCATACCTCGATCCGCTGCGCTGAGCACGGCTGCCGCTCGGGTCATCAGCAGGGGAGCCGGCCGTCTCCTGGGTGCCACGATCATGCCGCCGGGGGGCGGGGGAAGGTAATGGCTGGGCCCCCCGTGTCCCCGTCCCCTGCCGCACTGCTGGATTCCTCTGCGTCCTCCCTCCAGCCCCGGATGAGCGTCTCGAGGAGGAGGACGGAGGGTCCCTGCCGAGGCTCCTACGGCGACGGGGGGGGGACGGGGAGATACCTCCGGACTCATCCTGGTGGGAGGGCGAGATCTTTTGCTCCTCCGTAGCGGCTCCTCATCGGCCACTGGCGCCGCTGGAACCGCTGGAACCCCCGCCAGGTGCTGCTCGATCCACCCTGGCCCATGTTGCTGGATCGCTGCCTGAACTCGCCTCATAATATCCTGGACATCAGCCATAGCTGCAGGTGAGAAAAATTGTTCTTTTCTCCCCAGATTCCAGTGACAGACTGACACTACCTCGTGTCTGTATATTTACAAATATTCCCAAACCCTCCCCTGTACGTGACTGCTCCAGACTTACTGTAACATCTCCCCCTCCATCTCTGACCTTCACCTAACCCCATAGATAGCTCCAATTTAACCCCTTGTCATGGCGCTATTGCGTTACATTGCATTCACTTCATTGCTCCTTTATACCTCACACCATTATACAGGCTTTTAGTCATGTGTATAGGAGTATCTCATACACACAGGCTGCAGGGGGCACCAGCACCAGGAGTGTCATGGAGGAGCCATTACACTATTATACCTCACACCATTATACAGGCTGTTAGTCATGTGTATAGGAGTATCTCATACACACAGGCTGCAGGGGGCGCCAGCACCAGGAGTGTCACATCATTATACAGGCTGTCAGTCATGTGCATAGGAGTCTTAGTTCATCATATTCTATATAATACCTTTAAGTGTATTCATATTTTTTTCTATACTGCTTGCATAGAACAGCCCCTAGTATGTTCTACAATCTGGATGTATACTGGATCATCACAGAGCATTACGTTTTATGGAGCTGTTTCCATGTCTTATAGTTTGCTCGAAAATGATAAAATATTAAAGCCCTTGTTACAGGCATGAAACACTGTGACGCAATAAGCTCCTTGAACTATGCAATGATGTTCAGAATAAGTTAAAGTGAACTTGTCACTATGAAAATACAATGCATTTTTAAGCAGAATGTTATAGAGCAGGAGGAGCTGAGCACATGCCATATAGTCTCCTATCTGCAGGTGGCATGCTTTAGAGCAGGGGGAGATGAGCAGATGGCATACAGGGGCAGATTTACTTACCCGGTCATATCGCAATCCACGAGGTGCGTTCTCTGACGAGGATGAAGTCCGGCGCAAGTTTTCAAGATCGTGCGTCCATTTTCCTGCATCTGTCGCTTACCCGCTGAGGTCCGCCAGAGTTCACCTTCTTCTTCCCGGTGTATGTGCGTGCATTGTCTTGTAACACAATTTGAATTGTAAATCCCGCGCTTAGTCCGAATCAGTCAGGTTGTCCGTCGGCCACATCCCTGATTTGTGTCGCACGCAAGTCGGCGCGATTGTGCCAAAATCCGAGCGTGTGCGCCAAAAACCCCACTTAAATGCGGTGCAAATAGCTCGGAAATAGACGGGAAACCCGTTGAAAATGTGCCATGTGGACCCTTAGTAAATGAGCCCCATAGTGTCCAATTTGCAGGCTACATGATATAGTGCAGATGCTGCTGAGCGGATTGTCATCAGCAGTTGGCATATTATAGAGCAGGAGGAGCTGAACAAATGTCATATAGTCTCCTATCTGCAGACGGCATGCTTTAGAGCAGGAGGAGTTGAGCAGATGGCATATAGAGACCAATCTGCAGGCAGCATGTTATAGAGCAGAAGGAGCTAAGCAGATTGTACATAGTGTCCTATCTGCAGGCAGCATGTTATAGAGCAGGAGGAGCTGGGCAGATTGTACATAATGGGGCAGATTTACTTACCCGGTCCATTCGCGATCCAGCGGCACGTTCTGCGCGGAGGATTCGGGACTCCCGGCGATTCACTAAGGCAGCTCCTCCAACGTCCACCAGGTGTCACTGCTGCGCTGAAGTCCATCGTAATGCACTGAACCTCACCAAGCCGGGCCGGGTGCAGGTAAGCGCGTGTCAAGCGACACTATTTTTTAAAAAAATGCGCCGGTTTCTCCGAATCCGTCGGGTTTTCGTTCGGCCACACACCCCAATTTCCGTCACGTGCATGCCGGCGCCGATACGCCACAATCCGATCGCGTGCGCCAAAAACCAATTCAGGGAAAATCGTCGCAGAACGGAAAAATGACCCCCAATGTCCTGTCAGCAGGCGGCTTGTTATAGAGGAGAAGGAGCCGAGCAGATTGCACAGAGTCCTATCTGCAGGCGGCATGATGGAGGACTTAAACTGATTGCACTTATTGTTCTATTTGCAGTCATAGAACAGGGAAGCTTAGCAGATTATACACAATAATTGATATATGGTTTGGTGGAGAATGATTCAATATTGCTTATATATAACCAGTTCTATGACATGCTGTAAATAGGACTTGTAGATGTACAATCTGCTCAGCTCCTCCTGCTCTATATCTTACTTCTTACAGATGAGACAACTCTATGATATCTGCTCATATGCTCATACACTGCATTTTCATGGGACAGGTCTGTTTAAATATTTAAGAAACAATTAGACTTACCAGCAAAACTGACAAATCATCAGAAGTAGTCAAGCTCACCCTAACTTTGATGGAAGAGACAAAGAAATGTTCAGAATTAAGAATTCTTCACCCTGACAAATTCTGTGCATTTTTAATCCTAATGAAGATACATTTTATTTATTCATCCGAAACCATTGGTCTACACTTGGAGTCGCAGGAGGAGTCTGGTGTAAAAGAAATTTTGAGGAGAAAGGAGAATTTGGCAGCTGAAGACGCATCGTAATTCTGAACATTTCTTTCTTCTATCAGATTTTTCACAAACCAGGGAGTCATGGACTCCTTCCTAGAGACCTGGTATCGCTACTTTTTGAAAGCCTCCCGGTCTTCATATACATTCTGACATGCCAGAATGGGCCCCAGAAGGTTGGTCACTGCTTCCATGACCACCGGGTCTCAGGATATCATTGTCCTAAATCACCAGGAAATTTGTATTTATGGTGACTCAAATTTTTATGGTGACTCAAACTGTAACCCTTAACCAACCTCCTTGCACCCCTTCAAGCATGGCCTGGTGCCTCAGCCCGCTAGCGGCAGTATTCCTGTGAAGGCCGAGAAAAAGTGAGGCTCTCAAAAAGTAGCTGCCCTCCTGGAGCCCTGACTCGGCCTTGGGGGGATAGGGCTTCCACAACCTCCCTGTCACCAACACTTTTCACATTTCTCTCCCCAAATCCATATGCACACACATCTATAGATCTATTTTCTAACCCTTTGTTTTTAAAATATGGAGGAATTGGTAAGAAAGACATGGAAAATAATGGAAAATACCTCGCTGTATACATTGAGTGCTTTGAGACAGAACTGTAGGGACTCCTTGTGTTTGATCATAGGGTCTAGGAGTATGGATTTTTAGAGCCCCACCATACAAGATAATAAACTGCTGTCCTTAAGATAATAAACATATTGGGTAAAGAAACACAGAGTAAAAGCAGAAGAGATCTCTCCCTAATGCTCAGTGTGCTGAAGGTTATCGCAGTGAATATCTCATTACTCTGCAATCAGGTTAATCCGTTATTTTTAGACCGGTGCACACAGTTGTTGTCAATGAAATGTCTATTACCAGTATAGAAATACTAGTCTTAGAGATGTGTATATTTGACGGGATATAAGAAATAGTTAACCATTTGTTACCTTTCTAGTAGAGTTTAGGCTTTAGGGGGCAAACATTTCATGTATCACTATATTTATCAATTTAGGAGAAGCTAATGGGCCCATGGCCTCCCAATCCACTCACCATGTTTTATACTGCTCTATAGACATAATAAAGATAGGGAGCTCCAGATCTTAAATCCTAATCTTCATCCATGTGTGCCCTCCAGAGGAGCAGCTACCAGAGGGGTAAACAGAGAGGTGGCTCCGGGCCCTGGGACCTATAGCTGCTCCGCACTAATCCCGACTGCTGGAGAATGTAGAAGGGGAGGAGGGAAATCCACCATTTACATTTACAGCAGGAGAGGCTTCAATGCTTCTGGGGTTCACCCGAGGTCTGTGTATTTAATTGGGGGAGAGCAGCTGCAACCTGTCAGTGTCCCCTACAGGGGCGTAACTACAGGGGTAGCAGCCATAGCAGCTGCTATAGGACCCACAATGTCAGGGAGCCCAGGCAACTGGGGTATTGCATGTGAATATCCTAAATGTGATGTGTATATGCTCTAAGGATACATTCACACTGACGTATGGAGGACGTATATACGGCCGACGTATATATGGGCGATATACGTCCTCCATAGACGTCAATGGGCGCACGGCGCCCTACGGGAGCGGTACGGTGCAGCACACGTGTGGCTCCGTACCCGGAAAAAGATAGGACCTGTCTTATCTCTCTCCGTAGTACGGCGCCGTGTGCCATTACTTCCTATGGAGAGGGGCGGGGGTGAGCTGCGCTCACCTCCTCCTCCTCTCCCCGTACACTGCCGTTGCCCACTACAGTACGGGCGGGCAACGGCAGTGTGAATATAGCCTAAATGTGTATGCATATGTGATGTGTTTTTGCTGTATGTGATGTGTATATGATGCATGGATCCATGTGGTTATGTATTTATGTGCATATATATGGTGTATGTATATTTTAAGGCGTAAATGGGGCCCCATTCAGAAATCCACTATGGGGCCCTGCCTCTACTAGTTACGCCACTGGTCCCATACCAGCAGCTGCTTAAAGGGAAGAAGTATTTTATCTGCCCCCTCAATGTATTTACCCCCATGGCCGTCACCTTCACACACATCACCCCCACTGCCTCCATTATGACCACAGAGCACTCCTCTACCAGTGCCTGTAGCCCACTAATTGCCCCCCAGTGTCTGTTCCCCCATGTAACAACAGGTCTAATTGGTGAGAAAGATTACACTAGACGGAGAGCAGACGGGTGGCAGTGATTAGCCTACATGGATGACTGTATGATGGCAGTATCATAGACTATACTATAGTACCAAGAAACATGCTTTTGTGTTAAAATAAAAATCCCATCTTTCAGATCACAGGATTGTGGTTTCATGAGCTACAGAACCAGAGATATGGACAGGTAAAGACACAGCTGGGAATGCAAGTGTCAGAGAAAGCTCTAATTTCTGCCTTTTTTGTTTAACCGTACATATCTCTGCTCACCACAAAGCGGATAACTCCTGAAAGAATGTATCATTAATAGATCTTATCTTTTTATACATCATGTTTCTAAGTCATCATGAGTCTCAAAAGACCCCTGCAACTTCTAAGCCTGTCTCATCTTGTGTAAAATATGACTCTCCTCTGTTCATTTTAATATTATTTATAGGCAAATTGGTGAGATTTCATATAAAAGAGGGAATTGAAGAAGGGACATTTCATCTCCTACCTACCAGTGGTTTAGTGGGTTAAAAGCTGGTGACAGGTTCCCTTTAAATCTAACATAAACCTTTCATATAATTTTTGTTGTTCTTTTATGTGCGAGTGTTATTTTTCAATTTGAGTTGGGACAAAATCTCCTGACAAAATGTCCATTGAAATGTATTCTGCTGCCAGAAATCACTGTCTGATTGTGCAATGCAGGAGGCGGCCATCGCTTACGCTGAAGGACTGGGCACCTGCTGATGATAGTGACTCATAGGGGATCAGCCACAGTCCACAACACTGAAGAAGATCTATTAGAAATTTAGCCAGTTTATATTTTAAGAAACTTTTGTTGAGCAATGTGCCAAAAATAGCAATAGAATAATTTTTTTGTATCATTTAGTTTACAAGTTGCAGTTATCGTATAGATTAACAAGCTTGGATAATGACATTGTGACAAGTAGCGCACTCAGACACAGGGTGGTTATATCAACTTTACACAATTTAAAGGAAAAAGGATATAACGCTTATGAAGACTAACGTTTCCTTAGACATGTACCAAATATGTAGCTTAAAAGGCATTTATAGTCTGTTTGCAACCGGCTATATAGAACAGTCAGTAGGGTTACAAATGTTAGTACCACATGCATTTTGAACCTAACAGAGCGCAAAACCTTATACAGATAGTCCCCTACTTAAGAACGCCCGACTTACAGAAGACCCCTAGTTACAGATGGACCTCTCTGTTCACTGTGACCTCGGGTTAGGCTCTCTGGATGCTTTACTATAGTCCTAAAAAAACATTATTTACTATTGTCCTAAAAAAATTTTTTATCTGGATTTACAATTACAAAATATACAGTTTCGACTTACATACAAATTCAACTTAAGAATAAACCTATGGAACCTATACTGTACGTAACCCGGGGACTGCCTGTATATTGGCAATTGGGGCCGCCGTCATCAGAGGGGCAATAAAAAGTTAAACCGAAGTATGTAAAGGGAAGATGGGGGGGGGGGGGTAGATTAGGCATGGGTAGGTGGGTAGGTGAGATAAGTGAGATAAGTTGTGGGTTTTCCTCAAACACATGTGGGAGTTAGTTATCAGTATCAGCAAGAAGGTATATGCTGTGGAGGCTTTAAATTCCAACATAACATTATTTTTAATGAAGAAATATACTCTTGAAACATAAAATCACTAAGAATGTGTATTATTCAGTGCCACTATTACAGCAAAAGTGACAATAAAAAATATAATATTGTGTTTGAAGTATTTGTGGCTATATCCCTGCACAGTCTGGACACTGTGCAGGGGGATACTCTCACCTGATAACACCCACTTGTCTAAATTCTCAAAAATATTGTAGAAGGAATAACAAAGAGATACACATACATACAGTACCATATACACCCATGCAGCATATACACATACAGCAAATACACACATACATACATATAAAGACATACAGCATATGCAAACACATACATTATATACACACAACACACACACATATATCATACACTCAATACCCCAGATAGCTGCTGCTATGGCTGCTACCACTGTATGGAGCTGGGCTGGTAAACAAAGAAAGAACTTAACAGTCGCCAGAACATCACAATTTCTTCAGTCAGCTCATGCCCAAGGATATTAGGAGTCTAAACTAAAAATTTTATATTAGAGCCATGTCCTGGGAACATCTATCAGGAATGGAAATATGGAAAACCAAAAAAAAAATAATTCTTATGTCTGTAGCACTACTCCTCACTGTTGCTTTTTCTCACATGTGAAATAATATTTCAACAAACGTTCTCTTAGTTCTGCTGAATTCTTATTGTGTGAATGTCTTTTACATGACCAATTATTTATTGGTTTCATTTTATGGGAAACATTTACTAGGGCTTCTATGATAGAAAACTGGCGTAAAAGCCCTGAAGTGATTGCAATTGCTTGCGAAGCAACAGTAATTGCAAACATTTTTTCCCTTTATGCCAAGTCGGTGTAGAGGGGGTGTGCAGGGGGTACGGCATGTGGCTAAGTGTACCAGCACGGGTCATGCCTGCCCCACACCTACTTACTACCTAGACCAGTGATGGCAAACCTTTTAGACACCGAGTGCCCAAGCTACAACCAAAACCCACGAAGGAGAAAAAGTTTGGATTATCATTGTAGCTTCCTTCTAGGGTCCTGGGCTGCAAGAGGCCTTAAGTCCTGTCTGACGAACACTGTCCTTGCGTGATGGCAAGGGTACCCATAGAGATGGCTCTGAGTGCCACCACTGACCTAGACGTTCACCTTAAACATCCACATTTTTAGCTCAGTTACTTACAGCCGGGTCCTGCCAGGAAGGCAGGACCCGGCGAGAAGAGGAGCCGACAGCCTCGGGTCACTCGTCGGGACCCGGGGCAGCGGCAGGAGGGATCGGATCCCCCGGTAAGCACACCGGGGGTGTCCGATCCACGGGGGACACACTTGTGTAAGGGGTTAAACACCCGGGATCGGAGTTTTTCCGATCCCGGGTGTTAGTGCCGGATCTGGGCTGTGATATCACAGCCCGACACCGGCACTAAACTGACCCGGTGTCCCGAAATCTTCTTCTGACGCGGCGCCGTAGAAAGGCGTACGCGTCAGAAGAAGTACCCTTAATGACCGCCGTAAAAACCCGATAGGGTGGTCATTAAGGGGTTAAAATCAATTATGCTAATGAGCCAGAAAGGTCATCTGAAGTCCTTGTGTGTTGTAGTTACATAGGCTGTTAGTGTGAAGGAGCACTTCCCCCCTTCCACTGTTGCTGAGATTACAGGAAGTGCAGTTGGGGAGTCTGGCTCTTCTGGCCGGCTCTACAGGCTCTTGAACGGCTTCCTATGTAATTACATAGGGAATCGTTTTCAGGCAGCCAGTCACCCATTCCCACTTCACTTTTAAAATTTTGGGTTAAATGGGGCGCGGTCACATAAGAGGGTCGGGGCCAAGTAGTTTGTCAGCTCTCAGGGCGACAGATCAAGATAGAGATCCATGAGATTGCATATACACATGACAGGTCCGCCTTGAAACTAAAGTGCTCGGGAAACAACTGAAAAGTGCCACAGTTCTGTGGGTGGGATCAAAATAAGTAGGCGGGACCATGTGATGTGGGTGGATTTAGTACTTGTCCACCCAAACTTTGAGAGGTGTCTAATAAACATGTACAGCGCAAAAAATGACTTATCCAGCCCCCGTTGTAACAAAGCTTATTTTTAAAAAAAAAAAACTTCATATAAGCCTTATATCAAAAAAAAAAAACTACGACAATTCCCTCTACTATAAACAAAGAATGTAGCTACTATAATACTTCCCCCTATAAAATTAGTAGCATACAATCTTATTACTTTGTAGTGTACGTCAACCTGTATACTCATAATTGTACCCCCTGGCAATTTTTTTTTTTTTGGTCTCCTAGGACTCTTGTGTGTGTTTTATAAAATGTTTGATTGTCCAGAAGAACCCAGATTCAGAATAAATCTTAATTACAAAACACCTTTGCATAACTGTTCTAGCTTTTTTTTTTGGCCCTGGACTAAAGTAAGGTAAATTAACAAAACCTAGTTCCTATGTAACTAGGGTCGTCTGTAATCGGCGTGTGTTGTCTAAGTAGGGGAAACCGCCTGTACTGCCTTTTATATTCTTGTACACCGGGGTCATTTTCTAGTATATTCTGTACTAACTATTACTAATACCTGCACTTTAATTTCCAGATAGAATCACTATATACTGCCACCCTGTCCAGAATGTAACTGCTAACAATGACCTTTTATTTAAAAACTTTGCAATCCAAATATACAATGAATTCCCAATACAATCGTAACTAACTAAGCAAGTAAAAATGATTTCAAATGAATAATATAACAGACTCCACAATTGCTGCATATGGATGTTCCTTCCAGTATACATAGTAGCTGGGGTTGGGGATTCCGGTCCTTCCTTTAAGATGCCCTCAGACTATCTTTTTATGTTTACGTTTACACTGTTTGTCACGATCTCAAGGTCAGACTCCTTCTGTATGACCAGACAAAGCGTGGGGCAAGACCACATATGGTAGATGTGTCAGCCGACATTTAGTCACTCATTGGTGGCCAAAAGTATTGGCACCCTGCATTCTGTCAGATAAAACTTGTTTTCTTCTTCCAGAAAATGATTGTAATCACTACTTCTTTGTTATTAATATCTTCATTTAATCTTTCCTTGCATGCAATGGAGAAAAACACAAAATGAATGAAAAAGTCAATCATTGATCATTTTACCACAAAAACTCCAACAAATGGCCCGACACAAATATGGCACCCTCATCCTAAATACTTTGGTATCCCACAACCTTTATACAAAATAACTACGACAGACCTCTTCTGGTACCATCAATGGGGCAGATTTTTACTTACCAGGACCCATTCACGATCCCATTGGCCGCTTTCTCTGCCGTTGGATTCTGTCTTCCGTCGATTCACTAACTCAGTTCCCCTCCGCCTCACCAGTTGTTGCTGCTTGCGCTTAAGTCTGCCGAGTCCCCACTGGAGTGCACATTCCTATAACTTGGTGAATGTAATTCGTGTCCTGCGACACTTTTTTTTTTAAATTCGGGGCGGTTTCTCCGAATCCGTCCGGTTTTCCATTCTGGCCACTCTCCCCCTATTATCTGTCGCTCTGCCATTGCCGGGCGCCGTACGCCACAATCTGCCGCGTGCTCCAAAACCCTGGGCATACTAGGGAACCTCCACAAACGGGAAATATTCGGGTACACGTCAGAAAACGTGAATTGAATCGGGCCCTTAGTAATGACCCCCAATGAGTTTCTTCTTTCCCTTACAATGCTCTGCTGGAATTTGTAGCCCTTCTTCTTTGGCGAAACTGTCCATGTCCCTGAGATTTGAAGGGTGCATTCTCCAAACTGCCATTGTGAGATCTCCTCCACAGGTTTTCTATTGGATTCAGGTTCTTGACTTAGTGCCCACTTTAGAAGTCTCCAGTGCTGTCTTCTCTTCAATCCATTTTTAGTGTTTTTGAAGTGTGTTTTGGGTCATTGTCCTGGTGGAAGACCCATGACCTCTTGAAGGGAACCACCTTTCCCCACTGGGGCCTACTTATGCTGGCAAAAATTTTGTTGGTAGTCTTCCGACTTCAGACTGCCATTGCACACGTCAAGCAGTCCAGTGCCAGAGGTAGCAAAGTACCCCACAACATCAAGGGAAACCTCAGCCATGTTTGACTTTTTTCCCCGTTAAACCTATGTTGATGCCTTTTTCCGGCCCAAAACACTCTACTTTTGTCTCATCTCCCCGGAAAACATTTTCCCACACGTTTTATGCTTTCTCAGGTATATTGGGCACACTCCATCCAACCTGGCTTTTTTATGTTTCTTGCAAGAAGCTGGTCCTTCCTTGGTATCCAACCACACAGTCCCTTTTCATTCAGATGCTGACGGATTAGTACGGTTGACGCTGTTGTACGACTCGGACTGCAGTTCAGCTTGAACTTGTGTTGGATGTTGATTCGGTAGGTTTCTTTACCACAATCTTGGCGTGTGAATCTCTGAATCTCTTGGTCATTTTTTTTTTTTTTCCCTTCCACATCTAGGAGGGTTAGCCACATTACCATGGGCTTTAAAAACTTCTTGATGACACTGCACAGGTAGGACACACAGGAACATTCAGGTCTTCTTTTCTCCATGCATGACACACAAGGATTCAGGACAAGATTGTCAATTGTAATCCTTTCATGTCAAGCTGCTGCAAGTGGTGATTTAGTTGAATTGCCACTACCTGTGTTAAGTGGGCGCACAGGTAAGTTTACAAGTGCTGTTAATTCACAATTAGAGAAGCAATCAAATTATTTTGCAAACAGTGGCCAAACTTTTGCCCAACCCCCTTCTTTTGTGTTGTTCATTGAAGACAATTTAACAAAGATAATATACCAAAGACTTTCTGATTGCACTCATTTTTGAAAAAAAATAAGTATTATCTGACAGAATGGCAGGGGTGCCAATACTTTTTGGGCACCACTGTACAGAGGACCCTTACTCTATGCTGCTGCCAGATTTCTGGTTGGAAATGCGTATATCATACAGCAGCTGTGTGTATGGCTGCCCACTAATGTTGTAAATGTACGGAACTTGACAACACAACCACCTCCCAAATTGGGGGGACACACTAAATGATCCTCCAGCCACCAGCAGATGATGCTGCAATGTTCTCCAGGTCCTGCTTGCCCATTTTCCCTATGACCGAACCTATCTGGCCCTTCCTCTCTGCATTTGAGGTTTGCTCTAACAACAATTTTTTCTCCGTAAAATAACCAGCCAGTTTCACATCCATATTTGTTTTGGACCCCAAACAGACTCTCAGAAGATCATTTTATATCTGCTTCCTGCAGAGCTTCTAACATCCTCATATAAGATTTACATCTAATGAATCTTTCCAATTGATGGACTCCTTACCCATAAAACGTTACACGTGTACGGGCTGTCAAACCTCTAATAGGCCCCCCGACCGACCCACAGACCCAATACTTCTGTCTGATCTGGCTCTTAGACTGCACGCAAAAGCTTACCTCTGAGCTCTTACAAAATGAAACCGTTAATTATAGAAAAGCTCTGGACCATTGGCCATGGGAGAGACCACCTTGGTTATGGAGGACGGTAGCAACATGCCCCTGACAATATTGCTCTACTACTGCCCACAAAAAGTGGAAGAAGACATGATCACCTGTGGAAGTAAATGTTTCTGGCACAAGTGTACAACCGACACTGACAAAACAAGAAGATGGGGAAAACAGGTTGTTTAGAAGGTTCTCACCAGGCTGCCTCTCCGATACCATCAGCTTCCAGTGCCCCCAGCTCTCAACCTTCTGCTTTACCAACACGGCAAGCTTCTCATCCCAGTTTACTCTCGCTTTTCATCTACAGCTCCAAACAAATTCCCAGGAATCTTTAATTATCTTCTCCTCTACTGGTCCTGAGGGAACCGAAAACCCCATGTACATTTTTTCTCTTTTTTTTAAACTAGCTTTATTAGAGTCGCAATACACAATTGGTACATTTACAATCATAAATCATATATTGTTACATATTGCCGATGTTTCGACACAAGTAATTCGGACTCACCATTTTCAATATTGAAAGATAAATATACAGCCATTATCCTTGTACAACATACTTATCAGTTTTTGTTTTGAAGAAGAGACCCCATGTTCCATCACCCCCCCACCAGACAGAGCCTTGGCTCTTCTCATGTTAGGTTGAGTTAGACACCCTGGAGAAAGCGGGCATCTCCTGCTGTAGAGCCACACTGTCATTTCTAGAGGACTAAATACTATCTGCATAGGCACAGAACTATAACGTCGCAAACGTTACTCTGCAATGACAAATGGTAAAATCCTTATTACCAACATTTTCTTAAAAAGGGGTCTAACTGAAAGACATGTGGATAAGGGGCTGATGGGCCGCCTCATCTCACAAGCGCCGACAAGATTCCATAAAAAGGGTCCTCCATTGACCAATAACTCTAGTCTGGGCTCCTTGTCCCTTATAGAGGACCGTAGCCACTGGACAAACATAGAGGAAGTTCATACTCCAACAGCACTTTGTTCAGCAGGCCATGGTGGTACTCTATCAAAGGCTTTATTCTGGTCTACACTCACGGCCACTTATAGTAACCTGTCCAAACTGCTAGTTAACCACTTAATTTCTAATCAAGCCCAATCACAGGGCGGCAACTCAGTGCATTTAGGCCTGTAGAACATGCAAGACAATCTCCTGCAGTTCAAACCAGACCATCGTATGGGAGGAAAGTGTGGATTTGAGTGCCTTTGACGTGGCATGTTGTTGGTGTTTTTCAGAAGGGACTGGTCCTGAGTATTCAGAAACTGCTGATCTACTGGATTTTTCAATTTCATTCACCACAACCATCTCTAGGGTTACAGAGAATGTCCAAAAAATAGCATCCATGAGCGGTTCTCTGTGTGGCGGAAATGCTGTTGATGCCAGAGTCTGAGTAGGAAGGGCAGACTGGTTCAGCTGATAGAAGGTCAACAGTGACTCTAATCGCACCCGTTACAACCAAGGTAGGCAGGAAAGCACTCTGAACGCACAGTACGTGCGAACTTTGAGTCCGCAGGATGGCTTACAGCAACAGAAGACCACCCACGACGGTGCCCCTCTTCAGCTAAGAACAGAAATGAGGCTACAATTTGCACAAACAGCTCATCGAAATTGGACATGATAGAAAGATTGTAAAAAACTTGCCTAGGTCTGATGAAGTTCTCGAGTTTCTGCTGCGAACATTCGGATGGTAGGTCGAATTTGGTCGATCAACAACATGAAAGATTGATCCATCCCTGCCTGTATCAACGTTCAGGCTGCTGGTGTGGTGTCATGGTGTTGGGGAATTTTTCTTTTGCACTCTTTGGTCCACCTTGGTAACCCATTGAGCATGTTGCAACGCACACAGCCTACCTTGAGTATTGTTGCTGACCAGGCCATCCCTTTTGACCAAATGTACTAAAAACATCTGATGCTACTTTTCAGGCAGAGATAATCGCCCTGTCATAAAGTGGATAATCATTCAGACTGGTTCTTAACAGGACAATTAGGTCACTGACTCAAAATGGCCTCCACAGTCACCAGTACTATATCCATATAGCCTCTTTGGGGTGGTGGACGGAGATTCGCATCATGGAGTGTGCAGAGCCGATAAATCTGCGGGCAACTTTGATGCCATCATGTCATATAGATGGACCCAAACACGACATCTCTGAGGAAAGCTTCAGCACCTTGTTGAATCTAGCCAGAAGAATGAAGTCAGTTGAAGGCAAAAAGGGGGTGTCAACTCGTTACTAGCATGGTGTACCTATTAAATCGTTGCCGTTTATTAGCCGACAATATATGCCCCAACATGATTGCTGCTTGGAACTATGCCCCACTTCCCTAACGAGTCCCTATAGTCCAAACCTCTCATTCAACATGTCTGGTGTCAATATCAGCTCACTGCACCGTTGGGCGAGTCCCTCGACCGGAAAGTAAAATCTTGCCAGATTTTATAATCTGTA
Organism: Engystomops pustulosus; assembly: GCA_019512145.1. Lineage (NCBI taxonomy): Eukaryota > Metazoa > Chordata > Amphibia > Anura > Leptodactylidae > Engystomops > Engystomops pustulosus. Next base: position 130,977,833 of record CM033641.1, on the reverse strand, counting down.
TTAAGCAGAGACACTGGCCGCCGTTCTTTAGTCTTTTCAGGTTTCCCTTCTATAACAAGATAAACACGTACAAGATTTAGACTGGGACGGAAGAAGCTTCCCATCACAGAAACAGGCAATATAGACATTCGTCAGGTTCGGGAGCCAGCAAGTTTCCTGACTTTTTAGAGAATTCCTATTGAGGACCATCCAACCCCAGTCTCTTCTTGCTAATAAAGGATTCAATGCTACTCTTCCAACCTCATCTTCTGTTTTATTGGTTCAGCCATACTATACCCCTGCACTGGGTCGCACTATTCAGATCCTCTATTATTTTCACTGCTCCCCACAGCTGATAATCTCTGAAGAAATCTGTCATAATAATCCCCAATGAATCTTCTGAAAACTTCTCTGCTCGGACTGCTCCAGGCCCCTTCTAATCTAATAGGCTATCATCAGCTTCTACTGGGGGACCCCTTTCTTCTTACAGGCAACCATGGTCTGTTTGTGAGCCCCCAATATCGAACTGACTTTGCTACTTACTACTTTGAGGGATTTGAATGGCATTGTACGGCAGTTGTCTCATACTCTGCTTCACCTGACTGGACATTCCACTGTCCAGGTCTCAACCACTATCATTCTGCTTTACAGGCGTCTGAGCTGTAAACACGCTAGATGCAAGCAATATGGTCTTCATACTCTGTACATTATAAGTTGTGAATGGTTATATGCTCCTCGACTTTGAATTATAGAAGGGGTGTTTGTTTCAGTGTCCAGGTAAATTCCAGCATTATGGCAGGCCGGGGAAGATCTCCGGACCTCGTCTCCACCTGAATGTCCATGTTAGGTGACGAACCTCCACACCATCTTCCTTTCTAGACCAACGGACCAGAAGGATGGCCCATGTCTCCAGTCCTCTCTTTGCTGCATACACCTTACTCTTCAGGTAAGTCTCCTGTAAACGAGATGTCCGACCTAGGATGGCCTGCTGGCTGGCTACTGTCCTTACACTGTTCCCATTAACAGAGCGTATCCTCAGCCGCATCACTCAGGTCTGTAGGTGTTTTCAGCTTTCCTCTCCCCCTTCTGCTGTGACCATTCGTTTCCCCATCTTTTGATGGAAACTGGAGATGAAGGTTCATCTTATTCCGGAAGTTCCTCATCAGAGATTGTTTGATATCCGTTGTGCTGTGGTCCCTCTTCCTCTTCCTCTCCTATGGACAACGGTATTCTTCCTCTTCCACCACTTGTTCCTGGCCCCAGGATCAGCAGCTTCAGAAGTGTGGCAGCTGCTTTGGATCCGTTATGGACAGGAGGACTTGGATGTTTAGTGTGGTAGGAGCTGGACTTTTCGTGAACTCTGTACTGTGGTGCAGCCCTCTACAGATCAGACGGCCAGTCTCTGTTGCAAGAGGTTTCTGGCCTTTTGCTTTTATCCGCCCTTTACTCTCCTACAATCAGGAGTATTTGGACAGCTTTCTCCTGGCATCAGGCAGGGGTCTCTCCTGCAGGTTCACTAGACTCTGGCTGGATCTGCACTAGGTCACTGGTTCTTGGTTCAGTCCTTGCGACACGCAAACCACGCCAGGCAGTATCTTCCCTCTTCTGCACCAAATGCTGCTCCTTTTTGTTCCGTGGACTTTATCACCATCTGCTACCCCTGCCATTCTTGTCGCACAGTTGCCTCTTTTTCTCGGACACTGATGTCAGATGGGTGGACATCCGTCCGAAACTGTAGTCCATTTTATACCCCGAATTAAAAAAAAATAAAAACCTTTTCAAAGCCCAAGCAGTATATGTCGATCACCTTAATTTTGGGAAGCTCGGCGTCTTATACTTAACCGGACATTTCCATAACCAATCCTCTACAACTATGCTATCCTGGCACTAGCCAGTATAGTGCACCATAAACCCCAACCCCCGCTCCTCCGAATCTTCAATATCTCGCCACCTCAATAACACAAGGTGTAACAAGGTGAGCAGAGACACACCTTCTTCAAGATCTCCACAAATTAATGTATTGTCACTAAGGGCGGCCGTCTGTGTCTTCTTTCTAGTTTTCCTATCCTCAAGAGAGGACAGAGTATTCTGACATGTTACAGCCAAACAGGCAAACAGAATACACGAAAAATAGGGGAGAAAGGAGGTGCAATCAGAGGTCGACAGGCTTGGCAACCTCATATTTTTTAAGAGCACCTACCAACGAGGGCACAAGTACAAACCGCCACCACAAACAACACCCAATCAGAAATTTGTCCCAGCATCTACTTCCCCCTCAGAGATCACCCTTTCACAAAAGGGTCGCTCTTTTGTGCCAAGCTCAAATTCGCTAAATTTAATTTTTATAATAAGATCTCATCTGTTTATCAGACACATTAAGTGGAGAAATATTTTTCTATAGCAGAAGGATGAGCCAAAAAGAGAGCATAGATCTTGGGATACCAGTAGATTTCCTACCAGATGTTTGACGATTAGATGGTCGCCTCTGAGAACCCCAGGAGCTAACGGAAAGGGCCTTTTAACTCTGACCCGAAAGTAACAAATCCCCTCCGCTGATGGACATCCTCCTCGTCACCGATTGATGTTTTTTTGAGGCAAGTACGAAGACAGGCAGATCTATGAAAGCCCTTTTGTTTCCATTGAATGTTCAAAAGAGAAATGACGTCAAAAAAGAAATAAAAACCCTCACCATTAACCATCTGACCAAGGGGGTCAACAATAGTCGTGATAGAAAGTTCAGAGTCTCTGCCAGCAGTGCCTTGACCTACTGAAGGATAGGTCAGCCTATGAGCTCCTCTCGCGACATACCCTACCGCGAGATTTGTGAATGAATTAATCAATTCTGTCTTCAGGCCCAAAAATGATGGCATAATAGATGAGGTGAATATAAAATTTCTGTTACCATCTAACCCGTTATGGCCACTTTTTATGCCCTCGCCCAAGGTGCCTACGGGTCTAATCCCTTAGGTTTGCAATAGTGTGTTGGGTCCACAGACCTGACCAAATTTAGTTATTTATCTAGACAAAGCCTTCGCGCCTTTTGTCACACAACACACATGTGACAGCCCTACCCCTCATACACTAGGGATACACCGGACCTCCCTTCGACGCAAGGAGGGCATTTACTTACAACAATACACTATTCTGGCTAGTATGATGTTGATGCTCTGTACTCAGACACCATATTCTGTAGGGGCCTCACAGCTACCTCCCACTTTTTGCGTCAAGAAGGGACACATACCAGGGGCACAACCATTCATACATACTAAAACAAAATACTGGAATTTTGCTGAAAGAGAAATGTATTCCTCTTCAATGGTCTGTACTACCACCAGCTCTGGGCATGGCGATGTTTGTTGGCTTTGTGTCGCCAACGCTATGCCCCTTGCTCCTGTGCTGGTGGATGGACCTTTTTTTTTGCGGATGTCTTGAACGTGAAGTAGTGTGGCCAGTGACATCCTGGCTACGTCTACATGTGAGATATATTAATCGTGTGGAGTGGTACTGAGGGGACTTTCCATGAATTTGTTACAGGCCTCAAACAGAATCCATTGGCCTTATCTTTACCTTAAGACCCATAGGGAACGTATCTCGTTTCTTGATGTGACATTTCTAAATTCAGCTGATCATTGTAACAGATGTGTTGCATAGCAAACATCCATAATTCATTACGAAGGTGGGAAAGCAAGCCACCCATTTCCGCTTAAAGTAAGCGTTGCCATCCCACATGGCCCATATATGTATTAGACGCAACTGCTCCAGTGACCAGCTATTTAGAAAACAAGCTGATGACTTACGACTTAGTTTTCAGGAGCATGGTTCCTCCCGATTTGGTCCCAGGGATGCTATAAATTTTCTCTGCAAAAACATCATCTGACCTGTTGAACACCAAGAACGCCCAGAGGGTGATGGATACATAAGACTTTCAGATCTTGATAATTGTGCCCGCAAGCAGCACGAGACAATTGTAACCAAATAATGGGACATACCATACTATATATGGATCCGATATTAGGATGTTGTAGGACCCTCGCCCGTCGGTAACATATCGAAAGATAACTTCGAAATGTGTCAAGCTTTAAAGGATTGTCTTGTACATACCATTTTGTCCCAAATAAACCCAGTATCTGGCTGGAGCACATACCACACTATAGGACTGTATATCGCTGCATGCGTGTCATATCCTGACCCTTTAATTATGACCGCAATACATTTACTCCCAATGATGACATCTGAAAGTATATACATTCCTCACGTTTATCAATCAACTGTAAATCCAAGGTTGATTTACATGTCTGTTTGCGCTATGGAATTAAATATGTGGGCAAACGATTATGCAGTGTTCAGCAGACAATTGGTTTCCCCATCTCTCTGATATTAGAACCCATCATGATACCCACCCCCATAGCAAGACATGTAAACCTATCACATGGATGAGAACAAAAGTAATTCAATTCCATGGCATCACAGGGGTAATAGACCCATGCGTGGAGTAACTGGGATAAAAAAAACTGCTAGCAATATGAAGTCAAGTGCCCTAATTTGTAACATAGTATTTGGTCCCTACTAAACTCTGTTTTTTTATGTACTGTTCTCTCCATGGATGCACTTCGTTACAGCTGTCACATATGTCACCAATACGGAACGCACGGGGTACTACGACTGTTGACTCATGCATAGGGAAACCCGCAGGTGTTTCGATCCAGTCTGAGAATGTTCCGCCACCCCTTCCGGTAGCATCGCACCGAAGTTCACCACTGAATGGCGCAATGCGTCAGTAAGGACATGCGAACGCCAGCATAGATACCCGCACGCCCTAGTCACGGCTGTCATCGGAGGTACGGCCACTGCAATCCTCACTGTTGCTTTTCTCCTACACTTGTGAAACACCTATCCCCCCCGGGCATAACCTTGGCAATTCTGTAGCAGGCTGAGCTACTTTTGCTTTGTATCCCCTGAGACCCCGGAGAAACGGTTGGAAACGCGTTTTGTATTGAATTTTTTATCTGCCTGAAAAGCTCTGTTACCTCTTGGACACCAATGGACAGCATAGCCACAGGGCAATGTGGGAGCCTGCCGTTGTCTGGGCGGGAGCAACGGGGTGAGTAGGAGAAGTAAGACTAGGCCACTTCTCACATCGGGGGAACAGTTCCTGGGATCATCGCCATCGCATCAACTGAGCCATCACTTACCGCTGCTGCATGATTGGGTGAGTTGTCCTTTTTATTCCCTCTTTATCTGTGGTTTGTGACAATAGTCATTAATAATTGACACTTTTGTCTTCATATATTTCTTTTATAACATCGGGTCATTGTATTAGTTATTGACTTCATCATTTTGTCACATAGGACCTACAGGCCCGCGATATACTTGCCCTGGCGCCATCCTTGTATATGTTTATGAATACTAGCGGCTTTTTTGCTGAGCGGCGTCATTCAGTGTGTTTTGTCGTGATATCTGGATGTATACAACAATCTTTTATTTTGATCTAAATTCAAAGTTATATTTTAACATAGCCACATTTGCTTTTCTTTCTATATAATAAATATATTATATATTAATATACTATATATATATATATATATATAGATACATAAATTATACTATGTTCTCACCTTTCCGACCGTCCCCCCGCGCTCCACTACTTGATGCATTCCGGCATCATAATAGGTCCGTGTATGCCCGGAGGAAGCACAGACTATGACATCAGCTGCCTGTCAATGTCATAGTCTGTTTACCACTAACGCACCTGGACTGCATCAAGTGCGGAGCTGAGGGAGAGCGCCAGAAGAATACGAGTACATGGTTTATTATTTTTTAAACTCGAGGCCCCAGACCATTGGCCACTAGGGATTTTCCTCCCCAATGGGTTTACATGGCCAGCTGCTATCACACAGCCATTATCATTACTGTCCCTGCTACTATCATGCTCCCTCTCTCTCACCCTGGATAAAGGATCTATGTGCCTGTAGCGGGTAGCTTTACCCTCTCCTCACACTGTGCTGTGTTTCCCGCGGTCAAGAAGATTAAGGTTCGATCCAGGGGCAACCAAATTGGTGTACACCAGGACCTGAATAGAGACAGTTTTTTGGAAGGGTGTTATTTTTTTTTTTATGCCTGATACTTACGAATCTTGTGCTTTGTGTGAATACCCTTTAAAGCGTTCCAAAGTTTTCTCATTCATTATATCAGACCATGTCATTCCTGAAAAAGATTCTGGCAATTAGCTGAAAACAAGAGTCGGGATAGGGGTTAACCGTGTATTTACAGCATAGCATAGATTGATGTAACTAATATGCATTTACATTTTTAACGTAACACAATGTCAACTGGACAACATGTGAATACCGCCAGCATATACTCACCAGCGAAGACACTTTTGATCTGTTGTAATATAATACTTCCTTTTTTACAGTGCAACCAGATTTTGCAGCACTGGCAACAGAGTTTTTGCCAAATCGCCCCTTTCCACCATGGGCTCCCCAATCTAATCAACCTATCAGTATGTTTTGGAGTGTAGAGAAACCAGAAGACGTTTGGAAAACCCACGCAAACTCTTTTGCAGATTTTGCCGCTGGGACTTGACCCAGGTACCCAGCATGCAGGCTGTAATGCTAATCACTGAGCCAACTTGCGGCTCCCTAACACATTGCCTTGTTTCAAAAGTACATGTGTAAATCCCACCTCAACTTTGAACTGTAAATACCATATACTTTATATATATATAAAAAATGTCAGCAATTTTGTGTGTGTTTTTTTTTTTTTTGTAACTTCTATTCAGCGTTGCTGTTCCTGTTCCATCTGCAGAGTCCGTGTAATTTGAGGTTGTGGCAGTGTTGAGTAAGCAGTCGTTCCCGCCTGTGGAGAATATAGAAGTCTCATATAAAAAATGTACAATACGGTACCTAAGTTTTAAATATATTGTCACTTTTGAAAAAGGTACTTTAATATACCATTGTATGTACCATAATAATAATAATAATAATAATAAAAATAATAACATCTTTTATATGCTCATCAAATTCCGTAGGCTTTAGAAATCATAGGACACATACAAATATAATTTATATTAAATACAACATCATATGGAACAAAAGGAGTAGAACAAATGATTGAGGCCCTGCTCATCCAGAGATCACAGACTTACAGATTAAATAAATCATTAATAAATAAAAATTCTGCTGCTGTGAACCAGCATCAGCCGCCGCTTAATTTACAGGATCCAAGGTGCAAAAAAAGCTGCAGAGAAGCCTGTAGCTTGGTAGTATTGCTGTTTTGTTTTGCCGGACTTACTGAGTACGGATTAACTAATAGGACATTAGTTGATTAGTTAAGAGTGAGAGTTGACGTTTAATTTCAGTTAGCGATGCGATAGGCCTGCCTCAATGAGGGTTTTAAGAGCATGTTTGAAACTTTGGGGGTGGGTATTAGTCTGAGAGTCCCGGGGATGGGCATTCCCCCAGAGAAATTAGAGCAAACTCGGAGAAGTCCTGTAACGTGCATGAGAGGTTCCAATGCAGTTAGAGATTGAATCTAATACAGTAAAAACTGGGAGATCGAAGAGTCACGAGAAGGGCGATAGAATGATATGAGAGAAGAAGATAGGGAGGTGCAGCAATTATTCAGAGCTTTGTTGTGGATTAGGGTTATATTTAAAGTTAATACAGAGCAGATGGCAACAGTGAAGGTGATTGGCAGCAACTGGAGGCATCCTTGTAGGTCTGAATGACGAGCCTGGCTTCTTGCACTAAGAATAGATTGTAGAGGAGAGATTTAGTGATGTAAGACCCGATTAGTAGGGGGAGTACAGTAGTCTAGTCGAGAGTGATAAGCACAACAAGTAGCATTTTAGAAGTTTCAATCAATTGTCAGTATGGTCGGGTATTCTGGAGATGTTTCTGAGAAATGCATCCGGCAAGAGCGGGCAAGAGATTGAATATATGGTGAAAAGGAGTCCAGTCTAGTCCAGCACCACCCAAGAGTGGAACCTACTCCTGTGTGGCATAAGGGATCTTAGAAAGATTAGTTTCCAAGAAGAGATAGGACATGATGTTAGAGATGTGCAAGAGAGACCATTCACTGTTTTCTGGATTAGCAGGTGATGTTCTTGCAGTAGTATACAGCTGGTGTCATTAGCATAGAGATGATACTGAATCAATCTCTGCGTGATGGTTTGTCCAATGGGGTCAGCAAGAGTGAGAAGGATAAGAGGACCTAGGATGAGCCCTGATGAACTACAACCTAGAGGAAGATGAGAAGAGAAAGAATCCAGAAAAGGAGACACTGAAGTGCAGTCATAGAGATAGGGCAGAAACCATAGAGTGCATGTCCCTTTAGGCCAATGGAAAAACATCCTGGAGCAGCTGGTGGTCCACAGAGCGAACACGCTGATAGATCCATGAAGAATAGGAGGAGTGAATAAGTCCTTTGGATTTAGCAGGCGAGAGATCATTGGAGACTTTTGGTACTATAAGAGCAGTTTCAGGGAAGTTCGTAACGGGAAACCAGCTTAGGGGTCAAGGGGATTTAGATGAAGAGATATGCATGTTAGTTTGAATATACCAAGGCTTTCGCAGAGGAAGTTGAGATAAAGGATGTTATAAACCATTCCTGTAGTTAGTGGCATTTGGAATTGCCCCAGGTGAAGGTTTCTTTAGAAAAGGGAACAACAGCATGCTTGAAATAAATGTGGACAAAACAGAAGAGAGAAGAATGTTAAGATTTTAGTGAGGTGAAGAAGACTGCGGGGCGAAGACTGTACAAGAGGTGAGGGAATGAGGTCACTGATCTCGAGGAAAGGAGTAGGAGAGATGCCCCTGCAGCCGAGGCAGAAATAGAAAGAGATCGAACAAAAGATTCTGTGAGATTTATAAGAAGGTAATACTTGCTTCAGAGCCATAACACTGTGATAATTTTCCGAATGGTTACATAACGTATATTGTGTGTGAGTGTTGTAGAAATTGAGTGAAAATGTGAGGCATTCATTGGATAGTTTGGACTCTGGTGGGATAGATGGACGTAAGAAAGCAAAACAACCATAACAAACAAAATAAATGAATATTTTTATGACAGAAACTAATTGTCCTTGTGTTTTCTCTGCCATCTCACCTGGTCTCCTGCTTCGACTCAAACAATGTAACTACACGTCCTCATACTTGTCAGAATATTATCAACTCACCGAATATTATATAAGCAAACAAAGAATGCAAGCTCGTTTACTTACCACTAACTTTTATACCCAGATAAACAAGAACCAGGCCTCATTTAGCTCATACACAATAAATCTAGGATGACCTTAACACATGGTGATCAAGTTCTAAATAGAGAAAAAAAACCTCATTTGAGGGCATATATGAACTTAATCAGGTAGTGTCAAATGTTAGAGAAAAGAAACAGAGACAAATGCAATACTAAGGCCATTAACATATATATATAGATATATAAAATAAAATAATAAAATATACCATTGCAGAACGTGAGACTTGATTCAAAACAGGGTGACGGTTGAAATGGATTCACAAAATATTAAATCTAAGAACGCAAGAATAAAGCATCTAAGAAGCTAACTGTATTTGTCCATTCTTTATTTTTTTCCACATTTTTCAGGTTTTATACTCTATATTTCAGTTAACATGACAAACGTACTAAACTGCCTTATGTGTGCCATGTCTCCTGTCAGGTACTGGCTGGCAGACAATAAAATAAGGTTATTATGTGAAAAGTTGACACTCCTTGTATTCAAAATGTCAAATTCATTCTTGTTTTTTCCCACGTATCAAAGCTTTTTTTGAAATAAATTAATTCTGTTTTAGTTCTTTTTAGCAACTTTTTGGTGAGATTCATACCGTATATACCTCGTGTATAGAGCCGAGTTTTTCAGCACAGAAAAAAATGTGCTGAAAACGTCCCTCAGGCTTATCACGAGTCACAACGAGTTAAAAATATTAAAGAAATAATACGTATATACTCCCCCTCCGGTGGCCCCGATCTGCAGCGCTGCTGCTCCCGCGCCCCCGATATCCTCTTCTGGCGTCCCCCATGTCCTCTTCTGCAGCTGCCTGCCTCCCCTGAATGTCCGCCTCTTCTGGCTTCCCGCGCCTCTTCTCTGCACCCTGTCATCGCGCTGGGCAACCGCCATTGCTTGTCTCCCGGGCGCCGCTTAGACAGCATGCTAGGCCGCACGCCCGGGAAGACAGCAATTCGGGGCCAGCGCATGTTACCTAGACGGGCGTCGGGAAGCCAGAAGAGACCCCGCGGACATCGGGGGATGCAGCGCTGCAGATCGGGGACACCGGAGGGGAGTATATAAGTTTTATTATTTTTTTTAATGCTGGGCTTGGGCTGGATACTGCTGGGGGCAAGCTGGCAGTGCTTTAATACTACTGAGGCACGCTGGCAATGCTTGTATAACTACGGGGGCAAGCTGGGCATTGCTGTATACTACTGGGGGCAGCTGGTCAGTGCTGTAATAATACTGGATGCAAGCTGGGGCAGTGCTGTATACACTGGGGGCAAGCTGGGGGCAGTGCTGTAATACTACTGGGTGCAACTGGGCAGTTCTGTATACTAACTTGGGTGCAGTGCTTAGAGTACTGGGGGTCAGCTGGGGTTGGCTGTAATACTACTGGGGGCAAGCTTGGGCAGTTGCTGTATCTACTGGGTGCACGCTGGGCAGGCTGTATACGACTGTGGCAAGCTGGCAGGCTGTATACTACTGAGGCAAGCTAGGCATTGCTGTATAAGTCCTCTGGGGGCCAGCTGGGCAGTGCGATTACGGGGGGCAAGCTGGGCATTGCTGTATATTACTGGGGGCAGGCTGTATACTATAGGGGGCTGGCTGGCTATATACTGGGAGTACTGGGGTGGGGTCTGTGACCAATCATTTCCCACCCTCGGCTTATACGTTTCGAGTCAATAGGTTTGCCCAGTTTTTTGGGGTAAAATTAGGGGCCTCGGCGTAATACTCGGACGGGTAATACTCGGAGTAATAAATACGGTAAATATTATGTTGGATCAAATCCATTATCGGGTCAGGCACCCTACAAGCATGAGCACTGAGAAGAATGAAAGTGGGAGCCTGGAGAGGTTTTTTTTTTTTTTTTAATTTTGTCTGATCTGTAGGTCTAAGAAAGAGCAAAAAACTTACTGTAGCCACAAGGGGATTGCAAGTATTATGATATGCCCTGGGGGTTTCCACTATTAACCCCTTACCTTTGAAGTCTGACAAATGAAAAAAGGTGAAAATTTTCCCCAAAAAGTGCACATTTACCCCTATTTTTCTGAACGCACACCCTTGAGTTTTGGCAAGGTGTATAGTTGATGTATCGTAATACAAGTGGTGTAGTGAGCCTTTTTGGAACATACAGAAGGTTTCCAAATCTATTGCAATGGATGGGAAATTGCCATTATTTCTGTAAAGTTTGGTGGCCCGTTATGTTACCCCCTGTGAATGTTCAGTCTCTAATAAAGGAAATCATGTTTCCTGATGGGAAAAGTACCCAACATGTTATCCTCACGCTAGCCAGAAACTACAACAGGGCTCCAGATTATAAAGCACCATGTATATTACAGGCAGACTTGTAGAATTACAAAGGATGTGCGATTTTGGATAGGAAAATAGAAACCTAAAAAAAATAAAACCACCAATGACCATAGTTTGCAAACTCAAATCCCTCAAGGAAAAAACAAGTGGTAACGGGATTTATTTGACCTCAACATTTTTTTAGAACACCATATATAATCAGTATAAAGCCGACCTAGTTAACCACGGCCCCTATTTTATACCACCAAAAACTTGGAAATTATTGACTCGAGTATAAGCCAAAGTGGGAAATGCATTGGTCACAGGCCTCCAACAACCAGTATATAGCCACAACCCCATTAGATAAGCCATCCCCGGGTATAAAACCAGCCCTCCCCCTTTTACTATACACCAAGCCTCCCTCTCTATTACCACCCCCTTTAGTAAGCCAGCTAGCCCCCTTTCGCATCTCAGCCACCCCCTTATCAGCCAGTCCTTTCAGTAAGCATCTCCCCTTTAGTATCCACGAGCCCCCATTTCCCTTGCACTTAAAACAAATAAACTTCATACCACCTCGGTGGTCCCCAATGCTTGGCATGGCTCCCCGATGCTCCCATCCCTGCGGCTCCTCTTCTGTCTTCTCTCTGCGTAAACAGCCGGTTGAGACGTAGGCCATGCACTCATCGGCCGGCACATACTATGACATCATCAGTGGCCACATCCATATTGTGGCGCTGGCCGGCCATGGGGAACAGACATCACTGAGAAAGACTAAGAGAAGCCGCGACGAGCATTTGGGCGCTGGAAGGTAGGTATGTAAGTTTTTTTTTTAATGCCCGGGTATAAGAAGTGAGGTTTTATACATGAGTATATATGGATTCCTCTTACTAAAATTAATTCACAACAAAGGTTGGACTTAAATTTGAATGCGTTGGCGTATAAGCCTAGTAGAATTTAGTAGGGGACCTACTACCTGTGTCACTCTGGCGTTCCTCTCGCAGGTCTCTTATAGTTTTGAGGTTCCTAAAACACCAGCTTGGGAACCAGACTCTTTTATCTAAGTCCCTCTTTTAGAGTCAGAACTAAGAGTTCTCCGTATGGAGATTTGCCAACGTAAGGCTGCCTTATAGCGTGTAAGAGACTTTGAAGCCCCCTTCACACCTAAATATAGACTACAATAAATCTAATAACATATTTTGGATTAACAAACCATTATATCTCATTCCAGAAGGAACAGATTCCCAACTGTAGACATTGCTGTCAACATTTTCAACCTGTTGGGGTCCCACATTATAGCATAGGAAATGGTTGGCTGTGTGAGAGCTTAAGCATTGAGTTAACAATAAACCCATCCCGTGAATTTAGTGGGCAGTGGTTGTGGTCCCTTGAATAAGGGGTGAGGGTGCTGAGTCCCCCCCCCCAGAACCGTGGTCAGTAGAAGAATCTCTTTTTCCTTATACTTGACGCAACACCATGTTGCTGATTACTGAGTGAATTGACGTAACCACTTTCTAAGTGGTTTGCCAAACAAGGGATCAGTGACACCTCTCTGCTATTGCGTACAGTGCCACACACTACCAGAACCCCGGAACTGAGGGCTAGAAATAGTAGAATGCTGCATAAAAAGTTAGCGCCATATGGTGGTACCCCTTCTCCAGCATAGTATGGCACAGATCAGTCAGAGGATCTGGGAGAATGGCTGATGCCACCAGACATGGCCCCTTCCACTGCAGCAATTTTCGTCATGTTGTTGCTCCCATTAACCCCTGTGATGCCCATTAAGATGAATATTGCTCTGAGAAGCGACCAGCCAATATCTGCACACATGGACCTGGAGGCATGAAACCACTTTCCTGATCCCTGTGTCTACAGACATGTGTGATGGCATTACTGAACACTCATAAGTAAAAATTGCTGCTATTTGGCTGGTCACTACATTGATCAAGCCAATAGCAGCGATCAAATCTGGGGGGGGGTGGTGGGGGGGGGGCGACGAGACCCCCTGCTGCTCATGGGCAAGATGATGGCGTCAGGTACATCCCCATCTTGCACGATTATGTGTCTAAATAGTGGTTGGTGTTGTTTATTATTTCTTTAGGAAATTAGACATAATAGGGTTGATTTTTATGTGAGACAAGATGCAATTTTCAAAAAAACTTCATTTAGGCTATTCTTGTAATCTGTGTCACTATATAAGAATTATTTTACTATTATTCATAGTGAAACACTAGCAATAATAGAAAATTGGCATTTGTTGAAGGATCGCCATTTTGCAGCTGCAGAACTGTAGTTGTTGGTTGACATAGCTGGTAAGGTGCCTTATTTTTTTGTTGTGACAAATTGGTACTATTGTACTATTTTAGTTCTTGTAACTTTTTCCATCACTTTGTCAAAACCTTTTCTGTCAAGCAATTGTTATGAACACTTTAATTTTTTGTTTTTTTTTCAGTTTTTTTTTCTAAGCGTTCTAGAGCGTTTCCAATCATTATTTGATTTATTGTACAGATTGTTACAGATGCGGCAATCCAAATATGTGGCTTTTTTGGTGATTTAAGTGTTTTTTTCTACTATTAATTTAGTTTTGTATACAAATGGTGGTCATTTAGGTGGCGTTCACGTTCTTTTTTTATTTAATTTTGTTTGAAAAACTTTATTGTTTACATTTTTCTTTCCTGTCCTTGTTTTTATTATAGTAATAATAATTTTAATAGTTACCTCTTGCCTTATTGGGGGAGTCGGGGACGACTGAGGTAGCGGGCAAATAAAGAAATTACCTTTAGCCTTGTTACTGCTGACAACAGAAGTCAGTATATTGTGGGGGGGGGGTCAAATTACACCTTTGTGGGGCAATCTTTAATATGCCAGAGCTGTATAAAATGTAGGAAGTTGATCGGGAAAAAGTATTATTTCTTTGGAGCAACTGGGTGTAACTGGGGAACTACCTTCATTCATTTAGGTTGAGAATGGTTTCTCAAGGATGGGACTTTTACTTACGTAGGTATTGTGCACTCTCTCTTCGCCATAGAAGTGAAAAATCAGGACGTCTTTAGGTGGAGGGGAGTAGAACTTTCACAAATATATTGGATTAGGCGGGATTCCACAAAAATTGTAGGCTAGGGGTATTTGGTTTTTTGCTTTGGATATAATTTGATCAAGAATTCTGTCACATTAGTCAACTTAATGGACAAATCAGATTGGAGTGATCACTACAGAACAGTGGGAGATTTCCAATAATGTTTTGAGCACTATAACTTAAATCACAGTGTACACAATAATATTTTATATAGGACTTATTTTTCAAATTTCACATATTTAATGTTTAATGATTGGGTTAAGGGAAAACTCTAGATTATATGAGTTACTAATAGAGCTATGCCGATGTCCTACTGTTCTTTGGGATTGTCCGGTGGATAGGAATAATTGCAGAGATACTTGATCATAATTGAGCCCGGGTCGGTTGCTCTCTCTACCACGTTCTAGTTGTGGGGCCCTTGTCTTTTTGGGTTTGATCCTCTCATATAGGATCGATATCTAAACGAGACCTGGTCTTAAGTCTGTTTTCTGGCAAGGTTTGTGTTGATTAACAACTTGGAAAGAATGTTTGAAGGTCTCCAGCGGTAAGGGATTGCAAAATTTAGTAGAGCGTATTAGGTCATATGAGTGTGCTTATACAACGCGCTATAGAGGGATAGGAACTGAAAACGATTTGTGGGACCAATGGAATTTTGACAATTTAGGAAAATGTAAGAATTTTTTTTTCTGTGCTGACATCTCCAGCATGGCTCTGAAGGGTGGAGAGGATGGTTCTGAGAAGGTGTTGTATTTTTTAATATTTTGATGCTTTATGTAATTTCATCAAAGTGTTTATATAGGAAGATATGTTTGTGTATGATATGTCTTTTTTCTATCTTGTTCATGTTTCTTCTGTAATGTAAAGTTTTAAAAGATTTTTAAAAATATAATAATACTTTTTCTCTTCTCAAGGTGACTTGCGGTTGGTGAAAAGCAATCTATCACTGATCTTCTTGCGCATGTCCAGCAGATACAGAAGGGGTCCTTGCCGATCAGCGGATCGGACAACCCCTGGTAGTTGCGCAAGGGGGTCCGGATCCCATGAGAAGCCAGTTGGTATAACTGCATTCACAATCCCAAGCAATGCTCCACGTAAAGAAAACAAAAATCTAAAAAAAAAACAATTTTCACAAAAATAATGCCCTCAATTATCTCTGTACGAAAAATACAACGTGATGCCTCAGAAAAGCTGTGTTTAACTAAACCAATAGATTTTCTCCAGTATTGGTGGGGCGAGAAAAACTTGAGGCAAGATAGGAAAACTATATAAATGGGAGAGAAACCAAGAATAACTATAAAATGTTATTTTTCTCTACGGTGAAAGACCAAACCAAAGTTTTAATTCCACAATAAAAATTGACGAATTGCTCCACCATACAATAGTTAATAACATCTATGAATAAGCCTATAGACCCCCCCCCCAAAAGATCTGTCCCATGTGCAGCACATCCCAACAAAAAAGATAAGCCATAATAATGTTTGCATAATCCAACAATTAAATTTACATTGTCAATGTGATAATACCAATCTGCTCTAACTTGCAATGTTTTTCATTCATGCACAGCTGCGTGCCCTTACACAGTTTCACCCTCAACATAGGGGTGATTGTTTTCGCTGGAAATTGTTAACCACCAGCCTATGCATCATTACTCCATGTGAAAGTATACTTTTTGGCCTAAACTGAACATATGTTCCCCCCAAAATTACATGTTAAATGCACTTACTTTTGTTTTAAAAACCCATGTGAACACCCTTGAAAGGGTTACAACTCCGTAAAAGTGTTGTTTTACATAGATGAAGATGTTCCTTTTCTATACTGGTTATTAATAGTGTTTTTCGTATTATTTAACCTCTCAGAGTCCTTGAAGACTGAGGTCCCCAAATTATTATTCTTGATATTAAATGAAAATTACAAAATCGAACTTAAATTATAAGCCAAGTAATAACATCCTAGAAAAATCCCTATCCATGAAACCCATACCAAATAGGCAGACATTCCAGATCATATTAGTTATCCAGCTGTGTGAGAGTTATTTTTCTGCATAACAAGTTTAACTTCTCATGACATTATTTATCTGCGTTTACCGGACAACCGAAAAATCCAACATCTGGTGAATTGGGCAAAAAAAACGCAATTTGGTCACTTTCTTGTCGGCCGGCGCTCAAATAACCACATCCAACTTTTATTCTTTTGTCCGGTATGATCATTGTGATATTAATTTATAAAGGTTTTGTTGTTAATATACATTTTTAAAAAAACACAATGTGTGCAGAAAAAATAAAAATTTTGTCTTTCTGAAGCTAATACTTTTCAATACTTCGGTGATGGAACTGGTGCAAAGTGTTATTTTTTTGCGAATGCGTGATGTTTACATTTTGAGGATGTGTGCATCTTTGATACTGTTTATTACATTTTTTTGTGATGTAATAGGTGTTAAAGTGTGTTTCAAGGTATTTGGGAGCTTTTTTTGTAATGGCTTCACAGCCGTGCACGAGACGCAGCGATACCTAACAGGTTCGTGATTTTTACTGTTTATACTGTTTTAGTGTCCATTCTAGGCAAAAGGTGGTGATTTGATTTTTAAGTTTTTTTAACATTTTTTATAATTAAACTGTGACACACTTTGTTATACTGTTTTTTAACATTACGTGCAGAGCTGAGAGGATAATGGAACATGTGAACGGCAGCGACACATATAATTCACACATTGAAGCACCTGGGCTGTTGTAGAGCCATGGCCTTGGCTAAAAGTACATGCTTAAATCCCACCTCAACTGTGACTTTAAATTCCATATTAAATGAAAATGTCTGCAATTTTGTGGCGCTTTTGTTTTTATTAAAAACTTACTATTCGCGTTTCTGTCCTGTCCCTGTTGCAGAGTTGTTGATTGGATGTGTTTGGCAGTTGTGTGATAGCATTTGTTCTGCCTGTGAGAAATATATAAGTCTCATATAAAAAAAAAAATGCTACATAACTAAAAATGTTTATAATATCATTTTCAATTAGGTACTTTTCAAATATAGTATGTTGTGTCATCCATAAAAATAATAAAATAAATGTTTTCCTTTATTCGATAGAAAATTGACACTTAACTGTGGCCAAATCCATGTCCGTCTTTCCACCATTTTAAATCAATGTACCTGGTCTGTAAATCACTGGCAAACGGACCAACACGATCAACTTTAACTTTTATTAAGACACTGGGTAAAATTGGGAACAGCCAATATAAAAGATGTAGCCTCATAATGTAGTTTATTGAATGGCTTTACCACAAGTGGAACAAAATTAGCTAGATCCCTAATCTACACTGGTGTCATTCATGTGTCGCACTTGCACCTATTGAAACATGATAGGTTATGCTCTTGGAACTTATACAACGAAAGTAAAGATGCGAACCTGTATTTCTAATAGCCTCAAATTAGGACTGATACTCGTGTGCACTTCACACCTATACCCTGTACTTAAATCCGCTTTTCTAGAGATACGGAATATACTAATTTTCATATGTCAAAACTGAATAGAGCATTAATGAATACTTCCTTGTAAATCTGGCAAGAGTGCAAAGGTAGTACGGTGCGCGACTGCTCAATCGATATGTACAGCCGTTTAATTCCGTGTCACACTTTCGGAACCACCTCCGAACAGCAGATATGATAGGTTAGAAAACCAACAGATATACACATCATCATCCCCCTTCAATGCACACGTTACACTTTCTTTTAGCGTCCATTCAGTTGGTCAGGCATCTCAGATTTACGTAATGTACACATGCATTCGTTTTTGTCTGCATCAACTCTGTCTATCTAATCACATGCACACTTGATTCTAGCACATTATCAAAGTCAGCCTCAACGCGTTCATTTTTTCACCCGGGTTTTTCGGGTCTCAGGAGAGCTAAAGACAATGTAGTCTATGAATGGACTAGCTAACAGAAAATAATAACAAACGCCATCCTAATGGTGGGCGCCGGCGATATAATGGTCAGCCGACTAGCGGTGCCAGGACCTCCATATTTAAAGGAGGCGATATCGTCCCTCCTCCCCCCCCCCCCCCCCCCCGCGCTGGCACGCCTCCGCAGGAGTGCCATTGGCCATTCGTTTGGGCTGAGCAGCCAATGACTTGGGAGCTGGGCTGGGCTCTGTCAAGGTATGCCGTCATGTAACAGCATCATTTGTGGAAAGGCGGGGTGACCAAAGGTAAGTAACGTACCTCGAACCATACGTTTGCTCCAGAGTATATATATACTGAAAGACGATTCCGGACAGTTAGCCGGATATTCCCGCACCTTGCTGCCACACACAGTTGCTGTATGGCAGTAGGGGTTGCGCAGTACTTTGAAACTGATATGTTTGTCATGTTTTGGCGGCACCGTACCACTAGGCGTGACCTGAGATATCAAGTGGAATCAGAATTCACTCAATGGAATACATGAATACGCCGTGGGTAATGTTACCAAAGCACCTATAATAGCCAGCAATAGATAAATGGCCATTTTTATGGTCACATCGGTGGACGGAGTCTTTGAGGAAAAAAAAAAAAAAGAAAAAACAGTGGAGGTTCAAATGGATATACAATTCAGACCCACCAACATATATCGCAACCAGTGAGTTTGGCTATCTATGACTAGGATTTACTTTCTGTGATACATACCTGGTCTGAAGCATTTTTTTTTTTAAATTGAATAAATTCGGTTCTTTGAGTTCGAGTTATCTAGTATCTAAGGCTGGAAAAAATTCAATCCATCAGTCCACCTTTAAGAATTTAATAAATGTTTTATCCCCCCTAACCCTTATCTTTTTTCTCTCCCACCGAAGGCATCCAGGCTTGACATGTTACATATAGCCCCCATAAACACCGCCTGCGCGCAGAGAAGTTCCACAGTCTCCACTTCGCTACTAAGTAAAGACCTTGTCTATGTTGATGGTAAAATCGCCTCTCTTCTAGGCGTAGAGATGCCCCCTTGCCTGGTCATCAGGCCTAGGTATAAACAAGACTTTGGAAGATCCTTGTACTGTCCGTTCAGGTATTTGTTACATTGTTAATGAGGTCTCCCCTCAGTCGTCTTTTTTCTAAACTGAATACTCCAAATTTAATCTGTCAGTGAGTTCTAGTTCCCCCTTGCCCTAAAATTGCTCTCCTCTCACCGTTCTCAACTCTACTATATCCTTTATATACAACTGGGTGCCCAAACTGTACACAATCTTCCATGTTTGGTCTGACCATGGGATTTGTATAAGGCAAACTATGTCTTTATCATCTGAGAATCTGTCTTCCCTCTGCTTGATACATCCCATATTTTATTTACCCCCCGCTTTGCAGCTACCGCCTGGCTCTGTGTCACTAAAATTACGTTTACCATCCACCAATACCCCCAAGTCCTTTTCAGCTCCAGTGTTTACCTAAGTAATTGACTTTAGAAACATATTATACTTTTGTTTTCATGCCAAAGTTGCCTACGTTAACATTTACTGGATCAATTAAACCTCATCAACCATTTCTCTGTCCCCCTCCTCAAGCTTCTCCACAAATACCCTCTGTATGCTAAACATCGACCTCAGTTTTAGTACTTTACACAGCTTTAGTATCATCTGGCAAATATTGAAACTTGACTGTGTAACCCACTACATAAAGTGTCATTAATAAAATATTAAAAAGAAGTGGCCCCATAACTGCACCCTTGGGCACTCCACTGTAACATCAACCAATCTGAGTGCCATTCAATTGACACCTTTGTTTTCTATCAACTAACGCCAATTTACTTCCCAAATACACGAATTTTCCCTATTTCCCAGCAGTCCTCATTTATATACCAACCTTTCGATTTGGCTACTTTTGTCAAATGCCTTTGAAAATACAGATATACAACATCCACACGTCTCCCAGATCCAGTCTTGAATTACTCTCTCGAGAAACCAATCAGATAGTCTGACAGGCCGATCTCTCATAACCCTGCTACTCGGGTTATAGGTTGTCACACCTGAGATACTCCAGGTATTCCATCCTATAAACGCCTCAAATATTTTCCCCACCACAAGCAGTTAGAAGACGCACAGGTCTGAGTTGCCAGATCGCATTTGTCCTTTTTTGTATATTGGTACCACTTTGCTATGCGGCGTCTGTGGAACATAACCCAGTCCCTCAGTGATCTTCAAATATTAAAACATACGGTCTGTCTATCACGTACATAATTCGATGCAGAACCCGGGGTGTAGCCATCTGCCCCGGTGATTTATCTATCTTAGTGGTTGCGAGAACGGCGCCGTACCTCTTCCTGTAAACTGTTGACATTCCAAAAGAATTGTACAGTTTCCTCATTGTGTCTTCCACCAGGGGATTTTTCCTGGCGTAAAGACAGTTGAGAAGTATGGCCCTTCCTCGATCCCTTCCACCATGACCCCCATGTTATTTCTCTAAGGGGACCCACGCTCTCTGTTCTTAGAGTTTTCTTATCATTTAATACTTGAAACATAATTTGGGATATTTTTGCTCTCCCTGGCATATTTCTCCTAGTCGTCTATGTTTTGCTGCCTTTATGCTGCTTTTTACAGGATTTATTTTTATCTCTATAATCCGTATGCCCTTTCATCTCTACCTTCACGTTTTAGTACCTTAAACGCTTTATCTTCTCTCGCTTATTGCTTTCCTTAGTCCCTTCCACGCGCTCATACCACACCCATATTGTGCGCATGCGGCCAGTTTTTCCGCTATCGTCGCACAAGCGCCGGTGTCCCTCGTGAGTATATATACCAAGGGATTCCCCGCGCGCTTTCACACACGCTCACTCGTCTCGGCCAGGAACTCAGCGTTCCACGTAAGTGCTTTAGAAACTACCGGCTTCTACGTTACAGCTACCACGTAGTTTTGTTTACCTTACTCTGTCTGACCCAGTTAAACCGCGATCATGTAAATGGTCTAATTAGACTTTCTCACGCCAATTACCTACTTTCGTTTTCCACCTCATCATTCTATTACCATTTGATTACCATATAAGCTCCTAATTATCACTGAGAAAACAGAGTTTTGGATTCAATTCGACTGGAAGACAGAGATATAACAAAACAACTTACATTTCTGTGACTACAGCAAGATTTTAAGGCTGTGGAGGATGACCTAAATAAAAAATTTCAGCTATAGAAAATAGCATAATAAAACCAAGAAAGGAAATTTGATCAGATCTCTTGATCTAAGATAAACGAGGTTATCATGAAATTACATCGTAAAGAGAGGAATCTCTACCCCGGAAATTCCATCCTTAAAAATAAACATAGGATACGTGCAAATATAAAAAGGACGGTCCACCACCCCCATTGAGTTTTCTCAGAAAAACAAAATGAGTGACTCCCATACCAGTTTCTTATCATCCCCTCAGATGATGCCTCAGACTTTCCAGCAACTCAGAGATACCCCTCAAAAACGGCAGAGAGTGGGGAACACAAAGGTCCCGGCAAAAAATAGCAAGATGAAAGACTCGTCAAGGAGCCACGCATATCAGCTCTAGCATTTCCTCATTTATCAACTTGTCCAGCTTCATTATTACGGAAACAAACAAAAATACTTAATAGGGACCAATTTTCGTCCATCAGTAGCTTTGAGTCTCTACAGGCTACATAGACTGAATAATTTGTTCGGAGATCTCACGGTAAAATTACATTTTTCAGAGAGGGGTGAGGAACAGATCTAGTCCACTCTCTTCTACACGGATGATGGCCCGCAGCGCCCTCAATTTGGGTTTGATTCCCCTTCGCGAGATTTAATAGGACCAGGCGGTGATCCTCAGTCCTCAGCAAGTTTGGAGGGAATCCAGGGAGTAGAGAACAGACCTAAAAAAAATTTTCTAATACAGCAGAACCCTACTTTCTACCCAGGTCATGTCCGACTAGACTGTATGGATAATTCCAAGATCTAGTTATGAAAGATAATACTCTTAAATCACATGTTAACAGTACGCTCGCCCTAGGTCTACATCACCTCTCAGAGAAAAAGCGATACAGACTTGAAAAATAATTCCTGACCTTAGTATTAGAAGTGGCAGACTAAGGGGGGTAGCCACGTTCTGTTAATATCACTCCTTAACAAAAATTCATGACGACCTCCTCACGAATCCACACACTTACCGCAACTGTCCCGACCCTATACACCTAGCTGTCAAAAAACTTTCCAACTGTTGGAATGAAGGTCTACATTAGGGTTTTAGATCAAGACATAGAGATTTTTTTGTTCAACATTTCCAATCAGTTCCGTCTTCCATTCACTCCCCAAGGTCCAGAAGGGATTTTCCTCCCCCCCCGCCGACCAATTGTGGCAGGTATCGGCAGTTGGTAGAGCGTCTGGGAGACTGGCTAGATAAGTTTTTTACAACCTTTAACTATGATTAAACCCACGTTTTGACGAGACACGAAACATTTACTCCAGAATCATTGATAGAATGGAATGGAAGAGGCTACCTTGGGCATCTTGTGAGTTGTCGGCCTCTATTCCTCATTTCTCATGATTGGGCAATTGATTTACCTCTCGCAAATCTGGAATTTAGATACAATTCCCCAGTTAAAAGAATTTATAATCATGATACACATTTCCTTCTTCAAACAAACATTTTTCTGTTTGACTCCCATTTATATTACAAGTGGAGGGGGCCCCATGGGGGCCAATTTCCCCCCCCTCCTTGCCAATATATTCATGATACAATGGGAAATTAACCACATTTTTTACAGAATCTAATACCCCTTAAATCAGCATTAAATGGTTTTCCGATTATTAGCGAGCCTCTTGTGTTATGGGCAAGGTTCAGACACTCAGTTTGACAATTTTGCCAAATATATCAATGTAAACAACATGAACCTTAAATCACACACCTTTTTTCGTGGTGATCATATTGATTATCTAGACATACCAATTCAAGGTCACAACAATGATAGTCAATTGTTCCCTTTCCGAAACTACAGTCAGGAAATGTGTATTATTAGCCCACTTCTTGCCCTACCGAGGCTGTCATTGACAATATACCCTACTGGCGAATTAAATCCGCCTCCGTCGAACACAGCTCTTCTGACCATCTTCAACCCACCAAATGCTAGTAATTGGGAAAAGAGATCAGAGCTGGGGAATAACTGATGTCCTATGTTCCAGCCGGTATAGTATCCACAGGTACGATATGAATACCTCCTATTGAATGGAAACATCACATCATAACGCATCATTTGCTACAAATCCAATCGAACCATTCCTTTTGTTACTACTTACAGCAATCATTTTCATCTGTGAGAGAGTCATACTAAATACTTACCTATCTTACGAGCAAAATGCGAACTTAAGGAATGTTTGTCGATGTGTGAGAATCATATTCCAAAAAAGCCCCACTGTGGGTTCGAATTGTCCTCCACGGTGTTTTAAAAGTCAGCACGGTAGAAAGGACACATAAAAATAAAAAATATTCATGTGTTACACCCATCCTGGCAACCATAATGGGGCACCCTGAGATGCACCACTTCGAGCATCTCTTAACTTACAACTTTACATCTTCACCCACACAACTGAGAACAAGATATATATTACCCATGATATGAACTGCAACACCACTTGTGTTGTTTATTAATAACATGTGTGGAGTGCAGTATTACAATATTGTGGCTACTCCACCAATTCTTTGGAAGTCGCTCAGAAGCATCTGTCAGACATAAAAAACTCCAATCTAACCTAATATTCAGCAGCCTCTAAGCATTTTCGAGACACTCACAAATGGGGACAACACATCTATTTCAAATGGCATGCGGCATCGAAAACGTGAAAAAACGCAGATCGAGGGGAGACCACAGGAGAAAACTTATGAATAGAAAACATATTGGATTTTAACTTCAAACAACTCACCCTCTAGGTCTGAACCTTAGACAGGATTTAATTCTTTTGCTATGAATAGCAATGTGTCCATTACTGTTAATTTGTCTGTACTTCAATTCGAGTACTTTGTCACTATTATCTAATCATGCATGTGCTCTGTTTGTTCTATCTAGTATTTACCCCCCAATTAGGCATCCTATGCTAGTGTCCGCATCTTGTTTACACTCTCGATAGGCTTTTGTTACTTGAGGCTTAGCCAATTAGATAGAACTCTTCCTATTTTTGTTTCTCCTTTCCTATAACTTCTATGCAACTTACTCTAACCGTCTTCATCCATCCATCTTACATTATTTGTGTTTTACATTGTGACATTATTTATTGTATCTGAAACTCGTACCTTTCGAGGGGTGGGCTTAGCCCGATCACGTGATTCATCACGTGACCGTGACCGCACGCCATCCAGTGAGCGGGGGGTATTTATCAAATCGGAATACTCACATGTGTTGTTATGACCATGACTAAGCCCCCTTAAGGGCGAAACTCGTAGGTCGCTATGTCTTGGATCCTTACACCTATGCTACTCTGCCCATTCTGGATTTAGGCATACAATAAAGAAATCTTGAATTTTACTTGCTACATCCCTGAAAAGCGCAGACTTCGGTTTGTTTGTTTGGAATTTCGTGCCCTTCAGTCCGTGGGTTTCTTCCTGGAAGTACTTGCGCTGGGACTAACGTGCTCAGAAGGTGAGCAGACGAATTCTATTTATTCTTTTTCTTTGTTTTCCCTAAAATTTTTTTGTTCGAATTTACATGGACTTTGGTTCCTGCCTCCCTTATTCGTCATCTTAACCCAGATTGATTTTGGGCAGTGGAATACTTATTTTTGGCATAGAGTGCTAATGTCCGAGTGTGAATGGAGCCGGAGCGTCGCGGACAATCCACACTACTACTGTGATAACCGCATAAAAAAAGCAGCTATATTATTCATAAGAATGGCAGCTCAGGCATCCACATCACAGGAACTCACTATTTTACGGGAGATGGGAGCGTTTATGGGAGAAATAAACAAGTTTGGGGATGCGAGAACTTTTATCCTCATATTCAAAGAGAAATGATCCGCGGGACTACGGTATTAAAAGGCAAAACACCCACGTTATAACTCGTGACCCTTTCAAGAAATGGAACGGACTTTCTTAGTGACTGTCAGAGAAACTGATGGATTTGATTATCACGAGAAAACAAGTTTTGGATTCAATTCGACTGGAGAAAGAGGATATAACAAAACACACTTACAGTTCTTGTGACTACAGAAGATTTTACAGGCTGTGGCAGGAGAACCTAAATAAAATTTCAGCTATAGAAAATAGCATAATATAAACCAAGAAAGTGAAATTTGATCGGTATCTCTTGGAATTATAAGTGATAACGAGTATAACATGGAAATTACATCGTAAAGAGAGGAGCTCTACACCCGAAGATCCATCCTTACAAATAAACATCGAGACGTTCAAATTTAATAAAGGACGGTTCCCCACCCCATGTGAGTTTTCTCAGAAACTGAGGACTCCCATAACAGTTCTTCATCATAGCCCCTCAGATGATGCGAATCAGACTTTCAGGCCAACATCAGAGATACCCTCAAAAACGGGGCCAGGAGATGGGGAGGAAAAAGGTCCCGTCAAAGAATATAACAAGATGAAGACTCTCAAGGTACCACAAGAAGCGCTAGAATATTCCTGCATGTATCAACTTGTCCAGCTTCATTAATTACGGAATCAACCAACAAGATACTTAATAATGACTCATATGTTTCTTCCATCAGTGACTTTGATCTCTACAGGACTATCATAATCTGAATAAACTTGTTCTGACTCACGGTAAAATTCCATTTCTTATAGAAGTTAGTGGAGTAAACTAGTAATCTATCCACTCTCTTCTGACACTGATGTTGGCCCGCCACGGCCTCAATTTGGGTTGATTCCCACTTCGCAGATTTTAATGACCAGGCGTGATCTCACCTCAGTCCGAAGTTGGAGGGGTAATCCCAGGTGAGTAGATGAGCAGAACCTTAAAAAATATTTTCTAATACAGAACCCTACTTTCTACCAGTCATGTCCAGAAACGGACTGTATGTATAAATTCCAAATCTAGTTATGAAAGAATTAAATACTCTTAAATCACAATTACCATTGTACTCGGCCTAGGTCTAACATCACCCGTAGTCAGAAAAAAGAGCTACAACTTGAAAAAATTCTGACTTAGTATTGAAAGTGCAGACAAAGGGGGTGCCACGTTCTTTTAGGGCATCCTTATACAGAAAATTAATGATACCTCCTCATAACTCCACACATACGCAAGCTGTCTAACCGACCCCTACACCTAGCTGTCAAAAATCTTCCAAAACTGTTGGATGAAGGTCTACATTAGGTTTTAGATCAAGACTAGAGATTTTTTGGTTTCACAAATTTCCAATCAGATCTGCCGGTCTTCCATTTCACTCCCCAAGTGCCATAAAGGGATTTTCCCCTCTCCCCTGCGACCAATTGGTTTGCAGGTAATCGGCAGCTTGGGAGAGCGTCGGGAACTGGCTAGATAATTTTTTTACAACTTTAACTATGATTCCCCCACGTATTTGAGAGACACGAAACATTTACTTCTCAATCATTGATAGAAGGAATGGAAAGAGGGC
The DNA here is from genome assembly GCA_019512145.1 of Engystomops pustulosus. Taxonomy (NCBI): domain Eukaryota; kingdom Metazoa; phylum Chordata; class Amphibia; order Anura; family Leptodactylidae; genus Engystomops; species Engystomops pustulosus. The sequence goes on along the minus strand of CM033641.1, from coordinate 130,950,737 downwards.
TACGAGTTGGGCATCTGTGATGTTTCGCCCTCTTTCCTCATTCCCTCATGATCTGGCATTGCATTTAACCCGCTCTCCAAACATCTGGATGAATTTAGTATCATATTCCCCACGTTAAAAGAATTTATAATAATCATAGACTACACATTTCTCTTCAAACCAACTTTTTCATGTTTGACTCCCAGTTTTTATTGTACAAGTGGAAGGGGGTGCCCCCATGGGGGCCAATTGTCCTTCCCCCCTCCCTTGCCATATATCAGATCAATGGGAAATTAACGCACATTTTTACAGAATCTAACCCCTTTAAATATGCTTAAATGGTTTGGTCGATTTATAGACGACCTCTTGTGGTTAAGGCAAGGTTCACACCCGGATTTTTGGGTGGGACAATTTTGGCAAATCTATCAATGTCAAACAACATGAACCACTTAAAGTCACACTTTTTTCGGTGGTTGATCATATGAATTATCCTAGACCATAACAATTCCAAGGTCACACAATAAGTCAATTTCTCTCCTTCCGAAACCATACAGCAGGAAATGTGTATTATAGCACTTCTTGCCATCCCGAGCCTTTCATTGACATATCTCCTATGGCGATTAATCCGCCGCCGTCGAAACAGCTCTTCTGAGCAATCCCCCTTCCAACACCAACACTGCTAGAATGGGAAAAGAGATTCAGCTAGGGAGTAATAACCCTGATGTCCTAGTTAGTCATCCCCGGAATAGGCATCGCACAGTGTAGATGAAATACACCCTCATTGTAGGAAACATCTCCATACGCATCAGTTGCTAAAAATCCAAATCGAAACCATTCCTTTTGTTATCTACGTACAGCAATCAGTTTCATCTGTGAAGTAGAGTCATACAAATACTTACGCTATCTAGGCAAAGTGCAGAACTTAAGGATGTTTGTCTGATGGGTGATAATCATAATCCAAAAAAGCACCCACTTGGGTTCATGTCCCCCAGTGGTTTTTAAAAGTCACCCGGTAAAAGGATCAATAAAATAAAAAATATTCATGGTTACACCATCCTGGCAACCAAATGTGGGACCTGAGATGCACACTTGCTGAGCATCTCTTAAACTATAGAACTTTACAAATCTTGCACCCACCAAGAACAAATATAATATTACCACATATATGAACTGCAACACCCACTTTGTTTTTATTTAATAACAGTGTGGAGTGCAGTTTTAATATGTGGGCATAACCACCAATTCTTTGGAAGTCCGCATCAGAAAGCATCTGCGACATAAAAAACTCCAATCTAACTAATAATGTCAGCAGCTTCTAAGCATTTCGACGACCACATAATGGGGACACACAAGCTATTTCAATGGCAGGGCATCGACAAAGGAAAAAAACAGGAGAAGGGGAGACCACAGGAGAAAACTATTAATAGAGAAACATTTGGATGTTTACTTTACAAACCCACTCAACCTCTATGGTCTTACCGCTTAGACAGGATTTAATTTCGTTTGCTATGAATTAGCATGTGTCCATTACTGTAATTTGCTGTACTTCAATTACGATACTTGTCACTATTATCTAATCAGTCATGTGCTCTGTGTTTGTTCCTAGTCCAGTAATTTACCCCAATTAGGCACCTATGCGATGTCCGCATACTTGTTTACACCTCTCATATGGCTTGTTTACTTAGAGGCTTACTCAATTAGATAGAACTCCTTCCTATTTTTTTTCCTTTCCTATAAGCTTCTTGCAACTTTACTCTAAGTCTTCATCCATCATTCTTACCTTTATTGTGTTTTTACATTTGTGCAGTTTTTATTGTACTTGAAACTCGTACCGTTCCGGAGGGGGGTGGGGCTTAGCCGGATCACGTGATCACATCACGTGACCGTGACGTCACACGCCATCCTAGAGCGGGGGGTATTATAAATCGGAATACTACCACTGTTGTTATAGACTATGACTAAGCCCGCTAAGGGCGAAACGCGTAGGTCGCTATGCTTGGATCCTTACACCTATGCTACCTCTCCGCCCATTCTGGATTTAAATGGCATACAATAAGAGATCTGATTTTACTTGCTACATCCCTGAAAGCCAGACTTCGTTTGTTGTTTTTTGGAATTTCGTGCCTGCAGTCCGTGGTTTCTCTGGAATTCTTGCGGCTGGGGACTACGTGCATCAGAAGTGAGCAGGACATCTTATTTCTTCTTTTTGTCTCAAGCTAGCTCCTAATTATGTCGATCACGTTTGAACTCCATTTATATAGAATCATGCCCACCACACTCCCGTCCTATTCAAGTCTTCCTTGCTATTCCATATCTTTCCCATCTAATGCTTTTCCCCTACAATGTTCCCTACATCAATATGGCATCTATGTTTTATTTTTTATCTATTGTTTTGCTATTCAGTTCATAATCACTTTTTAGAATATGCATTTACAATATGTATGTATCATCATAATTGTTTTTCTTTGTTCTTTTCTTTGGTTCTTACTTCGCTTTACCGCCTTATGTATTCATACACTCAATCTGTATATATTATATTTTATTATTTCTATTTATTACTTATCATTATTATTCTTATTATATTATTTTACCATATTGGTCTGACGAAGGGTCTCCCCGAAACGCGTAACCACTGGACTTTTTGTTATGTCAATAAATAGTGTGAATTCCATCACATTGGAGATTTGATTGTGTTTCCGGTTCAATCGCACTCTGTTGGCTCTCCCTCCCCTTTTGCGCATCCTTTAGGGGGTTGCGCCTCCCATGGATGTATCTGTGATTAACGTAACTGAGGACTCCATGATAGTGGTCTGGAGACCCCCACCATCATCTTTCCACCACTATCGCTTGTCTTACCAGTCAACTAAAGGTAGGTTCCACACTGCTATGTGCTTCCTAGAAAGCAGAAACAATAGAAGACTCCTGGCTGCACCATCTCAAAAGCCAAATACTTTCCTATAGGTGGACTTCTGTAGATGAATTAATATTATGAATAGTTTATAGAAACAAAAGAAGAGATAGTTCCTGCTCACCTTCTGATGCACGTAGTCCCCAGCGCAAGCACTTCCAAAGAAACCCCACGGACTGCAGGCACGAAATTCCAAACAAACAAACGAAGTCTGCGCTTTCAGGGATGTAGCAAGTAAAATCAAGATTCTTTATTGTATGCCATTAAAATCCAGAATGGGCAGGTGGCATAGGTGTAAGGGTCCAAGCATAGCGACCTACGCGTTTCGCCCTTAAGCGGGCTTAGTCATGGTCTATAACAAACAATGTGTAGTATTCCAATTTAAATACCCCCCGCTCCTAAGATGGCGTGTGACGTCACGGTCACGTGATGTGAATCACGTGATCGGGTGTAAAGTTGTCTATAGTTAAGAGATGCTCGCAAGTGGTGCATCTCAGGTGCCCACATTTATGGTTGCCAGGATGGTGTAACCATGAATATTTTTTATTTTTATTGCTCCTTTCTACCGTGTGACTTTTAAAAACACTCGGGGAGACTTATTGCTCCTTTCTACCGTGTGACTTTTAAAAACACTCGGGGAGACAATCGAACCCACAGTGGGTGCTTTTTTGGATATGATTCTCACACCATCCGACAAACATTCCTTAAGTTCTGCATTTTGCTCTAAGATAGGTAAGTATTTAGTTATGACTCTCTTCACAAGATGAAACTGATTGCTGTAAGTAGTAACAAAAGGAATTGGTTTCGATTTGGATTTGTTAGCAACTGATGCGTTATGATGATGTTTCCTATCAATGAGGAGTGTATTTCTATCTACCTTGTGGATCCTATTCCGGGCTGAACATAGGACATCAGGTTTATACTCCCTAGCTCTGAATCTCTTTTCCCATTCTAGCATTTGTGTGTTGAAGATTTGGTCAGAAGAGCTGTTTCGACGGAGGCGGATTAATTCGCCATAGGGTATATTGTCAATGACATGCCTCGGATGGCAAGAAGTGCCACCACTGACCTAGACGTTCACCTTAAACATCCACATTTTTAAGTCACCTGCAGGTTGGCATGGCTTCTGGCATACACAAACGCGGCTTCTGATAAATCTCCCCCAATATGTCTAAGGCCGCCCGTGTCATACACAGATTCCGTCCCCGGTGAGAACACGCTTGTGTGCATGTAGCCTAACTCTTATTTTATGTTGAACAATATGAAGAATATGTAATGCATCGTTTCCTGGGCACTCAAGTAAAATGCTGTGTTTCCTTGCAGGCACTGCTATGTGGATACCTGGTAGCAATGACTGATGTGGAATCTACATATGCAGATTTCATAGCCTCTGGAAGAACAGGGAGAAGGAATGCTTTGCATGATATACTTGTCTCGTCTTCGAGTGGGAACACAAGTGATCTGGCGCTAAAGCTGTCAGACCTTGACATAAACAAGTCAGGTAAGAATCTTATATGTGAGTGTGAATGTTGCAGAATGCCCCCCATGTACAACAGGCCACTGGTTTAACATTACACGGGCTCTACTAATAGGGTGAGCTTCCAACCTTCAGGGTGGGCTATGTAAGAATTTCTATTGTTCGCTGAAGTCTTAATCGCTCCCTTTTCAAACTCAGCCGTTCATGTTTTCCTTTCCTCTTACTTTTTTTCTAGAAACTTAAAATGCCCACCATGTTGTAGGCATTGCACAATAGTAGTTGCTCCAAAAGGAGATTCTTCCAGATATATACAAGTTTTCTAGGATGGGATAAGCAAAACCATCCCTGTTTTGCTACCGTGTAAGGAAGCCCCCTCACCATCAAGCATGACTTTCTGGAAGCCTAATGACATTATGTGGGATTAAAGCCAAAGCAGTATATCTATTTCAGAAAGAACAGATTCCCAAATATAGACAGGACTGTTTCGATGTGGTTGTGTCTGCATTTGCATATTTCCCTAAATTTCCATTTGAAGCACAATGCAAAGGCTGCAGGGGAGGGGCTTGCCCATTCGCCGTTGCTTTTCCACTGAAACGCTTGTGATCGGGATCAAGCTTTATGTGTTTTGCATGTAAAAAATACCATAGAAACGCATCTATGGTTGGGCAAACCCCTGTCCTGCAACCTTTGCGTCGCATTATAAAAAGGCAAGACAAGTGCTGCCTAGGAGCTCAGCCTCAGGGTGCATTCACACATTGCAGTTATCACGGCATCTCAACTAAGTAACTTCACCTAAGGGTGCATTCACACGTGGTATGCCCGATGTGCGGGCATATTGCCGTGTGCTGGAGAGGAGGAGCAGGAGGAGGTCACCCCTCCTCCCTCCATAGAAAACAGCGGTGAACGGCCGCACACCAGGGAAAAGGTAGAGCATGTTCTACCGTACCGCCAAAGTGCCAACATTACCGTCTATGGGGACATATATATTCGGTCATGTGAATGAACCCTAAAAAAAATCAAAACTAATTATGATGCAGTCAAGATGCAGGATTAACTGCAACATGTAAACACAGCCTTATGCAGCCGCCTCAGTGCCCAGGCTGCTGTAATCACATGACTTCATTATCTACCAAGCTCCACGTAGTTACAATCACTATTACTTCTCACCCCTTCACTCTTTTTTTTTTATAGATGTAGCAACTTAATTCTGATAATTTTCTACAATGTAATACCATATAGTAACAGCCATTGAATATGCTGTAGCAGGATTATGTAGAATTGCTACAGCAGGGATTCAGGGGGTGGGGGCCTTGCTGAGTTGTAGGAAGAGATTTTATGGTTCAGTAAAGTTTTATTGCAATAAAATGACACATAAACAAGTCAGGTAAGAATCTTATATGTGAGTGTGGAATGTGTCAGATGCCCCATGTACAACAGGCACATGGTTTAACACGGGCTCTACTATAGGGTGAGCTTCACCTTCAGGGTGGGCTATGTAGAGAATTTCTATTTGTCTGAAGTCATTAATCTCTCCCTTTCAAACTCAGCCGTTCATGTTTTCCTTTCCTCTTCCTTTTTTTCTAGAAACTTAAAATGCCCTCCATGTTGTAGGCATTGCACAATAGTAGTTGCTCCAAAAAGAGATTCTTACAGATATATGCAAGTTTTCTATGATGGGATAAGCAAAACCATCCCTGTTTTGCTACCGTGTAAGGGAGCCCCCTCACCATCAAGCATGACTTTCTGGAAGCCTAATGACATTATGTGGGATTAAAGCCAAAGCAGTATATCTATTCCAGAAAGAACAGATTCCCAAATATAGACAGGACTGTTTCGATGTGGTTGTGTCTCTTCAATACAAAACAAGACAATACAACTTGATTGATCCCCTGGGGGGACATTATTTTGTACATAGTGTTCCGGCAATTGTACCGGAGTTAGGGAAAGGTTTAACAATATAAATGCTTTGAGATGTGCAGTACAGTGTAGTGAACTGGTTTAGCTGAGTAAGAGACTTTTGACTAGGGTCACTCGGTAAGAGTGGAGCAAAAGAGACGTGCTTTTCCTTCTCCCATCCTGGAAAACTTATTTGCATGATTCCCAAGTAGTCTTCGCATGCTTACAAGGTGGCCTTAATTGGCAGTCTCCATAAGGAGGACTCGTACTCCCTGACGCTAGTCAAAACCCTTAGCGAAACCAGTTTCCTACGCTGTACTGAAGAGATACAACCAGGTTGAAACAGTGCTGTCTACAGTTGGGAGTCTGTTCCTTCTTGAAAAGATATAGTGTCATGTTTGATGGTAAGGGAGCTGCCTCACAATGTAACAAAATAGGCTTAGTTTTCCTTGTCCCATCCTGGAAAAGTCATTTGCATATTTCCCTAAATTTCCATTTGAAGCACAATGCAAAGGCTGCGGGGGAGGGGCTTGCTTTTCCACTGAAACGCTTGTGATCGGGATCAAGCTTTATGTGTTTTGCATGTAAAAAATACAGTAGAAACGCATCTGTGGTTGGGCAAACCCCTGTCCTGCAACCTTTGAGTCGCATTATAAAAAGGCAAGACAAGCGCTGCCTAGGAGCTCAGCCTCAGGGTGCATTCACACATTGCAGTTATCACTGCATCTCGACTAAGTAACTTCACCTAAGGGTGCATTCACACGTGGTATGCCCGATGTGCGGGCATATTGCCGTGTGCTGGAGAGGAGGAGCAGGAGGAGGTCACCCCTCCTCCCTCCATAGAAAACAGCGGTGCACGGCCGCACACCGGGGAAAAGGTAGAGCATGTTCTACCGTACCGCCAAAGTGCAAACATTGCCGTCTATGGGGACATATATTCGGCCATGTGAATGAACCCTAAAAAAAAATCAAAACTAATTATGATGCAGTCAAGATGCAGGATTAACTGCAACATGTAAACACAGCCTTATGCAGCCGTCTCAGTGCCCAGGCTGCTGTAATCACATGACTTCAATATCTACCAAGCTCCACGTAGTTACAATCACTATTACTTCTCACCCCTTCACTCTTTTCTTTTTATAGATGTAGCAACTTAATTCTGATAATTTTCTACAATGTAATACCATATAGTAACAGCCATTGAATATGCTGTAGCAGGATTATGTAGAATTGCTACAGCAGGGATTCAGGGGGTGGGGGCCTTGCTGAGTTGTGGGAAGAGATTTTATGGTTCAGTAAAGTTTTATTGCAATAAAATGACATAAATTACAAACAAGACAGTAAATGCCACAGTTAAGTAAGCAATGAAGACAAAAATAAGTGCATCTCCGGATTATCGCTCACCCATCATATCGTGATATTGCGTGAGCCCTAGATGGGGCCTCGGCTTGGGAAGAGATTTTAAACACTAGTGCACCCTGGTGATCTTACGGAGGGATCCAGGCTCCACTGTGACAGAATTACAGGTAACTACTTCACAAAGTAATAGGTGGCCTCAAGGTGGTCTCAGGTGGATCTCAAGGTGCCAGGGGGACAAGCAATGCTCAGGCATCGTCCTGTGTTGGATAGAGTTTTCTGGATAACAAGCATTTACCAGGGATAGGTCGGAGCCAAATATCACTGATGTGCAGTTTGGGAGCAGGCAGCTGTGCACTCCAACACCCACACAGGGGCAGCTTTCTGGGAGAGGTAGGATAATGGACGGATGTGAGTAACCCATAGAGATCACAGCCTACCGGCCGCCGGTGTCACGGCTTTAATAGCTATGTATGATTAGGATTATACATACACGGAATAAGAACGATTAGCTTTAAGGATAAGTATGGATTAAAATATACAAACAGGTGTTACAGAAGTTAGATGGGATCAAAGCTCATACATTGGGAAACACAAATTAATCGCACGGCATGAGATATCTGTCAGAGTATACCGCTATCACATTCTAGCTATCATAAAGAGCGAAGAGGAAGTTACAAGAGGGGCGAAGCAGCTGTTACTGGTTGATTATGTGTGAAAGCGGTTATGAAGACGGACGAGATGGTCCAGGTGGCGCGGCTACTCACGTGTGTCCTATTAGCTGCACATATACAGTCCTATTCACAGTGACGGCAAGTATAACTAGAGTCCATTCACAGTTTTATCTGAGGAGGTTATACTGCTATGTACTGCGGTGTGATGTGGCTACCAATCACATACATGGGAAACCATATGTCACCCCATGTCCAACCCCAATAATACCCCAACTACAATTGCAATGCAGTTTAATAAGGCAGATGATAAATAGAAGTCCTCATGTAAACATTTGAATTGTACCTCTAATGATCTTGGGGTTATTATAGAAGGAAGGGGTTGTCGACTTTAAACAAATATTTGATAGTGTAATGAAAAGTTATACAATTTTCCAATATACTTCCTGTATCAATTCCTCATGGTTTTCTAGATCTCTGTCATTCTATAGAAAGCTTCTATGTTTACTTCTAGTGGATAGAAATCTGTCCATGGTCATGTGATGGACCTGCTGGTACACAACTCGTTATCACAGAGAGAGAAATTAGAGCCGTGTGAGACTAATGCCTGTGTGTCCATCACACAGACAGAGCCTCATGGGGCCCCTTTGCAGTGAACTCACATGCAGCATTAAAAATTCAGAAACTAAAACTGTCTCCTGTTCCCTAAAATATTCCCTAGTTTATCATTCCAAACAGCCCCCTCATGGTTATTTTATATAAAGCCCCCCTCATTCCCTATGGATTCCTTATGTACAGCGTTATGTGGGCTTCCCCCCCCAGCAGAGCTGGGCCCCAGCGCTTGCCTGTGTATGCCCCTTGCTGGCTTTGGCCCTGTACTAAGGCTTAGTGGTGACAGTGCCCAACAAATCTGGTGATGGATGGTGTTCCAACTGCATGTTATACCCTATATCAGTGATGGTGAACCTTTTAGCAACCGAGTGCCCAAACTGCAAATCCAAATCCCCTTCATTTATCATGAGGTGCCAACCAAAAATTAAAGCACTACTTATTGCTTCCTGTTCTTCAACAACGTTCAATCATACTGGCCTCATGAGGACAAAAACACAGTAGAAAATTTGCATCATTTTAGCTTCTTTCCAGTGTCCAGAGAATCATAGGGCCAGCAGAAGGTCCTCCAAAGATAATTAGGCCCTGCCTACACATTCTCCCTCTTCCTACGGTCCCAAGTAGCCAAGTAAGTCACTTAAAAAAATCACCGAAAGCCGCATCTTTTAAGTTGCTTGGAAATACAGGAAAATTCTTTAAGTCCTGTTTGGTGTGCTGGGGCGATGGCCCGGGTGCCCATAGAAAGAGCTCGGAGTGCTGCCTCTGGCACCCATGCCATAGGTTCGCCACCACTGTCCTATATCATGAATAGGGGACGATATTAAATCTTGAGTCAACGTCTTCAAAGGGTTTGTCTAAAATTTGCTAGTAGTCCCCTATACTCTGCAGTCAACCACCACCATTCATGAGACCAGGACTCCCAGTAATCAGGAGTACAGGGCACCCATTCTCACTTCTTGATATGGGGTTACTAAGAGGAGCATAATTCTAGTTTTTGCATTTTGGACGGAATGTTTTCCTTAATTGTAGCCTAGAGGCTACACAGGCAACAAGAAAGGACAAAGTTCTGTCCTAAACAGGTCAGCTCGATTGATTGCCCCCCCCCCCCCAACTTACCCTTTATGTTTTGTGTGTGTTAAATATCTCATTATTTGAAGATTTTAATCAATACATTTGAAAAAAAATTGGAGTTTTTACTAACTGGTGATGGAACGTCATTCCCAATTCTTGAAAACTTAGGCCAACCCCTTTAAATTTTTTACCCTTCACCATGAATAAACAACTAATGATTTCCATCCCTGTTTGTATCCCTTATTACAGAGGGTGATGAAAATGAACAGACGACCCCTAGCGAGAAAACTACAGACGATCAAAACCAAGCGCCAAAGCCGGAGAGCTAACATCACCGTCTAGATACACAACTGAGGTGCTGCATCCTAAGGTCTTAAACCTCATAGCAATATGAAGTCATCTAGTGTGGAAGAACGGGAAGAAATCCGCCTGGAGATCAAAAATGACTGGAAAACATCCGAGAAATTGGAAACACTGGCGATGGTCGAAGGACTTTTTCCCAATTTTATCATAAGCAATGGCTGAGATGTGTGAGGCGCAGTTAGCTACTTGAGATTTTAATGATACACCAATGGGTAGCCACAGAAATTCTCATGGTGGTGTTTGAGAACCTCTAAGGATTCGATTCTGTGCTGTTGTAATGGCTTCCATGATTTTTAAAGCTAAAATACTTATTCAGACGTCACAGATGATAGCGTAACAATAGTTCATTGAATTATGAACATTGTATTTGTGTTGAAATACAGTAGCTTTGTTGTTTTACTATGTTTTGTATGGTACACTTTAATATTTTACACTACCCCCCCCCCCCATCATAAATGTGCACATATGAAACGGTGGCCTCACAAAGCAAGGGCTGTTTTATGTTTTTATTCTTTAGGCAATTTTTTTGTCAATCACAGACAACTTACCCCACCACCAAACTCTTAGCGTTTCATTGGTACAATCGGTTAATAAAAGAACGAGTAGCCTCTGGCAATGCACTGTACTTAGTAGCAACTGAAGTCACCATGTTACGTGATATTATAACTCACTATGACTTGGATATTGGTCACTACAGCGAGTTTAACTTTTCACTATAGCAATTTTCACAAGGATACAAGTTTCATTCACAACATTTTTGTCACTTTTCTATCTTCTACAAATCCATGTGAAACTTTTTGGTTGTTCTAGGAAGTGATGCACTACACTAAGCGTTGGGGAATAGGAATGCACTAAGGAAGAGAGTGTGGTTTTGGTCGCACCGCTTCCTTCCAAAATTACTACCTATTTCTAACACTATTCTGGTTAGGGATGTAATAGTGCACTTTTTAATGTTTGTACATTTTACTAATTAATTGTGTGGTTGTTTATCAGATATAATAACCAATAAAGTTAACCAAATATCTTGGAGTTGTTGCCCTTTTTTTCTCTTGTTTTCTCATGTTGTGTGCTATAGCATGCTCAGCGTCATATCTTGAGGTTGTATGAGTGCCGCCAGCATTGCTGCAGAAGTCAGAGGTCTGGGGATCATATGAAGTATGCTGCATCAAACTGGCCTTAGTCCCAACAGGAAACCCCCTTCTATCAACCATGCATAAGAAAGCCTGCAAACAAATGTCAAAGACAAGTAGGCTAAGGACACGGATTACTGGACACCAAGATAAACTTATTTGGTTCAGATGGGGTTGAGCTTGTGTAGGGACAACCAGGTGAGAAGAACAAAGACAAATGTATCTTGTATCTAGTCAACCATGGTCATGGTGGAGTCATGGTTTGGGGCTGCCCTCTGTGAGGAGCTATAGTTCATTGAATTGTGTCTACTTTCACTTGGCAGAAGTACATGCACCCTCTGCATCTGTAGTTGAACCTGTGAAACAATGATGGAATAATGCTGTGCATATTAATAACATAATTTTGGTAAAAGTTACTACTTAATAAAAAAAAAACCTTGAATCTGAAATATGACAAAAAAAGCTTATTTTTTCCACATTTGTAGTCAATTAGTAGCAAATTTTACAAAGATTGTATTTAATAAAGCTATCGTATCAAGTTAAAGTCTAACTTGTCAAAAAAAAAAACACAGAAAAATATGTTATGATATGTAAAACTTTTTCAGAGATGTATCGACATTTAAAGAAGCGCATAGCAAAGTCAAAAATTGCGATGCAACGCAAAACGGAAATCGGCGGGAAACCTTAGTAAATGAGCCCCAAGATGTCTCCTTCTTAAGGTTCCTAGAGGTGTAATAGGAATCTTCTCCACTTATCTGGGGGCCGCTGAAGGTAGAGTCTGGGTGATCCTGGGCCACAAAAAATTGACAAAAAAATTGACAAAAAAAATACATTTGGCAGTTTCTTGTTGGCTCTGTTTTTATGTGTTTTATTCTGTGTTCCAAATGACACTTTCTCTTTATTCTTTGGGTCGGTACGATCACAGAGATACCAAATTTATATAGGTTCTATTAGGTTTTAATAGATTTTAAAATATTAAAATCTTTTGTAGATAAAAAATATTTTCCATTTTGCCCAGTTCTGACGTCAATAACTTTTCCACACTTTGGTGTACAGACCTATGTATGATTTTTACTGTTTACTTATTTTTATATGTGATCTAGAGAAAGAAGGATTTAAACTTTTCCTTTTTTACATTTATTTTATATTTATTTTTGAATTAAAAAAAAAAATTACCATTATTTCAGACCTTCCAGGGTACTTTAACCCTGCAGGGTCTGATTGCTAATATTATATACTGCAATACTAATGTATTGCAGTATATAGGAATGATACTGCTGATCACTAATAGCCTGCCATCTGCTACAAGTCTCCTAAGATCTCACGGGAAGGGGCGAAAGGCCATCCAAGATGGCGGCGCCCATGAAATGATAGGTAAGGTGCAGCGGTTGGGTTCAATGGCAGTAACAGACAGGTATCAGTCCGTGAGCTCTCTCCATTCTCCCTGTGGGCAGCACCAGGACGTTGTAGTACGTCCTGATGTGTGAAGGGGAGGTAGGGCCGCAAGCTATTGTCACGAGAGTCGCAGTTGGCCCGCGCCGTGAATTTGAGACCCCTGCTTTAGATGGGACAGGTGCCTCATCCACCCTCAGACTGCAGTGGTTAAAAGACTGCTCCTCCTCTTCCTTATGATAACCAGGATTAGCAATAAATGTATTAACAAAAAACATACATGAGTTAAATCTCCCAACTACAGAACATCCAACTTACAGTAAACTTCTAGTTACATACGGACCTCTCTGCCCAATGTGACCTCTGGTGATCTTCTCTGCATACTGATAGTTCACTGAACTTTAGCCCCAGGCTGCAATGGTCAAGATAAGAGTTATCATAGGTGTTTGCAATGAAGCTTTATTGTTAATTCTTGCTCCCTGTGCCCCTCCATGCTGCAGCTTCACAGGCTGTTGCACTGTGAAGGAGCGCTTCCCCCTTCCCACTGCTGAAACTTCCTTTGCTGCTGTGAGATTACATCAGGCAGAGGGAGCAGGAAGTGCTGAGAAAGAAAAGGGGAGCGGGACACATTATAACAGCCTGTGAAGCTACAGCATGGAGGGGCTCTTGTAACACCCCCCAGTGCATAATTTTAAAAATTGATTTTAGAAAGAAAGAGTCCATGCAAAACAAATATAATAGGATTACAACAGTCACGGTTCCTGGGGACTGCCTGTATGTGCCCCAAATATTATCTCAGAAAATTCAGAATATCCCAGGTCTCGCCTCCATATGCACCTTCTCTAGTCCACATTCACCTGACAGAGGAGTAGAAATAAACAAAAAGCCTGCAGGCTGCAGGCTGCAGGGAGTGAGCGTTCCTGTCCACACACCCATCCCCCGCTGCCTGTGCCCCCTTTGCACCCTCTGGCATGAAGGTGGTGGAAAGGGCGAAATAATTGCAAGTGCCAGCAATATTTCAGGGCTTCTAGGCCACTGACGTGGCGTGGCGCAGTGGCCCTGGTGAATACCCCCAATATTTCTATGTAGCAGAAAGGTGGGCCCCAGAATCATTTTCACTGATGGGTACCTACGTCTCAGTCTGACACTGCCCTGTTCTGTACCCACCTGGAAGTGGTGTAACTAGAATCTGATGGGCCCCAGTGCAAAGTCTGTGACAGGCCCCGACTATAATGTATGGTTTATAGTAATAGTCTTCTCATATGGGAAAGTGACACCATAAGGGCCCCCTAAACCTCTTGGGCCCGGGTGCGACCGCAACCTCTGCACCCCCTCAAGTTACGCCCCTGCCACCTGGCTTTTATAATGCCCCTCTGGAGTAGACATCATCAGAAATCTTCAGAAGATTTCACCCAGCAGTAGCAGATTTGTGATCTACAGTATGGGACATCCCATGGCATAGGAAAGGATTTAGGAAATGTATTGTTATTCAGTGGTTAGAAAAAAAATAAATATCAAAAAGAAGAAAAGAATTTTAGGAATAATTCTATTCATGTGTATCACTGCTCTGGGAGTAGAAGCAGCAATACATCCTCTTACAAAGCAGCTCAGCAGCGCCTTCTAGTGGTGAAAAGGAGAATACTTGTTTAGAATTTTGTGGTTTTCATCTGAAGTTGCTGAGTAATCTTAAATTGGAATCTGTAAAGTGAATACACGATTTTAATAACAGGGTGAAAAAAATGATTGTCAGTGTTTTGATGTAACAAGATAAGAGCTGTAGAAAGTAAAGTTTACTAAAAGGTTTGTCTGAACAAAAGATGTTGGCCCGGATCTATTATTCTGGCTGCAACAGTTTTTCACTGCAAAGTTTTTGGAGCTTGTATATGTATTTATAAAGTTTTGTGTCGCGCCCTTTAAGACAGAAAAAATGTGTCCCTTAAGGGGGCTCTGGGCATCATTGGTGTTAATGGAGCCTGGAGGCTCATTTACATAATTTTGATAAACTTTTTTTCTTAAAAAAAGGGCATAAAAAGCTTAAAGAAAAGCAGATCCTGCCAGAGGGGGCACACATCACGCGATCATTTTTTAGTGCAGCTGCGCTGGTTTTCATGCAACAGAAATTGGGGCGTGCTGTCGGACGATCCAACTGATTTGGACTGAGCGCAGGATTTAACTTTCTAAAATGTGTCGCACGACAATGCACTTACATGCACCAGGAAGAAGAAGGTGATCTCTGTCGGACCTGAGCAGGGAAGGGACACATGCAGGATATCGGGCGCACCATCTTAGTGAATCACGGCACAGTGTATTATCGTTGGACAATGCACTTTCGGTGAACTCCGCGGATTGGGTAAGTAAATGTGCCCCAATGTGTGAATATATTGAAGGAATAGCAACATACCTAGACCTGTTCCCTTCAAGACGTCAAATTCAGCTGACACAAGATCGATGAAGCTGTGATGTCATCATAACCGCCACTACTTAGATACATTGGGGCTTATTTACCCGGTCCACGGAGTTCACATAAAGTGCATTGTCCGACAATAATGCATATCTGCAGTGGTTCACCAAGATCGTGCATCCGATATCCTACATGTGTGCTTCCCCGCTCAGGTCTGCCGGAGTTCACCCGGTGCATGTAAGTGCATTATCTTGCGACACAATTTGAATCTTAAATCCCGCGCTCAGTCCGAATCCGTCGGATCATCCGACGGCACGCCCCCTAATTTCTGTCGGATGAAAGTCATCGCAGCTGTGCCAAAATCTGATCGCCTGTGACACAATCCCAGCGCAAACCCCTGTTAAAGAGCATCTCAGTGCCCGGAGACCACTACTTTACAGATGTGTGTCAGGGACACTCCGCCTTCAGACGTACCACCCTGCCCCTTTATAAGACTATCCAGGGACCGGACTGACTCCAGTCATTGCTATGCACCCAGGAAATAAATGAGGAGATCAGACATACTAAAAATATTTGGAGTTTATTTTTGTAAAAGTAGTAAGTAATGAAGTAATTATATGAAAATTAATATCATGATATTCTTCTACAGCAGGAAATATGAAGCAATGATAGGAGTAGTAGGAGGCTTCTCCATTTTAGTTCTGGTTTTCATGGTCTCATTTCCGATATTTTTTGTCTAGAAGTTTTATAAGGCAGCAAGAATTATGTGAACGACATGAAACTTCAGATTATCACATCCACATCCATTCTTCATATTCTCTCTGACTAGAAGGCCACATATAGGTCAACACCAGATTTCATCTATACATAAAGACTACATCATTCCTGTAACTATGTCCTATGCTGACTTAACTGATGTAAACCAAGAATTTTTATTCCCCGCAGAGAAACAGACAAAGAGAATAATCCACAGAACAAGTAGTCTATAATCTGGTATGGCATATCCCCTGCTGCCCTATTGTAGAGGGGTCCGCTCTTCTTTGTAGTACAGATTATTTGGACATCCACTTTTCAGGAGGTTATGGGTGTCTTTTCTGACTCTGGATGATACGGGCAACTTCATCATATTTAGATCACACCATTTCTGCTGCAGATGTAATGGGGTTAGGCAAATATCTCCTTCTACATGATCAGGACAACACTGCTGCCTTTAGATAAGTTGAGGGTTGCAAGCACCTACACATAGTGAGTGCACCTCCTCATGATGATTCCTGATGGTAAAGAGGATCTCCCACTTATCCTATGAGACAAACTACATCCCCTGATGGTAATGGCGCCTCGTTTGTCTCTGGATGATCCTGGCGCCTCCTCCACCTCCAGATGTTAGGAGTCTGCTCCTCCTGTGAGACAAACTACATCCCCTGATGGCAGGGCCGGTGCTAGAAAAAGTGGGGCCCTGGGCAAAACTAAAAGTGGGGCCCCAAAATAAAACTATTTTATGACCAGTCACAGTCAGTAAGAGGCTCCCTTTAGTATGGTAAAACAAACTGTAATATGGGAGAATTTCATAGGAGATGATAGATGACAGGGAGAATGATGGGCAGCACGGTGGCTCAGTGGTTAGCACTACAGCCTTGCAGCGCTGGTCAACATCTGCAAAAAGTTTGTATGTTCTCTCTGTGTTTGTGTGGGTTTCCTCAGGGTCCTCCGGTTTCCTCCCACACTCCACAAAATGACTGGTAGGTTGAATAGATTGTGAGCATTATTGATTATAATTATTATGATAGAAGATAAATATGAAAGATGATAGAGATTTCTAGATGCAGAACTATAACGTAGTTATAGTATATATACAGGAGATGGATGAGAGATAAATACAGTAGAAGAGAAATAGAAGATTGATTGAAAAATAGATAGAGAAAAAGCAAGATATATAAATGGTCAGATTATATGATATAGATAGCTAGACAGATAGATTTATAGACAGGAGATAGATGAGAAGCATCTTCACCCAGGAATTCAACCAAGGGCTATTAACCCTTTCACCGCCAGGCATTTCTGGATATTTTATCGCGTTATCGACCAGAGCAATTTTTACAATTTTGACGTTTAAAAAATAAAAATTTGCCCCATTTTCAAAATTGCATTAAAGAGTTTATAGACAGAGGCGCCTTCATGCAAATTTGATTCAAACATTTTATAAAAAATACTTAAAATTTGAACTTTAATGGCAAAAACTTTTCTCCAAACAGAAAATATTTACCTTCACATCTCCTAAATGTAATAGATGGACATGTGTAGAGTTGACAAATGCCTCATATTGATATGGTCACATAAATAAATCTACATAATATCACTAAAACTGTAATAACTAGATATCTGCTTTTCAGCAAGAAATTTTAAGACAGTCACAACCTGCAAAATTTTATCAATAAAACAGAATAAAAAGTAAAGGTGCCATAAAACCTATAGAATTTTGAAATCCAACAACCAGGCGATTTATTTGGCAATTAACATTTAAAATTGTCTCTAAAATATGTACAAATCCAGATACTTATATAAAGAAAATATACTTTCCTAAAACAGGAAGGAGCTGAGCATATCGTACATAGTGTCCTATCTGCAGGCAGCATTTTATAGAGCAGGAGGAGATGAGCAGATTGTACACA
Organism: Engystomops pustulosus; assembly: GCA_019512145.1. Taxonomy (NCBI): domain Eukaryota; kingdom Metazoa; phylum Chordata; class Amphibia; order Anura; family Leptodactylidae; genus Engystomops; species Engystomops pustulosus. The sequence continues at coordinate 130,932,815 of CM033641.1, read as the reverse complement.
GTGTCCTATCTGCAGGCAGCAGTTTATAGAGCAGGAGGAGATGAGCAGATTGTACACAGTGTCCTATCTGCAGGCAGCAGTTTATAGAGCAGGAGGGGCTGAGAAGATTGTACATAGTGGCCTATCTGCAGGCGGCATGTTATAGAGCAGAAGGAGCTGAGCATATCGTACATAGTGTCCTATCTGCAGGTAGTATGTTATAGTGCAGGAGGAGCTGAGAACACTGTAGAAAGTGTCCTATCTGCAGGCAGCATGTTGTGAAGGGTAGCTACAGGATGTCTTTACTTAGATCATTACTTAGATGCTGCCAGCTAGTAATACTGTGCAGGCCGCCTGGTGCTGGCTCTCAGTGCTGTGTGATGTAGTGCGGGGGATTCTCCTCCTCCTCCTGCAGCTGACATCTCACATCCATAGGCTGCGCGCTGCACACAGGACACGCCCCGCACAGGGCTGATTGGACGGCGCTCTCCACTCATGATATTACACTATCCATAGATACCTGCAGACTATGGCAGACATCGGCCGCAGCATCGTCTATATGCGGGAGCTTATGTGGTCACGCCCCTTGTAGGCTCCTGACGTCGGTGTCCCCTCCCACGCGACACGCCCACTGTTGTGTGCTCGGTGCTTGGTGACTCTGCTCCCGCAGCCAATTACCGTCCTGTTTCCCGGGAGCCGGGCGTGCCTCCTCGTTACCCTGGTAGCCGGAGAGTGCGGCCGAGCGACACATAGAGGGGAGACAACATGGAGGATGCAGAAGGTAAGGAGGGGGCAGGGGGCAGCTGATGGAGGGTCAGAGGTGAGGGAGGGGGCAGGCCGGGGTCACATGGCACACACTGGCACTGATTGCCTGACCTCTGCCATCTCCTCCTGGCCTCTGATTGCATGTGTATGCCAGGGCATCTGCTACTGCCCCAGCCCTCTTATTGTATGTGCCCAGTACCTACCTCTGCCAGGGTGCCAGTCACCCAGTCTATGCCAGGGCATCTGCTCATGCCCCATGTGTCTGCTCAGGCCTCTCACTGCATGTGTGTGCCACTCACCCTGCCTGTGCCTACCTGTGCCAGGGTACTTCATCTTTTGCCATCTCCTCCTGACTGTATTCTGTATACGTGCAGTCATCCTGCCCAGGCCTCTTACTGTACATATGTGCCAGTCACACTGCCCAGGCTTCAGAGATGCTCTTCTGCCTACCTTGGTTGTAACGGGTGGCGATTTGAGTCACTGTTGCCTTTCTATCAGCTCGAACCAGTCTGCCCATTCTCCTCTGACCTCTGGCATCAACAAGGCATTCCACCCACAGAACTGCCGCTCACTGGATGTTTTTTCTTTTTTTTGGACCATTCTCTGTAAACCCTAGAGATGGTTGTGCGTGAAAATCCCAGCCTGTATTTGCAACACTAACAGTATAGAATAACTAATTACCAGTCCTGGCTCATGTCAACAAGAGAGACCCGACGCGTGTCGCCTATCAAGTAGGCTTCATCAAGAGTAAATACATACTGGGGGGAGGATTGCCTTATGCGTACCCATGGCTGCCTGGTGTATAGTTCCGGTCTGCGGTAAGAACATGCGCATTACAGCCCCTGCGAGCCAGAAGCATGTCCTACTGTGGAAAGAACGCAGAAGGTGGAACGCAAGCTGCGTATCACCAAAGCCAGAGGAGTATCGGGTAAGCAGCATCACAGACAGTGGGCGGAATTTTGACACACACGGTGCACAGTACATATTGGCATTGCGAATAAGAGCGAATATGTGATTTATAGGTACTATTTGGTCAGCGAATTGAAAATATAGTACAAAAAAAGCCACGAATAATCAAAAAGTGACAATTATAAAGTGAAATAAGGTAAATGATGTCACAAAAAGTAGAAAGGATTTAAATTTCAGCAATGCACACTATCTATAAAGTTTACAGAGTAAATATTTACATATATAAATTCTAGGTATCGAATAAACGACAGAAGAATAAGAATGGCATAAAAAGCCAAATCTAATAAGATGATTAAAAACGATGCATCATCTATAATTCAGTGCATTTAATGTTCTATGAAAAGAACCGAATAGGAATACAAGCTCCAAATAGTCGGCAAGCTACATATAATGGCAAGTAGCATATTATAGAAGGTTAAATACGCTACGAAACGGGAACCTGCAATTCAAATAACCAACGTATGTGGTTGGACCTCCTAATAAAATTTCACAATTTACTGTAGGAACAATTATAGAGTTGGCTCAAAAATTGAGTATAGATCAAAATAGTGCAAAACGGTATATTAGTAAGGTCATATATAATGTGAAAATAGTGCTGTTAAAGTGCTGATGTGCTCAACCAATAAGAGTAATTGTTAGGCTCAGTATTTCCAACCTGTACCTAAAGTGAATGTAGTGCAAATGCCAGTGCAGCCTCTGTATGTCATAAAAATCTAAATAGTAAACGGTTATAATGAAGGGATAGGAGTGCAGACCCATGATATAGCATTCACAATCACATTGTTGATTATTCTGTACCTATAACCTGCAGACACCCAACTCATTTATAAGAGACATATAGTGCACACTATTTATTATTCCTATTATGTCCGGCACCCTTGTCTGTTTGTGTATTTTCAAGTCCAATTGTGGACTTTTTTAACGGCTTTTAACATTGTCTGTGTTGATTTACAATAAAATTATTTTGTTTATTCATTGGATATATGCATCCCTCTTTTCTTCTTTTTAAACAATATGATGGCAATTTCAGCACAGCAATAGAAATAATCGGTGCCATCCCAGGGCACGATCCAAGGGGTGTACTTGTAACAAAACAAAAGATTAGAAAGCACTTCAACAATTGATAATAGGTAGGTAAATTCACCTGACATTACAGCAACATTCAGTTGATTACAAAAAACAAAAAAAAACACACAAGCACATTTTCCTTTCCAGAAATTTTTACATTTTTACAGTTGGAGTACGGCCTAATTTGTTATACTGTACATAAATATTTTTAATAACACTCGCTTGCATGTACCTTGCTTCTTTGCCATGGTCTCCAATAACTCTATCATCACGTCCAAGATTTCTGGAAGAAATACGTCCCAACTCTATACTAAGTTCGTCTAGGAGACCTTTGTAACCTTCTCTGATAAATTTTAGTCTGTGGCGAGAATAACCAGCAAGCTGTTCATCTGCACCAATGCCTGTGAGCACAACCTGTTAAGGGACAAAACAAACAAACTGCTTAATACTATGATTTATCATATGGCGGCATTTGTGTGTATGCTAGAAAAAACACCTCTCATCCTCAAACCTTATCAAGAGGCTAAGACCTTATGATCTATCCTGCAAAAGACAGCCAGCAGCTGGCGTGGTTTTGAGCAAAAACCATGAACGTTCACATGGTCTAAATAGTGCAGGAACACCTTCTCCAATGCCCACTTAGCATGGAGATGGTACGAAGGGAAAAATAATTGCAATTACTGACATTTTGCAGGTAATTGCAATTATCGCAAGATAAATTCATAAAGTCATAAATACTCCCATCTTCCGATCCACACATTAAGTTCTAAACTTTATACGGAGATAGTTACGTGCTTTTTACCTTTTTAACATTAAGAAAATGTACAATTGGTTTTTGCATTTTAATTTTGAATTCTCTCCTTTCCATGCCTTTTAGAAAGTTTTCTATTTGAATAGCAGAAAAAGCAAGGGTTTTCAAAGCTCATTTAAAACGGATGTTCCCCCAAAAAGTAAACTTTGAAATCTCAAAATACTGAAATGACATCATAACACTAACGGTATTGCAGGGTATTATATTGAACAAGAAATCAAGTGATTGCTTGTTCATGTCCAATATTGAGACTATTAAAAAAAAAAAAAAAAGTCTCTTTACTAAATTTAATCAAAACCATTAGAGCATTAAAATATTAACAGACATATTTACAGTCCATATCATAATCACAATGTCAACATCCCAAGATCTTAGCATACCATTAAACATGTCATATACAGCAAAAATGTTAAATTACCTTTGTCTTATAATAAAATTAGAGAACCTTTTCATTTTCTGTTCTCTCTCTCTCGACATACATACATACACACATACATATATACACACACATATCTCTATATCCATCTCTCTATATATATATCCAGCTCTCTCTCTGTATCTATATAGCACCATCTTTGGGGTTACACGGGAAAGGAGAAGTCAGATATAATATCTATCACTATTATTTTTATCATCATGTAACATCTCCACAATTAGCTTTTTCCATTTATATTGGCCAATACTTTGCAAAAACCTATTTAGAAACTAGGCCAATTTACACACAACAATAAATAAAACAATCTAATAAAGCAGTGGAGAATAATACATATTTCTGCTGTAGGTTTTTGGAAAGGAGACACATTGATATCATTGTTGTGACCTTGAAGTTATGTCTAGATAATCAATATGTCACCACCGAAAAAAATGTGTGAATTTAAGGTTCATGTTGTTTACATTGATATATTGGCAAAATTGTCAAACTCCGTGTGTGAACCTTGCCATAACCACAAGAGGTCGTCTATAAACGACCAACCATTTAATGCATGATTTAAAGGGGTTAGATTCTGTAAAAATGTGGGTAATTTCCCATTGTATCATGAATATATTGGCAAGGGAGGGGGAGAACTTGGCCCATGGGGGCCCCCTCCACTTGTAATAAAACTGGGAGTCAAACATGAAAAAGTGTTGTTTGAAGAAGGAAAGTGTAGTCTGATTATAAATTCTTTTAAACTGTGGGGAATATGTACTAAATTCATCCAGATGTTTGGAGAGGTAAATCATGCCGATCATGAGGAATCGAGGAATAAGGGCGACAACATCACAAGATGCCCAACTGAGCCCTCTTCCATTCCATTCTATCAATGATCTGGAGTAAATGTTCGTTCTCAAATACGTGGGTGTAATCATAGTTAAAGGTTGTAAAAAATTATCTAAGCCAGTCTCCCAGACGTCTCTCCAAGCTGCGATACCTGCAACAATTGGTCGGCAGGGGGAGGGAAAATCCCTTTATGGACCTGGGGAGTGAATGGAAGAACGGCATGATTGGAAATTTGTTGAACAAAAAATCTCTATGTCTCTGATCTAAAACCCCTAATGCTAGACCTTATCCAACAGTTGAAAGATTTTTTGACAGTAGGTGTAGGGTCGGTAGACAGCTTGCGGTAAGTGTGTGGATTATTGAGGAGGTCTTCATAATTTTTCTTGTATAAGGATGCATTTAAAAGAACAGTGGCACCCCCTTTGTCTGCACTTCTAATTACTAAGTCGAAATATTTTTCAGTCTTGTATCGCTTTTTTCTCGAACGGGTGATGTTAGACCTAGGCGAGTACTGTTACATGTGATTTAAGAGTATTAATTTTTCATAACTAGATCTTGGAATTTATCCATACAGTCTCGTCTGGACATGACTGGGTAGAAAGTAGGGTTCTGTATTAGAAAATTTTTTCAGGTCTGTCATCTACTCGGATTCCCTCTCCAAAATCTGAGACTGAGGATCACCGCCTGGTCATTAAAATCTGCGAAGTGGGAATCAACCAAATGAGGGCCGGGGCCATCATCAGTGTTCGAAGAGAGGGGGACTAGATACTGTTTCCTCCCATCCCTCTCTGAAATGTAATTTTACCGTGAGATTCCGAACAAAATTTATTCAGATCTATGATAGTCCTGTAGAGATCAAGTCTACTGATGAGAAAAATTGAGTCCCTTATTAAGTATTTTGTTTGTTGTCCGTAATAATGAAGCTGGACAAGTTGATAAAGGAATCTGCTAGCGCTTCTTCGGCTCCTTGAAGGTCTTCATCTTGTCTATTTCTTTGACGGGACCTTTGTTTCCTCCCCTCTCCTGCCCCGTTTTTGAGGGGTATCTCCTGATGTTGCTGGAAGTCTGAGCATCATCTGAGGGGCATGATGAAGAACTGTTATGGGAGTCCTCAGGTTCTGGAAACTCACATGGGGTGGTGGACCGTCCTTTTTATATTTGCACGTCTCATGGTTTATTTTTAAGGATGGATTTCGGGGTAGAGCTCCTCTTTACGATGTAATTTCCATGTAATACCTCGTTCTATTATAATCCAAGAGATCTCGATCAAATTTCCTTTTCTTGGTTTCTATTATGCTTTCTATAGCTGAAATTTTTTTATTTAGGTCCTCCTCCACAGCCTTAAAATCTTCTGTAGTCAACAGAACTGGTAAGTTTTTTGTTATATCCTCTGTCTCCAGCGAATTGATCCAAAACTCTGTTTTCCTCCGTGATATTAGGAGCTATATGGTAATCAAATGTAATAGAATGATGAGGTGGGAAAACGAAAGTAGGTAATTGGCGTGAGAAAAGTCTAATTAGACCATTTACATGATCGCGGTTTTAACTGGTGTCAGACAGAGTAAGAGTAAACAAAACTGTGGTAGCTGTAACGTAGAAGCCGGGATGTCTAAAGCACTTAGTGTGGACGTGAGTTCTGCCGAGAGCGGTGAGCGTGTGTTGAAAAGCGCGCGGGGAACCCTTGTTATATACACGCAGGGACACCGCGCTTGTGCGACTGATAGCGGAAAAACTGGCGCATGCGCACAATGGGTAGTGTGTCTGAGCGCGTCGGAAGGGACCTAAGGAAGCAATAAGCGAGAAAGATAAAGCGTTTAAGGTACTAAAAGTGAAGGTAGCGATGAGGCATTACAGGATATAGAGATAAAAATAAATCCTGTAAAAGCAGATAAAGGCCGCAAAAATAGAGACTGAGGAGAAATATTGCCAGGGAGAGCAAAAATATCCCAAAATTATTTCAAGAGTATATAAATGATAAGAAACTAAGAAAAAGAGGTGGGTCCCCTTAGAAATAACATGGGGGTCATGGTGGAAGGAGATGAGAAAGGGGCCAACTTCTCAACTGTCTTTACCAGGAAAATCCCTGGTGGAAGACCAATGAGGAATAATGTAAAATTCTTTTGGATGTAACAGTTTACCAGGAAGAGGTACGGCGCCGTTCTGCAACCATAAGATAGATAAATCACCGGGGCCAGATGGTAACACCCGGGTTCTGCATGAAATGTACGTGATAGACAGACCGTTATGTTAAATATTGAAGATTCACTGAGGCTGGGTTATGTCACAGGACTGCGCATAGCAAATGTGGTACCAATATACAAAAAAGGACAAAATAGCGATCTGGAAACTACGACCTGTGGAGTCTAATGCTGTGGTGGGGAAAAATATTGAGGGTTTATTAGAGATGGTATCCGGAGTATCTCAGGTGTACAAACCTTATAACACCAGACGTCAGCATGGGTTATGAGAGATCGGCCTGTCAGACTAATCTGATTGGTTTCTTCGAGGAGTAAGTTCAAGACTGGATCTGGGAGACGCGTGGATGTTGTATATCTGTACTTTTCAAAGGCATTGACACGTGCCACATAAAGGTTGGTATATAAAATGAGACTGCTGGGAATAGGAGAAAATCTGTGTATTTGGGTAAGTAATTGGGCTAGTGATAGAAAACAAAGGTGGCATTAATGGGATTCTCAGATTGGGTTGATGGTACACAGTGGAGGCGTGCACAGGGGTCAGTATTGGGGCCACTTCTTTTTAATATTTTTATTAATGACCTTGAGTGGGTTTACACAGTCAAGTTTCAATATTGCAGATGATACTAAGCTGTGTAAAGTACATAAATACTGAGGTCGTAGTTTAGCATTACAGAGGGATTTGTGGAAGTTGAGGAGTGGGGCAGAGAAATGGTTGATGAGGTTTAATGTACTAAATGTAACAGTTAGCCTCTTGGCCATGGAAAACAAAAGTATATTATGTTCTAAAACGGTCAATTACTTAGTAAAACTGGAGCATGAAAAGGACTTGGGGGTATTGGGTGGATGGTAAACGTTAATTTTAGTGACCAGAGCGGCGGCTGATTGCTAAGCAAATAAAAATTTGGGATGTATCAAGAGAGGGAATAGATTTCATGATAAAAGACATAGTTTTGCCCTTATACAAATCCTGGTTCAGGACCACACATGGATATTGTGTACAGTTTGGGCACCAGGTATATAAAGGATATAGTAGTTGGAAAGGGTGCAGAGGAAGAGCAATTATTAGGGCAATGGGGGAACTAGAATACACTGACAGATAAAAATTTGGATTATTCAGTGTTAGAAAAAAGACGACTGAGGGGAGACCTCATTACAATGTACAAATACCTGAACGGACAGTACAAGGATCTCTCAAAGATCTTTTATACCTAGGCCTGTGACCAGGACAGGGGGCATCCTCTACGCCTAGAGGAGAGGCGATTTTACCATCAACATAGACAAGGTTCTGTACTGTAAGCGAGTGGAGGACTGTGGAAACTCTCTGCGCAGGAGGTTGTTATGGGGACTCTATGTACATGTTCAGCCTGGATGCTTCTGGAGAGAAAAAAGACACGGTTATGGGGGATAAAACATTTATTAAATTTCTAAAGGTTGGACTGATGGACTTGTCTTTTTCCAGCCTTATATACTTGATCTACAGAACTAAACCAGAATTTATTATTTAAAAAAAAAATTGCTTCAGACCAGGTAATGTATCACAGAAAGTAATCCTAGTATATATGCCAACATCACTGGTTGCGAACTGTGGGGGGTCTGTAATTATATCCATTGAACCTCCACTGTTCTCATAGACTCCGTCCACGATGTGACCATAAAAATCCATTATATATATGCTGGCTATTATAGGTATGCTTGGTAACATACTCCACGAGCGTATTTCATCGTATTCCATCTGTAGTGAATTATGTTCCACTTGATATCTAGTCACGCTCTATGGTACGGTCGCCAAAACATGACCAGACATATCAGTTTAAGTACTGCGCCAACCCTACTGTCATACCAGTCAATGGTGTGCAGCAGGTGCGATATCCGGCTAACTGTCCCGGAATCGTCTTCAGTATATTTCATACTCTGGAGCAATAGATATGGTTCGAGGTACGTACTTACCTTTGCGTCACCCCGCTTTCACAAATATGCTGTTATCATGACGGATATCCTGACACGAGGCCCGCCCAGCCTCCCAAGTCATTGGCTGCTCAGCCCAAAAAAACCGAATGGCAATGGCCTCCCTGCGGAGGCGTGCAAGCGCGGGGGGGGGGGGGGGGGGGGAGGTAGGGCGATATCTGCCTCTTTTAATATGGAGGTCCTGGCACCGCTATCGGCTGACCATTCTATCGCCGGCGCCCACCATTAGGATGGCGTTTGTTTATTATTTTCTGTTAGCTAGTCCTATCATATGATAATGTCTTATAGCTCTCCTGATGATCCCGAAAAACCGGGTGGGAACGCGTTGAGGCTAGGACTTTGATAATGTGCAATAGGAATCAAGTGTGCATGTGATTAGATAGACAGAGGTGCATGAATACCAAACGAATGCATGTTACATTTACGTAAATCTGAGATGCATGGACAACTGAATGCGCTAAAAGAAAGTGATAAGTGTGCATTGAAGGGGGATGATGATGTGTATATCTGTGCGTTTTTCTACCTATCATATCTGCTGTTCGGGAGGGTCTGCCGAAGTGTGCATGGAAATAAACGGATGTACATATGTTGAGGCAGTACGCGCACCGTACTACCTTTGCACTCTTGCGATTTACTATAGGAACAGTATCATTAATGCTCCTATTCAGTTGAATATGGAACATTATCATATTCCGTTCTCTAGAAACGCGGATTTAAGTACAGGGTATAGGTGTGGAAGTGGCACAAGTGACAGTCCTAATCTTGAGGCTTATAGAAATACAGGGGTTGCATCTTACTTTGTTTTCATCAAGTTCCAAGAGTACCGATATCCATTTAATAGGTGCAAGTGCAGACAATGAATGGACACCTAGTGGTATGATTAGGTTACTAGTCTAATTTTTGTTCCACTTGTGGTAAAGCCATTACATAAACTACATTATGAGGCTCATCTTTATAATTGGCTGTTCCCAATTTTTACCAGATGTCTTAATAAAAGTTAAGTTTTATCTGTGTTGTCCGTTTGCCAGGAATTTACAGACCAGGTAACATTGTTTAAAAATGGTGGAAAGACGGACACTGAATTGGCACAGTTAAGTGTCAACATTTTCATATAATAAAGAAAACATTTATTTTATTTATTTTTATGGTACACACAATAGTATATTGAAAAGTTACCTAATGAAAAATGATATTATAAACATTTTAGTTAGGACTTTTTTTTCTTCTTATATGAGACTATATTCTCCAAGCAGAAAAAATGCTATCAAACAACTGCCACAACATCCAATCACACAACTCTGCACATGGGACAGGACAGAAACGCTGAATAGTAAGTTTTTTTTTAAAAAAAAAAAGCCACACAAAATTGCTGACATTTCATTTATATGGAATTTAAAGTCACAGTTGAGGTGGGATTTAAGCATGTTACTTTTAGCCAAGGCCATTGGTGTTTACAACAGCCACAGGTGCTTCAATGTGTGATTATATGCTGTGGCTGCGGTCACATGTTCCATTACCTTGCACGCTCTGCACCCGTACATGGTTAAAAAAACAGTAATAAAAAGTGTGTCAAAAGTTTTAATTATAAAAAATGTAAAAAAAACCTAAAATTCAATCACCACCTTGTGCCTAGAACTGACATAAAACAATTATAAACAGTAAAAATCACGAACCTGTTAGGTACGCTGCGTCTCTGCACCGGCTGTGCAAGCCATTACAAAAAATAAGCTCCAAATACCTGAAACACTACTTTACACCCTATTACATCACAAAAAAATGTAATAAAAAGTGATCACCAAATGACACAATCCTCAAAATGTAAACATCACCGCATTTCGCAAAAAAATAACACTTTGCACAGTTCCATCACCGAAGTATGAAAAAGTTATTAGCTTCAGAAATGACAAATTTTTATTTTTTCTGCACACATTTGTTTTTTTTTAAAAATGTATTAAAACAATAAAACCTTTTAAATTTAATATCACAATGATCATACACGGACCAAAGAATAAAGTTGATGGTTATTTTGAGCGCACAGGCCGACAAGAAAAGTGACACAATGCGTTTTTTGCCCAATTTCACCAGATTTGGATTTTTTCGGTGTACCGGTAAACACGCAGGAATAATATAATGTCATGAGAAGTAAACTTGTTATGCAGAAAAATAAACTCTCAACAGCTGATAACTATATATATCTGGAATGTCTGCCTTATGTTGGTATGGGTTTCATGGATATGGGATTTTCTAGGATGTTATTACGCTTAGATTTTAAGTCTCGATTTTTGTAATTTTCATTAAAATCATCAAGACTATAATTTGTGGGACATCAGTTTCAAGTGACTCTGAGAGGTCTAAATAATAGAAAAACCCTATTAATAACCAGTATAGAAAAAAGACAATCTTATCTTATGTAAAACAAATTTTACGGAGTCTGTAACCCTTAAGGTGTTTTCACATGGGTTTTAAAACAAATAGTAAGTGCAATTAACTGTAATTTTGGGAACATATGTTCATTTAGGCAAAAAGATACTTTCACAATGGATTAATGATGCATAGTCTGGTAACCAATTTCTCCAGCGTATAAAAATCCCCCTATGTTGATGTGAAACATGCGTGAAGGGCACGCAGCTGTGCATTGAATGAAAACATTGCAGTTTAGAGCAGATTTGTATTATCACATTGTACAATGTAAATTTAATTTTTTTTGGAATGCAAACAATATAGGGCTTATCTTTTTGTGGATTGTGCTGCCCTGGCAGATTCTTTTGGGGGGGGGGTCTATAGCTTATTCATAAGATTTATTTAACTATTTTATGGTGGACGCAATCGTCAATTTTTATTTTGGAATTAAACACTTTGTTTGGTCTTTCACCGTAAGAGAAAAATAACATTTTATAGTTATTCTCTGGTTTCTCTACCATTTATATAGTTTTTATCTTGCTCAGTTTTTCTGCGCCCAACCAATACTGGCAGAAAACTTCTAATTTGTTTTAGTGTATTATAAACAGCTTTTCTGAGCATCACTTGTATTTTGCTGTAAAGAGGATAATGAGGCATATTTTTGTGAAAATTGTTTTTTTTTAGATTTTTGTTTTCTTTACGTGGAGGCATGTGGGATTGTGGAATGCAGATATACCAATGGCTTCTCATGTGGACCAGACCCCACTTGCGGCACTTAACCAGGGGTTGTCCGATCCCGCTGATCGGCAGGACCCCTTCTGTAATCTGCTGGACATGCGAGGAAGATCAGTTAGATGTTGTTCACCAACCGCAAGTCACCATGTCAGAAAGAAAAAGTATTATTTATTTTTTAAAATTCTTTTAAATACTTAATTACAGAAAATTGGAAAAAGGATAGACAAAAAAGACATTCATACAAAACATATCTTCCTATATAACACTTGATGCAAATTACATAAGGCATCAAATATATAAAAAACTACAACCGCTTCTCAGACCATCCCTCTCACCCTCAGAGCCTGCTGGAGATGGTCAGGACAGAAAAAAAAAATTCTTACATTTTCCAATAAAAATTTCAAAATCCATTGGTCCACAATGCGTTAAGTTCCATCCCCTCTATAGCGTTTTTCATAAGCACACTCATATGACCCAATCGCTCTACTAAATTTTGCCAATCCCTACCGATGGAGCCTACATCTTTCAATGTTAATCAACAACCAACCTTGCCAGAACAAGAACCTTCAGACCAGGTCTCGTTTAGATATCGATTCCTATATTGAGAGGGATCAAACCCAAAAGACCAAAGGTAAATATTCGTGGTAGAGAGCAAACCGACCCGGGCTTCAATTATCAAAAAGATCTCCTGCCAATATTGCCTATCCCGGACAATCCAAAGAACAGGAGGACATCGGCATAGCTCTATAAATCTCATATAATAGAGTTTTCCCTTAACCCAATCTTTTAACCATTAAAGTATGGTGAAAAATAAGTCCGTATATAAAATATTTATGTGTACATCGTGATTTAGTTATAGTGCTCCTAAACAATATCTTGTAAATCTCCCCACTGTTCTGTAGTGATCACTCCAATCTGATTTGTCCACTAAGTTGACTAATGTGACAGAATTCTTGATCAATATTATTCCGTAAAAAACCAATACACCCTAGCTAAATTTTTTGGAATCCGCCTAACACTAATTATTTGTGAAGGTTCTCATCCCTCCACCTAAGACGTCCTGATTTTTACTTCTATGCATAGAGAGCTAACATACTACTGTAAGTAAATCCCTATCCTTGAGAATACCATTCTCAAACCTAAAATGAAATGAAAGGTAGTTCCCCATTGACACCCAGTTGCTCCAAAGAAATAATACCTTTTCCGATCCAAACTTCCTCCATTTTATCAAGCTCTGCATATTAAGATTTGCCCAAAGGTGTAAATTTGAATCCCCCCCCCACAATCATACTGACTTCCTGTTGTCAGTAAAAATGGCTAAAGGTACATTTCTTTATTTCCCGGCTCTCAGTCGTCCCCGACTCCCAATAAGGCAAGGATACTATTAAATTATTATTACTATAATAAAAAAAGGACAGAAAGAAAAAATGTAAACAATAAAGTTTTTCAAACAAAATTAAAAATAAAAGAAACGTGGAAAGCCACCAATGCCACCATTTGTAGTACATAAACTAATAAAGTAGAAAAAAAAACACTAAATCACCAAAAAAGCCACATATTTGGTATTGCCGATCTGAACAATCTGTACAATAAATCAAATAATGATTGGAAACGCTTAGAACGCTGTAAAAAAAACTGGAAAAAAAAAAAAAATAAAGTTTATCAGAATTGCTTTACAGAAAAATGTTTGAAAAGTGATGGAAAAAGTTACAAGAACTAAAATAGTACCATAGTACAATTTGTCACACAAAAAATAAGGCCACTTACCAGCTATGTCAACCAAAAACACTAAAGTTCTGCAGCTGCAAAAATGGCGATCCTCAAACCAATGCAATTTTTTTCTATTCTGTTTTTCACATTAATAATAATAATAATAATCTTTATATAGTGCACACAGATTACACAGAATTAGCTAAATGAAGTTTTTTTGAATTGCATCTTGTCTCACATAAAAATAAACCCTTATTTGTATAATTCTAAAGAAAATAATAAAAAACCAACACTATTTAGACACATTAAAGCGTGCAAGATGGCGGTGTTCTCTGACGGCATCATCTTGCCCATGGAGGCAGAGGGTCTCGTCGCACCCCCCCCCCCCCCCCCCAGATTTTGATCGATGCTATTGGGATCAATGTAGACAGCCAATAGCAGCAATTTTACTTATGTGTCAGTAATGCCAATACCATGTCTGTAGACAAGGGATCAGGAAAGATGGTTTCACTGCCTCCCAGGTCATGTTTGCAGATATTGGCTGGTCGCTTCAGAGCAATATTCATCTTATGGGCATCACAGTGGTTAATGGGAGCAAACACATGACGAAAATTGCTGCAGTGGAAGGGGCCATGTCTGGTGGCATTCATGCATCTCCAAAGATCTCTGACTGACTGTGCCCCCTACTGGAGAAGGGTACCCACCAGTATGGGCTAACTTTTATGCCAGCATTCTACTATTTCTATCCCTCAGTTCCAGGGGGTCTGTTGTGTGGGCACTGTACGCAATAGCAGAGAGGTCTCATGGACCCTTGTTTGGCAACCACTTAGAAAGGTGGTACGTCCAATTCACTCAGTAATCAGAACATGGTGTTGGCAAGTTAAGGACAAAGAGATGTCTTCTACGACCACAGTTAATGGGGGACTCCAGCACCCTCACCCTTATTCAAGGTACCACAACCCCACGCCCCAATAAATTCAGGGATGGGTTTGATCTGTTAAATCAGATGCTTAAGCCTCTCACACAGCCAAACATTTCCCTATTGCTATATGTGGAGACCCCAACAGGTTGAAAATAGCACTGGTCTACAGTTGGAATCTGTTCCTTCTGGAATAGATATAATGTTGGCTTATACCCAATCATGTTATTAGATTTATTGTAGTTCATATTTGGTGGTTAAGGGGGCTTCAAGTCTCTACACGCTATAAGGCAGCTTAGTTGGCAAAACTCCCTAAGGAGAATCTTAGTTTGCTGACTCTAAAAGAAGGGACTTAGAAAAGAGTCTGTTCCAAGTGGTGTTAGGACACTACAAAACTACAAGAGACCTGCGAGAACGCCAGAGTGACAACAGTTAGTAGGTCCCCTACTTAATTCTACTAGGCTTATACGCCAACGCATTCACAATTGTAAGTCCAACCTTTGTGCTGAATGTAATTTTAGTAAGAGGAATTCCATATATACTCATGTATAAAACCTCACTCTTATACCCGAGGCATTATAAAAAAAAACTTACATACTCACCTTTCCAGCGCCCAAACTGCTCGTCGCGGCTTCTCTTGTCTTTCTCACGTGATGTCTTGTTCCCATGGCCGGCCAGCGCACAATAGATGTGGCCACTGATGATGTCATAGTATGTGCCGGCCGGATGAGGCATGGCTACGTCTCAACCGGCTGTTAAGGCAGAGAGAAGAACAGAAGAGGAGCCGCAGGGATGGGAGCATCGGGAGCCATGCCAAGCATTGGGGACCACCGAAGGTGAGTATGTAAGTTTATTTTTTTAAGTGCAAGGGAAATGGGGGCTCGCTGGATACTAAAGGGGAGATGGCTTACTGAAAGGGACTGGCTGATAAAGGGGGTGGCTGGATGCTAAAGGGGGCTAGCTGGTTACTAAAGGGGGGCTGGTATATAGAGAGGGAGGCTTGGTGTATAGTAAAAGGGGGGGCTGTTTTATACCGGGGATGGCTATTAATGGGGTGTGGCTATATACGTTGTTGGAGGCGATGTGGACCAATGCATTTCACACTTTGGCTTATACTAGAGTCAATAATTTCAAGTTTTGGTGGTTAAAATAGGGGCCTTGGTTATACTAGGTCGGCTTATACTGAGTATAATTGGTGTTCTAAACAAACTGTTAGGTCAAATAAATCCCGTTACCCTTGTTATTTCCTTGAGGGATTGAGTGCAAACTATGGTCATTGGTGGTTTAATTTTTTTTAGGTTTTCTATTTCCTATCCAAAACTGGCACATCCTTTGTATTCTACAAGTTCTGCCTGTAATGATACATGGTGCTTTCATAACATGGAGCCCTGTTGTATTTCTGGCTAGGTAGGATCCACATGTGGGTCTTTCTCCCTCAGGAAACATGATTTCTTATTAGAGACTGACATTCACAGGGGGTACAATAACGGGCACAAACTTTACAGAAAAATTGCAATTTCCATCCATTGCGACATAGTATTTGGAAACCTTCTGTATGTTCCAAAGGCTCACTACCAACCACTTGTATTACGATAAATCACCTATTAACACCTTGCCAAATACTCCAAGTGGTGTGCGTTCAGAAAAATAGGGGGTGAAATGTGCACTTTTTGGGGAAAATTTTCACCTTTTTTCATTTGTCAGACTTCAAAGTAAGGGGTTAATAGTGGAAACCACCCAGGGGCATATCTATAATACTTGTCAATCCCTTGTGTGGCTACAGTACGTTTGCTTTAGACACAGATCCCCAGACAAAATTAAAAAAAAAAAAAACCTCTCCAGGCTCCCACTTTTCCATTCTTCTCAGTGCTCATGCTTGTAGGGTGCCTGACCCGGATACATGAGATTTGATCCAAATAATATTTACCGTATTATTACTCGAGTATTAGCCGTCCGAGTATTACGCCGAGGCCTAATTTACCCCAAAAAACTGGGAAAACCTATTTGACTCGAAGTATAAGCCGAGGGTGGGAAATGATTGGTCACAGACCCCACCCCAGATCAGTATATAGACAGCCAGCTCCCCTATAGGTATACAGGCTGCCCCGTTATCAGGACTGCCAGTGCCCCATATAACAGCAATGCCAGCTTCCCCCCAAGTAGAGTACAGGCACCTGCCCAGCTTGCCCCCAGTAGGTCAGGCCCCTTGCCATAGTTAACAGCAGCAGCCTTGACACAGTATAGCTCAGCTTGCCCAGTAGTATACAGCCTCCAGCTCTGCCACCAGTCGATACAGCCTGCCAGCGTCCCCAGAGTATACAGCAACTGCCCAAGCTTGCCCCCAGTAGTACAACCAGTGACCCCAGTAAACACTGCACCCGAGTATCAGAACTCCCAGGACCCAGTATAACAGCCACTGCCCAGCTTGCCTCCAGTGTATACAGCACTCCAGCTCCCAGTTTGCCTGCCATGCCCCCAGTAGTATACAGCATCGCCAGCTGCCCCCAGTAGTATACACATATGCCAGCGTTGCCCTCAGTAGTATTAACAGCATGCCAGCTGCCCCCAGCAGTATCAGGCCAAGCCCAGCATTAAAAAAAATAATTAAAACTTATATACTCACCTCCGGTGTCCCGATCTGCAGCGCTGCATCCCCCGATGTCCGCGGGTCTCTTTCTGGCTTCCGAGCCCGTTTCTGTAACATGCGCTGGCCCCGAATTGCTGTCTTCACGGGGCGGGGCCTAGCATGTGTCTATAGCGGCGGGCCCGGGAGGACAAGCAAATGGCGGTGCAGCGCGATGACAGGGGCAGGCAGAAGAGGGCGGGAAGCCAGAGAGGGGACATCAGGGGAGCCAGCGCTGGCAGAAGAGGGACATGCGGGGACGCCAGAGAGGATATCGGGCGGGGAGAGCAGCGCTGGCAGATCGGGGCCACCGGAGGGTGAGTATATAGTATTATATTTTTAAGTATTTTTAACTCGTTGGACTCGTGATAAGCCTGAGGGACGTTTTCAGCACATTTTTTTGTGCTGAAAAAACTCGGCTCTATACACGAGGTACTCACGGTATGAATCTCACAAAACAGTTGCTAAAAAAAGAACTAAAACAGAATTAATTTATTTCAAAAAAAGCTTTGACTTACGTGTGGAAAAACAAGACTGAATTTTGCACATTTTGAAAAGTGTCAAACTTTCACATATAACCTTATTTTATGTCTCCAAGCCAGTACTGACGAGACATGGCACACAAAAGGTGCAGTTTAGTACAGTTTGTCATGGTAACTGAAAATTATAGATTAAAACCTGCAAAATGTGGAAAAAAATAAAGAATCTTTGGACACAATAAAGTCTCTTCTTAGATGCTTCTATTCTTTGCTTTCTTAGATTAATGATTTGTTGAATCCATTTCACCCGTCTACCTGTCTTTGAATCAAGTCTCACGTTTCTTGCAATGGTAATATATATATATCTATATATTGTTAATTTAGTATTGCATTGTTCTGTTTCTTTCTCTAACATTGACACTACCTGATTAATGTCATATATGCCTCAAATGAGGTTTTTTTTTCTCTATTTAGAACTTGATCAACATGTGTTAAGGTCTCTAGATTTATTGTGTATGAGCTAAATGAGGCCTGGTTCTCTGTTTACTCTGGGTATAAAGTAGTGGTAAGTAAAGGCTCTGCCATCTTGTGTTTGTTTATCATAATATTCGTGAGTTTGATATATTCTGACAAGTATGAGGACGTGATTAGTTACATTTTTGAGTGACAGGGGCAGGAGACAGGTGAGAGGCAGAGAAAACACAAACAATTATGTTTTGTCATAAAAATATTTTCATTTTTTTGTTGTTATGGTTGTTTGCTTTCTACGTCCATTCTATCCCACCAGAGTACCAAACTATCCATATGAATGCCTCAAAATTTTCACTCAACTTTCTACACACTCAAACAATAATACGTTAGTAAACCATTCGGATAATTATCACAGTGTTTGCTCTGAAGCAAGTATTACCTTTTATAAATCTCTACCAGACATCTTTTGTCTCGTCTCTTTTCTTTCTGCCTCGCTGCAGGGACATCTCTCTCTCCTTGTCTCATGATCAGTGACCTCATCCCTCACTCTTGTTACAGTCTTCGTCCCCAGCAGTCTATCTTACCTCACTAAAAATCTTAACATTCTCTCTCTCTTCTGTTTTGTCCATTTACTTTCAAGCATGCTGTTGTACCCTTTTCTAAAGAAACCTTCACCTGGGCACATTCCAATGCCACTAAACTTACAGATGGTTTTAACACTCCCTTTATCTCAACTTCCCTGCGAGAAGGGCTGGTCTATTCTCAATAACACTGCATATCTCTTCATCTAACTCCTCCTTGCCCCTAAGGCTGGTTTCCCGTCTACGACTTCCCTGAAACTGCTCTTCTAGTACAAAAGTCTCCCAATGATCTCTCCCTGCTAATCCAAAGGGACTATTCACTCCTCTATTCTTCTGGATCTATCAGCAGTGTTCGCTCATGGTGGACCACCAGCTGCTCCCAGGATGTTTTCCATTGGCCTAAAGGACACTGCATCTCTGGTATTCTGCCTATCTCTATGACTGCACTTCAGTGTCTCCTTTTCGGATTCTTCTCTTCTCATCTTCCTTATTGGTAGTTCACCAGGGCTGCATCCTAGGTCCTCTTATCCTTCTCACTCTTAGCTGGACCCCATTGGACCAAACCATCAGCAAGATTTGATTCCAGTATCATCTCTATGGCTAATGACACCAGCTGTATAATACTGCAAAGTAACATCACCTGCCTAATCCAGAAACACTAGTGAATGGCTCTCGCACATTCTAAATCATGTCCTCTCTCTTCTGGAAAAACTAAGGCTTTCTAAGATCCTATCACACAAGGCAGAGGTCACACTGTCTTGGGGTTTGCGGGACTCTGACATGGACGCCTTTACCATATATTCATCTCTTGCCCGTCTTGCCGGATGCATTTTCAGAAACATCTCCAGAATCACGACATTACTGACATTGATTGAAACTTCTAAAATGCTAATTGTGGTGCTTAGCACTCTCGACTAGACTACTGTAACTCCCTACTAATCGGTCTTACATCACTAAATCTCTCCTCTAAAATCTATGTCTTAGTGCAAGCCAGGCTCGTCATTAGACCTACAACGGATGCCTCCAGTTGTGCAATACTTCTGTTGCATCTGTCTTCTGTATTAAACTTTAAAATAATAACCTAATCCACACAAAGCTCTGAAGTAAATGCTGCACTCCCTATCTTCTTCTCTATATCATTATCGCCCTTCTCGTGCTCTTCGATCTCACCAGTTTGTTACTGATAGATCAATCTCTAACTCTATGAACCTCTCAGCACGGTTCTTACCAGGGACTTTCCGAGTTGCTCTAATTTCTCTGGAAGGCCATCCCTGGCCTCTCAGGGACTAATACAACCACCCTTCCAACGTTTCAAACATGCTTCTAAAACCCATCATTGAGGCAGGCCTACTCGCCACCGCTAACTGAAATTAACGTCACACTCTCACTCTACTATCAACTAACTGTCCTATTAGTAATCCGTAGTCAGTAATCGGAACAAAACAGCAATATACCAGTTACAGGCTTCTCTGCAGCTTTTTTTGCACCTTGGATACTGAAATTAGCGAGCGGCTGATGGCTGGTTCCAGCAGCAGAATTTTTATTTATTAAATATTTATATTAATCTGTAATTCCTGTGATCTCTGGTGAGCAGGGCCTCATCACTTTGTTCTCACTCCTTTGTTCCATATGATGTTGTATCTGTAGATATTAAATTATATTTGTATGTGTCCCCTATGATTTCTAAAGCGCTACGGAATTTGATGGAGCATATAAAAGATTGTTATTATTTTATTATTGATTATTATTATATATTATGGTACCTACAATGTATATTTAAAAGTGACCTTTCAAAAGTGACAATGATATTATAAAACCTTAGTTACGTATGTACATTTTTTCTTCAAATGAGGACTCTATTATTCTCCACAGGCGGGAAACGATGCTTACTCAACACTGCCACATACCTCAATTACACGGACTCTGCAGATGGAGACAGGACAGCAACGCTGGAATAGAAGTTAAAAAACAAAAAAAACACCACACAAAATGCTGAACAATTTTTATATATATATATACAGTATATGGATTTACAAGTTCAAGTTGAGGTGGGATTTACACATGTACTTTTGAACACAGGACAATGTGTTAGGGAGCCGCAGTTGGCTCAGTGATTAGCATTACAGCCTTTGCAGTGCTGGGTACCTGGGTTCAAGTCCCAGCGGTCAAATCTGCAAAGAGTTTGCGGGGTTTTCTAAAAGTCTTCTGGTTTCCTTCCTACACTCCAAACTATGATAGGTTGATTAGATTGGGGAGCCCATTGGAAAGGGGCGATTGGCAAAAACTCTGGTGCCAGTGCTGCAAAACTGGTTGACTGTAAAAAAGGAAGTATTATATTGTAACAACAGTCACAAAGTGGTCTCGCATGTGTGAGTTATATGCGTGGCAGGATTCACATGTTCCAGTGCATTGTGTTACGTTAAAAATGTAAAATGCAATATTAGTTACATCCATCTATGCTATGCTGTAAATACACAGTTAACCCCTATCCCGACTCTTGTTTTCAGGCGTAATTGCCAGAATTTTTTCAGGAATTGAAGTGGTCGATATAATTGAATGAAAAACTTTGGAACGCTTTAAGGGTATCCCACAAAAGAAAGATTCGTAAAGTATCAGGATAAAAAAAAAAATAAACCCAATTTTCCAAAACTGTCTCTATTCAGTCCTGGTGGTACACCAATGTTGGTTGCCCCTGGATCGACCTTAAATCTTCTGACCCGGGAAACAACAGCACGTGGGGAGAGGTAAAGCTACCGCTACAGGCACATAGATCTTTATCAGGGTGAGGAGAGGGAGCATATAGTAGCAGGGACAGTATGTAATGGCGTGTGATAGCAGCTGGGACATGTAAACCCATTGGGAGGAAAATCCTATGTGGGCCAACTGGTCTGGGCTCGGTTTAAAAAATAATAAAACCATGTACATCGTCTTCTTCTGGCGCTCTCCCTCAGCTCCGCAACTTGATGCAGTCAGGTGCGTGAGTGGAAACAGACTATGACATTGACAGCAGCTGATGTTCATAGTGTGCTCCTCCGGGCATACACGGACCTAGTCGATTGGCCGTGGAATGCATCAAGTAGTGGAAGTGCGGGGGACGCGTCGGAAAGGTGAGTAACATAGTTATTAATTTTATGTACTATAATAAATATATATATATAGTATATATAATATATATATATTATCATATATATAGAAAGAAAAGCAAATGTGGCTATGTTAAAATATAACTTTGAATTTAGATCAAAAATAAAAGATGTTGTATACATCCGATATCACAGTACAAACACACTGAATGACGCCGCTCGCAAAAAAGCCGGCTAGTATTCCATATAACATATACAAGGATGGCAAGGCCAGGGCAAGTATATCGCGGGCCTGCTGGTTCTATGTGACAAAATGATGGAAGTCACATAACTAATACAATGACCCGAGTTATAACACAGAATCTATGAAGACAAAAGTGTCAATTGAATTATATGCTCTCTGTCACAAAACCACAGAAAAGAAGGAATAAAAGGACTAACTCACCCAATCATGCAGCAGCGGAAGTGATGGCTCAGTTGGATGCGATGGGGATGATCCAGGGAACTGTCCCCCGATGTGAGAAGTGGCCAGTCTTACTTCTGCCTACTCACCCCGTTGCTCCCGCCCAGACAAGAGGCGTCCCACATGGCCCTGTGGCGATGCTGCCATTAGGTGTCCAAGAGGTAACAGAGCTTTGTCAGGCAGATAAAAAATTCAATACCAACGCATTTTTTTCCACACCCCCGTTTGCTTCCGGGGTCCATGGGATACCAAGCAAAACGTAGTCAGCCTGCTACAAGAATTGCCAGGTTTGCCCGGGGGGGATAGTGTTCACCAAAGTGTAGGGAAGAACGCAACAGGAGGATTGCAGTGGCCGTACCTTCCGATGGACAGGGCCGTGACTAGGCGTGCAGGGTATCTATTGCTGGCGTTTCGCGATGTCCTACTGAGCATGCGGCCATTTCAGTGGTTAATCTTTCTTCGGTGCGATGCTACCGGAAGGGGTGGGCGGAGACATTCTCAGACTGGATACGAGAATACCTGGGGTTTTTTTCTTGGCACTGAGTAACAGTCGTAGTAACCCCGTGCGTTCCGTATTGTGTGACATATGTGACAGTTGTTCGATAGTGCATCCATGGAGAGACAGATTACATAAAAAACAGCGTTTTTAGTTAGGACCAAAAACAAAATATGTTACAAATTAGGGCCACTTCTTGACCTTCTATTGCTAGCATTTTTTTTATTCCCAGTTTTACTCCCGCATGGGTCTAACCCCTGTACTGCCATAGGAATTAATACTTTTGCTTCTCATCCTGTGATAGGTTTACATGTTCTTTGCTATGGGGGTGGGTATATGATGGGTTTCTAATGATCAAGAGAGGGGAAACCAATGTCTGCTTGATAAGCTTAAGCAAATCGTTTTGCCCACATATTTAATTGCCATAGTCGCAACAGACACTGTAATCAACCTTGGGATTTACAGTGTTTGATTAAAGTGAGAATGTCTCTTACTTTCAGAAGGTCATCATCATGGGAGGTAATGTATGCAGGTCATAATAAAGGGTCAGTGCTATTGACACGCACTGCAGCGATCCGATAGTCTATAGTGTGGTAGTGTCCAGCCAGAGTACTGGGTTTATCCAACTTGGGACCAAAAATGGCTATTTGTCCCCAAACCAAGGGACAATCCTTAAAGCTCTTGACCCTTTCGAATTGTTATCTTTCGATATGTTACCAGAACGGGGAGGGTCCTACAACATTCCTAATATCGGATTCCATATATAGTATGTTTTCCCAATAATTTTGGGTCCCAATTGTTTCTCTATTCTCCAGTTGCTTGCTTGCGACATTTGATCCCAAAAGATCATGATAAGTAGGTTTAGGATCCACAACCCTTCAGGGGGGTCTCTTGGTGTTAAACCAGGTCGATCGTTTTTTTTTTTTTGCCAGAGAAATTTATATGATTTCCCTGCGGACCACCCAATCTGGATAAACCCTGATCCTGATGTGACACCTTAAGTAGTTAAGTCATCAGCCTTGTTTTCTAACCATAAAGCTGGTCCATCCGGGGAGAAGTTGCGTCTAATAACCATAAATATGGGCCTGTGGGATGGGCACGCTTGAAGAGAGGGGGAAAGGTTCGGCTTATGGCGGCGGCGGTGGGAGAACAGTGTCAAAAAAGAGATGAGGGTAAGGGGAAATGAGGGGAGGGGGGAGGGGGGAAGAGGACCGGATGGTGGGGGGGGATGTGGGGCGGAAGGGGTTGGAGAGCGGGCAGGAGGAGGGGGGGGGCGAGGGGTGGGGGGGGGGGGGTTTTTTTATTGAACAAACAAATAATGTCCTTTGTTTGTCCAATGAGTCCAGACGAATATTTTTTAGAAAAGAAAATGTTCACATCAAGAAAGGAGAAGAGAGATACTTCCCTAGGGTCTTTAAAGGTAAAAGAGAAGGCCAATGGATTTTTTCTGTTTTGAGGCCTGTACAAAATTCATGGAAACGTCCCCTCAGTACCACTCCACACGATTAAGAATCATCAATTGTGAGTTTAGGCCAGATGTCACTGGGCACCAAAACACACTACTCAGTTCAAGGACTCCGAAAAAAACAATGGTCTCTCCCACCAGCCAGGTAGCAAGTTGGCCTGAGTTGGCGCACAAAGCCAACACCTAGACGCAAAGAGTGGCACACAAAATCTCTACAAAATGAGCGCGGTCGCCTGTGGTCTCGGTGTGGTTGGGCATAAGGAACTACCCGTCACATGTAGTTTGTTGCTTACCGTACAGTGAAGAGGAAGTTTAAATACATTGTTTTGCTTCTGTTCAGCAAAATTACTACCCAATCAGTATTAAATAAAAAATTGCTTTCGTTTTTGTAGTGAAGGGGTTCTCTTTCAGGTGTTGGGGTGGGCCAGTTTCCCCTTCCGCTTGGCTACTTGGCTTCCTCCTTTGGACGACCACGCAAAATAACGTGGTTGGAGGTGGTCAGCCAGGTCTGACACAGGGAGGGCACGTCCTGCGGCCCTTACAGAATTTATTTGTGGGTTTGGTTTAATGAGGTTTACGAGCCCTCACATATTACGATACGTAAAGCAAGGAACCCACAGGAAAGTGTGTCTTGGTAAGGGAGTATGGGGTAAGGGGGGGTGGGTTTAAATTTTGCCCCATCCTTGCGTCGACAGTGAGGTTCAGGCTGTTGTGGCTAATAATACACTATTTCCTGCTGTAGGTTTTCGGAAGGGAGACACATTGATATCATTGTTGTGACCTTGAATTGTTATGTCTAGATAATCAATATGATCACCACCGAAAAAATGTGTGAATTTAAGGTTCATGTTGTTTACATTGATATATTTGGCAAAATTGTCAAACTCCGTGTGTGAACCTTGCCATAACCACAAGAGGTCGTCTATAAATCGACCAAACCATTTAATGCATGATTTAAAGGGGTTAGATTCTGTAAAAATGTGGTTAATTTCCCATTGTATCATGAATATATTGGCAAGGGAGGGGGAGAACTTGGCCCCCATG
Source organism: Engystomops pustulosus (assembly GCA_019512145.1). NCBI lineage: Eukaryota > Metazoa > Chordata > Amphibia > Anura > Leptodactylidae > Engystomops > Engystomops pustulosus. Next base: position 130,907,333 of record CM033641.1, on the reverse strand, counting down.
GGGGCCCCCTCCACTTGTAAATAAAACTGGGAGTCAAACATGAAAAAGTTGTTTTGAAGAAGGAAATGTGTAGTCATGATTATAAATTCTTTTAACTGTGGGGAATATGTACTAAATTCATCCAGATGTTTGGAGAGGTAAATCAATGCCAGATCATGAGGAATCGAGGAATAGAGGGCGACAACATCACAAGATGCCCAACTGTAGCCCTCTTTCCATTCCATTCTATCAATGATCTGGAGTAAATGTTTCGTGTCTCTCAAATACGTGGGTGTAATCATAGTTAAAGGTTGTAAAAAATTATCTAGCCAGTCTCCCAGACGCTCTCCCAAGCTGCCGATACCTGCAACAATTGGTCGGCAGGGGGGAGGGAAAATCCCTTTATGGACCTTGGGGAGTGAATGGAAGACCGGCATGATTGGAAATTTGTTGAACAAAAAATCTCTATGTCTCTGATCTAAAACCCCTAATGCTAGACCTTCATCCAACAGTTTGGAAAGATTTTTTTGACAGCTAGGTGTAGGGTCGGTAGACAGCTTGCGGTAAGTGTGTGGATTATTGAGGAGGTCTTCATTAATTTTCTTGTATAAGGATGCATTTAAAAGAACAGTGGCACCCCCTTTGTCTGCACTTCTAATTACTAAGTCAGAATTATTTTTCAAGTCTTGTATCGCTTTTTTCTCTGAACGGGTGATGTTAGACCTAGGCCGAGTACTGTTACATTGTGATTTAAGAGTATTTAATTCTTTCATAACTAGATCTTGGAATTTATCCATACAGTCTCGTCTGGACATGACTGGGTAGAAAGTAGGGTTCTGTATTAGAAAATTTTTTTCAGGTCTGTCATCTACTCCCTGGGATTCCCTCTCCAAACTTCTGAGACTGAGGATCACCGCCTGGTCATTAAAATCTGCGAAGTGGGAATCAACCAAATTGAGGGCCGGCGGGCCATCATCAGTGTCAGAAGAGAGTGGACTAGATACTGTTTCCTCCACTCCCTTCTCTGAAATGTAATTTTACCGTGAGATTCCGAACAAGTTTATTCAGATCTATGATAGTCCTGTAGAGATCAAAGTCTACTGATGGAGAAAAATTGAGTCCCTTATTAAGTATTTTTGTTTGTTGTTCCGTAATAATGAAGCTGGACAAGTTGATAACTGAGGAATCTGCTAGCGCTTCTTCGTGGCTCCTTGACGAGTCTTCATCTTGTCTATTTCTTTGACGGGACCTTTGTTTCCTCCCCCCTCTCCTGCCCCGTTTTTTGAGGGGTATCTCCTGATGTTGGCTGGAAAGTCTGATGCATCATCTGAGGGGCATGATGAAGAACTGTTATGGGAGTCCTCAGTTTCTGAGAAACTCACATGGGGTGGTGGACCGTCCTTTTTATAATTTGCACGTCTCCTATGTTTATTTTTAAGGATGGATTTCGGGGTAGAGCTCCTCTCTTTACGATGTAATTTCCATGTATATACCTCGTTATACTTATAATCCAAGAGATCTCGATCAAATTTCCTTTTCTTGGTTTCTATTATGCTATTTTCTATAGCTGAAATTTTTTTATTTAGGTCCTCCTCCACAGCCTTAAAATCTTCTGTAGTCACAAGAACTGTAAGTTGTTTTGTTATATCCTCTTTCTCCAGTCGAATTGAATCCAAAACTCTGTTTTCCTCCGTGATAATCAAATCCATCAGTTTCTCTGAACAGTCACTTAAAGTCTCGTTCCATTTTTCTTGAAAGGTGTCAGAGTATACCGTGGTGGGTGCCTTTTTAATACGTAGTCCCCGCGGGATCATTTTCTTTTGTAAATATGAGGATAAAGTCTCCGCATCCCACCAAACTTTTGTTTCTTTCTCCATTAAACGCTCCCATCTGCCCTTTAAAATAGTGAGTTCCTGTGATTGGATGCCTGAGCTGCCATTCGTATTGAATAATATAGCTGCTTTCTTTTTGCGGTTATCACTAGTAGTAGTGTGATTGTCCGCAGACGCTCCGGCTCCATTCACACTCGGATCCATTTAGCACTCTATGCAAAAATAATATTCCACTGCCAAATATCAATTCTGGAGTTAAGATACGATAAGGGAGCAAGGAACCAAAGTCCATGTAAATTCGAAAATAGAGACAAAAGAAGAAATAGTTCCTGCTCACCTTCTGATGCACGTAGTCCCCAGCGCAAGTACTTCCAGAGAAACCCCACGGACTGCAGGCACGAAATTCCAAACAAACAAACGAAGTCTGCGCTTTCAGGGATGTAGCAAGTAAAATCAAGATTCTTTATTGTATGCCATTAAAATCCAGAATGGGCAGGTAGCATAGGTGTAAGGATCCAAGCATAGCGACCTACGCGTTTCGCCCTTAAGCGGGCTTAGTCATGGTCTATAACAAACAATGTGTAGTATTCCGATTTAAATACCCCCCGCTCCTAGGATGGCGTGTGACGTCACGGTCACGTGATGTGAATCACGTGATCGGGCTAAGCCCCACCCCCTCCGGAACGGTACGGTTTCAAGTACAATAAAAACTGTCACAAATGTAAAAACACAAATAAAGGTAAGATGGATGGATGAAGACTTAGAGTAAAGTTGCATAGAAGCTTATAGGAAAGGAGAAAAAAAATAGGAAGGAGTTCTATCTAATTGAGCTAAGCCTCTAAGTAAACAAGCCATATGAGAGTGTAAACAAGTATGCGGACACTCGCATAGGTGCCTAATTGGGGGTAAATACTTGACTAGGAACAAAACAGAGCACATGCTGATTAGATAATAGTGACAAAGTATCGAATTGAAGTACAGCAAATTAACAGTAATGGACACATGCTCATTCATAGCAAAGAATTAAATCCTGTCTAAGGTTCAGACCTAGAGGTTGAGTTGTTTGTAAAGTAAACATCCAATATGTTTCTCTATTCATAAGTTTTCTCCTGTGGTCTCCCCCTCTCTCTGGTTTTTTCACTTTTTCGATGCCCTGCCATTTGAAATAGCTGTTGTCCCCATTATGTGTGTCTCGAAAATGCTTAGAGGCTGCTGACATATTAGTTAGATTGGAGTTTTTTATGTCTGACAGATGCTTTCTGATGCGGACTTTCAAAGAATTGGTGGTATAGCCCACATATTGTAAACTGCACTCCACACATGTTATTAAATAAACAACACAAGTGGTGTTGCAGTTCATATATGTGGTAATATTATATTTTTTCTTGGTGGTGCAAGATGTAAAGTTGTCTATAGTTAAGAGATGCTCGCAAGTGGTGCATCTCATAAGTGCCACATATTCCATGGTCTAGCATTATGTGGTGTTTAGATCGAGACATAGAGATTTTTTTGTTCAACAAATTTTCCAATCATGCCGGTCTTCCATTCACTCCCCAGGTCCATAAAGGGATTTTCCCTCCCCCCGCCGACCAATTGTTGCAGGAGCTGGGAGAGCGTCTGGGAGACTGTTAGAAATTTTTTACAACCTTTAACTATGATAACACCCACGTATTTGAGAGACACGAAACATTTACTCCAGATCATCTATATAGAATGGAATGGAGAGGGCTACAGTTGGGCATCTTGTGAGTTGTCGCCCTCTATTCCTCGATTCCCTCATGATCGGCAATGATTTACCTCTCCAAACATCTGAGATTTAGTACATATTCCCCACAGTTAAAAGAATTTAATAATCATGACTACACATTTCCTTCTTCAACACAACTTTTTCATGTTTGACTCCCAGTTTTATTACAAGTGGAGGGGGCCCCCATGGGGGCAAGTTCTCCCCCTCCCTTGCCAATATATTCATGATCAATGGGAAATTAACCACATTTTTACAGAATCTAACCCCTTCAATCAGCATTAAATGTTTTGGTCGATTTATAGACGACCTCATTGTGGTATATGGCAAGGTTCACACGGAGTTTGACAATTTTGCCAAATATATCAATGTAAACAACATGAACCTTAAATTCACACATTTTTTCGGTGTGTGATCATATTGATTATCTAGACAACAACTTCAAGGTCACACCAATGATATCAATGTGTCTCCCTTCCGAACTACAGCAGGAAATAGTGTATTATTAGCCACTTCTTGCCATCCGAGGCATGTCATGTGACAATATACCCTATGGCGAATTAATCCGCCTCCGTCGAAACAGCTCTTCTGACCAAATCTTCAACACACAAATGCTAGAATGGGAAAAGAGATCAGAGCTAGGGAGTATAACCTGATGTCCATGTTTCAGCCGGAATAAATCCACAGGTAGATAGAAATACACTCCTCATTGTAGAAACATCATCATACGCATCAGTTTGCTAACAAATCCAATCAAAACCATTCCTTTTGTTACTACTTACAGCAATCAGTTTCATCTTGTGAAGAGATCATAACTAAATACTTACCTATCTTAGCAAAATGCAGAACTTAAGGAATGTTTGTCGGATGGTGTGAGAATCATATCCAAAAAAGCACCCACTGTGGGTTCGATTGTCTCCCCGAGTGTTTTTAAAAGTCACACGGTAGAAAGGAGCAATAAAAATAAAAAATATTCATGGTTACACCATCCTGGCAACCATAAATGTGGGCACCTGAGATGCACCACTTGCGAGCATCTCTTAACTATAGACAACTTTACATCTTGCACCACCAAGAAAAAATATAATATTACCACATATATGAACTGCAACACCACTTGTGTTGTTTATTTAATAACATGTGTGGAGTGCAGTTTACAATATGGGCTATCCACCAATTCTTTGAAAGTCCGCATCAGAAAGCTCTGTCACTACAAAAAACTCAATCTAACTAATATGTCAGCAGCCTCTAGCATTTTCGAGACACACATAATGGGGACAACACTATTCAATGCAGATCGACTACTATAGTGCATGAGAAAAGTGAAAAAACAAGAGAGGGAGACCACAGAGAAACTTAGCAATGAAATAGAAACATATTTGGAGATTACTATACACATCAACTAGGTCTGAACCTAGACAGGATTTATCTTTGTATGAATGAATGTGTCCATTAACTGTTAACTTGGCTAATATTTCAATTCGATACTTTGTCACTATTATCTAATCAGCATGTGCTCTGTTTGTTCCTAGTCAAGTATTTACCCCCAATTAGCACCTATGCGAGTGTCCGCATATTTGTTTACACTCTCATATGGCTTGTTAGTAGATTCTAGCTCAATTAGATAGAACTCCTTCCTATTTTTTTCTCCTTTCTATAAGCTCTATGCAACTTTACTCTAAGTCTTCTCCATCCATCTTACCATTTTACTTTATTTGTGTTTGACATTTGTAGTTTTTATTGTATTTTGAAACCTTACCGTTCCGAGGGGGTGGGGCTTAGCCCGATCACGTGATTCACATCACGTGACCGTGACGTCACACGCCATCCTAGGAGCGGGGGTATTTAAATCGGAATCCTACACATTGTTGTGTATAGACCATGACTAACCCGCTTAGGGCGAAAGCGGTAGGTCGCTATGCTTGTGATCCTTCACACCTATGCTACCTGCCATTCTGGATTTAATGGCATACAATAAAGAATCTTGATTTTACTTGCTACATCCCTGAAAGCGCAAGACTTCTTTGTTTGTTTGGAATTTCGTGCCTGCAGTCCGTGGGGTTTCTTGAAGTCTTGCGCTGGGGGACTACGTGCATCAGAAGGTGAGCAGGAACTTATCTCTCTTTGTCTCTATTTTCGAATTTCATGGACTTTGGTTCCTTGCTCCCATTCAGATCTTAACCCAGAATGATATTTGGAGAGTGGAATATTATTTTTGCATAGAGTGCTAAATGGATCCAGTGTGAATGGAGCCGGAGCGTCTGCGGACAATCACACACTACTAGTGATATAAACCGCAAAAGAAAGCAGCTATATTATTCAATACGAATGGCAGCTCAGGCATCCAATCACAGGAACTCACTATTTAAAGGGCAGATGGGAGCGTTTAATGGAAAGAAACAAAGTTGGTGGATGGCGAGACTTTATCCTCATATTTACAAAAGAACAATGATCCCGCGGGGACTACGATTAAAAAGGCACCCACCACGTTATACTCTGACACTTTTCAAGAAAATGGAACGAGACTTAAGTGACTGTTCAGAGAAACTGAGGATTGATTATCACGGAGGAAAACAGTTTTGGATTCAATTCGATTGGAGACAGAGGATATAACAACACTTCCAGTTCTTGTGATACAGAAGATTTTAAGGCTGTGAGGAGGACCTAAATAAAAAAATTTCGCTATAGAAAAAGCATAATAGAAACCAAGAAAAGGAAATTTGATCGAATCTCTTGGATTATAAGTATAACGAGGTATATACATGGAAATTACATCGTAAGAGAGGAGCTCTACCCCGAAATCCATCCTTAAAATAAACAATGGAAGACGTGCAAATTAAAAAAAGGACGGTCCACCACCCCATGTGAGTTTCTCAGAACTGAGGACTCCCATAACAGTTCTTCATCATGCCCTCAAGATGATGCATCAGACTTCCAGCCAACACCAGGAATACCCCTCAAAAAACGGGGCAGAGAGGGGGGAGGAAACAAAGGTCCCGTCAAAGAAATAGACAAGATGAAGACTCGTCAAGGAGCCACAAGAAGCGCTAGCAGATTCCTCAGTTATCACACTTGTCCAGCTTCATTATTACGGAACAACAACAAAAATACTTAATAAGGGACTAATTTTCTCCATCAGTAGACTTGATCTCTACAGGACTATCATAGATCTGAATAAATTTGTTCGGAATCTCACGTAAATTACATTTCAGAGAGGGAGTGGAGGAAACAGTATCTAGTCCACTCTCTTCTGACACTGATGATGGCCCGCGGCCCTCAATTTGGTTGATTCCCACTTCGCAGATTTTAATGACCAGGCGGTGATCCTCGTCTCAGAAGTTTGAGAGGGAATCCCAGGGAGTAGATGACAGACCTGAAAAAATTTTCTAATACAGAACCCTACTTCTACCCGTCATGTCCAACGAGACTGTATGGATAAATTCCAAGATCTAGTATGAAAGAATTAAATACTCTTAAATCACAATGTAACAGTACTCGCCTAGGTCTAACATCACCCAGTCAGAGAAAAAGCGATACAAGATTGAAAAATAATCTGACTTAGTAATAGAAGTGCAGACAAAGGGGGTGCCACTGTTCTTTTAAATGCATCCTTATACAAGAAAATTAATGAGACCCCTCAATAATCCACACACTTACCGCAAGCTGTCTACCGACCCTACACCTAGCTGTCAAAAAAATCTTTCAAACTGTTGGATGAAGGTCTAGCATTAGGGGTTTTAGATCAGAGACATAGAGATTTTTTGTTCAACAAATTTCCAATCATGCCGGTCTTCCATTCATCCCCAAGGTCCATAAAGGGATTTTCCCTCCCCCTGCCGACCAATTGTTGCAGGTATGGCAGCAGCTGGGAGAGCGTCTGGGGAGACTGGTTAGAAATTTTTTACAACCTTTAACTATGATACACCCACGTATTTGAGAGACACGAACATTTACTCTCAGATCATTGATAGAATGGAATGGAAGAGGGCTACGTTGGGCATCTTGTGAGTTTGTCGCCCTCTATTCCTCGATTCCTCATGATCTGGCATGATTTACCCTCCAAACATCTGGATGAATTTAGTACATATTCCCCACAGTTAAAAGAATTTATAATCATGACTACACATTTCCTTCTCAAAACAACTTTTTCATGTTTGACTCCCAGTTTTATTTACAAGTGGAGGGGGCCCCCATGGGGGCCAAGTTCTCCCCCTCCCTTGCCAATATATTCATGATACAATGGGAAATTAACCACATTTTTACAGAATCTAACCCCTTTAAATCATGCATTAAATGGTTTGTCGATTTATAGACGACCTCTTGTGGTTTTGGCAAGTGTTCACACACGGGAGTTTGACATTTTGCCAAATATATCAATGTAAACAACATGAACCTTAAATTCACACATTTTTTCGGTGGTGATCATATTGATTATCTAGACATAACATTCAAGGTCACAACAATGAATATCAATGTGTCTCCCTTCCGAAAACCTACAGCAGGAATAGTTGTATTATTAGCCACTCTTGCCATCCGAGGCATGTCATTGACTATACCCTATGGCGAATTAATCCGCCTCCGTCGAAACAGCTCTTCTGACCAAATCTTCAACACACAAATGCTAGAATGGGAAAGAGATTCAGAGCTAGGGAGTATAAAACCTGATGTCCTATTTTCAGCCCGGAATAGAATCCACAAGGTAGATAGAAATACACTCCTCATTGATAGGAACATCATCATAACGCATCAGTTGCTAACAAATCCAAATCAAACCAATTCCTTTTGTTACTACTTACAGCAATCAGTTTCATCTTGTGAAGAATTCATACCTAAATACTTACCTATCTTAGACAAAATGCAGAACTTAAGGAATGTTTGTCGGATGGTGTGAGAATCATATCCAAAAAAGCACCCACTGTGTTTCGATTGTCTCCCCGAGTGTTTTTAAAAGTCAACACGGTAGAAAGGAGCAATAAATAAAAAATATTCATGGTTACACCATCCTGGCAACCATAAATGTGGGCACCTGAGATGCACCACTTGCGAGCATCTCTTAACTATAGACAACTTTACATCTTGCACCACCAAGAAAAAATATAATATTACCACATATATGAACTGCAACCCACTTGTGTTGTTAATTTAATAACATGTGTGGAGTGCAGTTTTACAATATGTGGGCTATACCACCAATTCTTTAAAGTCCGCACTCAAAAGCATCTGTCAGACATAAAAAACTCAATCTAACTAATATGCACGCACCTCTAAGAATTTTCGAGACACACATAATGGGGACAACAGCTATTTCAAATGGCAGGCATCGAAAAAGTGAAAAAACCAAGGAGAGGGGGAGACCACAGAGAAAACTTATGAATAGAGAAAACATATTGAATGTTTACTTTACAAACACTCAACCTCTAGGTCTGAACCTAGACAGGATTTAATTCTTTGCTATGAATGAGCATGTGTCCATTACTGTTAATTGCTGTATTTCAATTCGATACTTTGTCACTATATCTAATCAGCATGTGCTCTGTTTGTTCCTAGTCAAGTATTTACCCCCATTAGGCACCTATGCGAGTGTCCGCATATGTTTACACTCTCTATGGCTTGTTTACTTAGAGGCTTAGCTCAATTAGATAGAACTCCTTCCTATTTTTTCTCCTTCCTATAAGCTTCTATGCAACTTTACTCTAAGTCTTCATCCATCCATCTTACCTTTATTTGTGTTTATACTTTGTAACAGTTTTTATTGTATTTGAAACCGTACCGTTCCGGAGGGGTGGGGCTTAGCCGATCACGTGAGATTCACATCACGTGACCGTGACGTCACACGCCATCCATAGGAGCCGGGTGTGAACTCTGTTTTTACATTTTTTCTTTGTCAGACTTTTAGTTGCTGGATTATAGTCAGTGCGGGTCGCTGACAAGTTGCATGTTTTTTATTGAGAATATCGTTTTTCAAAAGATTCTATATCAATCTCTAAAGTTATTATACGTTCGGTATAGTGGGTGTTGGCAGAGGTCCATTAGCTTAGCCGCTCATGGTATCAAGTTGTAGTGGCGGGTGTTTGTTAGTGGGTGTTAGTGGAGACGATTTTTCTCAAATAGGCAGTAATGAGTGTGAGGGAACGGTGGGGACAGTCATGGAGTTAATGTATCCCCAATTTTTCAAAAGTCCGGATCATCTTGAAGCTGGTTTCTGGGCGGAGTAAGCGCCATTTGGATGATGTTTTGCTCGCAAAGATGTTTCAAAGACAAACGCCTCCTGTCAAATCGGTGGGTGTTGTGATTCGTTTTTAAAGAATTCCAGATCTGGAAAAGATCTGAAATTTTAGTTATGCATCGAAGCTGTAAGTGTAACAGGTTGGTGGAAAGGTGGTGGCTTATGTAATGATTTTTAAAGGTGGCATAGTCTGTCGAAAAGCGTTCACGTTATTGAAGCCTTATTATTATCTGGCTCATGCATTGGGGATGGATTCTTTTGTTCAGTCGGTGTTGAGTTTTCTAGGGTTGGACGAGGTCCAATTGGCGGTTAAGCCTGAAGACTTCGTGAGAGTGACCCGGACACAGCAGGACCGCCGGCTATATATATTATAGACTAGAAGAAAAAGAGAACTAAAAAATAACAACAGAGCGGAAAGAGGACGGCGCCTGTGGTGATAAACGAAAGGTATAGGTCAGTATCGATAGAGGTGAGAGTGGGTGCTCATCCTGATTGACCACTGTTATAAGCGGTTTGATAAATATAATACAAAGGAGGGAAAGGACAGCGATCCTTATTGTAAACCGAGGCTAACTGCAGCTCTGTCTTCCGCTCTTCCAAAGAACCACATGGGTAACCGAAATAGAACCGTGACGTAAATGACTACCAGGATTGCGCAAAAGGGGAGGGAGAGCCAACAAGAGTGAGCGGTTGTAACCGGAAACAACAATCGAAATCTCCCAAATGTGATGGACAATTCACACTCATTATTGACATAACATAAAAGCATGTAAAAGTCCATAGTGAGTACGCGTTCTGGAGACACCCTTCCGTTCAGACCAATACTGGATAAAATAACTAATAATAGAATAATAATGATAGTGTAATAATAGAAATACCATAAAATCTAATAGATTACAGATGGAGTGATATGAATGACATAAACGCGAATATAGCTAAGATAAGAGTACAAAGAAAGAACAAAGAAAACAAGTTATGACTGCTACCTACATCCATATTGTAAATGCATATTATAAAATGATTATGAACTGAATAGTAAACAATAGATAAAAAATAAATTACTAGATGATATCGATTGTAGGGATAACTTAGATAGGGAAAGTATGGAATAGCAAGAAGACTTGAATAGGGGAGTGATGGTTGGGCATGATTCTATAAATGAAGTTCAACGTGATGACATAATTAGGAGCTTGAGACAAAGAAGAAATAGTTCCTGCTCACCTTCTGATGCACGTAGTCCCCAGCCGCAAGTATTCCAGCAGAAACCACGGACTGCAGGCACGAAATTCCAACAACAAACGAAGTCTGCGCTTTCAGGGATGTAGCAAGTAAAATCAAGATTCTTTTTGTATGCCATTAAATCCAGAATGGGCAGGTAGCTAGGTGTAAGGATCCAACATAGCGACCTACGCGTTTCGCCCTTAGACGGCTTAGTCATGTCTATACAAACAATGTGTAGTATTCCGATTTTAAATACCCCCCGCTCCTAGGATGCGTGTGACGTCACGGTCACGTGGATGTGAATCACGTGATCGGGCTAAGCCCCACCCCCTCCGGAACGGTACGGTTTCAAGTACAATAAAACTGTCACAAATGTAAAAACACAATAAAGGTAAGATGGATGGATGAAACTTAGAGTAAAGTTGCATAGAAGCTTATGAAGGAGAAAAAAAATAGAAGGAGTTCTATCTAATTGAGCTAAGCCTCTAAGTAAACAAGCCATAGGAGGTGTAAACAAGTATGCGGACACTCGCATAGGTGCCTAATTGGGGGTAAATACTGCTCAGGAACAAAACAGAGCACATGCTGATTAGATAATAGTGACAAAGTACGAATTGAAGTACAGCAATAACAGTAATGGACACATGCTTTCATAGCAAAGAAATTAAATCCTGTCTAGGTCAGACCTAGAGGTTGAGTGTTTGTAAAGTAAACATCAATATGTTTCTCTTCATAGTTTTCTCCTGTGGTCTCCCCTCTCTCTCTGGTTTTTTCACTTTTTCGATGCCCGCCATTTGAAATAGCTGTTGTCCCCATTATGTGTGTCTCGAAAATGCTTAGAGGCTGCTACATATTAGTAGATTGGAGTTTTTTATGTCTGACAGATGCTTTCTGATGCGGACTTTCAAGAATTGGTGGTATAGCCCACATATTGTAAAACTGCACTCCACACATGTTATTAAATAAACAACACAAGTGGTGGTTGCCGTTCATATATGTGGTAATATTATATTTTTTCTGGTGGTGCAAGATGTAAAGTTGCTATAGTTAAGAGATGCTCGCAAGTGTGCATCTCGGTGCCCACATTTATGGTTGCCAGGATGGTGTAACCATGAATATTTTTATTTTATTGCTCCTTTCTACCGTGTGACTTTAAAAACACTCGGGAGACAATCGAACCCACAGTGGGTGCTTTTTTGGATTGATTCTCACACCATCCGACAAACATTCCTTAAGTTCTGCATTTTGTTCTAAGATAGGTAAGTATTTAGTTATGACTCTCTTCACAAGATGAAACTGATTGCTGTAAGTGGTAACAAAAGGAATTGGTTTTGATTTGGATTTGTTAGCAACTGATGCGTTATGATGATGTTCCTATCAATGAGGAGTGTATTTCTATCTACCTTGTGGATCCTATTCCGGGCTGAACATAGGACATCAGGTTTAACTCCCTAGCTCTGAATCTCTTTCCCATTCTAGCATTTGTGTGTTGAAGATTTGGTCAGAAGAGCTGTTTCGACGGAGGCGGATTAATTCGCCATAGGGTATATTGTCAATGACATGCCTCGGATGGCAGAAGTGGCTAATAATACACTATTCCTGCTGTAGGTTTTCGGAAGGAGAGACACATTGATATCATTGTTGTGACCTTGAATTGTTATGTCTAGTAATCAATATGATCACCACCGAAAAATGTGTGAATTTAAGGTTCATGTTGTTTACATTGATATATTTGGCAAAATTGTCAAACTCCGTGTGTGAACCTTGCCATAACCACAAGAGGTCGTCTATAAATCGACCAAACCATTTAATGCATGATTTAAAGGGGTTAGATTCTGTAAAAATGTTGGTTAATTTCCCATTGTATCATAGATATATTGGCAGGAGGGGGAGAACTTGGCCCCCATGGGGGCCCCCCTCCACTTGTAAATAAAACTGGGAGTCAAACATGAAAAATTGTTTTGAAGAAGAATGTGTAGTCATGATTATAAATTCTTTTAACTGTGGGAATATGTACTAAATTCATCCAGATGTTTGAGAGGTAATCAATGCCAGATCATGAGGAATCGAGGAATAGAGGCGACAACATCACAAGATGCCCAACTGTAGCCCTCTTCCATTCCATTCTATCAATGATCTGGAGTAAATGTTTCGTGTCTCTCAAATACGTGGGTGTAATCATAGTTAAAGGTTGAAAATTATCTAGCCAGTCCCAGACGACGCTCTCCCCAAGCTGCCGATACCTGCAACAATTGGTCGGCAGGGGGAGGGAAAATCCCTTTATGGACCTTGGGGAGTGAATGGAAGACCGGCATGATATGGAAATTTGTTGAACAAAAAATCTCTAGTCTCTGATCTAAAACCCCTAATGCTAGACCTTCATCCAACAGTTTGGAAAGATTTTTTTGACAGCTAGGTGTAGGGTCGGTAGACAGCTTGCGGTAAGTGTGTGGATTATTGAGGATGCTTCATTAATTTTCTTGTATAAGGATGCATTTAAAAAACATGGCACCCCCTTTGTCTGCACTTCTATTACTAAGTCAGAATTATTTCAATCTTGTATCGCTTTTTTCTCGATACGGGTGATGTTAGACCTAGGCCGAGTACTGTTACATTGTGATTTAAGAGTATTTAATTCTTTCATAACTAGATCTGGAATTTATCCATACAGTCTCGTCTGGACATGACTGGTAGAAGTAGGGTTCTGTATTAGAAATTTTTTTCAGGTCTGTCATCTACTCCCTGGGATTCCCTCTCCAAACTTCTGAGACTGAGATCACCGCCTGGTCATTAAAATCTGCGAAGTGGATCAACCAATTGAGGCGGCGGGCCATCATCAGTGTCAGAAGAGAGTGGACTAGATACTGTTTCCTCCACTCCCTTCTCTGAAATGTAATTTTACCGTGAGATTCCACAAGTTTATTCAGATCTATGATAGTCCTGGAAGATCAAAGTCTACTGATGGAGAAAAATTGAGTCCCTTATTAAGTATTTTTGTGTTGTTGTTCCGTAATAATGAAGCTGGACAAGTTGATAACTGAGGAATCTGCTAGCGCTTCTTCGGTGGCTCCTTGACGAGTCTTCATCTTGTCTATTTCTTTGACGGGACCTTTGTTTCCTCCCCCCTCTCCTGCCCCGTTTTTTGAGGGGTATCTCCTGATGTTGGCTGGAAAGTCTGATGCATCATCTGAGGGGCATGATGAAGAACTGTTATGGAGTCCTCAGTTTCTGAGAAACTCACATGGGGTGGTGGACCGTCCTTTTTATAATTTGCACGTCTCCTATGTTTATTTTTAAGATGGATTTCGGGGTAGAGCTCCTCTCTTTACGATGTAATTTCCATGTATATACCTCGTTATACTTATAATCCAAGAGTCTCGATCAAATTTCCTTTTCTTGGTTTCTATTATGCTATTTTCTATAGCGGAAATTTTTTTATTTAGGTCCCCTCCACAGCCTTAAAATCTTCTGTAGTCACAAGAACTGTAAGTTGTTTTGTTATATCCTCTTTCTCCATCGAATTGAGATCCAAAACTTTTTTCCTCCGGTGATAATCAAATCCATCAGTTTCTCTGAACAGTCACTTAAAGTCTCGTTCCATTTTTCTTGAAAGGTGTCAGAGTATACCGTGGTGGGTGCCTTTTTAATACGTAGTCCCCGCGGGATCATTGTCTTTTGTAATATGAGGATAAGTCTCCGCATCCACCAAACTTTTGTTTCTTTCTCCATTAAACGCTCCCATCTGCCCTTTAAAATAGTGAGTTCCTGTGATTGGATGCCTGAGCTGCCATTCGTATTGAATAATATGCTGCTTTCTTTTTTTGCGGTTATCACTAGTAGTAGTGTGATTGTCCGCAGACGCTCCGGCTCCATTCACACTCGGATCCATTTACACTCTATGCAAAAATAATATTCCACTGCCAAATATCATTCGGGAGTTAAGATACGATAAGGGAGCAAGGAACCAAAGTCCATGTAAATTCGAAATAAAGACAAAGAAGAATAATTTCCTGCTCACCTTCTGATGCACGTAGTCCCAGCCGGCAAGTACTTCCAGAGAAAACCCCACGACTGCAGGCACGAAATTCCAAACAAACACGAAGTCTGCGCTTTCAGGATGTAGCAAGTAAATCAAGATTCTTTATGTATGCCATTAAATCCAAATGGCAGTAGCATAGGTGTAAGGATCCAAGCATAGCGACCTACCGTTTCTCGCCCTTAAGCGGGCTTAGTCATGGTCTATAACAAACATGTGTGTATTCCGATTTAAATACCCCCCGCTCCTAGGATGGCGTGTGACGTCACGGTCACGTGATGTGAATCACGTGATCGGGCTAGCGCCCAACCCCCTCCGAACGGTAACGTTTTCAGTACAATAAAAACGTCACAAATGTAAAACACAAATAAGTTAAGATGGATGGATGAAGACTTAGAGTAAAGTTGCATAGAAACTTATAGGAAAGGAGAAAAAAATAGGAAGGAGTTCTATCTAATTAGCTCATCTCTAATGTACAAGCCATATGAAGTGTGAAACAAGTATGCGGACACTCGCATAGGTGCCTAAGTGGGGTAAATACTTGACTAGAACAAAACAGAGCACTGCTGATTAGATAATAGTGACAAAGTATCGAATTGAAGTACAGCAAATTAACAGTAATGGACACATGCTCATTCATAGCAAGAATTAAATCCTGTCTAAGGTTCAGACCTAGAGGTTGAGTTGTTTGTAAAGTAACATATCCAATATGTTTCTCTATTCAAGTTTTCTCCTGTGGTCTCCCCCTCTCTCTGGTTTTTTTCACTTTTTCGATGCCCTGCCATTTGAAATAGCTGTTGTCCCCATTATGTGTGTCTCGAAAATGCTTAAGGCTGCTGACATATTAGTTAGATTGGAGTTTTTTTTATGTCTGACAGATCTTTCTGATGCGGACTTTCAAAGAATTGGTGGTATAGCCCAATATTGTAAACTGCACTCCACACATGTTATTAATAAACAACACAAGTGGTGTTGCATTTCATATATGTGTTAATATTATATTTTTTCTTGGTGGTGCAATGTAAAGTTGTCTATAGTTAAGAGATGCTCGCAAGTGGTGCATCTCAGGGCCCACATTATGGTTGCCAGGATGGTGTAACCATGAATATTTTTTTATTTTTATTGCTCCTTTCTACCGTGTGACTTTTAAAAACTCGGGGAACAATCGAACCCACAGTGGGTGCTTTTTTGGATATGATTCTCACACCTCACAAACATTCTCCTTAAGTTCTGCATTTTGCTCTAAGATAGGTAAGTATTTAGTTTGACTCTCTTCACAAGATGAAACTGATTGCTGTAAGTAGTAACAAAAGGAATGGTTTCGATTTGGATTTGTTAGCAACTGATGCGTTATGATGATGTTTCCTATCAATGAGGAGTGTATTTCTATCTACCTTGTGGATCCTATACCGGCTGAACATAGACATCAGGTTTATTACCCCTAGCTCTGAATCTCTTTTCCCATTCTAGCATTTGTGTGTTGAAGATTTGGTCAGAAGAGCTGTTTCGACGGAGGCGGATTAATTCGCCATAGGGTATATTGTCAATGACATGCCTCGGATGGCAAGAAGTGGCTAATAATACACTATTTCCTGCTGTAGGTTTTCGGAAGGGAGACACATTGATATCATTGTTGTGACCTTGAATTGTTATGTCTAGATAATCAATATGATCACCACCGAAAAAATGTGTGAATTTAAGGTTCATGTTGTTTACATTATATATTGGCAAATTGTCAAACTCCGTGTGGAACCTTGCCATAACCACAAGAGGTCGTCTATAAATCGACCAAACCATTTAATGCATGATTTAAAGGGGTTAGATTCTGTAAAAATGTGGTTAATTTCCCATTGTATCATGAATATATTGGCAAGGGAGGGGGAGAACTTGGCCCCCATGGGGGCCCCCTCCACTTGTAATAAAACTGGGAGTCAAACATGAAAAAGTTGTTTGAAGAGGAAATGTGTAGTCATGATTATAAATTCTTTTAACTGTGGGGAATATGTACTAAATTCATCCAGATGTTTGGAGAGGTAAATCATGCCCAGATCATGAGGAATCGAGGAATAGAGGGCGACAACATCACAAGATGCCCAACTGTAGCCCCTTCCATTCCTTCTATCAATGATCTGGAGTAAATGTTTCGTGTCTCTCAAATACGTGGGTGTAATCATAGTTAAAGGTTGTAAAAAATTATCTAGCCAGTCTCCCAGACGCTCTCCAACTGCCTACCTGCAACATTGGTCGGCAGGGGGAGGGAAAATCCCTTATGGACCTTGGGGAGTGAATGGAAGACCGGCATGATTGGAAATTTGTTGAACAAAAAAATCTCTATGTCTCTGATCTAAAACCCCTAATGCTAGACCTTCATCCAACAGTTGGAAAGATTTTTTGACAGCTAGGTGTAGGGTCGGTAGACAGCTTGCGGTAAGTGTGTGGATTATTGAGGAGGTCTTCATAATTTTTCTTGTATAAGGATGCATTTAAAAGAACAGTGGCACCCCCTTGTCTGCACTTCTAATTACTAAGTCAAATTATTTTTCAAGTCTTGTATCGCTTTTTTCTCTGAACGGGTGATGTAGACCTAGGCCGAGTACTGTTACATTGTGATTTAAGAGTATTTATTCTTTCATAACTAGATCTTGGAATTTATCCATACAGTCTCGTCTGGACATGACTGGGTAGAAAGTAGGGTTCTGTATTAGAAAATTTTTTTCAGGTCTGTCATCTACTCCCTGGGATTCCCTCTCCAAACTTCTGAGACTGAGGATCACCGCCTGGTCATTAAAATCTGCGAAGTGGAATACAACCAAATTGAGGGCCGGCGGCCATCATCAGTGTCGAAGAGAGGGACTAGATACTGTTTCCTCACTCCCTCTCTGAAATGTAATTTTACCGTGAGATTCCGAACAAATTTATTCAGATCTATGATAGTCCTGTAGAGATCAAAGTTACTGATGGAGAAAAATTGAGTCCCTTATTAAGTATTTTGTTTGTTGTTCCGTAATAATGAAGCTGGACAAGTTGATAAATGAGAATTCTGCTAGCGCTTCTTCGTGGCTCCTGACGAGTCTTCATCTTGTCTATTTCTTTGACGGGACCTTTGTTCCTCCCCCTCTCCTGCCCCGTTTTTGAGGGGTATCTCCTGATGTGGCTGGAAGTCTGATGCATCATCTGAGGGGCATGATGAAGAACTGTTATGGGAGTCTCAGTTTCTGCGAGAACTCACATGGGGTGGTGGACCGTCCTTTTTATATTTGCACGTCTCCATGTTTATTTTAAGGATGGATTTCGGGTAGAGCTCCTCTCTTTACGATGTAATTTCCGTATATACCCTCGTTATACTTATATCCAAGAGATCTCGATCAAATTTCCTTTTCTTGGTTTCTATTATGCTATTTTTATAGCTGAAATTTTTTTATTTAGGTCCTCCTCCACAGCCTTAAAATCTTCTGTAGTCACAAGAACTGTAAGTTGTTTTGTTATATCCTCTGTCTCCAGTCGAATTGAATCCAAAACTCTGTTTTCCTCCGTGATAATTAGGAGCTTATATGGTAATCAAATTGGTAATAGGAATGATGAGGTGGGAAAACGAAAGTAGGTAATTGGCGTGAGAAAAGTCTAATTAGACCATTTACATGATCGCGGTTTTAACTGGTGTCAGACAGAGTAAGAGTAAACAAAACTGTGGTAGCTGTAACGTAGAAGCCGGTATGTCTAAAGCACTTACGTGTGGACGCTGAGTTCCTGCCGAGAGCGGTGAGCGTGTGTGAAAGCGCGCGGGGAATCCCTTGGTTATATATACACGCAGGGACACCGGCGCTTGTGCGACTGATAGCGGAAACTGGCGCATGCGCACAATAGTGTAGTGTGTCTGAGCGCGTCGGAAGGGACCTAAGGAAAGCAATAAGCGAGAAAGATAAAGCGTTTAAGGTACTAAAACGTGAAGGTAGCGATGAGGCATTACAGGATTATAGAGATAAAAATAAATCCTGTAAAAAGCAGATAAAGGCCGCAAAAATAGAGACTGAGAGAAATATTGCCAGGGAGAGCAAAAATAATCCCAAATTATTTTTCAAGTATATAAATGATAAGAAACTAATAACAGAGAGTGTGGGTCCCCTTAGAAATAACATGGGGGTCATGGTGGAAGGAGATGAGGAAAGGGCCAATCTTCTCAACTGTCTTTACCCAGGAAAATCCCCTGGTGGAAGACACAATGAGGAATAATGTAAATTCTTTTTGGAATGTCAACAGTTTAACCCAGGAAGAGGTACGGCGCCGTCTCGCAACCACTAAGATAGATAAATCACCGGGGCCAGATGGCATACACCCCCGGGTTCTGCATGAATTATGTACGGTGATAGACAGACCGTTATTTTTAATATTTGAAGATTCACTGAGGACTGGTTATGTTCCACAGGACTGGCGCATAGCAAATGTGGTACCAATATACAAAAAAGGATCAAATAGCGATCCTGGAAACTACAGACCTGTGAGTCTAACTGCTGTGGTGGGGAAAATATTTGAGGCGTTTATTAGAGATGCTATCCTGGAGTATCTCAGTGTGTACAACCTTATAACCCAGCGTCAGCATGGGTTTATGAGAGATCGGTCCTGTCAGACTAATCTGATTGGTTTCTTCGAGGAGGTAAGTTCAAGACTGGATCTGGGAGACGCTGTGGATGTTGTATATCTGTACTTTTCAAAGGCATTTGACAACGTGCCACATAAAAGGTTGGTATATAAAATGAGACTGCTGGGAATAGGAGAAAATCTGTGTATTTGGGTAAGTAATTGGCTTAGTGATAGAAAACAAAGGTGGTCATTAATGGCACATTCTCAGATTGGGTTGATGTTACCAGTGGAGTGCCACAGGGGTCAGTATTGGGGCCACTTCTTTTTAATATTTTTATTAATGACCTTGTAGTGGGTTTACACAGTCAAGTTTCAATATTTGCAGATGATACTAAGCTGTGTAAAGTAATAAATACTGAGGTCGATAGTTTAGCATTACAGAGGGATTTGTGGAAGCTTGAGGAGTGGGCAGAGAAATGGTTGATGAGGTTTAATGTACATAAATGTAAAGTTATGCACTTTGGCCATGGAAACAAAAAGTATAATTATGTTCTAAACGGTCAATTACTTAGTAAAACTGGAGCTGAAAAGGACTTGGGGGTATTGGTGGATGGTAAACTTAATTTTAGTGACCAGAGCCAGGCGGCTGCTGCTAAAGCAAATAAAATTATGGGATGTATCAAGAGAGGAATAGATTCTCATGATAAAGACATAGTTTTGCCCTTATACAAATCCCTGGTCAGACCACACATGGAATATTGTGTACAGTTTTGGGCACCAGTGTATATAAAGGATATAGTAGAGTTGGAACGGGTGCAGAGGAGAGCAATTATTAGGGCAATGGGGGAACTAGAATACACTGACAGATTAAAAATTTGGATTATTCAGTTTAGAAAAAAGACGACTGAGGGGAGACCTCATTACAATGTACAAATACCTGAACGGACAGTACAAGGATCTCTCCAAAGATCTTTTTATACCTAGGCCTGTGACCAGGACAAGGGGGGCATCCTCTACGCCTAGAGGAGAGGCGATTTTACCATCAACATAGACAAAGGTTCTTTACTGTAAGAGCAGTGAGACTGTGGAACTCTCTGCCGCAGGAGGTTGTTATGGCGGACTCTATGTACATGTTCAAGCCTGGATGCCTTTCTGGAGAGAAAAAATATCACGGGTTATGGGGATAAAACATTTATTAAATTCTTAAAGGTTGGACTTGATGGACTTGCATCTTTTTCCAGCCTTATATACTATGATACTATGAACTAAAGCAGAATTTATTCATTTAAAAAAAAAATTGCTTCAGACCAGGTAATGTATCACAGAAAGTAAATCCTAGTATATATGCCAACTCACTGGTTGCGACTATTGTGTGGTGGGTCTGTAATTTAATATCCATTTGAATCCTCCACTGTTCCTCAATAGACTCCGTCCACCGATGTGACCATAAAAATGCCATTATTATATTGCTGGCATATTATAGGTATGCTTGGTAACATACTCCAAGGCGTATTTCCATCGTATTTCCATCTGTAGTGAATTCTGTTCCACTTGATATCTAGTCACGCTCTATGTGTACGGTCCGCCAAACATGACCATACATATCAGTTTCAAGTACTGCGCAACCCCTACTGCATACAGTCAACTGTGTGTGGCAGCAGGTGCGATATCCGGCTAACTGTCCGGAATCGTCTTCAGTATATATCATACTCTGGAGCAATACGATATGGTTCGAGGTACGTACTTACCTTTGCGTCACCCCGGCCTTTCCAAATATGCTGTTATCATGACGGATATCCTGACACGAGCCCCGCCCAGCCTCCCAAGTCATTGGCTGCTCAGCCCAAACCGAATGGCCAATGGCCTCCCTGCGGAGGCGTGCAAGCGCGGGGGGGGGGGGGGAGGGGGGAGG
Source organism: Engystomops pustulosus (assembly GCA_019512145.1). NCBI lineage: Eukaryota > Metazoa > Chordata > Amphibia > Anura > Leptodactylidae > Engystomops > Engystomops pustulosus. Next base: position 130,885,805 of record CM033641.1, on the reverse strand, counting down.
TAGGGCGATATCTGCCTCCTTTTAAATATGGAGGTCCTGGCACCGCTATTCACGGCTGACCATTCTATCGCCGGCGCCCACCATTAGGATGGCGTTTTGTTTATTATTTTCTGTTAGCTAGTCCTATCATAGACTACATGTCTTATAGCTCTCCTGATGATCCCGAAAAACACGGGTGAAACGCGTTGAGGCTAGACTTTGATAATGTGCATAGGAATCAAGTGTGCATGTGATTAGATTAGACAGAGTGTGCATGAATACCAACGAATGCATGTTACATTTACGTAAATCTGAGATGCATGACAACTGAATGCGCTAAAGAAATGATAAGTGTGCATTGAAGGGGGATGCATGATGTGTATATCTGTGCGTTTTTCTACCTATCATATCTGCTGTTCGGGAGTGTGTCTGCCGAAGTGTGCATGGAAATTAAACGGATGTACATATCGATTTGAGGCAGTACGCGCACCGTACTACCTTTGCACTCTTTGCCGATTTACTATTAGGAACAGTATCATTAATGCTCCTATTCAGTTGACATATGGAAATTATTCATATTTCCGTATCTCTAGAAACGCGGATTTAAGTACAGGGTATAGGTGGTGAAGTGGCACAAGTGACAGTCCTAATCTTGAGGCTATAGAAATACAGGAGTCTGCATCTTTACTTTCGTTTTCATCTAAGTCTCCAAGAGTACCGTATCCCATTTTCAATAGGTGCAAGTGCGACACATGAATGACACCTAGTGGTATGATTAGGTACTAGTCTAATTTTTGTTCCACTTGTGGTAAAGCCATTACATAAACTACATTATGAGGGCTCATCTTTTATAATTGGGCTGTTTCCCCAATTTTTTACCCAGATGTCTTAATAAAAGTTAAGTTTTATCTGTGTTGTCCGTTTGCCCAGTGAATTTACAGACCAGGTAACATTGTTTAAAAATGGTGGAAAGACGACACTGAATTTGGCACAGTTAAGTGTCAACTTTTCATATAATAAAGAAACATTTATTTTATTTATTTTTATGGTACACACAATAGTATATTTTGAAAAGTTACCTAATTGAAAATGATATTATAAACATTTTTAGTTATGTACATTTTTTTTCTTCTTATATGAGACTTCTATATTCTCCACAGGCAGAACAAATGCTACTCAAACAACTGCCACAACATCCAATCACACAACTCTGCACATGGACAGGACAGAAACGCTGAATAGTAAGTTTTTTTAAAAAAAAAAGCCACACAAAATTGCTGACATTTTCATTTATATGGAATTTAAAGTCACAGTTGAGGTGGGATTTAAGCATGTACTTTTTGAGCCAAGGCCATTGTGCTTACAACAGCCACAGGTGTCTTCAATGTGTGATTATATGCTGTGGCTGCGTTCACATGTTCCATTACCTCTTTCACGCTCTGCACCGTACATGTCTAAAAAAACAGTATATAAAAAGTGTGTCAAAGTTTTAATTATTAAAAAATGTAAAAAAACCTTAAAATTCAAATCACCACCTTTTGCCTAGAACTGACATAAAACATTATAAACAGTAAAAATCACGAACCTGTTAGGTATCGCTGCGTCTCTGCACCGGCTGTGAAGCCATTACAAAAAATAGCTCCCAAATACCTGAAACACTACTTTTACACCCTATTACATCACAAAAAAATGTAATAAAAAGTGATCAAAATGTCACACAATCCTCAAAATGTAAACATCACCGCATTTCGCAAAAAAATAACACTTTGCACAGTTCCATACACCGAAGTATGAAAAAGTTATTAGCTTCAGAAATGACAAAATTTTTTATTTTTTTCTGCACACATTTGTTTTATTTTTTAAAAATGTATTAAAACAATAAAACCTTTATAAATTTAATATCACAATGATCATACCGGACCAAAGAATAAAGTTGATGTGTTATTTTGAGCGCACAGGCCGACAAGAAAGTGACACAAATGCGTTTTTTTGCCAATTTCACCAGATTTGGATTTTTTCCGGTGTCCCGGTAAACAGCATGGAATAATATATAATGTCACTGAGAAGTAAACTTTGTTATGCAGAAAATAACTCTCACACAGCTTGATAACTATATATATCTGGAATGTCTGCCTTATGTTGGTATGGGTTTCATGGATCATGGATTTTTCTAGGATGTTATTACGCTTAGAATTTTAAGTTCGATTTTTGTAATTTTCATTAAAATCATCAAGACTCATAATTTGTGGGACATCAGCTTTCAAGTGACTCTGAGAGGTCTAAATAATAGAAAAACCCTATTAATAACCAGTATAGAAAAGACATCTTTCATCTTATGTAAAACAAATTTTACGGAGTCTGTTAACCCTTTAAGTGTTTCACATGGGTTAAAACAAAATGTAAGTGCAATTTAACTGTAATTTTTGGGGAACATATGTTCATTTAGGCCAAAAAGTATACTTTCACAATGGATTAATGATGCATAGTCTGGTAACCAATTTCTCCAGCGTATAAAAATCCCCCATATGTGATGGTGAACTGCTGTAAGGGCACGCAGCTGTGCATTGAATGAAAACATTGCAGTTTAGAGCAGATTTGTATTATCACATTGTACAATGTAAATTTAATTTTTTGGAATGCAAACATATAGGGCTTATCTTTTGTGGGATGTGCTGCACTGGACAGATTCTTTTGGGGGGGGGTCTATAGCTTATTCATAAGATTTTATTAACTATTTTATGGTGGACGCAATTCGTCAATTTTTATTTTGGAATTTAAACACTTTGTTTGGTCTTTCACCGTAAGAGAAAAATAACATTTTATAGTTATTCTCTGGTTCTCTACCATTTATATAGTTTTTCTTATCTTTGCTCAGTTTTTCTGCGCCCAACCAATACTGGAGAAAATCTAATTTGTTTTAGTATAAACAGCTTTTCTGAGGCATCACTTTTGTATTTTTCTGTTAACAGAGATAATTGAGGGCTTATTTTTTGTGAAAATTGTTTTTTTTTTAGATTTTTTGTTTTCTTTTACGTGGAGCATTGCTTGGGATTGTGAATGCAGTTATACCAAATGGCTTCTCATGTGGATCAGACCCCCCTTGCGGCACTTACCAGGGGTTGTCCGATCCGCTGATCGGCAGGACCCTTCTGTAATCTGCTGGACATGCGCAGAAGATCAGTAGATTGCTTGTTCACCAACCGCAAGTCACCATGTCAGAAAGAAAAATTATTATTATTATTTTTTAAAAATCTTTTAAATACTTTACATTACAGAAACATTGAAAAAGATAGAAAAAAAGACATATCATACAAAACATATCTTCCTATATAACACTTGATGCAAATATACATAAAGGCATCAAATATATAAAAAATACAACAGCTTCTCAGAACCATCCTCTTCCACCCTTCAGAGCCATGCTGGAGATGGTCAGGAACAGAAAAAAAAAATTCTTACATTTTCCATAAATTTCAAAAATTCCATTGGTCCCACAAATCGTTAAGTCTCCTATCCCCTCTATAGCGTTTTTCATAAGCACACTCATATGACCTAATACGCTCTACTAAATTTTGCCAATCCCTTACCGCTGGAGCCTTAACATCTTTCCAATGTTTAATCAACACCAACCTTGCCAGAAACAAGACCTTCAAGACCAGGTCTCGTTTAGATATCGATCCTATATTGAGAGGGATCAAACCCAAAAGACCAAGGGTAACTATTCGTGGTAGAGAGCAACCGACCCGGGCTTCAATTATATCAAAGATCTCCTGCCAATATTTCCCTATCCCCGGACAATCCCAAAGAACATGGAGGACATCGGCATTAGCTCTATTACATCTCATATAATTAGAGTTTTCCCTTAACCCAATCTTAAACATTAAATATGGTGAAAAATAAGTCCTATATAAAATATTTATTGTGTACATCTGTGATTTAAGTTTATAGTGCTCCTAACAACATTCTTGTAAATCTCCCCACTGTTCTGTAGTGATCACTCCAATCTGATTTGTCCACTTAAGTTGACTAATGTGACAGAATTCTTGATCAATATTATTCCGTAAAAACCAATACACCCTAGCTAAATTTTTTGGAATCCCGCCTAACTCCAATATATTTGTGAAGTTCTCACTCCCCTCCACCTTAAAGACGTCCTGATTTTTTCACTTCTATATGCATGAGAGAGCTAACAATACCTACTGTAAGTAAATCCCTATCCTTGAGAATACCATTCTCAACCTAAAATTGAAATGAAGGTAGTTCCCCATTTACACCCAGTTGCTCCAAAGAAATAATACCTTTTCCCAGAATCCAACTTCCTCCATTTTATAAAGCTCTGGCATATTAAGATTGCCCCACAAAGGTGTAAATTTGAATCCCCCCCCCCACAATCATACTGACTTCCTGTTTGTCAGTAAAATGGCTAAAGGTAATTTCTTTATTTCCCGGCTCCTCAGTCGTCCCGACTCCAATAAGGCAAGGATACTATTAAAATTACTTATTACTAATAATAAAAAAAGGACAGAAAGAAAAAATGTAAACAATAAAGTTTTTTCAAACTAAAATTAAATAATAAAAGAACGTGAAAGCCACCTAAATGCCACCATTTTGTATACATAACTAATAAAGTAGAAAAAAAACACTAAATCACCAAAAAAGCCCACATATTTGGTATTGCCGCATCTGTAACAATCTGTACAATAAATCATAATAATGATTGGAAACGCTCTATGAACGCTGTAAAAAAACTGAAAAAAAACAAAAATATAAAGTTTTCATCAAATTGCTTTACAGAAAATGTTTTGAAAAGTGATGGAAAAAAGTTACAAGAACTAAAATAGTACCAATAGTACAATTTGTCACACAAAAAATAAGGCCACTTACCAGCTATGTCAACCAAAAACACTAAAGTTCTGCAGCTGCAAAAATGGCGATCCTAAACCAAATGCAATTTTTTTTCTATTCTAGTTTTTCACTATTAATAATAATAATAATAATTCTTTATATAGTGCACACAGATTACACAGAATTAGCTAAATGAAGTTTTTTTGAAATTGCATCTTGTCTCACATAAAATAAACCCTTATTTGTCATAATTTCCTAAAGAAAATAAATAAAAACCAACACTATTTAGACACATTAATCGTGCAAGATGGCGGCTGTTCCTGACGGCCATCCATCTTGCCCCATGGAGCAGAGGGGTCTCGTCGCCCCCCCCCCCCCCCCCCCCAGATTTTGATCGCTGCTATTGGCTGATCAATGTAGACCAGCCAATAGCAGCAATTTTACTTATGATGTCAGTAATGCCAATCACCATGTCTGTAGACAAGGGGATCAGGAAAGATGGTTTCACTGCCTCCCAGGTCCATGTTTGCAGCTATTGGCTGGTCGCTTCAGAGCAATATTCATCTTAATGGGCATCACAGTGGTTAATGGGAGCAACACATGACGAAAATTGCTGCAGTGGAAGGGGCCATGTCTGGTGGCATCATGCCATCTCCCAGATCTCTCTGACTGATCTGTGCCCCTACTGCTGGAGAAGGGTTACCACCAGTATGTGGCTAACTTTTATGCCAGCATTCTACTATTTCTATCCCTCAGTTCCAGGGGTTCTGTAGTGTGTGGCACTGTACGCAATAGCCAGAGAGGTCTCACTGGATCCCTTGTTTGGCAACCACTTAGAAAGGTGGTACGTCAATTCACTCAGTAATCAGAACATGGTGTTGGTCAAGTATAAGGACAAAAGAGATGTCCTTCTACTGACCACAGTTCATGGGGACTCCAGCACCCTCACCCTTATTCAAGGTACCACAACCACTGCCCCAATAAATTCAGGGATGGGTTTGATCTGTTAAATCAGATGCTTAAGCCTCTCACACAGCCAAACCATTTCCCTATGCTATAATGTGGAGACCCAACCAGGTTGAAATAGCACTGTCTACAGTTGGGAATCTGTTCCTTCTGGAATAGATATACTGGTTTGGCTTAATCCCACATCATGTTATTAGATTTATTGTAGTTCATATTTGGTGTTAAGGGGGCTTCAAGTCTCTACACGCCTATAAGGCAGCCTTAGTTGGCAAACTCTCCATAAGGAGAACTCTTAGTTTCTGACTCTAAAAGAAGGACTTAGAAAAGAGTCTGTTCCAAAAGTGGTGTTAGGACACTACAAAACTACTAAGAGACCTGCGAGAACGCCAGAGTGACAACAGTTTAGTAGGTCCCCTACTAAATTCTACTAGCTTATACGCAACGCATTCACAATTTAAGTCCAACCTTTGTTGTGAATTAATTTTAGTAAGAGGAATTACCATATATACTCATGTATAAAACCTCACCTCTTATACACGAGGCAATAAAAAAAAAACTTACATACTCACCTTCCAGCGCCCCAATGCTCGTCGCGGCTTCTCTTCTGTCTTCTCCGTGATGCTCTGTTCCCCATGGCCGGCCAGCGCACAATATGATGTGGCCACTGATGATGTCATAGTATGTGCCGGCCGGATGAGTGCATGGCTACGTCTCAACCGGCTGTTACAGCAGAGAGAAGACAGAAGAGGAGCCGCAGGGATGGGAGCATCGGGGAGCCATGCCAAGCATTGGGACCACCCGAAGGTGAGTATGTAAGTTTATTTTTTTTAAGTGCAAGGGAAACTGGGGGCTCGCTGGCTACTAAAGGGGGATGGCTACTGAAAGGGACTGGCTGATAAAGGGGGTTGGCTGGATGCTAAAGGGGGCTAGCTGGCTACTAAAGGGGGCTGGCTATATAGAAGAGGAGGCTGGCTGTATAGTAAAAGGGGGCTGGCTGGTTTATACTACAGGGGATGGCTATATACTACTGGGGGCTTGATGGCTATATACTGTGAGGCTGTGACCAATGCATTTCCCACTCTTGGCTTATACTCGAGTCAATAATTTTCCAAGTTTTTGGTGGTAAAATTAGGGGCCTTGGCTTATACTCAGGTCGGCTTATACTTGAGTATATATGGTGTTCTAACAACTGTTAGGTCAAATAAATCCCTTTACCCCTTGATTATTTCCTTGAGGGATGTAGTTTGCAAACTATGGTCACTTGTTGGTTTTAATTTTTTTTAGGTTTTCTATTTCCTATCCAAATAGCACATCCTTTGTAATTCTACAAGTTCTGCCTGTAATATACATGGTGCTTTATCATAATGGAGCCCTGTTGTATTTTCTGGCTAGCGTTTAGGATCACATGTTGGGTCTTTCTCACATCAGGAAACATGATTTCCTTATTAGAGACCTGACATTTCACAGGGCGTCACATAACGGGCACCAAACTTTACAGAAATAATTGCAATTTCCATCCATTGCACATCATATTTGGAAACCTTCTGTATGTTCAAAAGGCTCACTACACCACTTGTATTACTATACATCACCTATTACACCTTGCCAAATACTCCAAGGTGTGTGCGTTCAGAAAAATAGGGGTAAATGTGACTTTTTGGGGAAAATTTTCACCTTTTTTCATTTTGTCAGACTTCAAAGTAAGGGGTTAATAGTGGAAACCCCCAGGGCATATCTATAATACTTTCAATCCCCTTGTGCTGACTACAGTACAGGAGACCTCCAGATCAGACAAAATTAAAAAAAAAAAAAAACCTCTCCAGGCTCCACTTTTCCTTCCTTCTCAGTGCTCACTGCTTAGGGTCCTGACCGGCATCATGGATTTGATCCAAATAATATTTACCGTATATATACTCGAGTATAAGCCGTCCCGAGTATAAGCCGAGACCCCTAATTTTACCACCAAAAACTGGGAAAACCTATTGACTCGAGTATAAGCCGAGGGTGGGAAATGGATTGGTCACAGACCCCCCCCCCCAGTATATAGCCAGCCAGCCCCCTATAGTATACAGCCTGCCCCCAGTAGTATACAGCACTGCCCAGCTTGCCCCCAGTAGTATACAGCACTGCCCAGCTTGCCCCCAGTAGTATACAGCACTGCCCAGCTTGCCTCCAGTAGTATACAGCACTGCCCAGCTTGCCCCCAGTAGTATACAGCACTGCCCAGCTTGCCCCCAGTAGTATACAGCACTGCCCAGCTTGCCCCCAGTAGTATACAGCACTGCCCAGCTTGCCCCCAGTAGTATACAGCACTGCCCAGCTTGCCCTCAGTAGTATACAGCACTGCCCAGCCTGCCCCCAGTAGTATACAGCCCAGCCCAGCATTAAAAAAAATAATAAACTTATATACTCACCCTCCGGTGGCCCCGATCTGCAGCGCTGCTCCCCCGATGTCCGCGCGGGTCCTCTTCTGGCTTCCGCGCCCGTCTTCTGTACATCGCGCTGGGCGCCGCCATTGCTGTCTCCCGGGCGGCGCCTAGTATGACGTCATCAGCGGCGCCCGGGAGACAGCAATGGCGGCGCCCAGCGCAATGTACAGGAGGCAGAAGAGGCGCCGGGAAGCCAGAAGAGGACATCGGGGGAGCAGCGCTGCAGAAGAGGACATCGGGGGAGCCAGAAGAGGACATCGGGGGAGCAGCGCTGCAGATTGGGGCAACCGGAGGGTGAGTTCCACCACATCCCAAAGATGCTCTATTGGATTGAGATCTGGTGACTGTGGAGGCCATTTGAGTACAGTGAACTCATTGTCATGTTCAAGAAACCAGTCTGAGATGATTCCAGCTTTATGACATGGCGCATTATCCTGCTGAAAGTAGCCATCAGATGTTGGGTACATTGTGGTCATAAAGGGATGGACATGGTCAGCAACAATACTCAGGTAGGCTGTGGCGTTGCAACAATGCTCAATTGGTACCAAGGGGCCCAAAGAGTTCCAAGAAAATATTCCCCACACCATGACACCACCACCACCAGCCTGAACCGTTGATACAAGGCAGGATGGATCCATGCTTTCATGTTGTTGACGCCAAATTCTGACCCTACCATCCGAATGTCGCAGCAGAAATCGAGACTCATCAGACCTGGCAACGTTTTTCCAATCTTCTAATGTCCAATTTCGATGAGCTTGTGCAAATTGTAGCCTCAGTTTCCTGTTCTTAGCTGAAAGGAGTGGCACCCGGTGTGGTCTTCTGCTGCTGTAGCCCATCTGCCTCAAAGTTCGACGTACTGTGCGTTCAGAGATGCTCTTCTGCCTACCTTGGTTGTAACGGGTGGCGATTTGAGTCACTTATACAGCACTGCCCCCAGTAGTATACAGCACTGCCCAGCTTGCCCCCAGTAGTATACAGCACTGCCCAGCTTGCCCCCAGTAGTATACAGCACTGCCCAGCTTGCCCCCAGTAGTATACAGCACTGCCCAGCTTGCCCCCAGTAGTATACAGCACTGCCCAGCTTGCCCCCAGTAGTATACAGCACTGCCCAGCTTGCCCCCAGTAGTATACAGCACTGCCCAGCCTGCCCCCAGTAGTATACAGCCCAGCCCAGCATTAAAAAAAATAATAAACTTATATACTCACCCTCCGGTGTCCCCGATCTGCAGCGCTGCTCCCCCGATGTCCGCGCGGGTCCTCTTCTGGCTTCCGCGCCCGTCTTCTGTACATTGCGCTGGGCGCCGCCATTGCTGTCTCCCGGGCGGCGCCTAGCATGACGTCATCAGCGGCGCCCGGGAGACAGCAATGGCGGTGCCCAGCGCGATGTACAGGAGGCAGAAGAGGCGCCGGGAAGCCAGAAGAGGACATCGGGGGAGCAGCGCTGCAGAAGAGGACATCGGGGGAGCCAGAAGAGGACATCGGGGGAGCAGCGCTGCAGATCGGGGCCACCGGAGGGTGAGTATATAAGTTTATTATTTTTTAAGTATTTTTTAACTCGTTGTGACTCGTGTATAAGCTGAGGGGACGTTTTTCAGCACATTTTTTGTGCTGAAAAACTCGGCTTATACACGAGTATATACGGTATGAATCTACAAAAAGTTGCTAAAAAGAACTAAAACAGAATTAATTTATTTCAAAAAGCTTTGCTACGGTGGAAAAACAAGACTGAATTTTGCACATTTTGAAGTGTCAACTTTTCACATAATAAACCTTTATTTTATTGTTTCCAGCCCAGTACTGACAGAGACATGGTCACACATATAGGTGCAGTTTAGTACAAGTTTGTCATGTAACTGAAAATTATAGATAAAACCTGCAAAATGTGGAAAAAATAAAGAATGGACACAATAAAGTTATCATTCTTAGATGCTTCTATTCTTTGCTTTCTTAGCATAATATTTGTTGAATCCATTTTCACCCGTCTACCCTGTCTTTGAATCAAGTCTCACGTTCTGCAATGGTATATATCTGTTAATTGCCTTAGTATTGCATGTGTCTGTTTCTTTCTCTAACATTTGACCCTACCTGATTTAATGTTCATCTATGCCCCTCAATGAGGTTTTTTTTCTCTATTTAGAACTTGATCAACATGTGTTAAGTCTCCTAGATTTATTGTTGTATGAGCTAAATGAGGGCCTGGTCTCTTGTCTTCTCTGGGTATAAAGTTAGTGGTAGTAAAAGATGCCTGCATTCTTTGTTTGCTTATCATAATATTCTGCTGAGTTTGATAATATTCTGACAAGTATGAGACTGTAGTTATACATTGAAGTTAGACAGGGCAGGAGACAGGTGAGATGGCAGAGAAAAACAAACAATTATGTTTGTCTAAAAATATTTTCCATTTTCTTTTTGTTTGTTATGGTTGTTTTGCTTTCCTACTGTCCATCTATCCCACCAGTACCAACTATCCATATGAATGCCTCACATTTTCACTCACCTTTCTACACCACTCACACACAATATACGTTATGTAACCATTCTAACTTATCACAGTGTTCTGCTCTGAAGCAAGTATTACCTTCTTATAAATCTCTACAGCATCTTTTGTCTCTTCTCTTTCTCTTTCTGCCTGCTGCAGGGGACATCTCTCCTCTCCTTTCCTCTGCATCAGTGACCTCATCCCCTCACATCTTGTACAGTCTCTCTCCCCAGCAGTCACTTCTCACCTCACTAAAATCTTTAACATCTCTCTCTCTCTTCTGGTTTTGTCCCCTCTTCTTTCAAGCATGCTGTTGTTACCCTTTTACTAAAGAAACCTTCACTGGACACATCCAATGCCACTAACTACAGACTGGTTTCTAACCTCCCTTTCATCTCCAAACTCCTGGAAAGCCTGGTCTATTCTCAACTAACCTGCTATCTCTCATCTAACTCCCTCCTTGACCCCCTAAGCTGGTTTCCGCTCTACGCACTCCCCTGAAACTGCTCTTTCTAGTCCCAAAAGTCTCCAATGATCTCCTCGCTGCTAAATCCAAAAGTGACTATTCACTCCTTATTCTTCTGGATCTATCAGCAGTGTTCGATACTGTGGACCACCAGCTGCTCCTCAGGATGGTTTGTTCCATTGGCCTAAAGGACACTGCACTCTCTTGGTCTTCTTCCTATCTCTCTGACTGCACTTTCAGTGTCTCCTTTTCTGGATCTTTCTCTTCTCATCTTCCTCTATGTTGGTAGTTCCTCAGGGCTCAGTCCTAGGTCCTCTTCTCTTCTCACTCTATGCTGACCCCATTGGACAAACCATCAGCAGATTTGATTTCCAGTATCATCTCTATGCTAATGACACCCAGCTGTATACTACTGCAAGTAACATCACCCCTGCCTTAATCCAGAACACTAGTGAATGTCTCTCTGCCATCTCTAACATCATGTCCTCTCTCTTCTTGAAACTTAATCTTTCTAAGATCCCTATAGCACCAAGGCAGTAGGTCCACTGTCTTGGGGTTGTGCTGGACTCTGACCTGGACTCCTTTTCACCATATATTCAATCTCTTGCCCGCTCTTGCCGGATGCATCTCAGAAACATCTCCAGAATCCGACCATTACTGACAATTGAAACTTCTAAAATGCTAATTGTTGTGCTTACTCACTCTCGACTAGACTACTGTAACTCCCTACTAATCGGTCTTACACTCACTAAACTCTCTCCTCTACAATCTATTCTTAGTGCAGCAGCCAGGCTCGTCATTCAGACCTACACGGATGCCTCCAGTTTGTGCCAATCACTGCACTGGTTGCCCATCTTCTCTGTATTAACTTTAAAATAATAACCCTAATCCACAAAGCTCTGAATAATGCTGCACCTCCCTATCTCTCTTCTCTCATATCATTCTATCGCCCTTCTCGTGCTCTTCGATCTCCCAGTTATACTGTATTAGATCAATCTCTAACTTAATTGGAACCTCTCATGCACGTCTCCAGGACTTCTCCGAAGTTGCTCTAATTCTCTGGAATGCCCATCCCCGGACTCTCAGACTAATACCCACCCTCCAAAGTTTCAAACATGCTCTTAAAACCCATCTATTGAGGCAAGCCTATCGCACTCGCTAACTGCATTAAACGTCAACTCTCACTCTACTAATCCACTAATGTCCTATTAGTAATCCGTAATCAGTAATCCGGCAAACAGCAGATATATACCAAGTTACAGGCTTCTCTGCAGTCTTTTTCACCTTGGATCCTGTAAATAAGATGGCGGCTGATGGCTGGTTCAAGCAGCAGAATTTTTATTTATTAAATTATTTTAATTTAATCTGTAATTCTGTGATCTCTTGTGAGCAGGGCCCTCACTCCTTTGTTCTCACTCCTTTTGTTCCATATGACTGTTTGTACTCTGTAATATAATATTATATTTGTATGTGTCCCCTATGATTTCTAAAGCGCTACGGAATTTGATGGAGCTATATAAATAAAGATTGTTATTATTTTTTATTATTATTATTATTATTATTATGGTACATACAATGGTATATTTTAAAAAGTTACCTAATTGACAATGATATTATAAACCCTTTTAGTTACCGTATGTACATTTTTTCTTCATATATGAGACTTCTATATTCTCCACAGGCGGAACGAATGCTACTCAAACAACTGCCACAACCTCAAATTACACGACTCTGCAGATGGACAGGACAGAAACGCTGAATAGTAAGTTAAAAAAAAAACACACACAAAATTGCTGACATTTTTTTATATATATATACAGTATATGGTATTTAAAGTCACAGTTGAGGTGGGATTTACACATGTACTTTTTGAACCAAGGCCAATGTGTTAGGGAGCAGCATTGTGGCTCAGTGATTAGCATTACAGCCTTGCAGTGCTGGGTACCTGGGTTCAAGTCCCAGGGTCAACATCTGCAAAGAGTTTGCGTGGGTTTCCTAAAAGTCTTCTGGTTTCCTCCTACACTCCAAAACATACTGATAGGTTGATTAGATTGGGAGCCCCATTGGGGACAGGGGCCGATTTGGCAAACTCTGTGCAGTGCTGCACAATCTGTGTGCACTGTATAAATAAAGGAATTATTATTATTACAACAGTCACAAGTGTCTTCGATGTGTGATTATATGCTGTGGCTGTATTCACATGTTCCATGTTGCATTGCTGTTACGTTAAAATGTAAATGCAATATTAGTTACATCACATCTATGCTATTGCTGTAAATACAATGTTAACCCCTTATCACCGACTCTTGTTTTCAGCTTAATTGCCAGAATATATTTTCAGAATCTGACATGTGTCTTGATAATTGAATAAAACTTTGGAACGCTTCAAAGGGGTATTCCCACAAAGACAAGATTCGTAAATGTACTCAGGATAAAAAAAAATAACAAATTCCAACCTGTCTCTATCAGTCCTGGTGTACACAATTTTGGTTGCCCCTGGATCCGAACCTTAATCTTCTGACTTCCGGCAAACAACAGCACAGTGTGAGGAGAGTAAAGCTACACGCTACAGGCACATAAGATCTTTATCCAGGGGAGAGAGAGGGAGGCATATAGTAGAGCGGACAGTATGTAATGGCTGTGATAGCAGCTGGCCATGTAAACCCATTGGGGAAAATCCCTGTGGGCCAACTGGTCTGGGGCTGGTTTAAAAATAATAAACCATGTACTCGTCTTTCTGGCGCTCTCCCTCAGCTCCGCAACTTGATGCAGTCCAGGTGCGTTAGTGGTAAACAGACTATGACATTGACAAGCAGCTGATGTCATAGTCTGTGCTCCTCCGGCATACACGGACCTATTACTGATGGCCGGAATGCATCAAGTAGTGGAGCTGCGGGGGAGCGTCGGAAAGGTGAGTACATAGTTTATTAATTTTATGTATATATATATATATATATATATATATATATATAGAAAAGCAAATGTGGCTATGTTAAAATATAACTTTTAATTTAGATCAAAATATAAAAGATGTGTATACATCCAGATATCACGTACAACACACTGAATGACGCCGCTCAGCAAAAAGCCGCTAGTATTCAATAACATATACAAGGATGCAGCCAGGGCAAGTATATCGCGGGCTGCTAGTCATATGTGACAAAATGAAGCTCAATCAACTAATACAATGACCCGATGTTATAACAGAATACTATTGAAGACAAAAGTGTCAATTATTAATGCCTCTTGTACAAAACCACAGATAAAGAGGGAATAAAAAGGAATAATCTCACCCAATCATGCAGCATGGTAAGTGATGGCTCAGTTGATGCGATGGGATGATCCAGGACCTGTTCCCCCGATGTGAAGAAGTGGCCCTAGTCTTCACTTCTCCTATCACCCCGTTGCTCCCGCCCAGACAAGGGCGGTCCCACACTTGCCCTGTGGCTATGCTGTCCCTAGGTGTCCATAGGGTAACAGAGCTTTTCAGGCAGATAAATAACATTCAATCCCAACGCATTTCCCCCCGTTTCTTCCGGGGTTCATCAGGGGATACAAAGCAAACGTAGCTCAGCCTGCTACAGAATTGCCAAGGTCTATGCCCGATAGGTGTTTCCCCAAGTGTAGGAGAAAGCCACAGTGAGGATTGGCAGTGGCCGTACCTCCCGATGACCAGGCCGTGACAGGCGTGCGGGTATCTATGCTGGCGTTCGCGATGTCCTACTGCGCATGCGCCATTCAAGTGGTGAACTTCCGGTAGCGATGCTACCGGAGGGGTGGGCGGACATTCTCAGACATGGATCGAACACATGAGGGTTTCCCTATGCATGAGGTAACTAGCTCGTAGTAACCCCTTGCTGTCCGTATTGTGTGACATATGTGACAGCTGTCACGATAGTTGCATCCATGGAGAGACCAGTACATAAAAACAGAGTTTTAGTAGGACCAAATAATATGTTACAAATTAGGGCACTTCTTGACTCATATTGTAGCAGTTTTTTATCCCAGTTACTCCCACGCATGGGTCTATTAACCCTCGTGATGCCATGGAATTTTAATACTTTTGCTTCTCCTCCATGTTGATAGTTTACATGTCTTGCTATGGGGGTATCATGATGGTTTCTAATATCAGAGAGATGGGAACCAATTGTCTGCTGAAACTGCATAATCGTTTTGCCCACATATTTAATGCCATAGTCGCAAACAGCCCTGTAAATAACCTTGGATTTACAGTTGATAAACGTGAGAATGTCTATACTTTCAGATGTCACATTGGAGGTAAATGTATTGCAGGTCATAATAAAGGGTCATGCTATGCACGCACTGCAGCGATAAGTTCCTCTAGTGGTATGTGCATCAAGCCAGATACTGGGTCTATTTGGGACAAAATGGCTATGTACAAGACAATCCTTTAAAGCTTGACCCTTTCGATATGTTATCTTTCGATATGTTACAGACGGGGAGGGTCCTACAACATCCCTAATATCTGGATCCATATATAGTATGTCCCAATATTTGGTTACAATGTCTCGTGCTGCTTGCGCACCATTATCAAAGATCATGATAAGTCTTATGTATCCATCACCCTCTGGGCGTCTCTTGGTGTCTAACAGGTCAGATCGTTTTTTTGCCAGAGCAAATTTATATGCATCCCTGAGGACCCAATCTGGATAACCCTGCTCCTGAAACCTAAGTCGTAAGTCATCAGCTTGTTTTCTAAATAGCTGGTCACTGGAGCAGTTGCGTCTAATACATAAATATTGGCCATGTGGGATGGCACGCTTAAGAGGAAATGGGTGGCTGCTTTCCCACCTTAGTAATGAATTATTGGCTGTTTGCTTATGCAACACATCTGTTTCCAATGATCCAGCTGAATTTTTAGAAATGTTCACATCAAGAAAGGAGATACTTTCCCTATGGGTCTTAAAGGTAAAGATAAGGCCAATGGATTTCTGTTTGAGGCCCTGTACAAATTCATGGAAAGTCCCCTCAGTACCACTCCACACGATTAATATATCATCAATGTAGCGTAGCCAGATGTCACTGGCCACACTACTCAAGTTCAAGACATCCGAAAAAACAATGGTCTCCTCCCACCAGCCCAGGAGCAAGTTGGCATAGGTTGGCGCACAAAGCCAACACATCGCCATGCCCCTGAGCTGGTGGTAGTACCGACCATTGAAGAGGAATACATTTCTCTTTCAGCAAAATTCCAGTATTTTTAGTATGAATTGGTTGTGCCCTTGGTATTGTGTCCCTCTTGACCGCAAAAAGTGGGAGGTAGCTGTGAGGCCTACAGAATATGGTGTTAATGAGTACAGAGCCTCAACATCTATACTAGCCAGAATAGTGTCTTGTTGTAAGTAAATGCCCTCCTTGCGTCGAAGGAGGTCAGGTGTATCCCTAGTGTATGAGGGTAGGGCTGTGACAAAAGGGCGAAGGACTTTGTCTAGATAAATACCTAAATTCTGTGTCAGGTTGTCGACTCCCAACACTATTTGTCACCCCTTAAGGGGATTAGACCCCTTATGCACCTTGGGGAGGGCATAAAAAGTGGCCATAACCGGGTTAGATGGTAACAGAAATTTATATTCATCCTCATCTATTATGCCATCATTTTTGGCTGAAGACAGAATTTGATCTAATTCCTTCACAAATCTCGGGTAGGGTCTGTCGAGAGTATCTCATAGGCTGACCTATCCTTCAGTAGGTCAAGGCACTGCTGGCAGTACTCTGAACTTTCTATCACGACTATGTTGCCCCCTTTGTCAGATGGCTTAATGGTGAGGTTTTTATTTCTTCTTTTGACGTCATTTCTTCTTTTGAACAATTAAATGGAACAAAAGGGGCTTTCATAGATCTGATGTCTTCAGTTACTTGCCTCAAAAAAACATCAATCGGTGAGATGTCCATCAGCGGAGGGGATTTGTTACTTTTGGGTCAGTAAAAGGGCCCTTTCCGTTAGCTCCTGGTTGTTCCTCAGAGAGACCATATAATAGTCTAACATCTGGTAGGAAATCTACTGGTATCCCAAGATCTCTGCTCTCTTTTTGGGCCTGTATAGAAAAATATTTCTTCCACTTAATTTTTCTGATAAACAGATGAAGATCTTATATAAAATTAAATTTATCGAAATTTGAGCTTGGCACAAAAGAGAGACCCTTTTGTGAAAGGGTGATCTCTGAGGGGGAAGTAGATGCTGGGACAAATTTATTATCTGGGTGTTGTTTATGTTGGTGGTGGTTGTCCTTTTGCCCTCAGTTGGTAAGGGTGCTCTAAAAAATCTGAGGTGCCAGCCTGTCGACCTCTTGATTGACACCTCCTTCTCCCCCTATTTTTTCATGTATTCTGTTTGCCTGTTGTGTCCATGTCAGAATACTCTGTCTCTCTTGAGGATAGGAAAATAGAAAGAAGAACACAGACGGCGCCCTTAGTGCAATACATTATTTGTGGAGATTACGTTGAGAATGTGATGTCTGCTCACCTTGTTACACCTTGTGTCTATTGAGTTGGAGCAGATATTGAAGATTCGGAGGAGCGGGGGTATGCTGCACTATACTGGATAGTGCCGGATAGAATAGTTGTAGAGGATTGGTTATGGAAATGTCCGGTTAAGTATAAGACGCGCTTCCCAAAATTAAGGTGATCTGACATATACTGCTTGGGTTTGAAAAGGTTTTTATTCGGGTTATAAAATGGACTACACGTTTCGGAGGTGGTCCACCCCCTTCATCAGGTCCGAGAAAGAGCAACTGTGCGACAAGAATGGCAGGGGTAGCAAGATGGTTGATAAGTCACCGGACCAAAAAGGGAGCATTTGGTGCAGAGGGAGCTACTGCCTGGCGTGGTTTGCGTGTCGCAAAGGATGAACCAAGAACCAGTGACACTAGTGCAGATCCCAGCCAAGAGTCTAGTGAACCTGCAGGAGAGACCCATGCCTGTGCCAGGCAGAAAGTGTCCAAAACTCCTGCTGTAGAGAGTAAAGTGGAGGATAAAAGCAAAGTGCCCAGAACCCTTGCAACAGAGACTGGCGTCTGATCTGTAGAGGCTGCACCACAGGTACCAGCAGTCACAGAAAAGTCAGCTCCTACCACAACTAAAACATCCAAGTCCTCTGTCCATAACGGATCCAAGCAGCTGCCCACCACTTCTGAAGCTGCTGATCCTGGGGCAGGAACCAGTGTGAAGAGGAAGAATACCGTTGTCCATAGGAGAGGAAGAGGAGACCACAGCAACGGATCAAACCCCTAATCTCTGATGAGGAACTTCAGGAAGATGAACCTCATCTCCCAGTTTCCATCAAAAGATGGGGAACTAATGGTCACAGCAGCGGGAAGATGGAAAAGCTGAAAACACCTACATGACCTGAGTGATGCGGCTGAGGATCCGCTCTGTTAATGTGAACAGTGTAAGGACCAGTAGCCAGCAGCAGGCCATCTAGGTCTGACATCTTCTTCTTACAGGAGACTTACCTGAAGAGTAAGGTGTATGCAGCCAAGAGAGACTGGAGACATGGGCCATCCTTCTGGTCCTTTGGTCTAGAAAGGAATGATGGTGTGGGAGTTCTCTTCACTAACATGGACATTCAGGTGGAGCGAGTCCTGGAGATCTTCCCCGGCCGCTGCCTAATGCTGGACTTTACCTTGGACACTGAAACAACTCCCTTCTATCCTTCAAAGTCTGAGGAGCATATACATTCACAACTCTATAATGTACAGAGTATGAAGCCATATTGCTTTGCATCTAGAGTGTTTACAGCTCAGCCGCCGGTAAAGCAGAATGAATAGTGGTGAGACCGTGGACAGTGAGAATGTCCATCAGGTGAAGCAGAGTATGAGACAACTGCAGTACAATTGCCTCAAATCCCTCAAAGTAGAAAGTCAGTTCGATAATTGGGGGCTCACAACCCAGACCCATTTGTTGCCTGTAAGAACAGGGTCAGTAAGAAGCTGATGATAGCCTTATTAGATTAGAATGGGCTGGAGCAGTCCGAGCAGAGAAGTTTTCAGAAGATCATTGGGGATTATTATGAAGATTTCTTCAGAGATTATCAGATGAGCAGTGAAAATATCTAGAGCTATCTGAATAGTGCGACCCAGTGCAGGGGTATAGTATGGCTGAACCAATAACAGAAGATGAGGTGAAGAGTAGCATTGACTCCTTTAAAGCCAAGAAGAGCCTGGGGTTGGATGGTCTCACTAGTGAATTCTCTAAAAAGTTCAGGAACTTGCTGGCTCCGAACCTGACGCAGGTCTATATTGACTGTTTCTGTGCTGGGAAGCTTCTTCCGTCCCAGTCTAAATCTGTACTTGTTCTCTTGGTATAGAAGGGAAACCTGAAAGACTTAAAGAACTGGCGGCCATTGTCTCTGCTTAATACAGATTATAAAATCCTGGCTAAGATTTTATATTTCCGGTCGAGGGAGGTGGCAGCTGAGCTGATCATTGACAACCAGACATGTTGAATGAGAGGTTGGACTATAGAGGACTCGTTAGGGAAGTGGTGGCCTATGTCAAGCAGCATCATGTTGGGGCATATATTGTCGGCCTATACTCACCGGCCACTTTAATAGGTACACCATGCTAGTAACGAGTTGGACCCCCTTTTGCCTTCAGAACTGCCTCAATTCTTCATGGCATATGGACATGGTCAGCAACAATACTCAGGTAGGCTGTGGCGTTGCAACAATGCTCAATTGGTACCAAGGGGCCCAAAGAGTGCCAAGAAAATATTCCCCACACCATGACACCACCACCAGCCTCAACCGTTGATACAAGGCAGGATGGATCCATGCTTTCATGTTGTTGACAGTAGTTGTATGCTTGTACATAGGGGGCAGTATTATAGTAGTTGTATACTTGTACATAAGGGGCAGTATTATAGTAGTTGTATACTTGAACATAGGGGGCAGTATTATAGTAGTTGTTATGCTTGTACATAGGGGGCAGTATTATAGTAGTTGTATGCTTGTACATAGGGGGCAGTATTATAGAAGTTGTATGCTTGTACATAGGGGGCAGTATTATAGAAGTTGCATGCTTGTACATAGGGGGCGGTATTATAGTAGTTGCATGCTTGCACTTAGGGGGCAGTATTATAATAGTTGTATGCTTGTACATAGGGGGCAGTATTATAGTAGTTGTTATGCTTGTACATAGGGGGCAGTATTATAGAAGTTGTATGCTAGTACATAGGGGGCAGTATTATAGAAGTTGCATGCTTGTACATAGGGGGCAGTATTATAGTAGTTGTATGCTTGTACATAGGGGGCAGTATTATAGTAGTTGTATGCTTGTACATAGGGGGCAGTATTATAGTAGTTGTATGCTTGTACAAAGGGGGCAGTATTATAGTAGTTGTATACTTGTACATAGGGGGCAGTATTATAGTAGTTGTATACTTGAACATAGGGGGCAGTATTGTAGTAGTTGTATGCTTGTACATAGGGGGCAGTATTGTAGTAGTTGTATTCCTGTACATAGGGGCCAGTATTGTAGTAGTTATATTCTTGTACATGGGGGGCAGCATTGTAGTAGTTACATTCTTGTTTATCAGAGAATGTATTGTAGTATGTTTTTAGTGTACAAATATGGCAGTAATAAGTTGTGTGCTTTTAAAATAGAGGTTTTATTCCTTTACAAGGAGGCAGTATGAGTCTCTTTCTCTGAAGTGTACATGTTGATTTAGACCATCTATAAACAGTTTTTATGGAGTTTAGTAACTCCACCTACATCACAAGGCCATGCCTACTTGTTTTGACCCTGCCCACAGAATGGGGCCACTTTTACAGTTTTTTCCAGGGCCACTTTAAATTCCTAGTCTGCCCCTGTGCCCAAGAGAGACTGGAGACATGGGCCATCCTTCTGGTCCTTTGGTCTAGAAAGGAATGATGGTGTGGGAGTTCTCTTCACTGACATGGACATTCAGGTGGAGCGAGTCCTGAAGATCTGCCCCAGCCGCTGCCTAATGTTGGACTTTACCTTGGACACTGTACATTATAGAGTTGTGAATGTATATGCTCCTTAGACTAGGAAGGATAGAAGGGAGTTGTTTCAGAGTATCAAGCCATATTGCTTTATATCTAGAGTGTTTATGATGTGTGGTGACTTTAAATGCATCTCCTGTATGCTCCAGTATTCACAAGAGCAATAGATATGATAAGACCTTCCTTAAAGAGGACCTGTCACTTCAACAAACCCGGCAGTGTTAGAGTGATAGCGTTACCGGAAACCTCCGGTAACGCTATCTAACATTGCGGCAGGGTATAGTGTAATTGTCAGACAGCTTGCAAAGTATTCATGAGGGGGCGGGGTTGGGGCGTGGCTAGGGGCGGTGACTGCCACCTAGCGCGCGGCAGTCAATGCCTGCCTATGGAGCGAGCAGGGCAGTCCGGGGTAGAGGCAGCGCCTCGGACCGCCCCCTCATGAATACATCGGACAGCTTTGAAAGCTGTCCGATGATTACACTATACCCCGCCGTAGTGTTTGATAGCGTTACCGGAGGTTTCCGGTAACGCTATCATTCTAACACTGCGTGTTTGATGAAGCACTAGGAGCTGCTTACTTTAGTAAGCAGCTCCTAGTGCCGATAAATGGGGTGACAGGTCCTCTTTAATAACTTAGTCCAGCAGGCCCATTTAGTGGGTCCTTATATTCAACATTGTAAGGGCACAGCCTACACTTATCATAAGGGCGGGAATGCAACCCGCATAGACATGGTATACACAAAGAGGGGTATGAGAACCTCCCGTTATAATATCAACCCCATAGAGTTCTCTCACCATTGTATGGTAAGTATGTCCCTGGAGCTGGACACTTCTGTGGTTTGTGGTAGGGGCTACTGGAAGGCTTGCTCTTCCAGGACCTGGAGTGTTGCTGGCTGCACTGAAAGCATGGTGGTTCATGGGTGCCGCCATGTTACTTTCGATTGCCACTCCCCCGAACGTCATCGGGGGGTGGCGATCGGTTGCCGTATCAGCCTCGGGTTTTCGTTTGACCCGAGGCTGAATGGCTTCTACCTATTCATTACAATGAGCCAGTGTGCAGAAATGCCATACACTGCGATGAGTTGTATTGCAGTATATGGTAGGAACGATCTGACCATCTAGGGTTAATGTACCCTAGATGGTCTAAGAAATAGTGAAAAAAAAAAGAAAAAGTTTAAAAAATGTAAACAATTAATAAAATATTAAAAGTTCAAATCACCCCCCTACCCTAGAACTCATAAAAAAATATATTAAACAGTAAAAATCACAAACACATGAGGTATCGCCATGTCCTAAAATGCCCGATCGATCAAAATATAAAAACGGTTATAACCGGTTGTCACGGGTGCTCCCGCGATCGCTGTCTCGGATAGCGGGCACACCTGTGTTCGTGCTGCTGCCCCCGGTCCCGGGCCCTGCTCACCTTGCCTGGCTCCCGGGGCGCGTGCCCTAGGTGACGGTGCGTGCGCCGTCACTCTAAGATTTAAAGGGCCAGTGCGACAATAATTTCCGCTGGCCTGCTATAAGTTTCTGCCCCTTCCTGTGACCCTTGCCGGATCTTAGAGCCTCACAGCCTAAAAGAAAGCTTCCTTGCAAGTATTCCTGCGTTCCTGTGTCCTCCAGCATTCCTGTGTCCTCCAGCATTCCTGTGTCCTCCCTGCCTTCCTGTGTGTTCCTGCTCCCGAGTCCTGTGTTGCCGTGTTACCTGTGTTCCTCCCGGGAGAGCTGGATCAAGTCACCACCTTGCTGCAACAGCTGCTAGCCACCCAGCAACAGGCTCCTGTGCCCACTCCCGTGGCCCCTGCCGGTCCAGTCTGTCCTCCTGCCGCTGAACCCTGACTACGGCTGTCTATGCCCCGCAATTTTGATGGAGACCCCAAGGATTGCAGGGGCTTTATAACTCATGCCTTCGCGATTTGTCTCGGAGCGGTCCAAGGTGGCATTCTTCGTCAGCCTCCTCTCCGGGAAAGCCCTGGCCTGGGCTACCCCTCTTTGGGATAGATCCAACCCGGTCACGGCTTTTCTGGCAGAGTTTTGGGCTGTATTTGAAGAACCTGCAGGGGCCTCTTGGCCATTAAACTTGCTCTGGAAGAATGGAAGTATTTTCTGGAGGGTGCTCTTCATCCCGTATGTATGTACACTGACCACAAGAACTTGTTATACCTCCAGTCAGCCCAGCGCCTGAATCCCGGGCAAGCCCGGTGGTCATTGTTCTTTTCCCGTTTTGACCTGTTAATCCATTTTCATCCGGCTGACAAGAATTTCAAGGCTGATGCTCTAGCCCAGTGATGGCAAACCTTTTGGAGACAGAGTGCCCAAGCTACAACCAAAATCCACGTATATATGTCGCAAAGTGCGACCCTACCATCCGAATGTCGCAGCAGAAATCGAGACTCATCAGACCTGGCAACGTTTTTCCAATCTTCTACTGTCCAATTTCGATGAGCTTGTGAAAATTGTAGCCTCAGTTTCCTGTTCTTAGCTGAATGGAGTGGCACCCGGTGTGGTCTTCTGCTGCTGTAGGCCATCTGCCTCAAAGTTCGACGTACTGTGCGTTCAGAGATGCTCTTCTGCCTACCTTGGTTGTAACGGGTGGCGATTAGAGTCACTGTTGCCTTTCTATCAGCTCGAACCAGTCTGCCCATTCTCCTCAGACCTCTGGCATCAACATTTCCGCCCACAGAACTGCCGCTCACTGGATGTTTTTTCTTTTTTGGACCATTCTCTGTAAACCCTAGAGATGGTTGTGCGTGAAAATCCCAGTAGATCAGCAGTTTCTGAAATACTCAGACCAGCCCTTCGGCACCAACAACCATGCCACGTTCAAAGGCACTCAAATCACCTTTCTTCCCCATACTGATGCTCGGTTTGAACTGCAGGAGATTGTCTTGACCATTGCTCTAAATGCATGTTGCCGCCATGTGATTGGCTGATTAGAAATTAAGTGTTAACTAGCAGTTGGACAGGTGTACCTAATAAAGTGGCCGGTGAGTGTAGACCAGAATAAAGCCTTTGATAGAGTCCACCATGGCTGCTTGAACAAAGTGCTGTTGGAGTAATGACCTTCCTCTATGTTTTGTCCAGTGGCTACAGGTCCTCTATAAGGAGACAATGAGCCAGCCTATAGTTATTGGTCACCTGGAGACCCTTTTTATGGATCTTGTCGGGTGTGAGATGAGGCTGCCCCCTCAGCCCCTATCCACATGTCTTTAGTTTAGACCCCTTTTTAAGAAAATTGCTTGGTAATAAGGATTTTACATTTGTCATTTGCAGAGTAAAGTTGAGACGTTATAGTTCTGTGCCTATGCAGATGTTTTCATGTCCTCTAGAAATGACAGTGTGGCTCTACAGCAGGAGATAGCAGCTTTCTCCAGGGTGTCTAACTCAACCATAAACATGGAGAAGAGCAAGGCTCTGTGGCTGGGTGATAAAAATGGGGTCTTCTAAAAACAAAACTTATAAGTATGTTACGGATAATGTCTGTTATATTTATCTTTAATATGAAAATGGGAGTCCGAATTCATTGTGTAGAAACATCGGCAATATGTACAATAATATGATTGTAAATGTACAATTGTGTATTGCGACTCTAATAAAGATAGTTTAAAAAAAGAAAAAATGTAAATGGGGTCTTCTCGGTTCCCTTCAGGACAGTAGAGGAGAAGATAAAGATTCTGGGAATTTTGTTTGGAGCTGTAGATGAAAGGAAAGTAAACTGGGATGAGAAGCTTGCCGTGTATAAGCAGAAGGTGAAGAGCTGGGGGCACTGGAAGCTGATGTATCGGGAGAAGGTCAGCCTGGTGAGAACCTTCCTACTCCCCATCTTCTTGTTTGTCAGTGTGGTGTACCCTGTGCCAGAAAATTTACTTCCCAGGCTGACTCATGTCTTCTTCCACTTTTTGTGGGGCAGTAGAGTCAATATTGTCAGGAGGAATGTTGCCTACCGTCCTCATAAAAAGGATGGTCTCTCCATGCCATGTCCAGAGCTTTTCTATAATCTAAGGTTTCATTTTGTAAGAGCTCAGAGGTGAAGCTTTGGTGCAGTCTAAGAGCAAGATCCAGAAGTTTGGGTCTGTGTGGTCGGTCGGGGGGCCTTATTAAGAGTTTGACAGCCCCTGTAAAGTGTAACGTTTTCTGGTAAGGAGTCCATCATTGGAAAGATCATTAGATGTAACATCTTATATGAGGATGTTAGACAGCTCTGCAGGAAGCAGCTATAAATAATCTTCTGAGGTCTGTTTGGTGTCCAAATACAAATATGGATGTGACCTGGCTGGTATTTTACGGGAAAATGTTTGTTAGAGCAAACCTCAAATGCAGGAATGGGCCAGATAGATCCGGTCCTAGGGAAGAGTGCAAGCAGGACCTGGAGCCCATGCAGCATCATCTGCTGGAGTATCATTTCAGTGTGTCAATTTGGGAGGTTGTGTGTCCCAGTCCTTACATTTACCACATCTAGTTGGGCAGCCATACACACAGCTGCTGTATAAGCATTTCCAACCAGAAATTGGCAGATAGAGTAAGAGTACTCTGTACAGTGGTGGCCAAAAGTATTGGCACCCCTGCAATTCTGTCAGATAATACTTATTTTTTTTTCCAAAAAATGATTGCAATCAGAAATTCTTTGGTATTATTATCTTTGTTAAATTTGTCTTCAATGGAAAACCACAAAAAGAAGGGGGTTGGCAAAAGTATTGGCACTGTTTGAAAAATCATGTAATGCTTCTCTAATTTGTGTAATTAACAGCACTTGTAACTTACCTGTGGCACCTAACAGGTAGTGGCAATAACTAAATCACACTTGCAGCAAGTTGAAATGGATTAAAATTGACTCAATCTTTGTCCTGCATCCTTGTGTGTCATGCATGGAGAAAAGAAGACCTGAATGTTCCTGTGTCTACCATGTGCAGTGTCATCAAGAAGTTTAAAGCCCATGGTACTGTGGCTAACCTCCCTAGATGTGGAAGGAAAAAAAAAATTGACAAGAGATTTCAACGCAAGATTGTGCGGATGGTGGATAAAGAACCTAGACTAACATCCAAACAAGTTCAAGCTGCCCTGCAGTCCGAGTGTACAACAGCGTCAACCCGTACTATCCGTCAGCATCTGAATGAAAATGGACTGTGTGGTTGGATACCAAGGAAGACCCAGCTTCTTGCAAAGAAACATAAAAAAGCCAGGTTGGAGTTTGCCAATACTTACCTGAGAAAGCCTAAAACGTGTTGGGAAAATGTTCTCCGGTTAGATGAGACAAAAGTAGAGTGTTTTGGGAAACGGCATCAACATAGAGTTTACAGGGGAAAAAAAGTCAAACATGGCTGAGGTTCCCTGATGTTTTGGGGTTACTTTGCTACCTCTGGCACTGGACTGCTTGACTGTGTGCATGGCAGTATGAAGTCGAAAGACTACCAACAAATTTTGCAGCATAATGTAGGCCCCAGTGTGGGAAAGCTTGGTCTCCCTCAGAGGTCATGGGTCTTCCACCAGGACAATGACCCAAAACACACTTCAAAAAGCACTAAAAAATGGATTGAGAGAAAGCACTGGAGACTTCTAAAGTGGGCAATAAGTCCAGACCTGAATCCCATAGAACACCTGTGGAGAGATCTCACAATGGCAGTTTGGAGAATGCACCCTTCAAATCTCAGGGACCTGGAACAGTTTGCCAAAGAAGAATGGGCTAAAATTCCAGCAGAGCATTGTAAGAAACTCATTGGGGGTCATTTACTAAGGGCCCGATTCACGTTTTCCTGACGTGTTACCCGAATATTTCCGATTTGTGCTGATTTTCCCTGTATTGCCCCGGGTTTTTGGCGCACGCGTTCAGATTGTGGCGTATCGGCGCCGGCATGCACGCGACAGAAATCGGGGAGCGTGGCCGAATGAAAACCAGACGGATTCGGAGAAAAGGCCGCATTTAAAAAAAAAAAAGTGTCGCAGGACACGCACTTACCTTCACCAAGTATAGGATCGTGCACTCCAGTGGGCCTCGGCAGACTTCAGCGCAGCAGCAACACCTGGTGGACGTCGGAGGAACTGCGTTAGTGAATCGCCGGAAGACCCGAATCCACTGCAGAGAACGCGCCAATGGATCGTGAATGGGCCGGGTAAGTAAATCTGCCCCATTGATGGTTACCAGAAGAGGTTGTTCGTAGTTATTTTGTCTAAAGGTTGTGCTACCAAGTATTAGGCTGAGGGTGCCAATATTTTTGTCTGGCCCATTTTTGGAGTTTTGTGTAAAATGATCAATGATTTGACTTTTTTCCATTCACTTTTGTGTTTTTTCATTGCAAGCAAGATAAATGAAGATATTAATACCAAAGAATTAGTGATTACAATCATTTTCTGGAAGAAAACAAGTATTATCTGACAGAATTGCAGGTGTGCCAATACTTTTGGCCACCACTGTATGTGATAAATGTGGTGACCATCTACCATCTGTGGTTTGCCCGCTTCTGTCTGGTCATCAGTAAGGAAGTCCTGACCCTGAAAACAGTAACACGTAACATCATAGATAGTCTGAGGAGCATCTAAAGGAAGGACGTGACATCCAACCCCAGTAATATGTACTGGAGGAACATCCATATGTCAGCAATTGTGTGATGTCTGTTATATTATTCATTTGAAATTATTTTTTACTTGCATTCTTTATTTTATGATTTTATTGGGAATTCATTGTAATATTTTGATGCAAGTTTTTAAATAAAAGGTCATTGTAGTAGTTACATTCCTGTACATAGGGGGCAGTATTATAGTGATTCTATTCTTGTAAATAAAGGGCAGTATTATAATAGTTATGTACAAGAATATACTATAATACTGCCCCCTGTGTACAAGAATATAAAATGCAGTACAGGCGGTCCCCTACTTAAGAACACCCGACTTACAGACGACCCCTAGTTACATACGGACCTCTGGATTTTGGTAATTTACTATACTTTAGTCCCAGGCTAAAATAAACAGCTATAACAGTTATCATAGGTGTTTGTAATTAAGATTTATTCTTAATCCTGGTTCTTATGACAATCCAACATTTTTAAAACCCAAGAGTCCTAGAGACCAAAAAAAAAATTGCCAGGGGTTACAATTATTGAGTATACAGGTCTGACTTACATACAAATTCAATACTGCTTGTATTCTAATATATTTTACTTAGGGGCAGTATTATAGTAGCTACATTCTTGTTTATAGTAGAAGGTATTGTAGTAGTTTTTTTTTGTATATAAGGCTATATTAAGTTTTTTTTTTAAAAAATAAGCTTTGTTACAAGTGTGGCTGTATAAGTCTATTTTTCTGCGCTGTACATGTTTATTTAGACCACCTATCAAAAGTTTGTGTGGAATTTAGTAAATCCACCCACATCACATGGTCACGCCTACTTGTTTTGATCCCACCCACAGAATGTGGCCACTTTTACAGTTGTTTCCAGAGCCACTTTAAGTTTCCAGGCCGGCACTGGTCATGTGTATTATGCATCTCATGGATCTCATCATCTCTGATCTGTCTCATCTCTCTTTTCAAGTGTAAGCTACTAGTGAATGTTCAGAAGCTAAATGAAAGTGTATATAAGCACACAGCATCTCACAGCACTAGAGGAATCATGAAGTGTTTGATGCGGTAGTGAGTGCATGAAGAGGGCTCACAGGTGGAGCCCTATTCATACATATTGGGTGTGTGAGAAAGTAAGAGGTATTGTGTGGGAAAACCGCTATCTGTCTTACCAGACCTCTTGTGGAGAGACACTACATGAGGCAGCGGTTGTCAAGAACTTGCCCCATGACCTTATCTTGGGACGGGACTTCCCCATGTTCTGGACTCTATGGCGGGGAAACCAAGAGTTGGGGGGTTGTTCTCCTGTGTTGTCTGGTCAGATCTCTGAAGCCGAGCCTGATGACCCAGACTCTGGAGTTCCTGCCGTAGGGGTGACCGCCACAGAAGATGGAAGTGTAATGTTTCCCCTAGATGTTATGGCAGGCGAAACTGAGGAGGTAGTGACAGGACCGCAGTTGTCTGATTTGGAGGTATCCCGTGACAACTTTGGTACTGCCCAACTCCAGGACCCCACTCTGGTCCGCGCCAGAGAAAATGTGGTAGAAATTAATGGCGTACCTCAGCACCCAGGTGCGGATAAGTTGTTCCCTCGAGTGGTGGTAAATCAGGAGTTATTGTACCGCATTGATAAGGTCCACGGTGAAACCCGGGAGCAGTTAATGGTACCTCAGCCATATCGTCAGATGGTGTTAGACCTTGCACATAAGCATGTGATGGGAGGGCACCTAGGTACCACAAAAACTCTGGAACGCATCTTGCAGCGTTTTTACTGGCCAGGAGTGTATGATAGGGTAAAAAGGTATTGTGAAACTTGCCCTGATTGTCAATTGCATGCTCCCATGGTACACTTTCGAAGTCCGTTGGTACCTCTGCCCATTATTGAGGTACCCTTTGAAAGGGTCGCCATGGATTTGGTCGGTCCTTTAGTTAAATCTGCTCGGGGGCATCAGCATATCCTGGTAGTCATGGACTATGCTACCCGATATCCTGAGGCCATCCCACTGCGGCACACCTCTGCGAAACTAATTGCTAAAGAGTTGTTTGCCATGTTCTGCCGGGTGGGACTTCCCAAGGAGATCCTCACAGATCAGGGGACTCCTTTTATGTCAAAAGTCACCAAGGAGCTATGTCGGCTCTTTAATATTAAACAGTTACGCACCTCTGTGTACCATCCTCAGACGGATGGATTGGTAGAACGGTTCAACAAAACTTTAAAGAGTATGCTAAAAAAGGTGGTAAACAAGGATGGGAAGGACTGGGATGTACTGTTGCCATATTTAATGTTCGCCATCCGAGAGGTCCCACAAGCCTCTACTGGGTTCTCACCATTTGAGTTAGTGTATGGCAGACATCCCAGGGGTCTCCTGGACATAGCCAAGGAGACATGGGAACAAGAGCCCACCCCCCACAAAAGTGTAATAGACCATATCTCAGATATGCAGGACAGGGTGGCAGCCGTCATGCCCATTGTCAAAGAGCATATGGAGGAGGCACAAAGAACTCAAAGCCGGGTTTATAACAGGTCAGCAAAAGTAAGGAGCTTTAGTCCCGGTGATCGTGTGTTGGTGCTAGTCCCCACTGTAGAAAGTAAGTTTCTCGCTAAATGGCAAGGACCGTATGAGGTTATAGAGAAAATAGGAGAGGTGAACTACAGGATACGTCAGCCCGGATGGAGAAAACCCGAGCAGACTTATCATGTAAATCTGTTGAAGGCCTGGAAAGACAGAGAGAGTCTGCATACAGAGATGGTTCTGGCTAGTCCACCTCCTGCGCTACCCTCACAGGCTGCAGATAAGCCTGTGCCGGAGGCAGAAGTGCGAATAGCCGATACCCTTACCAAAGAGCAACAGCGAGAGACTCGAGAGTTTGTAGCAAGAAATACAGATGTGTTCTCAGAGTTGCCAGGCTACACATCTGTAATTAAACATGATATTGTCACTGAGCCAGGGGTAAAGGTAAGATTAAGGCCGTACCGAGTCCCTGAAGCTCGTAGACAAGCCATATCAGAAGAAGTTCAGAAGATGCTGAAGCTAGGGGTTATTGAGGAGTCCAAAAGTGAGTGGGCCAGTCCAATTGTTCTAATTCCCAAACCGGATGGGACGTTGCAATTTTGCAACGATTTTAGAAAATTGAATG
This sequence comes from Engystomops pustulosus, assembly GCA_019512145.1. Taxonomy (NCBI): domain Eukaryota; kingdom Metazoa; phylum Chordata; class Amphibia; order Anura; family Leptodactylidae; genus Engystomops; species Engystomops pustulosus. Next base: position 130,854,969 of record CM033641.1, on the reverse strand, counting down.
AGGTGTCTAAGTTTGATGCCTATCCCATGCCCCGGGTGGACGAGCTTATTGAGAGACTAGGGGGTGCTCGGTACTTCACCACCCTGGATCTAACTAAAGGATATTGGCAGGTACCCCTGACAGATAGGGCTAAAGAAAAGACAGCCTTTATCACCCCTGAGGGCCTTTTTCACTATGTTGTATTACCGTTTGGGCTTCATGGGGCCCCCGCTACCTTTCAACGGTTAATGGACATAGTGTTAAAGCCACATAGGAGATACGCCTCAGCCTATTTGGATGATATCATCATCTTCAGCCATGACTGGGAGAGTCACTTGGCCAAGGTACAGGCCGTAGTAAACTCTATAAGAGCAGCCGGCCTGACCGCAAACCCCAAGAAGTGTGCGCTGGGAATGGAGGAGACACACTATTTGGGGTATGTGATCGGTCGAGGTATAATTAAACCTCAGATCAACAAGATTGACGCTATACAGGGTTGGCCTCAACCAGTGAGCACAAAGCAAGTCAGGGCATTCCTGGGCATTGTAGGGTACTACAGACGGTTTATACCAAACTTTGCCACCATGTCCGCTCCCATGACAGACCTGCTGAAGGGTAAAAGGCCTGTCATGGTGCGGTGGAATGAACAAGCAGAAGGTGCTTTTCAGGTCTTGAAGTCTGCGTTGTGTGGATCTCCCATCCTCATTGCGCCAAACTTCAAGAAAGAGTTTATTGTGCAGACGGATGCGTCAGATGTAGGACTGGGAGCTGTCCTGTCTCAGGAGGTGAATGGCGAGGAACACCCCATTACTTACCTGAGCAGGAAGCTCACGCCAGCTGAAAAAAATTACAGTATAGTAGAGAAGGAATGTCTGGCGATAAAGTGGGCATTAGAGTCCCTACGATACTACTTGCTGGGACGACAGTTCCGTCTCATAACTGACCACTCTCCTCTCACGTGGATGAGTAGAACTAAGGAGAAGAATGCCAGGGTCACTAGGTGGTTCTTGTCCCTCCAAAATTTCAGTTTCATGGTGGAGCACAGAGCCGGGAAGCTACAGGGCAATGCGGATGCCTTGTCCCGAACGCATTGCTTAATGTCAGGAGTTCGCCCCGGTGGGTCTGAACTGAGGGGGAGGGTATGTGAGAAAGTAAGAGGTATTGTGTGGGAAAACCGCTATCTGTCTTACAAGCAGATGAAATGCTGGTGGTAAAAGCCCTGGGTTTGTCTGCAGTAACCCAAGGGTTAATGCAGACATGATAAGCAGGAATAGTCTGTTTTGTCTGTGTTGGCCTAGCTAACACAGACACATTGGTAATGTCCGTACTGGGCCTGCTTATTATGGAGTAGGGGTAGGCTGGTAGTGGGACTCCTACTCCACCCGAGCTTCGGTCCTGGGCTTTTGTATAGCCCACAGGTGCAGGTCACAGGCCTCGTTAGGGTCTGATTTAGTCTGCAGGCCAGAAGCAGTAGGAGAGGCCCTACCTGGAGAGCTCGAAGCGAGATTGCATTCTCACAGCAAAGGTAACTGAGGGTCTCCTGTACTACTGCTGGCCAAGAGCGTGTGCCAGGCAGCCTGGTACCCGGATAGCTAGGGTCCTCAAAATGTATTAGACAGCGCCTATCCGGGCAGGAATTACTTTTATAATGTTTTTGCATGTGCCTAAGCCAAGGCTGAATTTGTGTTCTGTTTTGCAAGTGTGAATAAACACTTAAGTTGGACTTTTAAACCTGCGTGTGTCACTGCTTCCTGCACTGCTACCTGTCAACTACCAGAGCAATTCCCCACATATGGTGGATTGGAGCGGGCAAAGTGCAGTGAAGTATACACTAGTGCATGTCCTGGAAGTTGACAGCACTGAAGCTGCAAGCCACAGCCATGGAGGAGTTAATCAAGCAGCTTGTCCAGTCCAACGTGCAGCAGCAAGAGACAAACAGATTGCTGCTCCAGCAGATAACAGCCCTGACCGCTGCTCAGCAAAGGACTGCCCCAGCAATGACGGTGAAGGACGCCAGGAAAGAGGTCCGCAAAGCTATGACCAAGATGACCGCCGAGGATGATGTGGAGGCCTATCTGACAGGCTTTGAGAGGGTGGCCACCCGAGAGAGGTTGCCACAGCAACACTGGGCAGAGGTGTTGGCCCCCCTTCCTCGTCGCTGATCCCCAGCAGGCATACTACGACCTGAGCGAGGAGGATGCCCGGGACTACTCCAAGGTAAAGGCAGAGATCTTGGCCCGACTAGGAGTGGATCAGCATCTACGCGCTCAAAGAGTGAATAGCTGGAGATACCAGGAGGCGCTACCACCGAGGGGGCAGATGCACCAACTTGTTCACTTGGTCCGCAAGTGGCTTCAGCCGGAGACATCAACCCCAGCCCAGATGGTCGAGAAGGTTGTTTTGGACCGTTTCCTGAGGGCCTTGCCGGGTGAGATCCAACAATGGGTGGGACACAGGGAACCGTCTGATGCCGATGCGCTGGTGGGGTTGGTGGAGAGGTTTTGTGCCACTCAGGCCCTAACAAAGAAAGCCCCTTATACCAAGACAGGCCTTAAGGCACGGAAGGTCTTGTCACCCACAAATTCCCGGGGCAGGACAACGCCCAATGTCCGGGAAGTACCCCAGGGGAGGAGGAGGGGAGAGGCTCCCACCTGTTGGACCTGCCATGAGCCAGGTCATATTGCAGCCCATTGCCCCAATTCCGCAGAGCCCATGGACTGCAGTTCCGCCAGAAGGGTTTCTCTCTATGCTGCCCCTGTCTACACAGCTACTAGCCCCGACTCTGCTGATGAGCACCACCTGTGCCGGGTGACTGTGGCAGGGCATCCAGCGTTGGCCCTGCTGGACTCAGGCAGTCGGGTGACCTTGATTAATGGGTCCCTCACAGACCCCAAGGCGGTCACAGGGCGCACAATTGGAGTCCTGTGCATCCATGGGGACGTAAAGGACTACCCCACCACAGTTATTAACTGCCAGACCTCTTGTGGAGAGACACTACATGAGGCAGCGGTTGTCAAGAACTTGCCCCATGACCTTATCTTGGGACGGGACTTCCCCATGTTCTGGACTCTATGGCGGGGAAACCAAGAGTTGGGGGGTTGTTCTCCTGTGTTGTCTGGTCAGATCTCTGAAGCCGAGCCTGATGACCCAGACTCTGGAGTTCCTGCCGTAGGGGTGACCGCCACAGAAGATGGAAGTGTAATGTTTCCCCTAGATGTTATGGCAGGCGAAACTGAGGAGGTAGTGACAGGACCGCAGTTGTCTGATTTGGAGGTATCCCGTGACAACTTTGGTACTGCCCAACTCCAGGACCCCACTCTGGTCCGCGCCAGAGAAAATGTGGTAGAAATTAATGGCGTACCTCAGCACCCAGGTGCGGATAAGTTGTTCCCTCGAGTGGTGGTAAATCAGGAGTTATTGTACCGCATTGATAAGGTCCACGGTGAAACCCGGGAGCAGTTAATGGTACCTCAGCCATATCGTCAGATGGTGTTAGACCTTGCACATAAGCATGTGATGGGAGGGCACCTAGGTACCACAAAAACTCTGGAACGCATCTTGCAGCGTTTTTACTGGCCAGGAGTGTATGATAGGGTAAAAAGGTATTGTGAAACTTGCCCTGATTGTCAATTGCATGCTCCCATGGTACACTTTCGAAGTCCGTTGGTACCTCTGCCCATTATTGAGGTACCCTTTGAAAGGGTCGCCATGGATTTGGTCGGTCCTTTAGTTAAATCTGCTCGGGGGCATCAGCATATCCTGGTAGTCATGGACTATGCTACCCGATATCCTGAGGCCATCCCACTGCGGCACACCTCTGCGAAACTAATTGCTAAAGAGTTGTTTGCCATGTTCTGCCGGGTGGGACTTCCCAAGGAGATCCTCACAGATCAGGGGACTCCTTTTATGTCAAAAGTCACCAAGGAGCTATGTCGGCTCTTTAATATTAAACAGTTACGCACCTCTGTGTACCATCCTCAGACGGATGGATTGGTAGAACGGTTCAACAAAACTTTAAAGAGTATGCTAAAAAAGGTGGTAAACAAGGATGGGAAGGACTGGGATGTACTGTTGCCATATTTAATGTTCGCCATCCGAGAGGTCCCACAAGCCTCTACTGGGTTCTCCTGCTTCCTGCACTGCTACCTGTCAACTACCAGAGCAATTCCCCACAGGTGTTTTACTGCATAAAAAAATAATAAAAACCTAAAAGTTCAAATCACTCCCCTTTACTTAGAACTGATATAAAAATAAACAAATTAAATCAAACATGTTAAGTATCACTGTGTCTCAAAATGTCCAATCTATCTAAATATAAAACAGTTATTTCTCTCGATGAACCCCATAACAGAAAATAGCACCCAAATGTCAGAGTCACCACTTTTTTCCCTCTTTGCAACAAGTAAAAATTTTAAGAAAAAGTGACCAAAAGGTCACATACAGTCCCCATAAGGGTAGCAATGAAAACGTCATCACATCCAACAAAAAGTGTCACTTTGTACAAAATATTACAATTATAAATATTCTATACATAATAATACTTAGATATTATGTATAGAAATACTTAATGGGTTAAACAGATTCACTAATGGAGTGTGTTTTCAGCAAAAATTTTCATTTACAGATGGTCTACTAACTCATAGACAACCCCTAGTTACAGATAGACCTCTCTGACCACTGTGACCTCTGTTAAAGCTCTCTGGATGCTTTACTATAGTCCCAGGCTGCAATGATCAGCTGTAAGGTGTCTGTAATGAGGTTTATTGATAATACTTGATCCCATCACAGCACAACATTTTGAAAAATCCAATTGTCACTGGGACAAAAAATTATTTTGTCATGAGATACATTTATAAAATATATAGTCTAGACCAGTGGTGGCGAACCTATGGCACCTACGGCACGCGTGCCACCGACGGCACGTAGAGCTCTCTCTGTCGGCACGCGCATCGCCCATCCCCTGCACAGGTTCAGTTTATAATCAGAGCTCCGGCCAGGCAGGAGCTGCTACAGCACAGCCGGAGCTGCATAGAAGCTAACTGTAATTAATTGTACTGGTGCATACCTCCCAACATTTGTGAAAGGGAAAGAGGGGAAAAAATGGGCGATCCCCCTAAGCCACGCCCCCAATCACTCCCTGGCCATGCCCGAAATTTTAGCCATATTATAATAATAAAAATCATCTCAATAAAAAAAAAAAATTATCCTCATTGGGATTTGAACCTAGAACTTGCAGTGTCCATGAACAATAATGACACAACACCCCAACCAACTGAGCTATGACTTCTGTGTTTATCAAGGATTAGAATTTTGGTAACTAAGAACTGTGACTGCTACTGTTACACTGTGACACAGATTTAATGCCTTGGTATATAGGGAGGGATCTTCTCAGAGATTATTGTAATTATTGCGACTATTATTATTATTATGGAGATTATTATTATTATTATAATTATTATTATGGAGATGATTATTATTTTTACTATTATTAATAATAGTCTCCATAATAATAAAAATAAAATTTTTTATAATAATAATAGTCTCAATATTTACAATAATAATCTCTGAGAAGATCCCTCTCTATCAGTGCATTAAGTCTGTGTCACAGTGTAACAGTGGCAGATAACACTTCTTAGTTACCAAAAATCCATTGATAAGTATCACTGGGTTTATAGCTGAGTTAGGTAAGACTCCTGTTTTTAGTGCAGAGGGTCCCAGGTTCGGATCTCAGCCTGGGCAAAACTTTATTTAATTAAACTAAATACAGTGCTTGTGTCTGGGGAAGCCCTGGAGACCATATATGGACAGATGCTGATAACGTGGTCCCTGCTCTCCGCTAACCCGACACTTCTCTCAAAAGGATTCCCTGCCCGATGTCTGTACAAGCCATTCTGTACTATGAATTCTGGCTTTCAAAGTATTTACTATGGGGACATGCGGGACCTGGGGGGAAAATCCGTGACAATCTGACAGCTGCCCGTGACGCGGGGCAGAGGTAAAAAAAAAGGGACTTTCCCGGCAAAATCGGGACGGTTGGGAGCTATGCTGGTGCCCTGTGGCATCAATGAACTCAAAACAAGTGGCAGCACATAAAGTTATACACTTTCTCTGCTGCTACTACACACAGCAGCTTATGAAAACAAGTAGAGAGAGGGGAGAGGACTTACGGCAGCTCTTCATGATTTCCTCCGGAACCTTCCTTCCTTGCTCAGCATGCCTGCCCATCAAAACATTAATACAGGTATCGTATCGGTGCTGCTCCTGTGACACTGAATATCTGCTCCCAGAGCAGCACTGACAGTGATTTCATCCAGCAGCAGTGGGGTAAGTGCACGCTCTGCCTCAGTGCTGTGCCCTGCCCCCTCATCCTACTAGCAGCAGCCTCCCAGGCTGGAGCGTTACAGCTATACACACAGAAGTTCCCTGGCATCCACCCTCCGCAAAGACTACAGAGAGTGGTAGGGGCATTATAAAGGTGAGGACTGACACTCCATATGTAGTTACTATTCCTCTTTTCCTGTGTGTATCTACAACTCCCAACATGCCCTTAGGGACCTATGGATCTGCTGGGAATTGTAGTTTCCTTTACTGCAGACCACCATGTGAGTGCAGCATTTATGCCCACAACAACACTGGCTGCTGGAAGCTTATTCATACTGGTTTTAGAATTTCATATAAAATAATTAAAAAACCTACAGTCACTCCACCACTTTCCTGGGCAATCCTGCAGAGATCACCCATTAGCCAGTGGCCCTTTTATACTTGGCAGTGATTGTGGCTAAAAGTAAACAATGACAGTAAGCATGGTTCTGATACTTGGCCTCGCCAATATTTCCAAGAGCCGTTGTGTGTATTGGCAAAGCTGGGAGTGTATTACTCTAGATGATGAAGATCATTCACTGTATGGCAGTAATATTTACCCCTGTATATATGGCCATAACATGTATCCTTGTATACACTCACCGGCCACTTTATTAGGTACACCTGTCCAACTGCTCGTTAACACTTAATTTCTAATCAGCCAATCACATGGCGGCAACTCAGTGCATTTAGGCATGTAGACATGGTCAAGACAATCTCCTGCAGTTCAAACCGAGCATCAGTATGGGGAAGAAAGGTGATTTGAGTGCCTTTGAACGTGGCAAGGTTGTTGGTGCCAGAAGGGCTGGTCTGAGTATTTAAGAAACTGCTGATCTACTGGGATTTTCATGCACAACCATCTCTAGGGTTTACAGAGAATGGTCCGGAAAGAAAAAACATCCAGTGAGCGGCAGTTCTGTGGGCGGAAATGCCTTGTTGATGCCAGAGGTCAGAGGAGAATGGGCAGACTGGTTCGAGCTGATAGAAAGGCAACAGTGACTCAAATCGCCACCCGTTACAACCAAGGTAGGCAGAAGAGCATCTCTGAACGCACAGTACATCGAACTTTGAGGCAGATGGGCTACAGCGCCAGAAGACCACACCGGGTGCCACTCCTTTCAGCTAAGAACAGAAAACTGAGGCTACAATTTGCACAAGCTCATCGAAATTGGAAAGTAAAAGATTGGAAAAACGTTGCCTGGTCTGATGAGTCTCGATTTCTGCTGTGGGGGATCCCCTCCAGGAGAAGCCACTGCTGAGGAGGTCACTGGGTGCAGGGTGTCACACACCTGGGTGCTGCTGTGAGTGTTATCTTCATTCTGGGATGTGGGAGAAGCAGAGAGGAGCTTGTAGCAGGATCACATGTAAGTGCCTGAATCTAACATTGCGCCTAAACTGCGCCAAAATTGCGCCTAAACTGTGTTAAAGTAAAGTGATTAATAAGAGGCAGAAAATATACTTATCACAGATGGTTGTAGCTTGTGATAATTCTGGCAAAACAGTGCACCAGAATTTAGGCGCAACTACTACAGTTAGGCGCACAAAAGTGATAATTGTGTCCCATTGTTCTCTAATTTTGATCTCCAGTATATATATATACACTCACCAGCCACTTTATTAGGTACACCTGTCCAACTGCTCGTTAACACTTAATTTCTAATCAGCCAATCACATGGCGGCAACTCAGTGCATTTAGGCATGTAAACATGGTCAAGACAATCTCCTGCAGTTCAAACCGAGCATCAGTATGGGGAAGAAAGGTGATTTGATGCCTTTGAACGTGGCATGGTTGTTGGTGCCAGAAGGGCTGGTCTGAGTATTTAAGAAACTGCTGATCTACTGGGATTTTCATGCACAACCATCTCTAGGGTTTACAGAGAATGGTCCAAATGGTCCGCCCGGCAGTTCTGTGGGCGGAAATGCCTTGTTGATGCCAGAGGTCAGAGGAGAATGGGCAGACTGGTTCGAGCTGATAGAAAGGCAACAGTGACTCAAATCGCCACCCGTTACAACCAAGGTAGGCAGAAGAGCATCTCTGAACGCACAGTACTTTGAACTTTGAGGCAGATGGGCTACAGCAGCAGAAGACCACACCGGGTGCCACTCCTTTCAGCTAAGAACAGGAAACTGAGGCTACAATTTGCACAAGCTCATCGAAATTGGACAGTAGAAGATTGGAAAAACGTTGCCTGGTCTGATGAGTCTCGATTTCTGCTGCGACATTCGGATGGTAGGGTCAGAATTTGGCATCAAACAACATGAAAGCATGGATCCATCCTGCCTTGTATCAACGGTTCAGGCTGGTGGTGGTGGTGTCATGGTGTGGGGAATATTTTCTTGGCACTCTTTGGGCCCCTTGGTACCAATTGAGCATCGTTGCAACGCCACAGCCTACCTGAGTATTGTTGCTGACCATGTCCATCCCTTTATGACCACAATGTACCCAACATCTGATGGCTACTTTCAGCAGGATAATGCGCCATGTCATAAAGCTGGAATCATCTCAGACTGGTTTCTTGAACATGACAATGAGCTTTTTTTTTTTTGTTTTCAACTGTAATCAAAATGGCCTCCAAAGTCACCAGATCTCAATCAAATAGAGCATCTTTGGGGATGTGGTGGAACGGGAGATTCGCATATGGATGTGCAGCCGACATGTGCGGCAACTGTGTGATGCCATCATGTCAATATGGACCAAAATCTCTGAGGAATGCTTCCAGCACCTTGTTGAATCTATTCCACGAAGAATTGAGGCAGTTCTGAAGGCAAAAGGGGGTCCAACCCGTTACTAGCATGGTGTACCTAATAAAGTGGCCGGTGAGTGTATATGGCGGTAATATTTATCCCTGTGTGTATAGTGGTAATATGTTTCCCTGTATATATGACAGTAATATTTATCCCTGTGTGTATAGTGGTAATATGTTTCCCTGTATATATGACAGTAATATTTATTCCTGTGTGTATAGCTGTAATTTTAATCCCTACATGTATGGCGGTAATATTTATCCCTGAATGAATGGCTGTAATATTCATCAGTGGTATTATTTATCACTGTATTCCGGTATTATTTATTCTTATATAATGGTAAAATGAATCACTGTTTGCTCTAGGTTAGTGATATTATTTGTCTTTGTATAGTAGTCTTTATTATCAGTATTGTGGTATTTATGTTATTGTAATGGTGGTGGTCATCATGTACAAGTATTATTTGGCCCTTGTATAGTGATATTGATGGCAATATTGGGCTAAATTCCCGTGTTGGCACTTTGTGATAGATGTGTTGACTTTGGTTTGCAATTTGGGCACTCAGTCTCTAAAAGGTTCACCACCACTGGTCTAGACTTACATACAAATTCAACTTAAAAGGCTATTCCCATTACAACAAGTAACTGATATTGTTTGCATAATGAAATGTTCCAATACACTTTCTGAATAAATTCCTCATTGTTTTCTAAATCTCTGCTTACTGTCATCCTGTAGAAGGCTTCATTGTTTATTAACAGTGGACAGAAATCTGACCATGGTCACACAGGTGCGCGGCTCGTTATATCACACAGCTCTGATTACTCTCTATGATACTAACGAACCGTGCACCTGTGTGACCATCGTCAGATTTCTGTCCACTGGAAGTAAACCTAGAAGCTTTCTATAAAATGAAAGCGAGGTGAGATCTAGAAAACAGTGATGAATTGATACAGAAAGTGTATTGGAAAATTGTATTATTTATTTCATCATACAAACAATAACATTAATTTGCCGGAGTGGGAATACCCCTTTAAGAACAAACCTAAAGAACCTATCTGGTATGTAACCGGAATCTTTTTTTTCCTGAAAGACATACCATATTCCAGTGGCATAAATGTGTAATTATCAAGGTTTATGTGTGTATTTATTGTATTTTTTTTTCTTCTAGGCACTCAGGCTTACAAAGGCTTGTCTGAAAATCCAGGGCTGGTTGCTGTTCTGTGTATATTCATATCTATTCTCTGCATTGCTTTTGTGGTGACTGTTGTTCGGTTCTGCAATAAGCCTGATCCACAATTTGAGAAGCTGGATGAGGTCCCAATGGTAAAAACACATTCTGTTATTTAAAAAAATGGATTAAGATAATGCATTTGCAACTGCAATTTTAATAATAATAAAGCTTTATTTATATAGTGCCAGAATATTCTGCAGTGCTGGAAACATCATAAAGTACAAATAAAAATAAAAGAGATTACAGAGTAATAACATATTCAGATGAAACTATTGGAGTGAGGGCCCTGCTCATCAGAGCTTACAATCTATGAGGATGATGGGGTGTCGCAGAAGGTGACTTGTATGATGGTCCAGTCATTCTTTAGTTAATAAAATAATTAAATAAAGAATTAATTCTAAAACACAAACAGATCCAAAATTAGATTGTAGAGCTATCCAAATATACACAATAACACCAAGAAACAGTAGACATAAACCTCAATAAATCTTGAGGTTTATGTCTAGGGGGATTCTGGGAAAATATGCAAAGTTTTCTAGGATGGGATAAGGAAAACCATGCCTCTTATAGCTACCTTGAGAAGCAGCTCCATTGACCCCAAGTATGACCTACAAGAGGCCTTATGTGGATTTAAAACCAAACTGGTATACAGTATCTATTCCAGAAGGAACAGAGACCCAACTATAAACAGCAATGCTTCGACCTGATTGGGTCTCCTCAGTACAGCGTAGGGAACTGGTTTGGCTGAGTGAGTGGCTTGTAACTAGAGTCGGGAAGTAAGAGTTCTCCATACAGAGACTGGCAATTAAGGCATGGTTTTCCTTATTTCATCCTAGAAAACTGCATATTTTCCCAGAACCCCCCTAGTGGAGCATCAATGTCTTTATCTGGAAAGTATGTTTTATTATATTGCATTATTTTAGCTGCATTGATAAAGAATTTGGCTTTTATAGTAATCATGTTTCTCGGGTTATATAAATAATGCTGAATGAACCAGTCGTTATCCATATGCACTGAAACCAGGGTACAGCAGAGAAATCTGTTTAATTGTATCAAGTGATGAAGGGTTACATAGACAGGAGGTTAAGAGAAAAAAAAAATGAAAGTTACTGCCACTAGCAAATACGATAGGCCTAGCTGAAAATATTGGTTTTGATGGGTTTTTGAAAATTTGGTAGTTAGGTATTTGCCTGACAGATTGAGGTAGTGCATTTCAGAGAATAAGTGCAGCTTGGGAGAAGTCCTGGAGACATGAGTGGAAGGTTCCAATAAAGGAAAAATGTAATCATAAATCACTGGAGAATTGAAGAGCAGAGGCTGGGCAATAGACTGAGATGAGGACAGAAAGGTAGGGAGGTGGAGAACTGTGCAGAAATTTATGGATGAAGGTAATTAATTTGAATTGAATAAGGAAGGTGATGGACAGCCAGTGCACTGCTGCATTGGAGTTATGATGATTCTCCCCAGAGAAATGGAGGTTTCAGGGTTAGGTTGATTAGCAGACGGTGCAAAGATAAGAAGTTCAGTCTTAGAAAGATTAAGTTTCAGGTAGAAAGTGGTCATGATGTTAGAAATGGCAGAGAGACAATCTCTACTGTTTTGCAGTAAAGTGGATGTGATGTTATGTGCAGAAGTGATGTTATGCGCATTAGTGATGCTAATGGTTTTCCAATAGAAATATAGTGGTATACAGGGAAATGGGAAGAGGACCTAGGACTGAGCCCTGTGGAACCCTAAAAGTAGGAGGGAGAGGCAGGGGTGTTGCTAGGGTGGTAAAAGATCCGGGGCACGGGCCCCAATGCATGTGTATCACACTTTCAGTAATGCCCACTCCTGTACATACCCTCCCTAACATTTGGTTCTGCCAATAATAACGTTATTGAGGGCATATACAGCTACAGAAACACAGGAGAAATCCCTACGTGTTACATACAGTGACTGCTGGTGACATGTCCACTTCACTATTAGGCATCATGTCCTTCATTGTCCCAATATCTTGGTTCTCCGAAGGCGCGTTAACATGTTGCAATTAAAAATGCATCGCAATCAGTTTTGAGGTGGTTTTAGGTGCTGTTTTGTTATTTTAAGTGAACAACATTTGTGGAACAGGTTTGCCCTTCAAATTCACCCATTCAGATCAGGTCTTTCACCTGTTAAATTGACAAAACTGCACCTAAAACCACCTCAAAACTGATTGTAACTGTATCATGTGAACACACCCTGACAGTGTTATCCTACTGCTGCCCTAACACTCTCCCAAAATACTGCAAGGCTGCGCTCACACGTTTGCATTTCAACAAATACAAGACACTAGGTGGTCGTTATCCATCACATAACCATCACTGGAAACTCATGTGTGAGCAAACTGAGGCCCCATCCTACAGCCATGTGTGAACATGCCCCAAGAAATGTTCCCACAGTCCCCCAGTAATGTCCCCCACAAATCCCCCCAGTAATGTCTCCCCCACACAGCCCCCCCTGCAATGTCCCCATTTATGTCCCCACAGACAGCCCCCCTGTAAGGTCCCCCAGTAATGTCCCCACACAGCCCCCCCTGTAATGATCCCCAATAATGTCCCCACACACAGCCCTCACCTGTAATATCCCTCAGTAATGTCCCCACACACAGCACCAGTAATGTCCCTCAGTAATGTCCCCACACACAGCCCCCTGTAATGTCCCTCAGTAATGTCCCCACACACAGCACTCCTGTAATGTCCCCACACACAGTACTCCTGTAATGTCCCCACACACAGCACTCCTGTAATGTCCCTCAGTAATGTCCCCACACACAGCCCTCACCTGTAATGTCCCCCAGTAATGTCCCCACAGACAGACCCCCTTTAATGTCCCTCAGTAATGTCCCCACACACAGCCCCAGTAATGTCCCCACATACAGCACCCCTGTAATGTCCCTCAGTAATGTCCCCACACACAGCACCCCTGTAATGTCCCCCAGTAATGTCCCCACACACAGCCCTCCTTTAATGTCCCCACATACAGCCCCCAGTAATGTCCCCACACACAGCCCCCCTGTAATGTCCCCCAGTAATGTCCCCACACACAGCACTCCTGTAAAGTCCCCACACACAGCACTCCTGTAAATGTCCCACTCATGTAATGTCCCCACACACAGCCCTCCTGTAATGTCTCCAGATAATGTCCCCACACACAGCCCTCCTGTAATGTCCTCCTGGAATGTCCCCACAGACAGCCCCCTGTAATGTCTCCCCCACACAGCCCCCCTGTAATGTCCCCCACACAGCCCCCCCCTGCAATGTCCCCATTTATGTCCCCACAGACAGCCCCCCTGTAAGGTCCCCAGTGTCCCCCACAGCCATGTAAGTCCCCACACACAGCCCCCCTGTAATGTCCCCACACAGCCCCCCCTGTAATGTTTCTCAGTAATGTTCCCACACACAGCCCCCCTGTAATGTCCCTCAGTAATGTCCCCACACACAGCACCAGTAATGTCCCTCAGTAATGTCCCACACCACAGCCCCCCTGTAATGTCCCCACACACAGCCCCCCTGTAATGTCCCTCAGTAATGTCCCCACACACAGCACCAGTAATGTCCCTCGTAATGTCCCCACACACAGCACTCCTGTAATGTCCCCACACACAGCACTCTGTAATGTCCCTCCAGTAATGTCCCCACACACAGCCCTCCTGTATGTCTCCAGGTAATATCCCCACATACAGCACCCCTGTAATGTACTCAGTAATGTCCCCACACACAGCACCCCTGTAATGTCCCCCAGTAATGTCCCCACACAGCCCTCCTTTAATGTCCCCCAGTAATGTCCCCACACACAGTCCCCCTGTAATGTCCCCAGTAATGTCCCCACACACAGCACTCCTGTAATGTCCCCCACACACAGCACTCCTGTAATGTCCCCAGTAATGTCCCCACACACAGCCCCCCTGTAATGTCCCCAGTAAGCCCCACACAGCCCCTCACCTGTAATGTCCCAAGTAATGTCCCCCACACGCACCCGTCTCTGTAATGTCCTCAGTAATGTCCCCACACACAGCCCCCTGAATGTCTAGTAATGTCCCAACACACCCCTCTGTAATGTCCCCCACAACACCGTAATGTCCCCAAACACATCCCAGTAATCGTCCCCACAACACACCTCCGTAATGTCCCCCAGTAATTTCCCCACCACAGCCCTCATGAATGTCCCTCAGTAATGTCCCCCCGTAGAATGTCCCAAACACATCCCCAGTAATGTCCCCACACACAGCCCCCCTGTAATGTCCCCACAGACAGCCCCCCTGTAATGTCCACACACACAGCACCCCTGTAATGTCCCTCAGTAAGGTCCCCACACACAGCCCCCCTGTAATGTCCCCCAGTAATGTCCCCACACACAGCCCTCATGTAATGCTCCCACACACAGCCCTCCTGTAATGTCTCTCAGTAATGTCCCCACACACAGCCCCCTTTAATGTCCCCACACACAGTCCCCCTGTAATGTCCCCACACACAGCACCCCTGTAATGTCCCCCAGTAATATCCCCACACACAGCACCCCTGTAATGTCCCCCAGTAATATCCCCACACACAGCCCTCCTGGAATGTCCCTCAGTAATGTCCCCACACACAGATCTCCCTGTAATGTCCCTCAGTAATGTCCTCAAACACAGATCTCCCTGTAATGTCCCCACACACAGATCTCCCTGTAATGTGCTCATACAGATCTTCCTATGTTCTCCCTCTCACCTCACTCTTGCAGCTCAGTGCACTGCTTCCCCCTGCAGGTCATGTGATCGTGACATCATCACAGGTCCTGTAGAGGAAGCAGTGTACACTATGCACTGTGAAGCTTCTCATCATGATCTATGTCCGGAGGACACGAATCGTGATGAGAGAGGGGAGGATGCCCGGGCAGTGGGATAAATGTCCTGCTGACCCAGGGAGATCCGGGGCACGAGCCCCAGATCATTTGACCAAGTGACGCCCCTGGGGAGAGGAGATGGGAGAGATCTAGAGAAGGAGATAGAGAGAGAGAGAGCGAGAGAGAGAAAACCAGGGGACACAGGGTCCTTTAGTCCAATGGAGTGAGGCATCCTGAGGAGGTGTGTTAGTGGTCCACAGTGTCAAATGCTGCCAAGAAATCCAGAAGAATGAGGATAGAATAGCCACCTTTGAATTTAGCAGTGAAGAGATCATTTGAGACTTTAGAAATAGCAGTTTCAGTGGAGTGCAGAGTGCGGAAACCAGAGTGTAGGGGTAAAGGAATGAGATAACAAGTTAGTTGAGAATAAAGCGAACGTTCCAAGAGTTTGTAGATGGAGGGGATATTAGAGACCAGTTGGTAGTTAACAGCGCTGGATGGATCCAGGGAGGGTGTTTTTTTTAGTGTGTGTTTTATATTTGTGTATAATAAGACACAAACACCACATACACTCACACAGCACATACACACAACTTATACATGCACACACACCATATACACACTTACAGCAAGTGCGCACACATTCTCACAGTGCACACACACCATATACACTCTCAGTGCGTACACAAACAGCATATACTGTACACTCACACAGCACATACACTCACCATATACATACACACTCACCATATAGATATACTCACACACCTTATACATACACTAACAGCATACACACACTCACAGCGCTTACAAGTGCACACATTCTCACAGCGCACACACACCATATACACACAGCATATACATACACTCACAGCGCACACACACCATATACGTACACTCACAGCGCACACACACCATATACACTCAAAGCACACGTGCACACACCATACAGAAACAGCATATACACAGCACATTGGACGGGCGGTGTGTGGTATTGGGCAGGCGGAGAGGAGCGTGGCATCAGGCGGAGTGATTGGAGCGTGGCAGTGGGCGAACAGAGCAGAGCATGGCATCGGACGAGCGGAGCGTGGTATGCGTGGTAGGCGATCAGTCTCAGACAGGCTGGCCGTGGCATCTGGCGGACGGGCAGACAGGACAGGTGTTTGAAGAACATTATACTTCTCAGAATACTCTATGCAAGCAATGAATGCAATCAATTAATGCAAGTATCAAGGAATGCAAGCATCCACAATTTTAGATTTATTCTAGATATGCATATATTAGTATGTAATATATAAAATGTAAAAGTTCCTGAAGTCTTCCACACAATCTATTTTTGTATCCTAGTCAGAGGTGAACCTATTCTCTGCCTTAGGTGTACTACAGAAAGTGGGTTGTCCATAAAGTGTCTTCCACAAAACAACAAGGATTTTGTTTTAACCGCGCTTCTTAAAAGTGTTTAGAATCACAGGTCGCCCTTCTCTCTGTGTTGCCGGGCACCATCTCCTCCATCAAAAAAGGCCGCCTCCACCACTTTCTCACGGCAGCAAGGACAGTGATCCCTCAACACTGGAAGAGCCCTCACCCACCCACTGCTGTAGGGTAGGAAGGGAACTTGTCACAATTCGGCGGACACAGATAGGTCACATACACAAGATGAATCCAAAAAGGGGGTATTTTTATTTTGTATCTCTGGAACACAACGCGTTTCGGAGTCTACTATGACTCCTTTATCAAGTGGATAGATACTGGGGGAACATAAAGAAAAAGGTTTTGGGAAGGAGAAAAGTACATATATATAGATGTATACCTATATTGGTCATTGTACTATAAAAAGTCATATGAAAACAGAAAGTAGCGTGTTTTAAAAGAAATCCATGCAAGCGTAAATGAATAAAAACGGTAATTGGGTAATAGTAATTCGATGAATGCATAAAACTAATTAAAAACACGTAAATTCATATATTGATACATAATTGAATACATGATTGAGTGAATTAATGTATCGATTGTACATGAATAAAATAATGAATAAATAGGTAAATAAATGATTCAATACATAATTCAATACATAGTTCAATACATGGTACATGAAGCAGTTTGTCTATTGTAAATAGTGAAACCTATATGCTCTTAACCCCTTAAGGACGCAGCCTGTTTGCAGGTTAAGGCTCGCAACTTTTTTTTGAAATTTGACCAGTGTCTCTTCCTGTGGTAATAACTTTTGAACACTGTTACTTATCAAAGCGATTCTGAGATTGTTTTTTCACCACATGTTGTACTTCATTTTAGTGGTAAATTTTGGCTGATTTGCCATTTTCGAAATTCAAAATCACCGCGTTTTCAGGCAGATAGATTTACCACCTAAATAACTTGCAGAATAACATTTCCCATTTGTCTACTTTTCATTTTCATAATTGTTGAAATGTTTGGATAATTTATTTTGACGTCACGCGGCCTACAAATCGAATAGCGATTTTCCGTATTTTCGGAATTGACTATTTTGGGGATAAATACTGTTTGAAATCAAATTTTACATATTTAGCAACAAAACCCCCTATATAACCAACCCATTTTCAAATCTGCACCCCACAAACTATCAGAAACAGCATTTACAAAGATTGTGAACCCCTTGAGATCTTCATAGTAATTGAATCAAAATGGCGATGAAATTTAGAATGGTCAAATTTTGTCGGTTATACGTTCATTTAGCCCTAAAATTTACACATTTCCAAAAGATAAAAAGAGAAAACTCACCATAAAATTTGTTCTACAATTTCCCCTGAGTGCAGAGACCCCCCACATGTGGCCATTACTTGTGTTATGGGGGCACAGCGAGGCGCAGAAGGGAAGGAGGGTGCTGCAGCTGCCAGGATTTTAGTTTTCTGGTTGCCCCCTTTTGAAGGCTATAAAATGTTCGCTTTTCCGTTATTGGGGCCATGTGACGGCATTTTTTTTGCGGGACGAGATGCTTTTTCCAGTGTTACCATTTTGGGGTTCGTATCACCTATTGTTGAAAATTTTGGAACTTTTTTTTGAGGTCATGAGTAGAAAAGCATCAATTCTGTACTGGATTTTTTACTTTTTTTTTTTTTCGTGTTCACCGTATAGCCTAATAATCCTGTTATCTTTATTCTATGGGTCGATACGATTACGGGGATACCAGACATGAATATTTTTTCTTATGTTTTACTAAATTTGCCAAATAAAACCCTAATGTGGGGAAAAATCTATCATTTTTGCATCGCTGTCTTCCAAGTGGCATAACATTGTTACGTTTTTGGCTACAGAGCTGGTTGATGGCTTGTTTTTTGCGGGACATGTTGTTCTTTGCAACAATATCATTCTGGAGTACATATGTTTTGTTGATCACTTTTTATTGCATTTTTAGTGGGATATAATAGGTAAAAATCATAATTGTTCGCGGGTTTTTGACGTTTTTTTTTTACGGCGTTCATCATATGGGTTCAATAGTTATTTAGTTTTATTCTACGGATTGTTACGGACGCGGTGATACTATATATGTGGGGTTTGTGTTATGATTTAGACTTTTTTGAGCGTTATATGTCTCTTTATATGTTTTGGGGCTTATGGGCATTTTTAGTGATTTATAAAGTAATTTTTTATTGAAAAACATTATTTTGTACATTTTTTACAGATGCATAGGCTGACACTTTGCCTTTAAGATGACGTCACAGACGCCATCTTAAAGGTAAACCCTCCAGGCTTCTCTAGGGTCCCGATCGGACCCCAGAGGAGCGAAAACAGCGATCGCCCCCCCCCCCCGAAAACGGTGCGGGGGGGCCGATCGTGGGGTAAAGACCCCCAGAAGGCAAGTTAAATGCCGCGGTCGCGTTGACCACGGCATTTAACGGGTTAAACGCCCGCGATCGGAGCCCACTCCGACCGCGGTTGTTAGCCGGGGATGTCAGCGGTAAATTACCGCTGAAATCCCGCGGCTAACGATGCCGGTTCGACTGCTATGCAGCGCTGAACCGGCATCGGCTCTGCGCCGTAGCTGTACTGCGCTGAGCGCTAATCGTCGGAAGCTGCGCAGTACAGCTACGGCGCGGAGCGCTAAGGGGTTAATGTAAATCAATGAGTAAACCAGCGGGGGTAAGTGGGGAACTCGGGTAATACAATGTAGAATAAATACATAAATAAATAAATAAATGTAGCTATGACACAACACAAATAGATCAATAAACAGTCTATTATTTATAGACTGTAGAGCCTCTATGTAAGTTTAGTATTAGAGATGAGCGAGTATACTCGTCCGAGCTTGATGCTCGTTCGAGTATTAAGGTACTCGAAACGGCTCGTTGCTCGGACGAGTATTTCCCCTGCTCGAGATCGAGCATTTAATTAAAAAAACACAGTGAAGAACAATGAAGAATAGAATAAAAACAGTGAACACTGTGAACACAGGATCATTTAAGTGAAAAACACAGTAAAGAACACAGTGAAGAATAGATTACAGATGTTCGGCACATCTGCTTACTTGTCGGAAGATACGCGCGGAACGGTGCGAACAAAATAGTATGTGAAGAACAATATATATGTGTGAAGAACACATTGAAGAACACGGTGAGCAGGACAGAGACACCGGGGAGCAGCACAGAGACACCGGGGAGCAGCACAGAGACACCGGGGAGCGGCACGGAGACATCGGTCAGTGGCACGGAGACATCGGGGAGCGGCACGGAGACATAGGGGCACGGAGACATAGGGGCACGGAGACATAGGGGCACGGAGACATAGGGGCACGGAGACATCGGGGCACGGAGACATCGGGGCACGGAGACATCGGGGCACGGAGACATCGGGGCACGGTGACATCGGGGGGGTTTTGTGTATTTTATTCAATTGTACTGAATAAAAACCAATTTGGAGAAAATCTTGTTCATTTTAGCATCACCATCTTTTCATATGCATAACTTTTTTATTTTTCGGCTGACAAATCTGGTTAGGGGCTTATTTTTTGCGAGAAGAGTTGTTCTTTTTAGTGGGCTTATTTTGGAGTGCATAACATTTTTTAAATTACTTTTTAGAGCATTTTTTTTATAGGGTATTAATTAAAAATTATTTTTCGGAACGTTTTTGCGTTTTTTTTTCTACGGCGTGTACCGTGCGGGTCCAGTAACGATTCTGTTTTATTATACAGATTGTTACGGACGCGGCAATACCAAATATGCGGGGTTTTTTATACTTTATTAAGGGTTTTTATGGGAAAGTGACATTTTAGGGGCTTATATTTTTATGTATTTATTTTTTATTTATTATAATGTGTAGTGTTAAGTGTTTTTGCATATTTTTACTTATACATACTTGAACTTGAACCAGTGATGCTCTGATCACTGGTTTAAGTTCAATACACTGCTCTACAATACTATTTTATTGTAGAGCAGTGTAAACTGTCTGAGCAAGCTTGCGCATGCTCAGACAGTTTACAGTCGGACCCGGAAGGGGTCTGGCTGCCATGGAGACCGGGCAGCTCCGGGGCACATGCCAGTCCTCGGAGCTGCCCAGAAGTGGATCGGATCCCCCAGTAAGCGGCACGGGGGATCCGATCCACAGCGCAAACACCCTTACACGCCGTGGTCATGTTTGACACCGGCTCCGATCACGGGTGTTAGCGCAGGCTGTCAGCTGTACTAGACAGCTGACAGCCGCTGCTTCTGGTACCGGCTCCGTTCGTGAGCCGGTGCCAGAAGCGGACGTTATAGAACGTCCCCATGCGCTAAGCATCTAGCCCCGGGGACGTACTATAAGTCCTGGTGCGCCTAGGGGTTAATACTGATCATGTTATAAGTAAACATATGAAACATGTTTTTGGAGAAACCATACAGAAATGCATAAAGTTATTATCGTGAACCCTGCGGGGCGTGGAGAGAACGGGTAAACCGGAAGTGTAACGGTGAAGATGTCAAACTCACGTGATGATGATCGGTGTGTGGGAATCGATGGTTGCTAGGCGGTTGTCAAGCCGCGCTAGAGACCAGAGGCTACGGAAGACAGGAGGGATCAAGATTATTGCCGTATACCAAGCGAACACTGGAGGGAAAATGAGGTATGGGTATGTCAGAGAATGGAACAAAAAGACGATAGTCAGGATATATAAAAAAGGTTATAGATGAATAAAAATGTTAAATTGATTTAAAAACGTCATTGAGATCGTTAGGATAAAAAGTACCATGTTATAAGGGTATGAAGATGTTAGATGGATTCTAAAACGGCATTGAGGCCGTTGGGATATAAAGTGCCAAGTTTAAAAATCCAATAGGACTCACGTCTATTCAATGTTTTTATCCTGTTGGTGCAGTTTTGGGGAATTTGTTCAACAGGGGTCACAGTAAGATTTTTAAAATCACAGTTCTTTTCTAGGGTAAGATGTTTGGACAGGCTTTGTTTTAAAAAAACAACTTTAGTTTTATGTCTGTGTCCGTTCATTCTTACTTGAAGGGTCTATATTGTGCGACCTACATATTGCAGGCCGCAGGCACAGTCGATAACATAAATAACGAAGTCTGAAGCACAGGAGAGTTCTTGCTTAATTTGGAACGTTTCTCCTGTGCTGTGGGATTTAAAACATGTGGTACCAGAGTTCAACATTTTACAGCAGAGACATTTAATGTGTCCATATTTATTTACACCCCTTTTTTGTTGTTTGTTGGTGTTTTTGTATTACTGTTTTGGGAGCCTATAGGTCTTAACCCCTTAAGGACGCAGCCTGTTTGCAGGTTAAGGCTCGCAACTTTTTTTTGAAATTTGACCTGCGTCTCTTTATATGGTTATAACTTTTGAACACTGTTACTTATCAAAGCGATTCTGAGATTGTTTTTTCCCAACATGTTGTACTTCATTTTAGTGGTAAATTTTGGCTGATACGTTTTGCGTTTATTTACAAAAAAAAGAAAAAAATGATGAATTTTTAGAAAAATTTGCCATTTTCGAAATTCAAAATCACCGCGTTTTCAGGCAGATAAATTTACCACCTAAATAACTTGCAGAATAACCACGGAGACATCGGGGCACGGTGACATCGGGGCACGGTGACATCGGGGCACGGAGACATCGGGGCACGGAGACATCGGGGAGACTTCAGTGGAAGAAGAGCAGCGGATCCCGGGACAGCGTATCTCCCGACAAGTAAGCAGATGTGCCGAACATCTGCAATCTATTCTTCTCTGTGTTTTTCACTTAAATGATCCTGTGTTCACTGTGTTCACTGTTTTTATTCTATTCTTCACTGTTCTTCACATCTGTTAACTTGTCGGGAGATAATATACGCGCGGAACAGTGAAGAATAGATTGCAGATGTTTGCATACATCTGCTAACTTATCAGAAGACGTTCTTTTTCAATTAATTAACACATTTTATTCCCGAACCATGGTCCCTTTGAAAAATGCTCGAGTCTCCCATTGACTTCAATGGGGCTCGTTATTCGAGACGAGCACTCGAGCATCAGGAAAAGTTCGTCTCGAATAACGAGCACTCGAGCATTTTAGTGCTCGCTCATCTCTATTTAGTATACATTCCATAAATAAGTTAGCGGTGGTAAGTGGGAAACTACCCCCCTAGTGGGGCGACATAATTCAGTTGCTGAGTATGTAATGAATAGGTTGGAGTATGGAAAGGATCAGAGAAGGTGTATTGTAAATACAAGACAATGTAGCATAATTACAGTGTGGAGGGGATAAGAGAAGGTTTATTAATAAAAGCAAGACAATACATGGGAGAATAATTTAAATTATAATTAAAAATAAATAAAATAATATAAATAAATATAATAAAAATAAATAAAAATAATAATATTAAAATTAATATCAATTATATTGATGGTGAAGAATAGTATTAATATTAATAATATTGATTTGCTAAAGGGGGGGGGACTGTGGGGTGGGTCGGGTTGACCCGGGGGAGGGGGAGGGGGAAGGTGGGGAAGTAATTTCTTTGAATGATGATTAGAAATTAAAAAATGTTTTCTAACGATTCATTTAGGCCACTGGGGGTGAGGCAGTTCATTTTAAAAATCCAGAACATTTCTCTCTTACGCAAAAGATTAAAACGACCATTCCCATCAGGGACATGTTCGATTGGAGTGACTGAGAAGACTGAAAAATCCTTTTGGTGGTGTGTATAACCATGTCTCGAGACACTATGTTTGATGTACCCGTTTGTTGTGTTACACCTATGACTGTTCATTCTTGTCTTAAGTTGTTGAGTTGTGCGGCCCACGTATTGAAGGCCACATGGGCATTCTATTAGATAAATAACAAAGACCGAGGATGCTCCCATGCGCACCATCTCCCTGCGCTTACAACGCTGAGAGATAGGGACGGATGGGAGGAGCCGTCCACATCGCGGACCGGAAGCTCCCTGTGCGCGGCTTCCGTGCCCCTGTAAACAAACAGGGGCACGGATCAAAGGGACCGCGGCGCGGGACATCAGCGGCGCCGGAGGAGGTAAGTCCATGTTTATTATGTTTAACTAGCCCTCCCCATCCCGGCCATAAAATTTTTTTTAAACCCGGATAACCCCTTTAATAAACCTTCTCTTATCCCCTCCACACTGTAATTATGCTACATTGTCTTGTATTTACAATACACCTTCTCTGATCCTTTCCATACTCCACCCTATTCATTACATACCCAACAACTGAATTATGTCGCCCCACTAGGTGGCAGACATCTTTCTGGTTAGATTCCCCCATGCGCATGCGCCAGAGTTCTATTGTGGCGTGCACCGCTCCCACCAGTCGGCATCTTTATTTAATAGCCAAGTCAACGCTGCCTGACAGCTTCGGGGGAATCGGCCCTTCACCCGTGCTGCAGGTAAGCGCTCACGCTCCACCTTCAACGAAACCTATGGTGACTATATCCGTTTATCTATTTATCTATTTATTTAATCTATGTTTCCCACTTACCACCGCTAACTTATTTATGGAATGTATACTAAACTTACATAGAGGCTCTACAGTCTATAAATAATAGACTGTTTATTGATCTATTTGTGTTATTTGTGTCATAGCTACATTTATTTATTTATTTATTTATTCTACATTGTATTACCCGAGTTCCCCACTTACCCCCGCTGGTTTACTCATTGATTTACATATAGATTTCACTATTTACAATAGACAAACTGCTTCATGTACCATGTATTGAACTATGTATTGAATAATGTATTGAATCATTTATTTACCTATTTATTCATTATTTTATTCATGTACAGTCGATACATTAATTCACTCAATCATGTATTCAATTATGTATCAATATATGAATTTACGTGTTTTTAATTAGTTTTATGCATTCATCGAATTACTATTACCCAATTACCGTTTGTATTCATTTATGCTTGCATGAATTTCTTTTAAAGGACACCTGTCATCAGGTCTGTCTCACTTGTCCTGTCACCTCTACCTGTTGGAGCAGCTCACAAGGATCCCATCCCAGCCATTATCTAGTTATTTCATACATTATTCATTGTAAAATCATCTATTTTTTATTATGTAAATGAGGCTGGTCACATGGTCAGAGGCAGTGATGTCACCCCTGTTACCCCTCCCCTCTCCTCCCCCTGCTCATGTCTGTGTGTAATGTATAGTAAAGCATGGCTAGCGTGTGCTGCATCTGCTGACATGCTGCATCCTCCTAATATACAGAGACACAGACATCAGCTACACATGAATCTGACATGTTCTGCTGTAACATGGCTGCCTGGAGCTGCTGTATCTCTCCTATATACACACACATGCACACACAGGCTGCAGGGGGCGTGGCCACCAGCACCAGGAAGCACATCATTATACATCCTCACATCATAATACAGGCTGTCAGTCATGCACTGGGGGTGTGGTTGTGCCTCCCACTCATGAATAGAGTGGACAGCTTGAATATGCTAATACTTCATTGGACATTTCACAGGTCATTTGCATACAGCTTTAGGACATCATTGCTTAGGTTTACAGGCATGTAGAGGGACAATGAAGGGATAGAGGCAATGCTCTCTAATGGCAGTTTATGAAAATATATTTAGTTTAGGGGGGTTATTTTGCATGACGGGTTCTCTTTAAAACACGCTACTTTCTGTTTTCATATGACTTTTTATAGTACAATGACCAATATAGGTATACATCTATATATATGTACTTTTCTCCTTCCCAAAACCTTTTTCTTTATGTTCCCCCAGTATCTATCCACTTGATGAAGGAGTCATAGTAGACTCCGAAACGCGTTGTGTTCCAGAGATACAAAATAAAAATACCCCCTTTTTGGATTCATCTTGTGTATGTGACCTATCTGTGTGCGCCGAATTGTGACAAGTACCCTTCCTCCCCTACCGACTACGCCTCTAGACCGGTTTGGCAACCGTGTCTCGACGACCCTTGTCCACGGGCAGCACCAGGAGAAACTAACCTTCTATACCCTCATTAGAGTTGTGCCTAAAACAGCACCACCAAATCCGGTGAGCCTCTCTCCATTCTTCCTAGTCAGCACCACAGGCTACTACCATACTACTCTATGAGCGCTTTTATGGTCTTTCCTTGTCCACCTTTCTATACGATACTCCACCCACTGCTGTGGAATGGATACAGGAGCTCCGTTATATACAAAGAATGGAGGAGCTGGTGGCTGACGGCTTGCCAGACCAAAGTAAAACAACCATGGTGTGGATCCCTTGGGAGGAATACCAGCTAACCCCTGCCTTTCATGATCTTTTTGTCCAGGACAACGGCTCTTTATTTGAAATCATAGCCTTTCAGGACCTCTTATTAAAAACTATTAGGTCGTATGGACACATTCAGTGAGTACACCCAAAGAGTGACTTGCAAGCCACCTTTAACCCCTGACCCCCCCCCCCCCCACTGTTTGATTTGTCTTTGTCTTGTGTCGTTTGTCTCCACCGTCTGCTGTTTGTATACTTGTCTCGTTCTGTTAGTAGTAATAGGTGGATAGACCCTTGTAGGCGTTATAAATATGATCTTTGCCTCAGCGTGTCTTTGCAGTCTGTCTTTACGCTGCTACATGACGTTGGATGTATTTTACTGCCGGGGTCATGCGAGACCACCCTTCATGCTTTGAGAATTGTGTTTGCACTTGTTGTTCCTCATTTCCGTCAATAAACGTGGATTAAACATAAAAGTGTTTAGAATACCGACAGTGTCCAAGTAGAAAAATTGCAGATACCTGAAACTTCCTCCTTGTTGTGGTATTCTTCAACGATATTTAGTGAGAGTCCATCCGCAATTTGTAATCCTTCTCATTTTTGCTCCGGTGCAGCCCCGGCCGACGGCTGCTTCCAGATATCAGACAAACGGGGCTGCAGCAGAGCGAAAACGATCAGAGAAGGAGTACAATGGCGGATGGATTCTAAACACTTTTAAGGAGTGCGGTTAAAACAAAATCATTGTTGTTTTATATTTTTAACCAGCACCACATTCGTTTTTTGAACAGAATCAGCGCCAGTGAGTAATTTGCATGTTTTCCACAAAACATGACATCTGTCATGAAGAGATTCAAGACCTGACTACTAACTTTGCTTTGTACAAGCCCTTATGCAGCACAGCTAGCTCCAAACATTTTCTATTGGTTTTCCAGTTGGAGGCACAAAATGACTGCATCCCTGATGTTTCCTCCTCTTTTCTCAAGGTGGTGCAACCCTGAGGTGAGAGGCTCCACTCACCTCATGGCAGGTGCATCCCTAATACCAGAGATGTCACTAATTAATTATAGTTTATACTACCTTTAGATATATTTTTTTCAGTGACCTATAGCTCGTGAGAAAAGAATTGTTGCATACACCTCTTTTTTTTCTCACACGCAGAGCACATGTGGACAAGAATGTAAAATGGAGGGGGGTTGTGTGGGATTAATAAAACACATCTTAGTATAATTCAACTTGAACCTTATATAAAGTATATGTATTAATTGCCATAATAATGTGTCTTTATCACCTGTTTAGCATTACTTTAAAAGTCTCTAAACATTTTTTTTACAGAATGGCATGAATGAAGACGCTCCATTTGCCCGATACCCTCCAAAATAATACTACATGACTACAGCAGTTTTTTTTTTTTAAATCAGTAGATTGAATTTACACAAGAAAGATGTTCAGTATAATTGTATTTATGTCCTGGGTATAAGAAATAAAAGGGCTTTTTTTACTTTTTTTTGGGGTGGAGGAGGTTGTGTATTTCCTATTTCACATTTTAACGTTTATTTAATCAGTCCAGTGTATAGTCTCCTGTGCGCTCATAAGTAATAACACTGTTTCTGGACATTATGGGGGGGTCTTATGCTTAGATAAATTTTGCACTAAATAACAAATCTGACCTAGTTTCACTAGTCGTAGTCATACTTTAAACTATTCATTTTTGGCATGGTTTACACAAGAAAACTGAGCTAACTGTACAACGTGTGACGAGAAAACAATCTCAAAATCCCCTGGATGTGTTAAAGCATTATAAAGGTATAACCACCTATAATGACACATGCCTTGGTCCTACAGCTCTAAAATGGCTTAGACATCAAGGGGTTAAGCTTCTACCTGTCATGTTGCAGGGTGGAACACAGCTGATTTCAGAGAGAAAATCAATTTAGTAGGGAAGGAGGGATTATAATTGTGTACTTGTGTAGCTTGTGTAGCTTTTTACAGCACCTGGGGCCACAGCTTTAAAAAAAAATCCTAGACTGGAAAAACCCTTGAGGGTATATGGAGAGGATTAACTGTGACATGAGCTATAGTTTCTAAGAGGTTCAGAGCTGTTACTGATTGTTAACTCATTAGATTCTGTGTTGAAATACCACCACAGCACCTAAGCAGCTGGGTTGGGTGGCACACAGAGAGGTGGGAACCTGTCAAAAATTATAATGTTCACAAATTGCAGATCTATAAAAATATAAACATATTCACCATGTATAATTAATGTTGGGGTTTTAACTGATTTATAAGCATCAATTCCTTAAATTGGTACAGTAACTAAAAGAATCGACAACTCGCATCATTTACAACTTTGTAAATGAGTGTATAAGAGAATTCCAGCTGTCAGGTGATACAGGAAAAAAGAGTTCTAAAGATTATTTTTATAGAGCCATCTAAACATAAAATAAATTATATGAATAAATAAATAAGGTATTGTATTGACTAAATTATATAATATGGTTATTGTGTTGACTCAATCAACTGACCGGTGACTTGTTTTCGTTTAATTTGGACAACACTGTAAAAACAAACCCCTTAAGAAAATGCCACAACTGCATTTATTTTTATCCATTAGAAAATGTGTTAAGCTTTCCAGTACATTTCACGGAATATTAAATATGGCTACTAGGAATCAACCCTTTATATGGCTCTTGGCTCTGTAAACCGAAATATAAAAAGTTGTGGATTTTAGGGTACATTTACACATACCGCTGTGCGCTCGAGAGAAGGAGGTGACCCCTCCATAGAGAAAAGCGGCGCACGGCTGGCACACACAGGGAAAGATAGAGCATGCTCAATCTTTTCCACGTGTACGACGTGGAACGGTGCCACACATGTGCCACACAATTTGCGACCACATGTTCATCCCTGCAGACGGACATCTGAATGTACCCTTATAGTGGGGCAAGTAAAGTAACTGAAAAGGGTGTTAGAATTAAGGGATTATTTCGGTGTCAGGATTACATGCCCACGCAGGATAAATGAGAAGAAACAAGAGGGATTGAATACTAGATGGGGGAGATTTACTTACTTGCCTGACGAGTTCACCAAAAGTGCATTGTCCGACGATAATGCACTGTGCCGCGATTCACTAAGATTGTACGTCTGATATCCTGCATGTGTCGCTTCCCTGCTCAGGTCCGCTGGAGTTCACCTTCTTCTTCCTGGTGCATGTAAGTACCTGGTCTTAAGACACAATTTTAAAGTTAAATTCCACGCTAAGTCCGAATTGGTCGGATCGCCCAACGGCACGCCCTTTGATTTTTGCTGCATGAAAGCCAGCGCAGCTGCACCACAATCTGATCGCGACGCAATCCCAGTGCAAACCCCTATTAAATACATGTCATAGCTACGCACATCCCGAAAATCCGTGGCCCTTCAGTAAATAAGCCCCAATGCCTCTATAGTATTTAAAAAAAAAAATTGCTACATTATTATAATCATGGTTTCCCGTTTCTCGCTGTTAAAAAAGTGGATTAGTGGAGCGAGTGGATTGAAAACTAATTTTATGATGAATGCAATCAATTTTATCTTTAAAGTAGGTGCCCGATCTTCCACCCCAAGGTCTGTGACAGGTGGCTGCACCTTTGGTGCTGATAAGGAGTGAAGAGTATCAAAGAGCTTTTTGGAATTGTTAGAGAGAGAGGATATTAGATTAGTTAAATAAACATATGTTTAGCATGGTGAAGAGCAGAGTTATAGATTTTTAGTATAAATTTGAAGTGTAGAGAGTCTGAAGATGTGCCCAATTTTCTTCACTGATGTTGGGCAATTCTGGAGCACTGCCGAAGGAAATTATTTTTTTCCGTGTGCCAAGGTTGCCTGCGTCTGTGTTGAAAATTTTGGATAGGCGGTGGTGCCATCTCATCTAGGGCGTTTCTGACAGTATGATTTTAGATCAGTAGCCAGGTTTGGACAGGTGAAAGCGGAAATGGGGGACAGTGCAGACTATAAGTGGAGAGGAACAGTTGGTAAAATAAGAGATTGAATCCCATTGAAATTAATGGTTCAGTAAGGCATCAGTGAAAAATTAGTGGAGCCAGAAAGCAAAAACCAATCTGTATGTGTCTATAAGCCAAAATGGGTTCAGCGTGAAATCACTGATGTGGGAAAAATACACCAATGTGAAACCTCCCTTACTCAGATACAGATCTGATCTAGTTGTGTCATTTCGAGTAATATACATTTTTGGGGATAAAAAATCCATATTTATTAATTGAAAGAGTTTATATTTCTTAACTGCACTCTGCCAAATGTTATAGTTTTTTTCACATTTATATACTAATTCGAATAAATACATCTTTTAAACAAGCATT
The DNA here is from genome assembly GCA_019512145.1 of Engystomops pustulosus. Taxonomy (NCBI): domain Eukaryota; kingdom Metazoa; phylum Chordata; class Amphibia; order Anura; family Leptodactylidae; genus Engystomops; species Engystomops pustulosus. Next base: position 130,824,788 of record CM033641.1, on the reverse strand, counting down.
GACTAACTCCATTGTGTTCACATTAGATCCAAATTTTTTGGTATATCAGTAGAAGTGATTAATAGTGTTGTAAGGAGAGTTAAGCCATACAAGCAGTCCCCTTCTTAAGGACACCCTAGTTACAGACGACCCCTAGTTACAGACTGACCCCTTAGACCACTGTGACCTCTGGTGAAGCTTTCTGGATACTTTACTCCCAGGCAGCAATGATCAGCTGGAAGGTGTCTGTAATGAAGTTTTATTGATAATCCTTGGTCCAATTACAGCAAAAAATGCTGAAATTCATTTTTTTTTGTTTGTTTGTTGTTCTTATCTTTTACGTAACCCGGGACTGCCTGTACTAAGAATGCAATGAGCAATGATTTTTTCATACAAGAAGTTTTCATTAACTGCACTTATTAATTTTGGTAAAGGGGGTGGGAAAGGATTTTTCCAGTATCTTGTTTTCTTGATTCTTGCTGATGTCAAAACATTAGAAATCACAATAAGATGAGTATGTGAAAATATTTCCAAGTGCATCAGGAATAGCACTTGAAGGATTAAAATTATCATAGGAAAATAACTGATTTTGGTTAGTAAAGCATTCATTGCTTCCCAATAGTTATTTATAATTTTACAGTTCCACCATATGTGTACCATGTCTGCATTGCTATCTTGGCATTTCCAGCACAACTGAGTGTCATTCTGGTATATTTAGAACAGTATGTGGGGGTATAGTACCACATAGACTCACCGGCCACTTTATTAGGTACAACTTGCTAGTAACGGGTTGGACCCCCTTTTGCCTTTAGAACTGCCTCAATTCTTCGTGGCATAGATTCAACAAGGTGCTGGAAGCATTCCTCACAGATTTTGGTCCATATTGACATGATGGCATCACACAGTTGCTGCAGATTTGTCGGCTGCACATCCATGATGCGAATCTACGTTCCCCCACTCCCAAAGATGCTCTATTGGATGAGATCTGGTGAATGTGGAGGCCATTTGAGTACAGGGAACTATTGTCATGTTCAAGAAACCATCTGAGATGATTCCAGCTTATGACATGGCGCATTATCCTGCTGAAAGTCGCCATCAGATGTTGGGTACATTGTGGTCATAAAGGGATGGACATGGTCAGCAACAATACTCAGGTGGCTGTGGCGTTGCAAACGAGCTCAATTGGTACCAATGGGCCCAAAGAGTGCCAAGAAATATTCCCCACACCATGACACCACCACCACCAGCCTGAACCGTTGATAAGGCAGGATGGATCCGCTTTCATGTTGTTGACGCCAAAATTCTTCTACTGTCCAATTTCGATGAGCTTGTGCAAATTGTAGCCTCAGTTTCCTGTTCTCAGCTGAAAGGAGTGGCACCCGGTGTGGTCTTCTGCTGCGTGTAGCCATCTGCCTCAAAGTTCGATTTACTGTGCGTTCAGAGTAGTGCTTTCTGCCTACCTGGTTGTAAGGGTGGCCATTTGAGTCACTATTGCCTTTCTATCAGCTCGAACCAGTCTGCCCATTCTCCTCTGACCTCTGGCAGATCAACAAGGCATTTCCGCCCCCGAATAGCCGCTCACTGGATGTTTTTTTCTTTTCGGACCATTCTCTGTAAACCCTAGAGATGGTGTGCATGAAAATCCCAGTAGTAAGCAGTTTCTGAATACCAGACCATCTTCTGGCACCAACAACCATGCCACGTTCAAAGGCACTAAATCACCTTTCTTCCCCATACTGATGCTTGGTTTGAACTGCAGGAGATTGTCTTGACCATGTTACATGCCTAAATGCACTGAGTTGCCGCCATGTGATTGGCTGATTAGAAATTAAGTGTTAACGAGCAGTTGGAAGGTGTATCTAATAAAGTGCCCGGTGAGTGTATATATATATATATTGTTTTGATGGAGTTTTAAGTGGTTAACACATCTAGATATTTTTGAAGGCACTCTGAAGGTTAAGAACTGATGTTGTTTGTTTATTTGTTTACCTAGTTTGTTGGACCATTTTTCTAGATGAGTCATGACATTGCTGGAATGTATATCTAGCATTAGTTTGTAGAAGGTAGATAACCTCTTTTGAGAAGTGTTTGAATTAGTTAGGAATTTGGTAATATTAAATTTAGAATTTAGAAGGCTGTTTTGATTTGGTAATATTGTAACAGGTCGTTCCCATTTATTTGGCGGTCTGTAATTAGAGTGTTGAGCGATTTTATATTTTTGTGAGCGCACCATAAACTTACTTCAGAATAGTTAGATGTGCAGTTAAATCTAAATAGTTCAGTTAGTTTTTAATCTTAGTTTAATATATGTTTAGGGTTAAAGATTAGGTAATTGTAAAATCTCCAGATAAATGTTACTAAGTTGAGTAGGAGATTGTAATGGTTACTGGGGCATGATCGGTCCAGATGATTTGCCCTATTGTTAACGATTTTAACTTTTTGTAGCAGCCATTTGTCACTCATAATAAATCTATTCTAGAGTTTGAATTGTGTGGATTAGAATGAAATGTATAATCTTTTTTCAGAAAGTTTAAGATTTTAAAACCTTCTCCTATCAAAAGATGGGCTAGAAGTGGGGCCTGAGGGGGTGATTTGTCTATACTGGAGCAGGGGACTACTGTAAATCGCTCTTTGGAGGAAGGGGGTTTGGGGATCCCCTTTTTCAAGGGATATTTTATTGCATCACAAATTAGTAGATTAGTAAAATGGGAAGACAACCAGTCAATTTTGGGGTTGTTAAGGGACACTAGGTATTTAATGGATTCAGTAGTGGAGATGTTAGAGAGTGTTGTTTTGTGCACAGAAGAATTTAAGAAATGTGAAGTATCTAAGTTATTATTTAAATGTTGGATAGAGATAAAGAAAATGTTGAACATTCACGGCTTTCTGGAAAAAAAAAAATTATGGGAGAACTATCAGATAAAAGAGTATACCACTTAAAAGTGTAGTAACATCTGGGAGATATGGAACCTTATAGACTCCAGATTCCCCCCTTTCCCTCTTCTCTCCCTTCTCTGGACTGTGTTTTTTTTTTTTCTTTCTTCTTTTCTACTTCCATTGGTACTGGGGGTGGGTGGTAATAAGTATGCATATGCACATATCATTATGGACAACCCTGGGACTGGTGGGTTGGTTTATTCAGACATATCATGTGGAATGTGCCTAAAATATTATCTATGTGAAGATGTGTTAAAACTTTGTGATGTAACTATTGTTTGAAATAAAGTTAATAAAGCTTTTGGGAAATAAAAAAGTAAATAAAAAGTGAATTGCAAAGCAGATCAAAGCCCTTAGTAAATGTGCCCCAATAAGTTAAAGTGTTCTTAAGTAATAACTGCATATCGGGACACATAGCAGATTTTTAAAAACTGGGCTGTTTCCTAAAGGTGAAAATGTGCTGGGTCCATAAGGGGTTAAGGCACTGGGGATCCATACCCTAACTTGCACAAAGGGAAGCTGTTTGTAGTTCACATAAACCACCAATAGATGTCAGTAAAAGTTTGTGTATTGTGGGCAAAATTGTAATATGTCTTGACTTAGTGGCCAGACAGATATTTGTGAATATTAGCAAAGAACAAACAGTGGAGGTTACGATGAAGACCATTGGGGCTTAGATTCATCATCATATTCTCTTAATGGATCCAAGGGTATACTTAATCAGCTAGTCAGATATTTACACTGCACTAACCAAAAATGTTAATATTAATGTCTATATGATCCACTTCCCCCTTTCTCTTTTTCCTTGATTCTTGGTATAATTTTTTTTTCGTTTATGATTATATTGAATTATAGATATTGGTCTAGTCTTCTGATGGATGATGCATTCTGATCTCCCAGCCGCTGGCCCTCTGCTCTATATATGTGTGTGTATTATTTTCTTAGGTGACACACCGCACCATATTAGGATATTCATATCACCTCAATTTTTAAAAATTCTATGATGGTGTACATCTGTAGATTGTGATGTCTTTATAAAAGAATATTACACAATTTGCACCTTACTTTTGTATTAATGGGCTGGATTTATATTTATATACCTTTATTTATATTTCTTTATTTTTACTTTATATATACCTTCTATTCATGTACTTTTTTGTGTGAATGAAATTCACATGGGGTATAGGGGGAGATATATACTTCAGTGGCATGAGTGTGTTTATCTGTATTGTATTGTTTATTTACCGTTTCTATGGTCATTGTCCAAGTGGGGTAACTGGACTGCTGGGTCAGCACACACAACTACATGCTGGACTTTCCCTAGAGATGTAATTTTCACCTTTTTAATTGATTTTATTTATCTTGTGTGCAGTCTTTTTGTACTGTTAATGAATAAAAAGAATATCTATTAAATGGCATATTTCTTTGTTTTTTGTTATATATGATCCACTTCTGATGGTGGAGAAGGATGCCTCTATTCCTGAGAGTATTAGCTAACATTGAAGCCCAAATGGTGCATGCTGGTCATAAAGAAAATACCACTGCAGCGGCGTCCATTAGGTCCATTTAAATATATCACTGTAACCCTCTGACACACCCACCTACCGAGATCCACCAATCAGTGTCTCAAACTCAAAAGGAGGCATCACATGGAGACTTCCTATTTTCCTATTATGGGGTCATTTCGTAAAATATACCAATTTTTTTCAATTGCTTTTCTAATGTCTAGTTCTCTCTTACTGTATTGAGTAATAAAGAAAGGATTTCTTTTAATTTTCATTTTTTTGTTGTGTAGTTTTATTCTTTTCACCTTTCACTATATCTTTATATGCTTTCAATAATTCTCTCTCCATAATTTATTCTCGAAATCCCTAAATAATTACATTCAACTGTTTTTCAATATCTTCTTTTTTGTGCAATATGTATATATTTGTTTAACCCCTACGGGACTCAGCCTCTTTTGGCCTTAAGGACGCAGCCCCATTTTTCAAATCTGCCCTGTGTCACTATAAGTGCTTATAGCTTTGGAACGCTGATAAAGAGATATCCAGGGGATTTTGGAAAAATTCTTTATTTTCAACGTTCTAAATTCTCTACTTTTGATGCAGATAGTCATAGCACCCAAAATAAATTCATAACTTACATTTCCCAAATGTCTGCTTTATGTTGGAATGGTTTTTTAAGATTCCACATATTTTACTAGAATGTTATGAGGCTCAGAATTTAGGTATCATTTTTAAATTTTTTTGTAAAATCACCAAAACCCGTATTTAGATGGACTTGCTCAAATTCTAATTGACATTGAGAGGCCTAAATAATAGCGAGACACATAAATTACCCCATTATGGAAACTACACCCTTCAATGTATGAAAAACGACTTTTAAGAAGTTTGTTAACCCTTTCGCTGTTTTAAAGGGGTTAAAACAAAATGGAGGTGCAGTCTGCAAATTGTAATACTTTTTCACAATACATTAATTTTCGGTGGAAAATTAAACATTTACAATGGATTAAATGAAAAAAGGTTCCACAAAGTTTGATACCCAATTCCTCCCAAGTACACGGATACTCTATATGTCGTGGTAACCTGCTGTATGGGCGCACGGCCGGGCATAGAAGAGAAGGAGGCGCCATCCAGATCAGATTTGCTATGTCACATTGTACAGGCAATAATTTTTTTCTTTTTTTAATGTGGACCTATAGGGGCTTATTTCTTTTGCCACATGAGATGCACTTTTCTGGTACGTAATTTTGGGGCATCTATAGCTAATTGGTGAGATTTTATTAACTCTTTGTTGGTGGAGGAAATGAAAATCATCTATTTTTAGGAAAATGTTTATGTTTTTTTTTTGGTCATTAACCATACCATAAAAATAGTATATTATTTTTATTCTATGGGTTGCCACGATTACGAAAAGACCTCATTTATATAGATTTTTTTTTTTTTCCCATTTTTACTGAATGAAAAGTAATTTGGCAAAAATGTTGTTAATTTTAGCATCACCGTCTTTCATATGCATAATTTTTTAATTTTTTGCCTCACAAATCTGTTTAAGGGCTTATTTTGGCAAGAAGGATTGTTCTTTGTAGTGGCTTATTTTAGAGGCATAATATTTTTTAAATCACTTTTTAGAGCATTTTTTATAGGATATTAATTGAAAATTATCTTTTTTTTTGGAGCTTTTTTTTTTTTTTTACGGGGTTCACTTTGCGGTTCTAATAATGATTCTGTTTTATTATGCAGATTTTTACGGACGCAGGGATACCAAATATGTGGGCGTTTTGTGTATTTTATTCAATTGTACTTAATAAAAACTAATTTGGAGAAAATTTAGTTCATTTTAGCATCGCCATCTTTTCATATGCATAACTTTTTTATTTTTCGGCTGACAAATCTGGTTAGGGGCTTATTTTTTGCGAAAACAGTTGTTCTTTTTAGTGGGCTTATTTTAGAGTGCATAAAATTTTTAAATCACTTTTTAGAGCATTTTTTATAGGGTATCAATTAAAAATTATCTTTTTTTCAGAAAGTTTTTGCGGTTTTTTCTCCGGCGTTTACCGTCCGGGTCCAGTAATGATAAGTGTTTAATGATAAGTGTTTTTATGGGAAAGTGACAATTTAGGGGCTTATATTTTAATGTATTTATTTTTTATTTATTGTAATGTGTAGTGTTCAGTGTTTTTCCCTTTTTTTTACTTATACATACTTGAACTTGAACAAGTGATGCTCTGATCGCTTGTTCAAGTTCAATACACTGCTCTACAATACCCGGAAGGGGTCTGACTGCCAGGGAGACCGGGCAGCTCCGGGACACATGCCAGTCCTCAGAGCTGCCCGGAAGTGGATCGGATCCCCTGGTAAGCGGTGTGGATCCGATCCACGCTTGATCCATGCTTGACCGCGGCGTGTAAGGGGTTAACACCCGCGATAGGAGTCGGCTCCGATCGCGGGTGTTAGCGTAGGCTGTCAGCTGTGATAGACAGCTGAAAGCTGCTGCTTCTGGTGCTGGCTCCGTTCGTGAGCTGGTGCCAGAAGCAGGACGTTATAGCACGTCCCCGTGCGCTAAGCATGTAGCCCCGGGGACGTACTATAACGTCCTGGTGCGCCTAGGGGTTAATTTGTCCTTTAGGAATGGTTACAAATCGATGCAGCATTTAGGGAACTATTTTTTTCAATATAGCTATTCAAATTGGTGAGGTTAAAATAATTCCTAGAGTGACTCTAGCCTGGTTCTAAAAAAAATTCAAGAAAATGAATCGTCTCAGTGTGACTTTTATAGGTAAATTTAAATTATAAGATAATAATTGTGATTTATGTATTGTATACATTTTTGCAAGTCTCCCTACTTTCCTACCCATGTCAACATGTAATCATCGATATAACGCTTGTATGATTAGATATGGCGAAGAAAGGGATATCTTTGAGACAATCTAAAGTCTTTTTCCCCTTATTGCATGTAGAGGGTTTTTTTTAAAATAAAAGTTACCATCATACCTAATATAGTTTTTTTAAAAGACAAAACAACATAATGTCAATTATATATTGTCTATGGTTGTCATTTTAGCATCTCTCAATTAACAACATTTAATAATATGTACCCCTTTTTCTTGAGGGATTCAAATCTACAACATCACAGCAGCACAAATTGTAATTTTCAACAGAAATATGTAAATAGTAATTACAGGCAGTCCCCGGGTTACATACAAGATAGGGCCTGTAGGTTTGTTCTTAAGTTGAATTTGTATGTAAGTCGGAACTGTATACTTTATCATTGTAGTCCCAGCCAGAACTTTTGTGGTCTCTGTGACAATTGGATTTAAAAAATGTTGGATAGTCATAAGAATCAGGATTACCACTAAAGCTTCATTACAGACACCTGTGATAACTGTTATAGATGATTATTGCAGTCTAGGACTAAAGTACAATAAATTACCAATATCCAGTGGTCCGTTTGTAACTAGGGGTTGTATGTAAGTCGAGTGTTCTTAAGTAGGGGACTGCCTGTAGTTAAATAGTAATTATAGTTTTCAAAATATCTATTAATTGTTGCGAGTTACATAAATAAGATTCCATTTTAACAACCTGTTTCTGTTGACAAAAGAATTGGTTCCTGAAACAATCTGATATCCAGGAGGCTGATTCTTATCTTTATGGATTTTTAGCAAATAGCACATTACAGGTATTTTTTGTTCAAATAATGGAATTATTTCTTGCAAATGATATTTTTAATTTTTAGCTTTTGTAAGCAGCTCGATGTCGCGGGTGCTCCCCCGATCCCTGTCTCTGATTGCATGCGCACCCGTGTCCCTCTGTGTGCCCTGCTCCAACCGCAGGCCCGAACTCGCCTGTTCCGGCTCCTGCTCTCCAGCTCTGCCATGCACGCCTCTTAGGGCTTGCATGCCAGCTCTCGAAAATTTATTGGGCCAGCACACTGCTGATTGGTGCACTGGCTGCACACCTTATAATCCGGCACCTCCCTTCCTGCCCTGCCGGATCTTTGTGCCTCACAGCCTTCGAAAAAGCTTCCCAGCAATATTCCTGCGTTCCTGTGTCTCCAGCGTTCCTGTGTGTTGCTGTGTATCCTAGGTTCCTGCTCCCGTGTGTTCCTGTGTTCCTGTGTCCTGTGAGCCTATATTCTCATTCTGTTTCTCATCTGCCTGGACCTCCCATTGCTGACCCCAGATTGGACTTTGATGTTGCACCTCTGCCGTCTGCCCTGACCCTGTGCCTGGACCTAACAATGACTCTGTCTTCCACTAAGGTACCTTGACCTCGTCTGCCACTGCAGGCTAGTTGCACCTGTGGAACGACCTGGTGGCACCTTGCCGCAGCAAGACCATCCCGCTTTGTGGCGGGCTCTGGTGAAGACCAGGCGCCACTTAGACTCCGGTCCCAGGTATCGGTTAGTACCACGACACCTGGGGATCCACGCATCTCGAATCCTGACACTATATTTTTCAGTTGGATTTGATCACAATCTTTTTATGGGTTATCTGAATTTAGGTGGTATAGCATCTCTTGGTTGTAGTCTTCATAATTTAGAACTACTATTTCACCCCCCCCCCTTTTCTGATGATTAGGACAACGTTCTTTTTTCTTTTAAGCGTATTATGATACGCTTAAAAGTGTGTATACATTAATTTAAGGCATTTTTAATTTTTTTCTGATATAATATAGTATATAGTAACTTCCTCTTTTTCTGTTGTCATAAATGAAACTTTTAATAGAAAATACTTTTGTACTAACTAATGTACTAGTTTTAGATTCTGAGACAAATTTCAATCCTTTATTTATTATTTTTTTTGCGCTGCTTCATTAGAGGCCTGGGAAAACGCAGGGATCACTGGACTGGAGGTAATAATGAGTTTATTTTTTTTTAAATGGCTGTTACTAGACAGTATATTATTAGGGTGGGGGATCACTCCTGGATGGTATGTTAAGGGGATTCTGGACAGTATATTATTAGAAGGGGTGCGTTTCTGAACAGTATATTATAAAGGGGGGGGGGGGCTCCTAGACAGCATATTATAAGGGGGACTGCTTGACAGTATCTGAATAGGAGGCAGCTTTACTGTATAATAATAGAAGACTGCTGGATAATTGGTGGCTGCTAGACATTATATTTATAACTGGGGGTTGCTGCATTTATTAATTGAATTAATTTGCAAGCGGGGCTGCTATGCTACATATTAATTAAAAGGAGAACTTCTCACTACATATGGATTGTTTAGGAGGGGCTGCTCTGCTACTTTAATTAATTATGGGGTACAGGGTTACATATAACTTAATGGGGCACTGCTTTGATAAGTATTAACCCCTTAAGTATGCATAGTTTTTTCATTCATTTTTTGCTCTCCACCTTCAAAAATCTATAACTTTTGAATTTTTGCATATTCATTGTTCACAGTATTACATAGTTAGTACGGTGAAAATGAAAAGACATTTGTCCATGATGTCCAACCAAGGAAAACAAGGGAAGGGACTTAAGAGAAAGGATGTAAGGAAACACAATTGTATATTATAACATAAACATCATGCTATTTTGTTTTAAAAAGACCTCTAGGGCTGTTTGAATCATTCTGAAGTCTCTGCTGTGACCAGCTGTATTCAATTTTCACAGTCATGGTAAAGAAACCTTTTTGCCGCTGGAGTTTAAATCTGTTCTTTTCAGGTGGCGACAGTGCCCTGTTTTCTTTTGATGTGATTTAACCTTCAACAACTTTTCACCATGTATTTTGTATGAACCATTTATAGATTATTCTCTTCTCAAGACTAAATAAATCTAACTTTTAATCTTTCCTCATAACTGAGACCCTCAGTACCCCTTATCAGTTTGTGTCTCTTTTTTGTTCCTTCTACAGCAACAGGGCATCCTTTTTATGGACTGGTGCCCAGTACGGAAATGCATATTGCAGGTGTGGCCGAGCCATTGCCTTGTACAGTGGTAATATTACATCCCTAATAATACATGACAAGATTCTGCTGGCTTTATTCATATGATTGACATTGCATACAATTATTTAATACAGGTCCCCTACTTAAGCACACCCAACCTAAAGACGATCCCTAGTTACAGACGGAACTCTCTATCCACTGTGACCTCTGGTGAGGCTCTCTGGATGCTTTTCTTTAGTCTCAGGCTGCAATGATCAGCTGTAAGGTGTCTGTAATGAAGCTTTATTGATAATCCTTGGTCCCACTACAGTAAAAGAATTTTCACTGGGACAAAAAAAAAATTGTCTAGAGCTACAATTATAAAATATACAGTTCAGACTTGCATACAAATTCAACTCAAGAACAAACCTCAAGAACCTATCCTGTACGTAACCTGGGGACTGCCTGTATAAGATCTATATCTAAGTCCTTCTCAACAAGGGACTCTGCCTGATGTACTCCCTCTATGACATATGTTCCATGCTAGTCCGCAAATACATAATCTTACATTTATCCACATAGAACTACAGCTGAACTATAGTCCGATCTCACGTACTTTTGTTTCAAAACCCCTGGAAACATAGGGATTATTTATCATTGGTACAGTTCTAAGTCTTGGAGCACTGCTGCCTGTCATATTAAAGTGGCTTTGGTCCTTTAATAAATGTTCTTATGCTCTACATTTTATTTTAAAAAGTCACAAAAAAATTAGCTGAATGCATAAAAAGTCCCAGCAAGTTGAATCGCGGCAGAGTTCATCCTCGTCGGTCATTGTAGATCAGGGATCGCGCAGGGACCGGGTAAGTAAATGTGCCTCAGTATGTTCATATGTAATCGTTCTACCTTTCCTCCACTTTGCTTTTTGACTACAATGTGGTTTCAGACCCAATCACTCCACTGAGGCTGTCTTAACTAAAGTCTCCAATGACTAACTGTCTGCCAAGGTGAAACGCAACTCTGCTCTCCTCCTCCTTGATTCGTCCTCTGCCTTTGACATTTTAGATCATTCTCAGTCTCCTTGCTGCAGATAAGTTGATATCACACATCTAGCTGTCTCCTGGATCTCCTTATACTTGTCCAACAAGACTGTCAGTGTCAATCACTTGGACACCGCTGGGACCCTTCCTCTTCTTAATCACCTCTGGTGTAAGGCAGCTTATTAAGTCTGATGGCTTCTAAAACCACTCCTGTGCAGATGACACACAGATGTATATCTATTGCCATACATTTTATCTAGCTAGAATTCTCTTTGCTAGCCAGAATCTCTTTGCTAGCGAGAGTGTGTATCAGCCATATCCTCCTTCTTCATAACCTTATGGAATTCATAATCTTGCCTTCACCAAATGCATCCCTCCCTCCCAACTTAACAATTCATGGCTATTACAATCCACTCTTTTAATAACCATTTCCATGACTTCTCCCATGTATCCCCATACTCTGGACCTCTATTTCAAAATGTATCATATTGTCTCCATGAAAACCTCCCCCACAACAAGCAATATCGCCACTGTTATTCTCCCTCCCCCGTCTCTCCATCTATGTAGTGACTAGGCTTTTTATAAACATTAAAAAATAAATAAGTATAAAGAGTATTTTTTTCTCTACATACATCCTATATAGTATAGTATAGTGAAAAAAATTGTACAGGAGACTAGGAGATGGGGGACACGCGCACCGAGCCGCGGGAGCAGCGGAGAGCGCCGATGGAGTCAGGGGAGTTAAGAACCGCCCGGCTCCGAGGGCACACGGAGGGACACAGGTGCACTTGAGATCCAAGACAGGGGTTGCGGGAGTACCCCCCCTTCAGCCTCCCCCTCTTCTTATTGGTCCCAAGAAATCTCTGGAGGAGAGTCTGATCCAAAATGATCTTCTCAGGCTCCCAGGATCTCTCCTCAGGCCAGAACCCCTTCCAGTCTACAAGAAAGAACCACTTACCCCTCACGATCTTCATGTCCAGAACCTTCTTAACTTTAGATACATCTGGAGAATCCGCCTCAGGAGGAGGGGATTGCTGCGAGAAGCGGTTCCAGACAACAGGCTTAAGGAGGGAGACATGGAAGGAGTTTGTGATGCGCATAGATGAAGGTGGAGCTTGTAGGCCACTTGCCAGGGACCAAGTTTGTAGCTGGGTATCTTAAGCCGGAAGAATTTGGAGGACGACCATACCTTGCCGCCAGGAGAGAAGACAGGAGGAGCTCGACGTTTCAGCCTGGGTCTTGGTATGGTCTGAAGCTCGTAGAAGGGACTGGCGGGTCTGGTAGAAGTAGGAAAACCAGCTCACCTTCTGTTCAGGACATGCCGAGCGAGGCACGGGCCTCCCCTCTGCCAGGGTAGAACATCCAGATAGACAAAATAACGGCTCAGCCAGGCTCCAGGCAATACGTTTATCGTCCTTTAATCGTGCATTAAAAATACAACATCCACAATGTGGGGAAACAGCAAAGCTGACGCGTTTCAGGCGGATTAACCGTCCTTAGTCATAGCTGACACATTGTATCCTGACAAACAATATATACTAAAACCAACCCCTAAAGCCCCACCGGAAATCGATTGCCGTTCCTAAACGAGATGCGAGCAAAGAACATAGCAATTACATACAATTATGCATTTGTGACAAGGAGGTAAGTGTGCGTCTTCTTAAGTACTGAAATGGCCATCCCAAGACAGCAAGCTGCGTAGTCCATTCCATTACAGAGCGGCGTGTGCAGTAATGTGAGTCACGTGATCGCGGGGTCACGTGACCATGCCGTATCCGTGACAACCGCGTCACGTGATGCGTAGTCATGGAAGCAATACGCCTGTTGAAATTGAAAAGGAAGGATTCGTTCGACATCGCAACGGAGATCAAGGCTGAATACCAATAGTCGTAGGCCGTGTATGCCGAAACAAAGAGATCTAAATTTTTAAGAGACGAATATGACTACAGCCATCAACAGGTCTACAAATGGGGTCGATGGGAAAACCCACCACAGACACCCAGATCAATCTTGAAGAAGACACGGAGACGCCAATATCGTAACAGGTCTCAGAAAGTGGGTTTTATTTCATCAGACCAGGATTCATCTGAATGCCTGACCCAGGAATCGGAACCAGAGCAAGGAACAAGTACCCCCAAAACGATGTCATATTATAAGAAACAGAAATCCTGCAAAAAACGCAGAGGGGGGCGGAAACACCGAAACAACCAGAACAAATGGCATCCCCTCCTGGACACTGAGGAGCCAGAAAACGAAGTAGGGGACCTGGACGTTGTCAACCTGTCTCAACATGAACTTTCTACAGATCAGGTCAGATTATTATCTTTTGGCCTTAATTTTGTCCCTGACAAAAATTTCGATCTGTATTCTACAATTTGTAATGTTAACAAATTTGTCAGGGATCTTACTGTTAGACGGCACTTTTTCAATGTTAATGAAGCCCATGTCACGGATCCTGAGATTCTACATACCAATGCAAATGAGTTTAAAACATTAAATTTCACGGATCAGATGACATTAATGAATTTATTGTCTTTGGGTGATGGTGTTGACAGAGATGTTTACACCAACAAAATAGATGGTTTCAGGGTTAAGAACCCAGGTTTTTACCCCGTTAACTCCCGTACGGAGGGTATGGACTTGTTTCAGGAGAGGATTGAAAGAGATCTCAAAAATCTCAACATTGAACCTAGAACCCATAATCTTTCTCCTCCCCTGAGACAAGCTCTACACGAAATAAGAGGCTGGCAGGATGTTATACTTAAAATGTCGGATAAGGGGGGATCAGTAGTTTTGATGGATAAAGACATGTACAAGGAACAGATTATGGTGTTACTTAATGATCGAAGTACATACAGAAAACTCGATGCAAACCCTACCAAATGCTTTAGTGAGGAATTAAGCAAACTACTTGAGGAAGGACTCAATATGGGAGCTTTAACTCCGAGTCAAGTAGACCAAATAAAGGTTACAGATCCAATCATCCCCATCATGCACGCCCTCCCGAAAACCCACAAAGGGTGTACACCTCCCCCAATGCGCCCAATTATTTCGGGCATTGGTTCCCTCAATGAGAACCTCTCTAGTTGGCTTGACTGGGTACTTCAGCCGTTGGTACGCAGAGTCCCAGGTTACTTACAAGACACAAGGGATGTATTAGGCTCATTATATGAGAAGTGCTGGCAAGCCAACTACCATTGGGTCAGCTGTGATGTGGTGTCCCTCTACACCTCCATTCCCCACAATGTAGCAATGACAGCATTACAACATCACCTCAACAAATACACTGATTACAGTATGGAATTTAAAGAATTTACCACAACAGTCTGCCAATATCTCATCACGGGATTTTTTATTTACAGACACAAGGGGTCAGCATGGGGGCCAAGTTCTCACCCTCCTTGGCCAACTTGACGATGTCATGGTGGGAGGAATACACCATTTTCTCAGAGCACAATTCGTACTTGGCGGATGTAGAGTGGTATGGCAGGTACATTGATGACGTGTTGATCATCTGGCGGGGGGAAGTACCTGCCATACCACTCTTTATCGAACACCTTATACCAACACCTGCAATCTGAGATTTACCTACAAAACTGATCCCAAGGAAATTGTGTTTTTAGATTTACATTTGACATGTACTCCAGGACATATAATAGATTCCACCACACATCGCAAACCCACGGCAGGCAACACCATCTTACATGCCAGTTCACAGCACCCCCTGCATACAATCCAAGCCATTCCGGTTGGTGAACTCACACGTATCAAACGCAATTGCAGTACTGAGGAGTCATTCAATACAGAATCCATGAATGCCTGTAGGAGATTAAAAAACAGGGGCTATCCTGAAAGGTCCCTGAAAAGGGCTTACAATAAAGTCAAAAACAAAGACAGAGAAACATTACTCTTCCCCCACAAGGCAGACAAACCCCCTCATAAACATGTTTCCTCATTTTCTGACTTTACCCCTACACTAGTATTACAATACAGTCCACAATTCAAAGCCATCTCAGAAATCATTCACCGGCATATCCCATTGTTAAATTCAGATCCAATTTTGGAACAAATTTTAAAGAAAGGTTGTCGAATTGTGTCAAGAAGGGGCCAAAGTCTGGGCAATATGTTGTCACCATCTCTCTTTGCTCCCAAAACCAACCATACATGGTTATCCACACAAGGCTTCCACAAATGCGGGACAAACAGATGCATGACCTGCAGATTTACCCTTGATAAGAAAAAGTTTTTCACCAGTAGCAATGGTCAAAGACAATATCTGATAAAAGATTTTATCAATTGCAACTCATACAATGTTGTCTATATTATTTATTGTAATAAGTGCAATCTGATTTATGTGGGACAAACCATGGGCAAATTCAAAACCAGGTTCGTTGAACATCTTTACGACATTTCCAACCCGTTGGGCCGCAACCTGTCGGGTGCTTCCAAGCACTTTGTACAGGTACACAAAGGTGATGTTAGTTCTCTTAGAACATTTGCTTTTGAAAGAATGACCAAAAATATTAGGGGGGGCAGTATAACATCTCGGATATTGAACAGAGAGGCTTATTGGATATTTACATTAGAAACATGTTATCCACATGGATTAAATGCCAAACGTGAACATATGTATCATTACTAATTCCTCTCTTTTTTACACCAGAAGATGCCGCTTTGTTTATAAATATTACAAATATTGTTCTATTTCCGTTTCTCTCCTGCTATTCTCTCTGCCCTTACAAGTCCACAGTGATGTTTTTATCCCTTTCATTGTTATTATCCAAAATGTTTTTCAGCCACTAACTTGTGTTTCATCTATTTTTAGATGCACGCCCCACCCACCTTAAGGAGGACGCGCCTTCGGCTCCGCCGCGTTGGTCTTCTTCCCAAGGTTTCTTCACGCCACATACACGGCCTACGACTATTTGAATTCAGCCTTGATCTCCGTGGCCATGCCGAACGAATCCTTCCTTTTCAATTTCAACTGGCGTATTGCTTCCATGACTACGCATCACGTGACGCGGTTGCCACGCATACGGTCGCATTACTGCACACGCAGCTCTGTAATGGAATGGACTACGCAGCTTGCTGTCTTGGGATGGCCATTTCAGTACTTAAGAAGACGCACACTTACCTCCTTGTCACAAATGCATAATTGTATGTAATTGCTATGTTCTTTGCTCGCATCTCGTTTAGGAACGGCAATCGATTTCCGGTGGGGGTGGGGCTTTAGGGGTTGGTTTTAGTATATATTGTTTGTCAGGATACAATGTGTCAGCTATGACTAAGGACGGTTAATCCGCCCAAAACACGTCAGCGTTGCTGTTTCCCCACATTGTGGATGTTGTATTTTTAATGCACGATTAAAGGACGATAAATGTATTGCCTGGATCCTGGCTGAGCCGTTATTTTGTCTAACTGGCGGGTCTGGTCCCAAATAGACTTGAAGTGCGGCAGCAGATTCTCTACCGCAGGAACATCAGAGGGAGTAGACAGCGGAAGAGGAGGGCAAAGAATATGTCCATAGACCACAAAGAATGGAGCCGAGTCAGTAGACCCCGAGTCCAAGGAATTTTAGGAAAACTCAACCTAAGGTAGAAGGTCAGCCCAGTTGTCTTGATGAGCTGAGACGAAGTGGCGTATATAGCAGCCCAAAGTCTGGTTCACCCTCTCCACTTGACCATTCGATTGAGGGTGGTAGGCAGAAGAAAAGTCAAGGTTGATCTGCAGCTGGTTACACAAGAAATGCCATAACTTGGACATAAACTGGACTCCTCGATCGGACACGATGTGTAACGGAAGTCCATGCAGCTGGAAGATTTGTTCGAAGAACAAACTGGCAAACCGTGGGGAAGATGGTAGACCTGGAAGGGAAACAAAATGGGACATCTTGGAAACCGGGCCTTCACCTCCCAGATGACAGTACTGTCTGAAGAGACAGGCAGATCGGTGATAAAATCCATTGCCACGTGGGACCACAGAAGTATCGGCAACGGAAGTAACAGTCCAGCCAGTTTGAGACGAGAGGCTTTGTTGCGGGCACAGGAGAAGCACGATCCCACAAACTCCCAAACATCTTTGACCATGTCTGGCCACCAGTAGTAGCGGGAGATGAGGGCCAAGGTGTTGCACCCCAGGGTGCCCAGCCACACAAGAAGAATGTCCCCAAGACAGAATCCACTTCCAGAGAGCAGGTTTAACAAGTCTTGCCGGGAGATAGCTGCCGAAGATCCACCGGAGTTGCTGCAACAAGCTGATCAGGAGAAATTAGGTGCCAAGGACCTGGTTCTTCTCAAACAACATCTGATGCACGGGACAGGTCATCAGCCTTGATATTCTTGTCAGCCGGATGAAAATTAATCAGCAGGTCGAAGCGGGAGAAAAACAATGACCACCGGGTCTGCCTGGAATTCAGGTGCTAGGCTGTCTGAAGGTACAGCAGGTTCTTATGGTCGGTGTACACACTCACGGGATGGAGAGGTCCCTCCAGAAGATACCGCCATTCATCCAGAGCAAGTTTGATGGCCAATAGCTCTCTGTCTCAATTGAATAATTTCTCTTAGCTGGAGAAAAGGTCTTAGAAAAGAAGCTGCATATGGAAGTTCAGCACTTGGACCCTTTCTGGGTGAGAACCGCTACAGCTCCTACGGGGGACGCATCCACCTCAAGATGAAAGGGCTTGTTAGTATCAGGCCTGGTGGGTACTGGAGCAAAGGCAAAAGCAGACTTCAACTTGGAGAAGGCCTCTTCAGCTGTAGGAGACCAGGCACGTGGATTAGTACCCTTCTTGGTGAGTGCCACGATGGAAGACACCAGAGTGGTGAAATGTGGAATAAACTGCCGGTAATAGTTCGCAAAACCCAGGAACCTCTTTATGGCTCGGAGGCCTTCTGGGCGGGGACACTGAAGACAGTTTTACGGGCCCATCTGGAGACATCTGTCGGAAATTATATAACCGAGGAATGGAAGGCTATGTTGGTGAAACTGGCATTTCTCCAGCTCGGTGTAGGGATCATCAAGTCGACCAAAAACTTGACGTACTTGTGTCTGGTGGGATTCAAGGTCTGGAGAGTACACCAAGATGTCATTTAGGTAGACCACGACACACATATAGAGAAGGTCCAGGAAAATGTCATTAACAAATTCCTGAAAGACAGCAGGGGCATTACAAAGTCCAAAGGGCATCACTAAATATTCAAAATGCATGTCGCCGGTATTAAACGTCATCTTCCATTTGTCACCTTTGCGGATCCAGATGAAATTATAAGCACCACGGAGATTCAGCTTGAAGAACACCCTGGAACCACGCAAGCGATCAAAGAGTTCCTTAATCAATGGCAGGGTGTAGCAGTTTTTAACTGTGATCTTATTCATCCCATGATAGTTTATACAGGAATGTAAGGAGCCATTCTTCTTGGTGACAAAGAAGAAACCTGTGCCAGTCAGAGAGGAGGACTTGTGTATAAAACCCCTCTGCAGGTTCTCCTTGATGTATTTGGACATGGCAGCCGTCTCGGGAACAGAAAGCGGATAGACACGACCTCTAGGGAAAGTGGCACCTGGAAGAAGATCCACAGGGCAATCATAGGGACGATGCAGTGGCAAAGTCTCCGCTTGTTTTTTAGACAAAACATTTGCAAAGTCCTGGTAACAAGCTGGTAGACCCTCCAGACACTTGAAAGACACAGAAGAGGTCAGGAGCGGAAGTGGTGCCACCATGCATCGAGCTTGGCATTCAGGGCCCAAATGCAGGATCTCACAAGTCTTCCAATTGAGGCCAGAGCATGGAGTTGAAGCCAAGGAAGACCCAAGAGAGGTAGGACATAGAAGACCAATCTTTCTTGATGTAGGACTCTAACTTGATGGCGGATGGGTTCCATGCAGTACTGGATCGGAAAAAAGCTGTCCGCTCATGGAAGAAATGACCAGGGGTGACTTGAGGGGAACTACCGGAATGTGAAGCCAGGAAAGCGGAATCCACAAATCCCCGTGGAACCAGAGGAATGCCGAGACTTGCACAAGGGGGCCGGTACCAACACAGAGAAGAACTGGAATAGTCAGGCGTGGAGAAGCTGAATTCACACCAAAGGAGGCTTCTCCCAGAAGCCCTATGTGTTGGCGTTTCCCAGACGTTGGGGACAGACTGGACAAGTCCCGATGAGGTGCTTTGGACTGGCACAGTACAAGCAGAGGTTTTCTTGGAAACATCTGGATCGTTCCCCAGGCGTAAGACGTGCCCTGTCAACCTCCATAGGATCACCTGCAGATTCATAGTTTATACGGTTGAAAAAAGACACTTGTCCATCAAGTTCAACCAAGATTGTAGGACCGGAGGCTGGAACGGTTTCTGGAAGCGGGACAAGAGGTCGCTCATGCCGCAACCCTTCAGCTCATTCCAAGAACCGCACGTATATCCGGTTGGCCAAGGTGATAAGACCACTCAGGGTAGCAGGCAGATCAAGGGCAGCTAATGCATCTTTAACCCATGAGGAAAGTCCTTTCTTAAAAGTCGCACATAAGGCTGCGTCGTTCCAACAGAGTTCAGACGCCAAGATGCAGAACTAGACAGCGTATTCACCCACAGATGAGTCTCCTTGGCATAGGTTCAGTGCTGTCTCTGTTGAGGAGGCTTGTAATGGGTCCTCAAACAAGGACCAGAACTCTGCCAGGAAAGCGGTATGGGTGGCCGTAACAGGATCATTCCTGTCCAACAGAGGAGTAGCCCAGGCCAGGTGAGGAGGCTGATGATGAACGCCACCTTGGAGCGCTTGCTGACAAACTGAGATGACATTAAGTCTATATGCAGCAAGCACTGGGTGATGAATCCTCTGCACTGTTTGGGGTCACCATCAGATTTAGTAGGCATAGACAGTCTTAGCCTAGCTTCTTGTGTCAGTGGACTAGCCGGAATGACAGGAGAATTCGCAGGGGCAGTCGCTGGAACTGCTACAGGCGTAGTTACAGGGGCCTGATGCTGAGGCTGAGAGTCAAGCAGCAGTTGGAGAGCGGAAGCGACTGTGCCTAAAAGTTCTCCTTGGGCAGCAAACTGCTGTGACTGCCGGGCGACAACACAGGAAAATTCTGTCAGTATCTGACGTGGCTCCTTGACGGGATCCATGGCCAGATCTTACTGTCAGGGCTGGGAGTCTGTGGACCGCGGGAGATGGTACTAGCCGACACCTGGGACTGGAGTCTAAGTGGCACCTGGTCTTCACCAGAGCCCGCCACAAAGCGGGATGGACTTGCTGCAGCAGGGTACAACCAGGTCGTTCCACAGGTGCGACTAACCCGCGGTGGCTGCTAAGGTAGTAATGCAGGAGACACAGGAGAGCTTTCTCTTCAGGGGATGGCTGTAGATCTGGCAAGGGTCACAGGAAGGGGAAGGAATTTATATAAGGCCAGTGCCTATTATCGGCGTGCTGGCCCTTAAAATCATAGCGAGCCGGCGCGCATGCGCCCTAGGAGATGGGGATGTGTGCACCGGGCCGCAGGAGCAGCAAAGACCGCCGCTGGAGCCAGGGGGGGGTAAGAACTGCCGGGCTCCGGGGACACACAGAGGGACACGGGTACGCCCGCAATCCGAGACAGGGATCGCAGGAGCACCCGTGACAGATTACTTGTTCAAACTAACATGTCACTAAATGTAAAAAAAAGTTAAAACAATAAATCAAGTTTTTTTATGCTACAGTGAACGCCCCTTGCCACCCCGTAAAAATGGAAAAAAATATGTAACAAGAATTGATGATTTTATTTTTCTCCACACGTAAAAAGTGAATAAAATGGCATTGATGTAAAGGAAATATAAATCCCTTCCCAACGCACGTGTACAGTGCGGCGGGTAGTGACTTCCCAACACGGTTCAGGCACAGTGATCGGGTCAAGATGGAGGCTGTTCCTGATGGCCATCCATCCTGTCCCGTCAACCAGAGGGGTTTTGTCGCCCCCCATCCAGTTCATGATCGCTGCTATTGGATGATTAATGCAGACCAGTCAATAGCTGGGATTTTACTAGGACAGCACCAATCATCAGTGGTAGGGGCCATGTCTGGTGGCATCATGCCATCTCTCAGAGAGCTCCGTGTGACCAATCTGTGCACCCACTGCTGGATAAGGGCTACCACTTGTGTAACCCCTGCTAAGAGTACAACATGTGAACAGGACAAGTAATTGCTGGGCAGCAGGGGTTAAGACCAGCAGCTAGCAGCACCTACTCCTCAGGAGCCGAGTGGACTACATCTCCCAGCAATCTCTGCTGCTCTGTGCCACTGACACTGATAGGAGGAGTTGCTGGAGAAAGGGCTGATGAAACAAGGGATTGTGGGAAGGAGAAGGGAGAGAGACCTCATGTGCAGCAGAGAGGACTGACAGCACATGGCAGAGTGTAGAGAGTCCTGCACTGAGACTGACACAGCAGAGGACTAGAGACAGGCCAGCAGCTCAGCCCCAAAGGAGAAGAGAACCTGCTGGAGAAGCTCCACCTCTGCACCACAGCCTGATCCCTAGGAGGTCTCCACATCCACCACACAGGAGGTTCCTGCCAGCCCCTCTATTACCATCCAGGTGTCTGAACCCTGCAGCCACAAGCGGAGGACTGGGTGCAGGTACTCAGAGTTGTGAGTAGACTTTATTGTTAGTAAGGAGTTTGCAAGAAAATAATTTCCAAGAGAACTTAGAGTATTAAGTGCACCAACTTTACAATTCATGGGGACTCCAGCACCCTCACCCCTGTACGAGGTCCCTCCACCGCTGCCCACAAAGCCAAATGGCGTACTGAGTGTAATTTTTTGCAACTTTTGATGACATTTTCACTGCTATCATTTTTAGGACTTTGCTACATTTGATCACTTTTTATTGATTTTTTTATAATTTTCAAAATGGCACAAAAGGGCGCTATTTCCTGTCTCGGGGTTAAAAACCGTTATTATATTTTGACAGATCGGGCATTTTCGCACGCGGAGATACCTAATGTGCTTATGATTTTTACTGTTCATGAATATTTTTATCAGTTCTATGGAAAGGGGGGTGATTTGAATTTTTTGTTTTTATATTAATTTTTTAACTTTTTTTATTTTTACTATTTTTCAGACTCCCTAGGGTACTTTAACTCTAGCTTGTCTTATCAATCCTAACATATACTGCCATACTATAGTATGGCAATATCAATTGTAAAAGTGGGACGTCGGGGGCCACCAAGTCGCCCGACTGGAATGTCGGCACTGCCAGACCAGGTCGATTAATGAGGCACGGACACAATACTTGGGGCCGGGTAGATAAGACTGTTTAGGTGGTGCACTGCTGTATACGCCAGGTAGATAATCCATACAAATAAAGACAAAAGATAGGGGCACTCACCAGGAATCTTCTATTCTGCTTTGTGCATGTGACAGGGAGGTGCAGCACAAGAAAAACTTCGGCGACGGGCCGTTTCGCGCACTCTGCGCTCGTCAAGCCGATATACGGCTTGACAAAGCGCAGGAGTGCGCGAAACGGCCCGTCGCCGAAGTTTTTCTTGTGCTGCACTCCTGTCACATGCACAAAGCAGAATAAAGAAGATTCCTGGGTGAGTGCCACTATCTTTTGTCTTTATTTGTATAGTATGGCAATATATGGGGATTTTCCTCACTCATTACAATGTGCTGATAGCACATTGTAATGATAGGGTTAACACGAGTCAGCCCGAGGTTGTCATGGCGACGGCTCTTCACTTCCCGTGACAGTATTTTTTTGAAGCCGCCCGGCGGGAGAACATCACCGACCGGTGCTAGCACATACGCGTTGATAAGGGGTTAAGGTGTCCTAAGAGAGAATAACTCAGGAGCAGCCCACACTTAGGAATTCCCTAGACTGGTTACAGATAGAATTCTTTACAGCTAGCTGAACTTAGACGCTTTGACTCCGGTCTGATGATGTGGCCGGAGTCATATGACAGCAACGGGGGCGGATCTTCGGCTGCCGTAGCGGGGGTGAGTGATAGGTCCTGACCTGAGAGGAGGTTCTCTATGACGGGGACTCGTTGATTTGGTTGATTGATTTAGGCACTCCCAAGGGGAGGGGGCTCTAGTATAAATACCCGGCCTCAAGGCTGTCATGGTAACCGATTGCCGCCCCCCCTCCCCCGATGACTTCACAGGGGCTGCTGATCGAATCCAATTATGGCGGTGCCCATGTGCTGCTTTGCTTGAGGCATTTACAGGGTTAACACCAACAACTGGTGCCAGCACCGACAGCAGGTGTTATTAGTGGGTGTTTGCTGCAATATGCAGCAAACGTCCACCTTTTATGGAGAGGGCTCAGCATACACCCGCAGCTGACATTTGACATACAGATACATCACACGTCGGTAAGGGGTTAATAGGTGGTGCCCCTGTTGCTTTGGTGACTTTCTCCTCCTCATTGGTTCTGTGCTGTCACTAAGCTCTCAATGTCAGATGGGATCTCTGCAGTAATGCCTCCATATGGAACAAAGAAAACCAGCTCACTCACGCTATGCATACTGTTCATCAAACAGCATGGAAACAAACCCCTCCTTGAGGGCAATGAGTAGATCAACAAAATAAATGGTCCAACTGTGATAAGATCAGGTGTATTTCCAGCTTTATTCCAGGTTTTTGTCAACAAGTCAACAAGTTTCTGGCATCTAAATGCCCTTAATCCTGACTGACAGTAACACCTCTACCAGGTGTTCTTGTATTCTCTCATTTTCTATCACGATCACAATAACATTGTTTGTCATGGCCAGTAGTATTTATTCTAGCAGACAAAGGATGCGCTGAACATATTGGTAGCATTGGTAGCATATTGGAATCACGTATTGGAATACAAGACATTTTTCTTTCATTGGGGCTCACTCATTGGTGGTGAAGTGCTGCTGGGAAGCAACATAGTGTGAACACAGAAAATGTTCACAGAAAGCCCAGACACTTTATGCAGCAACTCTGGCATGTCTACGTAATTGGCCTGGAATGTGAATTAATTTGGCTCGATATGTCCCATGCCATATGTTCAGTTTATGTTTTTGTACATAGTTTTGGTTTTTGTAAAAGAAAGTTTTGTGTTTTCCAAAAAAGTATATTTTTTCACAAAGTTTGTTTTTCTAAAAAAAAATGTTTCAAAAAGTGTGTTTTTTTTTTTTAAAGTTTCAGTTGAGCCAGAAATAGTGGAGTAGTGGGAGGAGGCAAACAGAGCCAAACTATAATGTCCGGCAATCCTCAGTGGTGGTATATATGCCACATTGATTCCTGCCTCGGGCCCAGCTGCCACTACATTTACCCAGTGGGCAGTTAACATCCCTGTCCATGCTTACTTTCCCACATATGAGTTGTGTTGTGCACATTGCACAATGCACACCTTATTTTCTGGCCTGCCCAGAAAAGTAGTGGCTTCTTGGAATTACGTATTGTAGGAAAGCCACCGCCATAACTTTTTTAATGCTGTCCAGAACGGAAGTTTTATCAAAGGCCAACAATTTTGTAAATGTCCAGGTCAGGGCCAGGGTGGTCAGGTGGGGGTAAGATGGGTAGAACTTTTGGTTTCTCTACATTGTTTGGGGGATAGAAAGCTAAAGACTTTCCTCGGATGGTGTGGACAGGCTTAATAATGGTGGTATCACATCGTCTTTGCGGGGAGACAGCTGACCTTGTCACTCTGGAGGAGGTGGCAGAGGCTTAGACAACAAAAGCAGCATAGGGTATCACCAGTCTTTTCAAGTGTTTTCCTTGATGTGTTATCCACTGCAGCTCATGTTTTGATTGCTGGGCCTGGTAATACATTTGATATTCAGACTGTTGCTTGCTTTAGGGACTGGTGCACAGTGTGCAAATGAAGCGTTTTGTATTCTGCACATTGCTTGAAACAACGCCACACCAGGGAGATCCTCTGGGTTGACCTCTGTGTGCCCATCCTTGGCACAGTGGGGGTAGTAGCCCACTTTGTGGCTATGGGCTGCCTGATGTGCCTTTACACCCTCCTGTATCTTCTGCTGGCTACCTCGAACTACAGCGAGGACAGAATATCATCATCACTCCTCAGATCTTTTTTCACCAAGCCCTCACTGCTGCCCTGCTTGTCAGTTTCCACATTGCAGAAAGCTGGCACTTTGGTATAATCATCATAATGGTAGATGTCCTGCCATGGTCCTCTGTTCACATCCTCATCCTCCAACACAAGTTGTTGGGAATCTTTTAACTAGTGCAGGGTGAGCTGGATGGCCCATAGAATCCCAGCTAGAAGAGTTATCATAGAGCAGTAATAACTGCTCAATGACCTCTGGCTGAAATGTCCTTACTGTTTTGAATGTGGGTAAGGTGGAGAGATTTGCACAAAAGAGTCACATTTCAACTTGTAAATTGCTGTAACATGTTGGCATCTATTATGCCTCCATCATGTAGTCTTCATTATGAATTGAATTGTGATTTTTTTTATATACCATATGTACCTGCATATAAACCAAGCCAAATATAAGCCAAGACCCCTAATTTTATCACAAAATACTGGGAAAATCTATTGACTGAAGTATAAGCCTAGAGTGGAAAATGCACCCCCACTATATATAGCTAGCTAGCCCACTGCCCAGCAGTACATAGCCAGCCTGTTATATAATGTATTCATTTTTATGTATAAATAGTACAATGTTTAACTATACCAGAGAGCGTGAACTGACAATACTATGTTTTCATGGTAAATACGTCAAAATAGCTTTAAACGGAATAATTAGAAAATTTGCATGATCAGCAGCTATACTGATCGTGGGAAAATAACTTGCCTGTGGTTCACTTTTCAGCAAGTCTCACGGGTTTAAAGACTACAGACTGACAAAAAGCAGGAACACAAAGTTAAACAAACATTTTACAAGCGGTTACATAACGTGCACATATATTAGTCCCTGCTATAGTTCATCAAAGAACCTAGGATGTTTTTCATAAATATAGAAATAATACATTTATATGGTTAGATAAAAACTTACATCACAAAAATTAGTGTAATGGCAACATTTTGGATATATATTTCTCTAAGAAAAATTGGCAACACTCCAAGATTTAAAAAAGTGTGTACCTTTATTTAAGTGACACTGCAATGTTTCGACCCCTAGGATTTGGAGTCTTTCTCAAGGCTTGAGGATATGTATATACTCATATACTGAGCAGAATCATATAAATTAAAACAGTTTCCCATTAAGCTATACGAATATTAACCTACCACCTCATTTAGAAGGCGGTCTCAGCAAGGTCAATTGGAATACTTCCCAACTTTTGCGATGGTGGCGAACCTATGCCAAGCGTGCCAGAGAGGGCACCCAGAGCCCTCTCTGCAGGCAGGTGTACCATCTCCCCTGCCTTATAAAAGTTTATCATTGAAGCTCCAGACAGGCAGAAAATAGTGTTGCACGCCGAGAGCTCCAATGATCCTAGCCCATTGCGGCCTGAGGCTGATCGGCTCCGCTCTCACTAGTTTTGCCTTAGTGAGATCAGCTGATCTGTGCTCTTCAGCCCGGGGAAACAGTGGAAACAGAGTGAGGAGGGAGGCAGCTCACACAATAGAGCCTACAGCAGCAATGAAGAAGCACACTTACAGAGTTTTGGACACTAAACCAGCTATAAATACTTGTGGTTTAGTACCCAAATCACCCCGTATGCTGATTCACTGGCAGCGTCATGCAGGTGATGAGCGCTGTGGACAGAGGCAAGTGTATATGTGGCCACTGACAGCTGTCATATGGGTGTTCCCAAATCCACCGGTGCCTCCACTCCAACAACCACTTTGCACTACAAACCACCTGCCAAATTGGATTCCCCAATCCTTCACCATGCCCCTTCTTTGTATTTACCACATTGGATTCCCCAATGTCCCTTCTTTGTATTTACCACATATGAGTTAAACCCGTAATGGAAAATAGCATCCAAAGTTGAAAATGCCATTTAGCAACATATAATAAAATGTTATGAAAAGTGGTCAAAAGGCTGTACTATCCTCAAAATGGTAGCACTGAAAGTGTCATTTCATATCACAAAAAATTACACCACACACAGCTCCGTACACCAAAGTCTGAAAAGGTTAGAGCCAATTAGCACCAGAAGATGGCAAAATGATTTTTTTTGTTCAGGAGGTTTTAATTTTTGGAAATGTATACAAACATTATTAAACTTATGTAAATATATTATCCCTGTGATTGTACTGACCCACAGAATAAAGTAGGCATGTCCTTTGGGGTGCACAGTGGAAGTTGTAAAAACCAAGTCTACAAGAAAATGTCACAAAGGCATTTTTTCACCAATTTTACTCCATTTGGAGTTTTTTACCACTTCCCAGTACAGGGCATTGGATATTAAATACCATCACTATGAAGTGCAATTTGTTATGCAGAAAACAAGCCCTTTGATGGTGGGAAGTAAAAAATGGAAATGCAAAAACAAAAAGTGGTTAAGATGGCAGTATTTGGTCCATGAGCAGGCTAACTTATCACAGTCTCCTAGTCCCTGTATCTACTCAGGACTACTGTCACTGTATGGGGGTAATGTTAATCAGTATATGGCGGTAATATTCCTCAATGAATGGCAGTAATATGATATTCATCGCTACATTTGTATAGCATAGTATCGCAATATTATTGGTAACATTGGCCTTTCTATAGTCTTTATTGCCAGAATGATGCTATTTATGTGGTTGTAAAGGTGGCATCATGATATGGCAGTATTATTTGTCTTATTGTAAGGTGGTATTGTGGCACTATTGGGCTAAATTTCTGTGTTGGCACCTCACGATAGAAACGTTGGCTTTGGTTTGCAGTTTGGGCACTCAGTCTCTCAAAGGTTCGCAATCACTGCCCTAAGCCATACCCTTTGCCCCACTCCAAGTACAATGCCGCTTCAACTGATACCTGACGATATAATGCCCCTTTCCCTGTGGCCCCCACACACTGTAAAATGCCCCCACTCTGTATTATGCCCCATCAATTTTTGTATCCTTTTATTTATTCACTCTGGTTCCTTATCCTACTCACATTGTAGCTGCTCTCAGTGGCGTAACAAGAGAGCAGTGGGCCCCGATGCGAATTTGGTTCAGGGCCCCCATTATTCTGCTACCTCCTTCCCACACATCACACAGCCTTCCCACACTCATACAGATGATCCATGCATCTTTTTGTATCCCAAACGGGAATCACTTGTGAAACATGACGGTCTCAACCGATATTTCTTTTCAAAAATAACATACAAAATATAGCACAGACCATTTACGATTTATTTCTTTTAATAGTTGTATTCAAAAAGATAAACATATAAAAAGGCCTTCAATATAAAATCAGAATGCAAGTCAAAACTAGTTGCCCAACTTTTTTATGGCTTCTTCCAGGGCATTTTTGACTTCCGGTATCCACCCTCTTTTAACTAATATCTGGCATCCACCCTCTCTTCCCTTCACTAAGGCACCAATACTACATATAAGAACATATAAATATCCACATCGAAGTACAGACTGTCCCAGAATTAAGAACACCTGACTCACAGACAACAAATTCTCAAACAAAAACCTCTCTGCCCACTGTGACCTTTGGTGAAGTTCTCTGAATGCTGGTAATTCACTGAACATTAGTCCCAGGCTACAATGATAAACTGTTCTGTGTTTACAACAAAGCTTTATTTTTAATTCTTGTTCCCCTGAAAACACCAAATTTTCAAAATCCAGTTATAACAGGGACCAAAACTTAAAGAGAACCGTCAGGCAAAATAACCCCCTAAACTAAATATATTTATAAACTGCCATTAGAAAGCATTGCCTCTATCCCTTCATTGTCCCTCTACATGCCTGTAAACCTAAGCAATGAGGTCCTAAAGCTGTATGCAA
This sequence comes from Engystomops pustulosus, assembly GCA_019512145.1. Lineage (NCBI taxonomy): Eukaryota > Metazoa > Chordata > Amphibia > Anura > Leptodactylidae > Engystomops > Engystomops pustulosus. The sequence continues at coordinate 130,795,624 of CM033641.1, read as the reverse complement.
ATGACCTGTGAGGTGTCCAATGAGTCATTAGCATATTCAAGCTGTCCAGCTTATTCATGAGTGGTAGGTACAGCCACACCCCCAGTGCTTGACTGACAGCCTGTATAATGGTGTGAGGCTGTATAATGATGTGCTTCCTGGCGCTGGCGCCCCCTGCAGCCTGTTTGTGTATAGGAGAGATACAACAGCTCCAGGCAGCCATGTTATAGCAGAACATGTCAGGTACTTGTGTAGCTGATGTCTGTGTATTAGGAGGATGCAGCATGTCAGCAGATGCAGCACAGACACTAGCAGGGGAAGGGTAACAGGGGTGACATCACTGCCTCTGACCATGTGACCAGCCTCATTTACATAATAAAGAAAATGATGATTTTGCAATGATTAATGTATGAATTGACTAGATAAAGGCTGGGATAGGATCCTTGTGAGCTGCTTCAACAGGTAGTAGTGACAGGACTAGTGGCACAGACCTGATGACAGGTGTCCTTTAATTTGTCTGGAGTTACACTTCCTGCCTCTATACCTAAACATCTGCCGCAGCTAACTGCTTTGTAAACAGGTCTTAAAAGGCTTTAATAATGGGTGTCTTTAGCAAATTTTCATACTAATTAGATTAAGGGTGATGTCACACATGGCGTTTTTGGGCCGTTTTTAGTTGCGCAAATTCGGAAAACCGGACAAATGCATGCGATTTTAAAAACGGATGCTTTTTTTATCTTACTATAAACACATAGAGAGAGTTAACATTGTTTAAACTGGACTTTTTTTCAATTAGGTTTGGGGAATATTTTGAAATTCCAGTTTGTATTCTGACCATATCAGGAGGAAAAAATTCCCAGGCCTGATGGGACCACCTTAGTCTTCCTCCTACAAGAAGCCTGGCATCATTGTTCTGTACATATATCTCTTGCGTTTTTGGGATTAACCCCTTAAGGACCCCTTTTCAATGCCCTTATTAGCGTTGAGTGTTTGCTACAGTATGCAACAAACCCCACCTCTATATGAAAAAGGCTCACCGCGTGAGCCCTCTTCATACAACCTCAGCACCTCTACGCCATACATGTACGGCGCAAAGTGTGAAGAGGTTTAACAGAAATCCTTGACCTGGATCTCTGGAAGCTTCTTTCTGGTGCCCCTATTTTTTATTTTTTTTTTGGCCTTTAAAAGGACAGTTTTTTTTTTTTTTATTACATTTTTTTTTCCACTGTACAACATAGTATACATAGTATACTCATGTCTTTATACAAATGAATTTTCAAATAAATACAACAATTCAACAATCCAAATCACTAAACATTACCGCTAAGGTCCGCTGGCATCAGGAACGAGGAAAGAAGAAAAGAAGAAAAAAAAAAAAAGGAAAGAAAAGGGTAGAAAGAAAAGATAGAGATCATCTAGGAGTCTTAGTCGCACCATTTGTCCCAGATTCCTATTTTTTTTTGGTCCTCTTATTTTATTCTGAGACCAGATCTGTTCATATTTTTTTATTTTATAAGAGAGATTATACCACATATTTGGATTAGGATAGTACTTTGAACCCCACTTCCGGGCGATACAGACTAAGGCAATATTCATTAGTTTAGTAATCAGTTTTCCATGCTGCCTCTTCACTGTATCCTGCTCCAGAAGGCCGAATATTGCAGTCATAGCTGTCGGATCTAACCTGATATCTAGTATAACCAAAATTTTACTGAAAATCTCCTCCCAGAAGGCTTGTATTCCTGGGCAGAGCCATGCTAGATGTATAAAATCTGCCTCTTCTGCCTGACATTTCCAACAGTTAGAGTTCTCCCTAATACCCATTCTAAACAATTCCCTTAGTGTATAGTATAACTGGTTTATAAAAGAAAATTGAATCAACCTATGGTTCCAATTAATAGAGCCAGTTTTCGTGTTCCTGTGAATTTCCATCCATTCTTGTTCATTAATGATCCCTAGAGCCTTTTCCCATCTGTTTCGTGAGTTGTGAGTCTTATTTGAGAAATTATTTCTCAGGTGCTTATATATTATAGAAATAATATTATTGTGATTATCTTCATTTCTAATCAATTCCAAGCAATCATGTGTATTAAAGAAAAGCTTACTCCGAAGCGACTTACTCTTGACTACCTGTGCTAATTGATTGTAATAAATCCAATCTCCTTCTTTCATTCCAAATCGTGATCTTAGTGCCGAGAAAGGCAATAGTTGGCCTTCCTCTATTATCTGAGAAACGTATCTGATACCTAATTTCCACCAAAAAGCTCTATCTGGGATTGTCGACATATCTCATAGCTTACAGTTAAGCCATATCGGGGTTTCCTGTATATACCCTTGTAACTGTAATATTTCCTTGAAGCCCTTCCAGACTTTATCCAGCATTTTACCTAATGTCCAGTTCTTTTATGGCATCCCTTGCAAGAGAGAGCTTTCTAATAGTTCTAATATTGTTTCCGCTCTACCGTCTGTTAACTGGACCATCTTTCTTAAGAAATAATATCCCCGAAAAAATGGCAATCCAAGTCCACCCTCAACAATAGGTCTATATAAATACTCCATTTTCATTCTCACTCTTTTCCTTCCCCATATCAACTTATTTAGAATTGATTCTATTCGTTTAAAGAAGGAAATGTCAATCCAGATTGGTGCCGATGAAAGGACGTACAGAATCTGAGGTAGGACGACCATCTTAACAAGCCCTATTTTATCCGCTTTATACAAGCGTAGACCATTCCAACAATGTATCTGTCAGGATCAGTGGATCCTCTGGTCCACCGCAGGAGATGGAACTAGCCGACACCTGGGACCGGAATCCAAGTGGCACCTGGTTTTCACCAGAGCCCGCCGCAAAGCGGGTTGGACTTGCTGCGGCAGGATACCACCAGGTCGTTCCCAGGCGTGACCAGCCCGCGGTGGCAGCTGAGGTCGAGGTACCTTAGCAGAAGACAGTCTCGTAGTCAGGTCCAGGCTCGGGGTCAGGGCAGGCGGCAGAGATGTGAGGTCAAATCCGGGGTCAGCAACGGGAGGTCCAGGCAGGTGGGAACGGGAACACAGCAACACGGAGGAACTCGGGTAACACGGGAACACAGGACTTGGGAGCGGAGACACACAGGAATGCAGGAATACACAGGAACGCAGATAATCACCAGGAAGCTTTCTCTTAGGCTGTGAGGCACAAAGATCCGGCAGGGAACACAGGAAGAGGCAGGATTCTTAAAGGTGAGGTGTTCAGCCAGTGCACCAATTAGCGGTGCGCTGGCCCTTTAAGTTTTCGGAAGGAGCCGCGCGCGCGCCCTAGGAGGCGGGGACGCGCGCGCACGGCAGTCCGGGCAAGAGCAGGAGCCGGGAGAGGTGAGTGAGACCTGGCAGCAGCGGGGGCACACGGAGGAGCACGGATGCGCCCGCGATCCGAGACAGGGATCGCGGGAGCACCCGTGACAGTACCCCCCCCTTCGGCCTCCCTCTCTTCTTGGGCCCGAGAAAACGTTGGAGCAGGCTCTTGTCCAGGATGTTATCCTCTGGCTCCCAAGATCTCTCCTCAGGACCAAATCCTTTCCAGTCTACCAGAAACAACCGCCTACCTCTCACTGGTTAGTATCCAGGATCTCCTTCACCTCGAAGACATCGGTGGAATCAGCTTGTGGTGCTGGAGGAGGAGTAATTTGTCGGTTGAAGCGGTTGAAGATGACTGGCTTAAGGAGAGAAACCTGAAAAGAGTTAGGAATGCGCATGCTGGGAGGCAGACGCAACTTGTAAGCCACCGGGTTGATGCGGCTGAGAATTTCAAATGGACCCAAGAACCGTGGTCCCAATTTGTAGCTGGGGATCTTCAGCCGAACATACTTGGCGGACAGCCAGATCCTGTCACCAGAAGCTAAAACAGGTCGGCATCTTTTGTCTGCTTGATGCTTGGTCTGAGCTGTAGCTTGGAGCAATGAGGTGTGGACTTGCTCCCAGATGGCTTTCAGATCACGTACCAGGTCCTCCACCGCAGGAACATCTGCAGACATGGGTAACGGAAGAGGAGGCTGAGGATGCAGTCCGTAGTTAATAAAAAAGGGAGCAGACCTAAACCTAAAGTCTGATTCACCCTCTCCACTTGGCCGTTAGTCTGTGGGTGATAGGCAGAAGAGAAGTCCAAGTTCACCTGCAACTTGTTGCACAGAGATCTCCAGAATTTGGACATAAACTGAACTCCTCGATCCGAGACGATGTGCTGAGGGAGACCATGAAGTCGGAAGAGGCTGGCGAGACGTGGAGCAGAAGGCAAACCTGGTAGAGGGACAAAGTGAGCCATCTTCGAAAAGCGGTCAGTCACCACCCAGATAACGGTGTTGCCAGAAGATGGCGGCAGATCCATAACAAAGTCCATAGCCACATGAGACCATGGGCTGGTAGGCACGGGTAACGGCAACAGAAGACCAGCAGGTTTTAGTCGTGAGGGCTTGTTGCGGGCACAAGAGGCACAGGAACCCACAAAATCCCGAACGTCCTTGACCAAATCAGGCCACCAGTAGAATAGAATTAAGGCCACAGAGCGCTGCACCCCAGGGTGCCCAGCCACACGAGAGGAATGTCCCCAGGTCAGGATCTTCTTTCGGAGACCAGGTCGCACATAAGTCTTGCCGGGAGGCAGCTGCCGGAGGTCCACTGGCGCGGCAAGCACAAGTCTCTCTGGAGGAACAATATGCCTCGGAGCAGAGTCCTCCCCCATAACATCAGAAGCACGGGACAAGGCGTCAGCCTTTATGTTTTTCTCTGCAGGACGAAAATGGATTCGGAAGTCAAAGCGAGAAAAGAAGAGGGACCACCGGGCTTGACGTGGATTCAAACGCTGAGCCGTCTGCAGATACTGAAGGTTTTTGTGGTCCGTGAAAATGCTGACTGGAAAACGGGCTCCCTCCAGCAGATGGCGCCACTCCTCCAAAGCCAGCTTGATGGCTAGAAGCTCCCGATCTCAAATGGAATAATTTCTTTTTTAGATGTTTGATCTAGAACTCTGTGGGCACCAATGTAATAGTTTGGTGATCTTATTCTATTTGGCAATTCCGGAATCCTAGTTATATTCCAACAGATTTCAGACGTTAATAAGGACAATGGAGGGGAAGGTATCATTGCAATGATATCAGCTTATGCATTTGAAAGTCACATTTGCTGCAACTTCCCATTCTCACCTTATTTTCATATAGTGTTATAGCAACTACTCTGAAACTGGTTGCTGCAAAATTTACGACTTTTGTACAGATGTACCATACTTATTGGGCAACATTTATCATCTCACATCCCCACTATTATACATTAAGTCTAACCCCTTAAGGACGCAGGGTTTTTCGGCTCATTTCTCGCTCTCCAACTTCAAAAATCCATAACTTTTTCATTTTTACGTGTACAGACCTGTGTGAGGGCTTATTTTGTGCGTAACAAATTTTACTTTCCCGTAATGTTATTTATTTTAACATGCCGTGTACTGCGAAGCTAAAAAAAATTCCAAATGTGGAAAAATTGAAAAAAAAACGCACATGCGTCACGTTCTTGTGGGCTCAGTTTTTACGACTTTCACTCTTCGCTCCAAATAACATGCCTACCTCGAACGAGCATCAAGCTCGGACGAGTATGTTCGCTCATCTCTAGTAATGAATCTTACCTGTGATGTTGCACTGCTTTTGGGTTTGGATATGAGTAGATCTTGGCAAGGGGTGTGTTTGGCACATAGATAGGCGCGTTTTATGGTTGCTGTATCCACGCTGATGGAAACGTGTGTAGAGGTCCATTGCTTGGATCTCAAAGTCTTGTTCTGTTGAGCAGATTTGTTTAATACGTAGAAATTGACCAACAGGTATAGCTTGTATCATCTGGGGAGTATGGGAAGACGTGGCATGTAACAATGCATTCACAGCTGTCTCTTTGCTATGCACATTTGTTTGTAAGAAGCCTTCTGCATCTTTTTGTAGAATAACATCCAAAAAAGTGACCCTGTTGCTGTTGCCAGTATACGTTTATTTAAAGTTTAAATTATTGTTGTTTAGTTGTTCGACAAATTGTTGCAATTCAGTTTTGCTGCCTTTCCAGATGATCAGGATGTCGTCCATGTCATCCATTGCCGTTCCCTGTAGCTGTAGGTAGAAGGACCCACTGAAAACAAAAAAGTTGTGGTTTAACCCCTTAACGCTGAAGCCACTTTTCACCTTCCTGACACGGCCCATTTTTTAAAATCTGACGTGTCTATTTAAGTGGTTATAACTTTAAAACGCTTTAACATATCCAGTTGATTTTGAGAATGTTTTTTCGTGACACATTGTACTTCATGCTGGTTGAGAAATTTAATCAATATATTTAGTATTTATTTATGAAATAAATGGAAATTTGGCAAAAATTTTGAAAAAAACAATGTTTTCCAAATTCAAAATTTTCTACTTTTTGGAAAGTTGGTCATATCACTAAAATAACTTGATAACCAACATTTTCCATATGTCTGCTTTAACTTGGCATCATTTTTCAAACATCTTTTCCATTATTTAGGATGTTAGGAGGCTTATAACTTTTTTTATAACTTTTTTCACGAAAATCATCAAAACCTACTTTTGGAGGGTCAATTTAGTTAGAAGTGACTTTATAAGGCCCACATGACAGCAAAACCACACCATTTTAGAAACTACACCCCTCAAAATATTCAAAACAACCTTTGGAAAGTTTATGAGCGTTTCATGAGGGTGAAAGATAAATGAAAGTGAAATGTAATTTTATCTTACTATAGATTCATTGAACACTAAAATTTGCACCTTCACAATGGGTTAAAAAGGAAAATGCATTTTACAATGTTGAGGGCAATTCCTCCTGAGTATGCCAATACCCATTTTGTCACTGTACCCTGCTGTACGGGCACATGGGGGCACTTGGAATGGAAAGAGCGTTGTTTTGTTTTTGCAGGGCAAATATGGCTGAAAAAGTTTTCATGTGTCAGGATGCATTTGGAGAGCCATAATGGTACCAAAACAGAGGAAAGCCCCAACATGAGACACCATTTTGGAAAGTACACCCCTTGGAGAGTTTAGCAACGTGTAATTTGTGTATTTTCCCCAACAGGTGTTTGATTCTATTAGGCCCCAAAAGGGAAAAAAGGTGAAAATTTTCTCATAAAAGTCACTTTTACCCCAAATTTTTGTAAGCCACAAGGGATAAAAGATGAAACAACCCCATAAATGTGTAAACCTATTTCTCCTAAGCACAGAACTGCACCACTTTTGCATATAAAGTGTTGTATGGGTACACAGTAGGGCTCAGAAGGGAAAGAGGGGCTTTGGCCTTTTAGAAGCCAGATTTGACAATCATCCTTTACATGTGTCAGGATGCATTTGGAGAGCCCTAGTGGTACCAAAACAGAGGGGAACCCCAACAAGTGTCACCATTTTGGAAAGTGCACCCTTTGGAGAATTCAGCAAGGTGTAATATGTGTATTTTCCCCTACAGGTGTTTGCTTCAATTAGGTCCCTAAAAGGAAAAAGGTGAACATTTTCCCAAAAAAGTCACTTTTACGGCTAATTTTTGTATCCCATAAGGCATTAAAGATGAAACAACCCCAAAAACTGTGTACTAGCATTTCTCCCGAGTATAAAATTGCCCCACACATGCAAATAAAATGTTGTATGGGTACGCAGTGAAGCTCAGAAGGGAAAGAGGGGCGTGGGCCTTTTAGAAGCCAAATTTGACAGACATCCTTTACATATGTCAGGATGCATTTAGAGAGCCGTAGTGGTACCAAAACAGAGCAGAACCCCAACAAGTATCACCATTTTGGAAAGCACACCCCTTAGAGAATTTAGCAAGGTGTAATATGTGTATTTGTCCGTAAAGGTGTTTGATTTAATTAGGACTTAAATAGATAAAAGGTGAACATTTTCTTATAAAGGTCATTTTACTCCTAATTTTATATAGCCACAAGGGATAAAAAATGTAATAACCCCCCAAAATGTTTAAACCTATTTCTCTCAAGTGTAGAAGTACCCCACATGTGTATATAAATGTTGTATGGGCGCACAGTAAAAGGAAAGGGGAATGTTTGCCTTTTAGAAGCCAAATTTGACAGAAATGTTTGACATGCATTTGGAGAACCCTAGTGGTATAAAACCGAAAAGAATCCGAAAAGTGACCCTAATCTTTGAATGCACACCCCTTAGAGAATTTTGCAATGTGTAATATATGTATTTACCCCTACAGGTGAATGATCCAATTAGGCCCTAATCATTAAAAAGGGGAACATTTTCCTATAAATGTCACTTTACCCCTAATTTATGTAAGCCACAAGGGATAATATATTAAATAACCCCAAAAAAGGTGTAAAACTATTTCTCCCGAGTGTAGAAGTACCCCACATGTGCATATAAAATGCTTTATGGGCGCACAGTAGAGGAAAAGAGGGATGTTTGTCTTTTAGAGGCCAAATTTGCAAGAAATCCTTCACATGTGTCAGGATACATTTGGAGAGCCGTAGTGGTACCAAAACAGAGGAAAACCCGAAAAGTGACCCTAATTGTTGAATGTACACCCCTTGGGGAATATAGCAAGGTGTAATATGTGGTGTAGTGTAATACAAGTGATGAAATGAGCATTTTGAACATACAGGTGGTTTCCAAATATGCAATGTGCAATGGAGTCCAAGATGGAAATTTCAATTATTTCTGGAAAGTTCAGTGCCCGTTATATGGCGCCCCTTATGAAATAATGGAGGGGTATAGGGAGCAATGGGACATAACAGTTGTTACAATTATTCATTTTACCGAAATTAATTCACAATAGGTTGGGCGTGAATTGTGAATGTCTAGTGTATAAGGAGGTAGATGATACCAAGGGACCAACTAAACTTTTGTCACTCTGGAGGTGTCGCAGGTCTATTAGTAGTATGTAGTGTCCATCCTAACTTCTCTTTTGGAACAGACTCTTTATTGAGTCCTACCAATAAACACAGGAACATCTAAACCAGAGGTACTGGGTTGCCCCGTCCTTCTTGTCCCAATATTAGTTTCTCATATCTTCCTCTTGAAAATGGAGAAATGATACGGCAGGACATGCACATTGGAACAGCTGGTAAGAGTTGTACAGCATCATCTGAACAATGTGCACAGCCAGCACTTTTGTACCATATCTTCGTTTTAGTAGGGAAATTATCGCCAAGTGTTGCTCTTATTCACCCTAGCGATGTCCATTGTGACGAATATTGCTGCTTTTGGCTGGACCAAATCGACCAGCCAATAGCGGCAAACATGGACAGAGGGGGGCAACAAAACCCCTCTGGACCGCAAGGCAAAATTGGTGGCTGTCAGGAACAGCCACCACCCTGCCCGATCACCGTGTCTACAGACATGGTGACCGGTATTACTGGCGTCATAAGTAAATTCGCTGCTATTGGCTCGTCTGAATTGATGAGCCAATAGCAGCGATAATAAACTGGGGGTGTGTGGGGGGGACCTTCTGGTCCATGGGGCAGGATGGATGGCTGTCAGGAACAGCCGCCGTCTTACCCCGATCAGTGAACAGCCGCCGTCTTACCCTGACCGGTGTTGGCAAGTCACTACCCGCCGCACCGTTCTACAACAACGCTCCTTGGGAATAGGCTATGCAATCTTTATTTATTTTTTAAGCAATTTAGACAAATAAGGGCTTATTTTTTGCGAGACGAGATGCACTGTAAAAAACCTTAATTTTAGTGGGTTTTTAGCTTATTGAAGCAATTTTATTAACTTTTTACGTGTGGAGGAAAATAAAATCATCAATTCTTGTTTTGGATTTTTAGCATTTTTTTGGGGGGGCTGTTCACTGTAGCATAACAATAATATATTATCTTTATTCTACAGATCACTACGATTACGGTGATACCTCATTTATATAGTTTTATTTTTATTTGTCCAATTTTATTGAAGGAAAACTAGAATAGAAAAAATTGCATTTGTTTTAGTATTGCCATTTTTATAGCGGCATAATTATAGTACTTTTTGGTTTACGGAGCTGGTTGTAAGCTTATTTTTTGAGTGACAAGTTGCTCTTTTTATTGGTATCATTTTGGTGCTTGTAACTTTTTGGGATCACTTTTTAGAACATTTTTTGTAAAGCAATTAGATAAAAAGTTTTCATTTTTGGCAAATTATTATTTTTTTTTTTTTACCACGTTCAACGAGCGGGTCCAATTATGATTAGGATTTATTGTACAGATTGTTACTGACGCAGCGATACCAAATAAGTGGGGGGTTTTCGTGATTTAGTGTTCAGGAGCCGGCGCCAGAAGCTTGACGTAATAGTACTGCATTTTGCGGGAACGCACCTCCCGCGATGCAGTATTATTGCGTCAAATGTCGGGAAGGGGTTAAAACAAATTCAAGTAACTGTAAAAGAAAAAGTGAGAAATCTTGAGTTAGATTTTCCATAGACTCAAAAAATCTCACCGCTCTCAGCCCATCATTGTGTGTTATGCACGTGTACAATGATTCCACGTCATAAGCAGCATTCCACGACAAGCAGCATATCGTCATCAATGTGTAAACCATCGATCTTCCATAATAGGTTCATTGTGTCACGTGTATAGGATGGAAAAGTTTCCACCATTTTTTTAAGGTATTCATCAATGAACTTACTCACGTTTTCTGTGACATTTCCTGTTCCAGAGATTATTGGTCATCCTGGTGGGACTGTTGGATGTTTGTGAATTTTAGGTAGTAGATACAGCGTGGATACCACCAAGTCAGGCACCTTTAAAGAGTCACATAGATCTTTATTAATGATGCTGTTAGCCAATGCTTGTGACAGCATCGTATTCAATTTGTCGCCTAATTGGCGCAAAGCCTCTCATTCGTACATTTCACGTGGCCAAATGGCTACGCTGCCCCCTTTATCTGCTTGTTTAAGCACAATCGATTTATCGCGTCTTAAACTGTTTATACATTGCCTTTCTTTCTTAGATAGGTTGTCAAATCTCACCTGTTGGTTTTGCAGCTTAGAGAATTCTTGAGACACCACTTTAATGAACTGATCAACAGCTGGACATGAAGTTAGCATGGGGAATTTCTGAGATTTTTCCTGATGCATTGTGGAATTGCTGAATCCGCGCTGTGTTTTTCTTGTAATTGTTCCAAAATTCTTACTGCATCGACTTCTTTAGGGGTATCAAAGATTTCATTCGGAACGCTTGTATGGAACCACTTTTTATAAACCAGGGATCTACCAAATAAATGGAGATCCTTTATCGCTGTAAAAATATAAATTTTTGAACATGGTGAAACAGTCAAACCCCTGTCTAATATTGCTACTTCTTCCCCAGTCAATGTATGGTTAGCTAAATTAATTACCTTAAGATGGTTTCTACACACGTTTCCAATGGCTTGGATACAGCAGCAGATCCATAAAACACACCTATCTAAGTGCCAAACACACCAGTTTGTTTTGGAGTGTGGGAGGAAACCGGAGTACCCGGAGGAAACCCACGCAAGCACTGAGGGAACATACAAACTCTTTGCCGATGATGTCCTGGGTGGGACTAGAACCCAGGACCCCAGTTACCCCAGTAACATGATTTATATTGGTTTAATTACACATGAAATAAAAACCCGCATAAGAGAGCATATGTTGGATATAAGTGCTGCGAAAAGGCCCAGAATTTATCACAGAAGGAACACCTGTGGCACAGCACTTTAGGGAGAAACACAATGCTGACCCCCCTGGCCTCAAGGTTTGAGGCATAGACAGCATAAACTTGGGCATTAGGGGTGGTCCAATCCAGAAGAGATTGGCACAATGCGAGTCATTCTGGATTTGGACACTCAATACCCTTCAACCTCATGGTCTCAATGAGACATTAAGCTTTGCACCCTTCCTATAAATAATCGCTACCTAATAAGCTTTATTGTGTGAATCTGGGTTGTGTCCCACAATGCCATGACCATATGTCATCCCACAGGGCGGAAATAGAATTTTGCATTTTATTTATTGTTAATATATTTTTAATTTTATACTTTTTTTGATCGTTTAATAAAGATTTATATCCAACATTTAAATATGTTCTGTTGTTTTGATGCCCCGTCGTCCACAATTTTTGTGGTTGACACTATTGGTGTTGAACTATCAGCTACTGTAACCTCTGACAGGGTGATCAGGAGAGAGGCTCCTCAGAACTCAGACCCATAAGGTAAAACAGAACAAACTAAGACGTCATCTAGGGTGAGATCATACATTGGTGCCGCATGGAGAACTACCGCACCTATGAAAAACAAAACAAAAACAGTCATGTCAACAACTTCTCTAAAATCCTTGTAACTCTCCAAACTCTGAATTCCATGCTTTATTTCTATCAGAATAGTTACAAACGGACCTCTGGATGTTGGTAATTTACTGTACTTTCGCCCTTGGCTACAATATACAGCCATAACAGTTATCAGTGGTGTCTGTAATTAAGCTTTATTGTTAATCCTGGTTCTGAGGACAACCCAACATTTTTAAATCCAATAGTCATAGAGACCAAAAAAATGTTTGCCTGGGGCTACAATTATAAAGTATACAGTTCCGACTTACATACAAATTCACCTTAAGAAACAACCTACAGAACCTATCTTGTATGTAACCCGGGGACTGCCTGTACTAGTGTACAGTGTGTTGGGAGCTGTAGCAATGACTGCTAGGTCTTATTTTCGTTAGAGGCCTTTTGGAACTCACAGTAAAAGACGTGAAAACAGGGCCCAAAAGAAAATGTCACAAATGTGTTTTTTTGGTCAATTTTACCACATATGAATTTTTTTCCAGCTTCCCTGTACATGACATGCAATATTAAATACCATCAATGAGAAGTACTTTTTTTTTTTAAAGACTTTCTAGGAGAGAGAAGCGGGCACCGCAATGGTAGAGTGGTTATGCATCAAAACATGATCATAATACAGAAAAGATGAAAAGTTGATGCAATAGATGACCAAAAATACAAAATAATAAATACAATATTCTTTATTAGGGATTTCAAACCCACAAAATATAAAACCACTTAAAAAGATGCAATGGTCACTTTGCATCAAACCGGGGCAACAGAAAGTGCAAAGCAGTGCCCCAGAAAGACCTCACCTATATCATGCCAATATGACTGAAACAACAATTGAAAATCCATATAAGGGGCACCAACCACAAATATAGTGACCCAGTCAAGGTCCACCCCTATACATGCTGTAAACACACTATACAAATATCAAGTAGAAAAAGGGGGGAAAATACCGCCTAACTCCTGCAATGCAGAAAGGACAAAATGATTTGGCGTGCATAGCAGAAAACTTATTTGCCCTAAAACCCTTATTTGCCCCATCCTTTACTCCAGCCCCATCTCCCCTGCACATTTTGCCCTCCCACACCAAATTGTGCTTCTTCCACCTCCTCCACACATTGTGCCTCCCTCATTTCCTGGTCCCCCTTATATTGTCTTCCCCCCAGCAGCACCCACTCATAATACCCTCCCCCAAAGCAGCTTCTCCCTCATATAAACCCCTAAGAAACTCACCTTGTGCCCCAGGTCTCTCTTTTGCCTCTCTTCACACGGCAGAGACACAGTAATAGTCCATAGGTCTGACAGCACTCTGCATTATATCAGTATTCAACTTTATTGATGTCCACCCGGGACAGTGGGACAGAGCCCAAAATCTGAGATGATGGATGGTTGGGATGTGTGCATTACATATACACATCCATACTTTTATACACCCATGCACACTTGTGTATATACTGTTAGGAAGTCTTCTTATTCCGGGTTAGGCAGGAGTAGCTGTTAGGGGCAACAGATATAACGTCATGTAGGGCAATTACTGCTGACAACATGGGGGAAGTATTTGGCCGGAAGATAGAGGTAAGAAATTATTAGTCCTGTCATCTTGCTATCCGCTCCCCCTTCATTTCTTACCTGAGCTTTTGGCTCAAACAACATTTGCAGAGGCACAAGAGCTGATGCCTTTCTGCATTATCTCAGTTTTCAACTCTGTTGGTGTCCCAAGGACCTCCCATCTCCTGGGACAGAGGACCAGAGTCTGAAATAAGGGACTTTAAAGCTGGATAACTAGTTACTTCACACATGGAATATTGTGTTGTATTGTATTGTTCACTACGATTGTCCACCTGAAATCATGCATGTGTTGCTTCCCCGCTCAGGTCCGCTGGAGTTCACCTTCTTCTTCGTGGTACATGTAAGTGCATTAACTTGCGTCACAATTTGAAAGTTAAATCCCGCGCCCAGTCCGAATCAGTCGGATCGTCCGACGGCATGCCCCCCAAATTCTGTTGCATGAAAGCCAGCGCAGCTGCGCCACAATACCATCACCTGCGACACAATCCCAGCACAAACCTAAATACATGTCAAAGCTATGCAAATCCTGGAACAGCAAATAGTCTAACAAGTGAGTAGCACAACCCTAAGTAAATAAGCCCCAATATGTCGATAAACTTTGTGTTATTCAGTTTGAAAAAAGATGTCTAAGGGGGCAATCTAACTAAACTGTAGAAATATGTGAACAGACAGTACAGAGAAAAGATGGTTTCACAAGTTGTAGACAGGAATGATTTACTTTAAGAGCAATAAGACTGTGTGTAACTTGCTACCTCTGGATGTTGTTATGGTGGAAACATTGGACTAGTTTAAGAAAGGCCTGTATGGTTTTATTGAAAGGAAAAATCTCACGTTATTGGAATTAGATTATGGAGATTGTATGTTTAACCATTGATTTATTCTGATGGTCCTTTTGGAGTAGGGAACATTGCCCGACTATGGGATAATTGCCATTAGCTGTATGGGTCTTTTTTGCCATTAACTTTTAACGATTATTATAGTATATGTACTATTTTAATTATAGAGAAGCAGTAAATGCATCAAAACTTTATTTTACAATTAATATAATAACAAATAATACATTATAAATACATTTATATTTTACCATTTTTGAAGAATGGATTAGGATTAATATTATATTTAGCATAGAATTCTTCTTCTTTTGTACTCAAAGAGCAAAAAGCATTTTTTAAACAAGTATTCCTTTTGTAATCACACTACATTTGAGAACATGATTGGATATTCTTTTTCAAGTCAAAGTATTGCTTGTGTTCATAGACAAAAGTAGACTGAATTCCTTTTGTAAACCTTTTTCATCTTAATGACATCTGAAAAAAATCTGAATCCCCTCCTTCCTTCCTTCCTTTACTAGAGGAAGTTTATACACATAAGTGCACTTGAAATAAAGGCAACAGGAAGAAAAGGGCAATGTAATCTGTTTTCAACATCTGTCACATGAAAGATTATCTTATTTAATTAAAAAATCTAATATAATGGGGTTGTTGATGAGATCTGAGAAGGGTTTGATTCCTTCTGCCATAAAATTGTTTACCTTTTTCTTAACTTGTCTATTATTCCAATGAATAATTTAGTTATAAAGCAACATTTTGTTTAAAAAAAAAAGGCCTAATAATTTTGTTTATGCCAATGACAGACATTGTATGGTTCAGCATCTTCTGTTTTCAGGATCCCGAGAACAAATAATAATTTGTAATTATTAATTTCGTTACATAGTTACAAGTGTATGTAAAATTACATAATAACTACAGCTGAAAAGAAAGATGATGTAAGAAATCACAGTTCTATACAGGCCTGACGTAGAGATCATCTCTGGGCGGGACCCCGCTGGATACATCCAGAGGCTGAGCATGAGCACCAGCATATGATAAATAACCCCCACGGTCTTTAAAATTCTCTAATTTATCATTGAACTACATAGTATTTATCAAACATAAGAGGAAGTAGCCCTCCTAAGTACTACTGCTTAATTGTGATTGGTTTACCTTAGCTGCTCAGAAAGGATAAACAATAAATAACATATCACATGAGATTTACACATATACTTTACATGGTGGTAGACAAAGAAAGTACAAGAAGAGCTTCTTCAGGGTCTTCGAAACCATGATCTCTCTCCGAGGTCATTACAAGTTTAACTCCTTAAATATATTCAAGAACTATCAAATAATCTACAGTGGGAAGGAAAGGTATTCAGACCCCTTTGAAGTTTTCACTCTATGTTTCATTGCAGTCAATTGATAAAATCAAAAAAGTTCTTTTTTTTTTGCTCATTAATGTACACTCTGCACCCCATCTTGAAAGAAAAAAATGTAGATATTTTTGCTCACTTATTAAACAAGAAAAACTGAAATATCACATGGTCATGTATTGAGACCCTTTGCTCAAACCCTTGATGCTGCCACCAACATTTTCACTGTTGGATTGTATTTGGCTGGTGATGAGCAATGCCTGGTTTTGTAAATACATACCACTTAGTATTAACACCATAAAAGTTCAATTGCCTGACCGCAGCATGTTAGATACATGTGACGGCGCTCACAGGTGGATCCGTTGCTCGGATGGCATGCGCAGTCTGCTCAGTGTGTTACATAGCACAGTGTAATACATCTGTAAGAGCTTGAACAAACAATCAGAGCATCGCTTGTTCAAGCCAACCTGTAAAAAAAATGTTAAAAGACTTAATAAAGTCTTTCTAATAAAATAATTATTTAAGTAAAGTGAAAGTCCACTAAACAGCAACATTCCCTATAGACATTTCATAAAGTACACAAAAAGTACACAAAATCATGACCCCTACCCCACCTGCTCAGTGTAGAAGCAAAACCCAAAAAACTTGCCATAAATGTACATTTTTCAGAAAATCCCTTTACAAAAATGTTCCAAAAGGTGATCAAAAAAAGTTAGGTGCGCTAAAATGATGCCACTGAAAAGGACAAATCAATACATAAAAAATAAGCCCTAAAGCAGCTCTGTCAACCAAAAATATTTAAGTTACGTCTCCGAAAAGATGGTGATACAAAAATGAGATTTTTCTCTATATTAGTTTTCTTCAGTAAAATTGTAAAAATATAGAAAATATATCAATGAGGTATCACCGTACTCATAGTGATATATAGAATGAAGACAATATATTATTTTTATGGTACCCCCCCCCCAAAAAAAAAATACAAAAAGAAAACAAAACAAAATTGACAATTTTTTTCCTGCATAGATTCCAGAGTTAATAAAATCTCATCACTAAGCTAAAGACCCACTAAAATGAAGCAAAGTGCATCTAATGTTGCAGAAAATAAGCCCTTATATGTCCAAATTGCCAAAAAAAAAAAAAATAAAGATTGTATAGCTATTAAAAAGTGACAATGCAAATCTTCTCTAAATGGCACAGCTTATCTTCAAGGCCATGGCATGTGCAAATATAGCAGTTTACCACTACATTTGAGGTATTGTTAGAGAAATTGGGTATCAAACTTTGTGGAATGTTTTGGTATTTTATCCACTGAGAATGTGTCAATTTTTTGCAAAACACATTCATTTAGCCAAAAAATTGAAATTTCAAAATTGCATACAATTTTTTAACACCTGTAAAACAATTTAATAAACGTTGTTTTACATAAGTTGAGTGGCGTAGTTTCAATAATATGGTAATTTATGGGGTTTTACTATTATTTAGGCCTCTCAATGTGACTTGAAAACTGAGCAGGTCCCTAAAAAGCATGATTTTGCATTTTTTATGAAAATGTGAAAAATCTCACCTTAAGCCACATAACACCCTACAAAAATGAGAGGATGCATAAAAAAAACCCTGTAAACATTAAGCAGACATTCGGTAAATGTTAGTTATCAAGATTTTTTGATGTTATGACTCTGAAAGAAGTAGTTCATTTTGAATTTCGAAAATAGAGAATTTTTCCAAATTCTTCCCAAATATCTGTTTTTTGCCATAAATAAATGCAAAACATACTACCACATTTTTTCAACTAACATGAAGTACAAAGTGTCCCAAGAAGATAATTTCAAAATCACTTGGATGTATTAAAGGATTGCAAAGTTATAACCACTTATAGTGACACATGTCAGATTGTAAAAAATGGGCCGTGTCAGGAAGGTGAAAAGTGGCTTCAGCGGTAAGGGGTAAGGTAAGGAGAGAGAGACAGGTTGCACCTCGACTTGGCCGCCACCTCAAGCAAGTTGCGTCTGTGGAGCAACCTGGTGTTATCCCACCGCAGCAAGTCCAACTCGCTTTGGATCAGGCTCTGGTGAAAACTGGGTTCCACTTAGACTCCGTTCCCAGTTGGTACAGTGGGTCCACTACCCCTGATCCTGACAGTAAGATTCAGCTCTGTGCCTGTTGCCGAGAAACCCATGCAGGTGGATAAAACCCGGCAAACACCTCAAGAGCGCTCCAGATGAAGACAGGAGAAGCTCTGCATCTATTGTGCCAGCCTGGAACTCTTTCTCCAGACTTGTCCAGTTTGTCCTCGGGAAATGCACGCACCTAGGGTTCTTGGGAGAAGTGTCTCTAGGTGAGAGCAAAGCTCCATGTCTACTGTTTCATGCCTCTGACTTCCTTGATTCCCGCTCTGCAGGAAACTTTGGGGATGCTGCCCTGATCTCCCAGCATAACCTTCCTGTAGTCCATCTTGAGAAGCCGCTGATTATCTCATTCGTCAGTAGGCAGATCCTCAGTGATCCAGTCTGTTACCGCACCCAGCCCCTCTGCCTGCAAATCGGGGCATTACATTCTATGTGCTTCCCCACTCCATTTCCTCTGTATTATTGGGCCTTCTATGGTTGCAGCAACACGCACCTGTCCTCGACTGGCAGACTGGGGAGGTTCTTCGCTGCGGTCCTGGGTACCAGTCTCACTGTCTCCTGCCTCTCCACCCAGTCTCCTCCATGTCATCCTCATTATCATTCAAGCCTCTGGTGGCTCTGCTGATGTCTTCTAGGAGAAGCAAGTTGAGGCCCTGCCCCCACACCGTCCTTAATACTGCCCTATAGAGCTGCTCCCGGGCGCATCATCCCCGCAGGGGCATGTTTACCCACTCACCGTGCTCGAAACCGCAGCCATATCGACCAACATCAAGGAATTTATCTGAAAGTCTTCTTCACCTGTCGGTGATGGTTTCTTCTTTGTGGCCAAGAAAGACATCTCTCTCCATCCCTGCATTGACTTTGCATATATACGGATCACAAGAACCTCCTATATCTCCAGACTGCTTAGCGCCTCAACCCACGATAAGCTTGCTGGTCCCTCTTCTTTTCTTGTTTCAATTTCTTGATTCACTGTTGTCCTGCAGAAAAGAACTGATTCCCCTTTCTTGTGCCTTTGATGTTATTGGGAAAGAATGGCAGCTTCCTCCTGGCAAGACCTACATCTGACCTGCTCTTCAGAAGTGGATATTAACATGGGGATATTGCTCTCATGGGGCTGGGGACCCTGGGATGCAATGCTCTGTCGATCTTATTTCCTGTTTTTACTGGTGGCCAGATCTGGTCAAAGATGTACAGGATTTTGTGGGCTCCTGCACTTCCTGTGCCTGAAACAGTACACCTTATCTCAAACCAGCTGGCCTTCTGCCGTTACCAATTCCCAGCTGCCTGTGTACACACAAGGCCATGGACTTTATCATGGATCTACCACCTTCCTCTGGTAATACCGTCATCTGGGTGGTAACATACCGGTCCTGCAAGATGTCTCACTTTGTGCCTTTGCCAGATCTGCCGTCAGCTCCTCACCTTCCCAGCTTGTTCTTCATCCACATCTTCTGACTACATGGACTTCCTCTGCACATCATTTCAGATCGAGGGGTCCAGTTCATTTCCAAGTTCTGGCATTCTTTGAGCAACCGATTACAAATAAAACTGGATTTCTGAGCTGCGTATGATCCGCACTCTAATGGACAAGTAGAGAGAGTCAATCAGACTCTGGGTTGCTATCTACGCCAAGGACAATATCTTGGACCATAGTCTCCTGCAGAAGTTTTTCCAGTCCTAGTAGAGGGGGATACCAAAGTGGGGGTACTGTCACGGTTACTCCCTCAACCCATGTCCCGGGTCGCAGATCCACCTGTGCCAATCTTCGGGCCCCATGCTGGCTTACCTGTCTGCACTCTTGCTGTGGCTCCGGCGGTCTGGGGCGCGCTTCCTGCCTCCTGGGACGTGTGTACACTGGCTCCCAGAGGTTTAACGGACATGAGCAGTGTTAATTGGTGCATTCCTCCATACCTTGCTGAATCTTTGTGCCTCGTGCCTGAGTATGTGCCTCGTACATGAGTAAAGCGGTTTCCTCAACTTTCCTCGCTTATACTGATATCCTTGATCCTGACACAGTCTATCGTGTCTTCTGAAATGAAAAGGGCTGACATGAAAAGGGAAAAAGTTGAGTTGTTAGGCCTGGGGGTGATTTAGAAGTCACACAATGCGTGGGCCTCACCTGTAGTCTCCATTCCCAAAATGGATCGGACGACCAATTTTTGTAGAGACTACAATAAATTGAATGCCATCACCATGTTTGATGCATACCTAATGCACCGTATTGATAAGTTGGTGGACCAGCTCGCCATTGCCAAATGCATTACAATTATCAACTTGAGTAGAGGATAATGGCAGATCCCCATATCCAAATCGGCTCAGGAGAGGTCCACCTTTATCACTCCATTCGGACTCTATAAATACGCAATGATGCCCTTTGTTATGAAAAATGCAACTGCCACTTTCCAGCGCTTAATTAACCCCTTTTTACTGTTTACATTTGTTTACTTTACTTATTACTTGGTATGGATTTACAGGCTAGGGAATCGGCTTAAAATATGAGGTGGCTTTATTATGTGTATTTAACTTATGTATTCTCTTATGGGCAGAACTTGGGGAAATAATTCTGGAGCCCTGCTTTGTACTGTCAGATGCCCACTTTTTAAATAGTTTTAATCTCTTGTGTGTGGTATATCATGTCTAATAAAAATTGTTAAGTCTGCATTACTTTTTTCTTGTATATTTATAGTCAGTTCTGATGCATGACCATTGTATTGGTGCTGTGCCTGCCCCCCTTTGTTTGATATAATTAACCCCTTAAGGACGCAGGGTTTTTCCGCTCATTTCTCGCTCTCCACCTTGAAAAATCCATAACTTATTCATTTGTGTGTAGAATTGAAAAAAAGCGAATGTGTGTCATGTTCTTTTGGGCTCAGTTTTTACGGCTTTCACTCTGCGCTCCAAATAACACCTCTACTTAATTCTTTGGTTCGGTACAATCACGGTGATACATAGGTTATTGGTTTTATTGCGTTTTAATACATTTTCAAAAATTTAATTAATGTGTACTAAAAAGGAAAAAAAATGTTGCCATCTTCTGATGCTAATAACTTTTTCATACTTTGGTGGACGGAGCTGTGTGATATGTCATTTTTGCGAAATGAGCCAACGCATTCATTGCTACCATTTTGAGGACTGTGCGACATTTTGATCAATTTTTGATACATTTTTATGTCATGTCATGCAAAAAGGTGTAAAAGTCACGTTTTGGGCGCCATTTCCCGTTTTGGAGGTCACTGCCGGCGATAACCGTTTTTATATTTTGATCGGCCATTTTGGGACGTGGCAATATCTAATGTGTTTGTGCGTTTTACTGTTTATTATGTTTTATATCAGTTCTAGGGAAAGGGGATGATTTGAATTTTTAAAGGAAACCTACCACTTGAAGTGGCAGGTTTCTGATGGAAATACCGGGCACCAGCTCAGGGTGAGCTGGTGCTGGAGCTTATTTTTGTTAGTGTTTTAAACTGCGGTATCACGGTTTAAAACACCTTTTAAACTTTATAGCCGGCGCAGGGAGGTACGCGCTCGGCGCTTACCATGCGCGCGACTACATAGGAAGTGAAGGAGACCGCACGCATGGTAAGCGCCGAGCGCTACCTCCCTGCCGCATAAGTTTAAAAAAGGTGTTTAAAACCGGATACCATTTCGGTTTAAAACACTAACAAAAATAAGCTCCGCACCAGCTCACCCTTAAAACCTGCCACTTCAAGTGGTAGGTTCCTTAATATTTTTATATTTTTTACTTTTAACTTTTTTTTTCTTTTTTTTCACTACACTCACCGCCACTTTATTAGGTACACCTGTCCAACTGCTCGTTAACACTACTTATTTAATCAGCCAATCTTATGGCCAGTTTCTGTGGGCGGAAATGCCTTGTTGATGCAGAAGGTCAGAGGAAATGGCAGACTGGTTCGAGCTGATAGAAAGGAACAGTGACTCAAATCCCACCTGTTATACAACCAAGGTAGGCAGAAGAGCATCTCTGAATGCACAGACGTCGAATTTTGAGCAGATGGCTACAGCAGCAAACCACACCGGTGCCACTCCTTTCAGCTAAGAACAGGAAACTGAGGCTACAATTTGCACAAGCTCATCGAAATTGGACAGTAGAAGATTGGAAAAACGTTGCCTGGTCTGATGAGTCTCGATTTCTGGACCCCTCGATCTGAAATGATGTGCAGTGGAAGTCCATGTAGACAGAAGATGTGGATGAAGAACAAGCTGTGAAGGTGAGGAGCTGACGGCAGATCTGGCAAAGGCACAAAGTGAGACATCTTGCAGGACCGGTATGTTACCACCCAGATGACGGTATTACCAGAGGAAGGTGGTAGATCCATCATAAAGTCCATCAGACATTCGGATGGTAGGGTCAGAATTTGGCGTCAACAACATGAAAGCCACTGCTATGCCAGATGAGATGACGCTGAGTTATGAAAAATAAACGTAAATAAAAGGAAATGGCAGACTGTGCCTAATTGAAATCCAACCCTAATAAATTTTCCACTTCGGTCTTTGCGATGGATATGTGCGTCACTAAGCGCTATACACAGCGGTCGCAAGTCTACTCCAAATTCCTCACAATGGCTAGATATGCACTGCAGCAAGGACAGCCACCAGCAGATCACCAGAATAAAATATATAACGCTATTGTAGGCGTAGTAAGCCGTTTGGATTCTCCTTTGCATTTTCTAGCCAAGTATGAAAGCACATGATGAGATGACTCTGAGTTATGAAAAAATAAACGTAAAAAAAAAGAACTGGCAGACTGTGCCTAATTGAAATCAAACCCCTAATAAATTTTCCCACTTGTGTTTGAGGTGGATATGTGTGTCACTAAGAGCTAACACAACGGTAGCAAGTCCCCTGCAAATTCCTCACAATGGTACTAGTCACTCTAGTGCAGCAGCCCAGCCACAAGCAAAAAAAAAAAAGTGTAACGTTATTGTAGCCCTAAGAAGGGCTGTTGGGTCTTGTTGAATCACTCCTCCTAACACTATTCTAATAGAACACCCTAACGCTTCCCTGACCAGCAGCAGCTCTCTCCCTAGCGGCATCCAGAACAAAAGATCCGAGCAGCGCGGGCAGCGGCTAGTCTATCCCAGGGTCACCTGATCTGGCCAGCCAACCACTGCTATCGACGTGTAAGGGTACCACGTCATGCTGGGTGGAGTGCAGAGTCTCCTGGCTTGGATTGGCTCTGTTCTGGCCGCCAAAAAGCAGAACGGCGGGAGCTGCCATTTTCTCGAGCGGGCGAAGTATTCGTCCGAGCACGAGCAGTTTCGAGTACGCTAAGGATATTCCCATGAAGACAAGTTTCTTATATGTACTCGGGATAACAAAGTTAACACATTCTCTAACCCCTTAAGGACGCAGGGTTTTTCGGCTCATTTCTCGCTCTCCAACTTCAAAAATCCATAACTTTTTCATTTTTACGTGTACAGCACAAAAATACAGCATTTCACGTCTTCTTTCACGCCCACACCCTTACACTGAGCAGCCTAGGGAGTGATAGGAGCTAAAACTGAGTAAATTGTGAAGTAAAGGGTTAAAATCTTTATTGTGTTAACATCACTAGGGGATTGCAATTTGAGAATTCTCTTTCATGGGAAAACCCCTTTAAAGGGATTTTGTCACTAATTTTTATTTTCACTCATTTAAACTAGATAACAATACAACTAACTTTTTTCAAACCTATTTTTGATTTCCGATTGTAGCTTTTTTATTTTTTTAAATAGATCGGTCCATGGGCTTCCATCTCCAGTAACAGCATTTAGTGATATACTATACATGGCCAAAGGGCGAAATACTCTGGAGCCGACACATGGTCTATGGAGAGTTTTCTACACATATTCTGGTATAAATAAGCTGTAATATCATCTGTTGTCAGAATGGGGGCAATAAATGTCTTTTCTGTAAATGTGCTTCTGTTGTTGTTGAGTTAAAATGTATCTAAAAAAATAATATATATAATTATAATAATATATTTAACTAAAATATACTTCACATCATTAGAAAAAATAGGTCATTTTCTGGTGACACCTTTTTAGATACCCTCCCCAGACATATAACCAACAAGTGACTGAATACAAGTTTTATAGGAGTTCTCGGTCAGCTTTAAAAGACCCTTCATTTGCAGTGCCATATTGTAACGTTTCTCTCACCCCTGCCTATGCAGCAGGGGAAGTTTTCCCTGTGGTTTTGGTATTTTATTCGCTAAAATGATAAGGATGGGAAATAAATAGGTTGTCTCACCTGACACAACTGTTCTAGAAAATATATGTATGACCCATAAACAGCTACTGTGAGGAATTCTC
The DNA here is from genome assembly GCA_019512145.1 of Engystomops pustulosus. Taxonomy (NCBI): domain Eukaryota; kingdom Metazoa; phylum Chordata; class Amphibia; order Anura; family Leptodactylidae; genus Engystomops; species Engystomops pustulosus. The sequence goes on along the minus strand of CM033641.1, from coordinate 130,771,165 downwards.
TCTTACAACTGTGTGTTGTTCTCTGTTATTCCTCCAGGGAAAATAAGAATAACATTTCCACAGTGGAAAGCACATACTTTGAGACCAGCAAACTATAAATCCAAGGTCTTATTTACATATGACTTCATCAGTATTTCACAGCATTGTAAGCCAAAGCCAGGAGAGAAAAAAAAGCAGATATAAACTATGACGGAAATATCCAAGGCCAGATTAAGGTTGGTGGGGGCTCTGGGGTGCAAAATCTTGTGGAGGCCCCCACAATGTACAGTACATACACGTCCTCCTGCTGCCGCCAACCCCCTCAGTAATACAGCTCCAGATAGCTCCCGCCAAGCCCCCCTCCAGCAGCACCCAGCAGCCTCCCCCTGTCCTCCAGCAGCACCCGGCAGCCTCCCCCTGTCCTCCAGCAGCCTCCCCCTGTCCTCCAGCATCACCCAGCAGCTTTCTCCTGTCCTCCAGCAGCACCCATCAGCCGCCTCCTGTCCTCCAACAGCACCGAGCAGCCTCCTCCTGTCCTCCAGCAGCACCCAGCAGCCTCCTCCTGTCCTCCAGCAGCACCCAGCAGCCTCCTCCTGTCCTCCAGCAGCACCCAACAGCCTTCTCCTGTCCTCCAGCAGCACCCAGCAGCCTCCTCCTGTCCTCCAGCAGCCTCCTCCTGTCCTCCAGCAGCACCCAGCAGCCTCGAACGAGCATCAAGCTCGGACGAGTATGTTCGCTCATCTCTAGTCCCAATGAAAAAAATTATACCTGCTCTAATGAACAATTCCATTATCTAAAATACACTTTATATTAATACATAAAATATTTAAATCAACAGTGATTTAATTCATGTTTTTCAAACTTATCGTCTTCTAACCTACATTTTAAAATGTACACTTGGATAAGAATAATACATCTAGCAATGCAGTTGAACAGAAGGCATATAAATTATAAACACTAGGAAAGATTTATTAACAGAATTCTGTCAAAATTTCCACTAGAAAACTGTCTGCAGTTTTCTGGCACTCCTACAACTACCGGTAATTCCACAAAATACATCCAGTCTATTTAAAGGGGCGTGGCTTCACTCAAAAATAGTCCATGCACCAGCGCTGACCCCACATAATTTTTTTCGGGCATAAAATAAGCCAACTAATAGGAGGTGCCAAGACAGACTAGAAAGCACCAGACACTTATAAGAATGTTGTGCAGAAGGACTGTCTGCACCGTCTTATCTTAGGATAATTTCCATAAATCTGCCCCTTTCTGTATTGAAAAAAAAACACACTGTAAAAAGTGTTTGGTTTTGCTCTCATATTTCTCTGAACATCTAGTAACCACAGTCTTAAGATCATCAAATCATCTGTTATATAAATCACTTCAGTGTGAAGTTAAACATTAAGCTTTATTGAACCAACACAAGCAAACATGCATTGAAAATGTAGACTGTTATACTCGATATTAGCAATTTCTTCTGGTTCATGGCCATTGAATATGTGTATGTATTGACGTGATATTTCTCTCTGTGTTACTGATATCTATGAGGAAGGAAATTAATTTGGATCATTAATTCCTTTGACCATCTCAGTTCTGCTTAGCAGGAGACATTGTATTAGTCATGCATGAAGGTAAATTACACCCTAGTTGTAGGTGGTGATTACCTGTGACTGTATTTTAAACGTTGTGAATTAAAGCTGTTCAGGGTACACATCCCATAATTCTGTTTTCTTTCTTTCTTCCCTTACTTCTTACTTCCTGCCCTCCACACTTATGCACACATTACAAAGAACATGAGGTAAAGTGGCCAACCCGTTTAGCTTCTTAAAGCTCTGTGCCTCTCCACAGAGGTGGGGTTTGCCCCCACCGCTAATACCCACAATTGTCGTCATCTTTCTTGTGATCATCGCTCCCTATGACATCATAGGTGACAGGCAATCGATTTCCATGACAGTAGACCCAATCAATGCTGCATGACATCTGCAGATAATGAATGCTGTGTAAAAACTTTATTTACTGCAATACAGTAGTATTGCACTATATGGTAGGAACAAATAGGACGTTCTAGGGTTAAAGTAAAAAATATATAAAATAAAAAAAAAATAATAATAATATTTTTAAAAAAAATCAAATCACCCCTTGATAGAGATTTTTTATCTAGGACTGAAAACAGTCCTTACTTCAGTTTTAAAGGTGACTTTCTAATTAACTCTTTCATGGCTGCCTGGTACCGGGACGAGAGCACAAACCCAAGACACACCAGTCTCTTAGTGAATGTAGAATCTTCCAGTTTATTAGTGCGCTCAGCCGCATATATCAAACAGAACTTCATCATCGAAGGGGTGTGAACAGAAGATAGAATACTGCAATCCTATTAGCCATAATGAATTTTACCAGGACATTCTCCGAAAAGGTTAATAAATCAAACTATTGCTTCTCAGAGGCTTCTTTTATACTAATTGCTCTGAGAAGAAGACTAGCGCAAGCCAAAACATAAGATAGCAGGAGCTAAAATAAAGGACAAGAGTGAAGGACAGACTTGCCTCTCATTAAATGTCAAGGAGAAGCTGGCAGGCGAGCAAACAGGTTACGTAAAAATGAAGTTTGAATCATGACATTAGCTGGACAGTGCATGACCCCGGCTAATACTAAAATGGCCGCTTGATCCGAAATGGCCGCTGTTTGGTTCTCTTGGTCCAAGATGGCCGCTGTAGAGGAATATATGAATAACACCCTCCCTTTCCCTAGAACTTATATAAAACTAAATAAATGGTAAAAATCTAACATTTTAGTTATTGTTGCATCTCTAAAAATATGAAAATGGTTATTCCCGTGCCGGAAACACCATAATGGAACCCAAATGTCTCGAAAAGCCACTTTTACATCATTTTACATCACATAAAAAATTTAATAAAAAGTGACCAAAAGGTCACACAGTCCTAAAAATGAAGCAATGAAAATGTCAGCTCATCTTGCAAAAAATGACACCTTACACAGCTCCATACACTGAAGTATGTAATAGATATTAGCATCAGAAGATGGTGAAACGAAAATAATTTTTTTAATACAAATTGGGGGACATTTCTCAGGGCTTCTGCTTCCTAGCGTAGAGATAAACTCTGCGCAGGACCCCGCCGGATACATTAAGAAGCCATTAAGAATTTTTAAAAATGTTGTCAATTTTAAAAATGTTTTAAAACATAATAAAACCTATATAAATTTGGTATCACCATGATCGTACCGAACCAAAGAATAAAGACTTGCACAGGTATTTAGTAAGTGTCTGCGATGGGATTGTGGCGCATGTGACCCTTTTTGCTGCAGCTGCGCTAGCTTCCATGTGACCCAAATTAGGTGAAATGCCATGGGACGGTCCGACTGATTCGTTAAAGGGGTATTCCCATTTCAACAAGTAACTTCTATTTGTTTGAATAATGAAAAGTTATACAAATTTCCAATATACTTTCTGTATCAATTCCTCACAGTTTTCTAGATCTCTGCTTGTTGTCCTTCTATAGAAAGCTTCTATGTTTGCTTCCAGTGGACAGAAATTTGACCATGTCACACAGATGCACGGGTCGTTATATCAAAGAGAGTAATCAGAGAAAAGTGATATATATTATGAGCTGCGCACCTGTGACCATGGTCAGATTTCTGTCCACTGGAAATAAACATAGAAGCTTCCTATAGAATGACAGCAAGCAGAGATTTTGAAAACTGTGGGGAATTGATACAGAAAGTATATTGGAAATTTGTATAACTTGGAAATTATATAGTGCTATCTGAATGATGTACGCGTCCAGGTTCTTGTACCACACCCTTGATTTCTGCGTAGCGTTGTATAGCTGAAGCGCCTGGTCCGACAAGTCAACCCCTCCCATGTACTTGTTATAATCCAGTATGCAGTCAGGTTTGGGAGTTTCTGTACTGGTACCTCATCCTGGGAACAGGGGTGCTGGTGTGCCCATGTATTGTAGTTAATACAAGGACACTTCTCCCCTAGAAGTCCCAGGCACTTCTCCAGCATAAACCCTACAACGCCTTCTCGAGGGTTCTTGCAGGTCACTGGAAGATGAGAAAGAGGAGAGGTAGAAGGGGACATCATCCCCACTAGGTGACTCCGTGTCAGAGGCCAGCATGTTGTGTGCCTCCAACATTGTGTATGTCTTAAGGTAATGTGCACGTGGACAAGCCGCACAGCCAGCACACACCAAACTACGGGTACACCTACGGGTGCACTGGGAGGAAAAGAAAAACTTATTTGCACAGCGCAAAAAGGCGCTACAAATGCACCTAGCTTGCACTAGGTGCCGTTTCGGACCCTGAAGGGTTACGCAAGGTCACTTAATTATCCTCTTATAGACACCTCCAGAACGCACAGGTTCTGAGAGGCGCAGGAATTTATTTAAAGTTGTCCACACAACGTGGATCGACATAAAAGAGCAACACAGGTAAATTATATATTTTATATTTAACTGACTTAAGGGCACATTAGACAATACACTTCAGACAGTAGATATAAACAGTAAACAGAGTACAAAATACTAAGGTAGCACTACAAGTATCAGGAGTTCAGCAAGTCCAGAACCAGGGGGTAAGCTCTGCACGGAGTCCTTACCTGAATGCTTCACTAGTCCAGGTATTTTTGTCCTCCCCTGCAAGCCCTTTCCCAGCAGCTGTTAGCCACCTGCCTCTCCCTAAACTAGAAGTCTAAGAGGACAACAGGTATCCAGAGCCTGACAGGCCACTCCCTATAGTAGCCTGACCCTCTGCTGGGATGGTCCCCTCACCCAAGGGCAAAGTGGGACCCAAGACCCTGCCCACCCCCACATTCCTGGCTGTAGGTATTTCACACACATTAATATCATTGACAATATCAAAATCACTGTCATAACAATCAATCACAGTATCAGCTACAGAGGCAGGCTGGATATTGCTGTCTGGACACTCACAGGAATATCAGAGGATACCCCCATCTACCTTATGCCCCTTCCCGCACCCCAGTCCAAATACACCTTGGCAATGGGCAGTGCTGGTTCAGTTCCTACAATTTCGGAAACAGTGAGGCTATTCCCGGGTATCAAATCCTATGGGGACAGCAGTTCTGGACATACAAGGTCAACCCAACCCCAGTGTCTCTCAGTCCCATGGCCACCTACAAACAAAACAGGAGATAGTGTCAGGGATGGTACCAGGCCTTTCTGGCACTGTAGACTCATGGCTTTGAAGTGTCCTGGGTGTCTGCAAAGATGACATAAATGGGGTTCACCCACTGATGTGGAGAGGGGAGCATAAGCAAGTGCCCCCTTGGGTGCTGGGGCAGGGGCAACAGGAATTATGTTTGTCTTACCCCTCCTGGCCTCCAGAGTCCGATTGTTGCTGTACTCATCGGCCAGGCCAGCTGTTTCCAAAGCTTCCTTTGGGTTTCAGTCACAAATGTGCTGCTGTAATTTCTCTGGGCAATTCCACAGAAACTGCTTGAAGGTGGTAAGTCCCAGTCCTGAGGTTCACTGCTCTAAGGAGGGCTCTTATGTGGTCAGTCCAGCTATCATCAGACCCCCGCTGCAAACTCTGGAGCTTTTTCCGGTAGGACTCAGGGGTCAGGTTGTATTTATGGACCAGAGCCTGCTTGAAATCCGCATAAGTCAGGGTGGTCTCACTAGACAAATAGCCAAATATTTCCAGGCCCTTCCCTCTGAGACAAGAGTTAGGTATCAAACCCATTGGTCCGCAGGTACATGGTACTGTTGACAAGTTTTTTCAAAAGCAAGCAAAAAGGTATCCAAGTCAGTACCTTTACCAAGCAGGGGAAAGTCCTCCATCTTTGAGGCATGGTTCTCTGGCAGCACTGGACTAGCTAGAGCAGACTGTTGTAGCTGGAGCATCTTCAGCTAGTGTTCATGCTCCCGTTTCCTTTCTACGGCCTGTGCTTGCTCCCATCTCTCTGTAGCTTCTGCTTGCTCTTGTTGTTCTGCAGCAGACATGAGGGTTTCATATGCAGCATGGTTGCCCCCCTGTAAACTGGTCAAGGCAGCTTGCAATATGGCCGCCCAGCCCATTAGACCATGGGCTGGCAGTGGGCGGTCCAATGTGGCTCCTTGGGGAGTCTGGGCAGAGTTCCCCCTTGCCTTGTACAATAGTGCCTCCCACCTCCTCCTTGTCCAGCTGTAATACTGCATCGTCCTCAGCAATGTCCATAGCTGTGGCAACATTTTTCCTGGATTTGTTTCTACTGGCCATTCTTACAGATGTTGGTACTAACAAAGAACTGCAACTTTATGTATCTCACACCTTACTGTAATTGCACTCTACTTGTCTCTAGTGCTGAATTGGTCTTAAGATCCCAATGCAAACAATGCTATTGGTAATTTTTAGTGTCTGGGAGTATGGATCCCACACTTACACACACTATTATCTTGATCCCACTGCTTGCCACCAATGTGAAGGAAACCATGACGCTTCGGACCCCTGGAGGGTACGCAAGGTTACTTCATTATCCTTTTATAGAAACTCCCAGAACGCAAGGGTTCTGAGAGGTGCAGGAAGTGATTTAGAGTTGTCCATACAACTTCCGGATATGGCAAAAGAATAAATCACAACCCTCCCTTTCACTAGCCTCAGTGAAACAGAACCTTATCAACACAATTAAGCTGCCACTAGTTCTCCTTTAATATAAGCCAGGTCCGTAATGGGATTATATAGGGTGAGGAACCAAAGTGGTAGCATATATATATATATAACCAAGACATGTCCGTGGGGTTCGTGGATCGAGATAATAGAGCAACACAGGTTAAATCTATAACCTTGGAGAAGTCATAGCTTTAAGGGAAAGTCATACGGTCAGGGTTCTGGTATCATTGGATCCGGTTGAATCCCTGGATCGCATTGACCCCAAACCTGAATCATTAGCTATGGTCCCATCCCAAGATATTAATATCTCTGGACCCAAGGGGGCTAGAAAAGAAATAGACATATCGATATGATACCCTGGTAATACAAGTTCCAATAATGGCTGGGCTGAGATGAACCAAAACTCCATAACTGTCCCTAATCAACATATTGGTCTAAGAGTTTTATGACTCATTGGGGCATATTTATCAAGACCTTACGTGGCGCAGAGGCCCTGTAATAATCACAGATGTTAGCTTATTGCTAGCACTTGCGATTATTTGCCTCAGTCCGCCACCAGTGGGGTCTGAAGGGGCATGAGGGGAGGTGCACTGCCGGCTGAGTGGAGGGCACAGCCGTACAGGGAGTGGTTACTGTTCCTGCGTCGGTGCAATAGCTGCTGCCTGCGACTTTTCACATAAATGCTGCGCAGCAGCCTGCCAGATGTATCAAGAGGCTGAAGCCTCTTGTTTATTGCCCTGCAAAAATGCAGTGACGGGCATGAGAGCCGGCATATGATAAATATCCCCCATTGTCTCCTGTTTGAAAAAGGGGGGGAAATCAGCTCAAGCCTTACGGAGACGTTGTGGCTGCAGAAGGTGTTACTTGATAGCTACCCCCCACCGAGCCAGAATTCCTCTGCAGCCTTTTTAGTGTTTGATAGCATGATCACGTTAGATCACGTGATAGGGATGTAATATTACCACTGTACAAGGCATTGGTTCGGCCTCACCTGGAATATGCTGTCCCATTCTGGGCACAAGTCCATAAAAAGGATGCCCTGGAGCTGGAGAGTGTACAACGAAGAGCTACAAACATGATAAAGGGTATGGCGGGTCTCAATTAAGTTGTTCCAAGTTGAATCAAATCAAAATAAAAAATGGTTTATTCGCCCGTCTTTGCTGTAAGATCTGGGAATCTGTAGATTCAGAAGCAGGTCACAGTAATGGTTCTGTTATAAAATAGATTTATTTTTCTTAAATCCCTTCGTCATCCAATCCCTTCCCTTCCTTGGTAAACTTTATGGACAAATGTCTATTCAACCATATTAACTGTGTAAGGGTACATTCAGATGGCCGTCTGGGGGGGATGTATATCCGGATATACATGTGTATATATTCATGTATATGTGTATAAATATATACGCGTGGCACTGTAACGCGCCGTACACAGTGAAAAGATAGAGCATTCTCTATCTTTGCCCGTGTGTGTGGCTGTGTGGCACTTTTCTCTATGGAGGGGGGGGGGGTCACCTCCTCCTCCTCTCCAGCATACATACAGCTGTGTGAATGTATCCTAAATATGTAAGATAAGCTTCACAGATTTTACTGTGGTATAGGTTCAAACTATTTTTATTTATATTGAAATAATGTATCAAGGAGTTTACTTACATAAAAATTAACAAGTGGTAAAAATAAAGTATTATGGGTCTTTCCAGTCACCTAAATCGTAAAAGACTGTATAACAGTCAGCAGCTGATATAATTGAAATCCACTGGCTGGAATGCCAGAACTAATAGTAATATTCTTTATTTATAGAGCACTATCAAATTCTGCAGCGCTTTACAACAATATGGAACAAAATACTTTATGGAACAACAAGAGCAAAAGCTTACAGTCTATGAGGATGAAGGGGGTGACAGAAAAGGACTAAAGAGCTTGTATAATGATTCAGCCATTCTTTATAAAGAACCTATAATCCAAAGGCTGAAAACTATCTTTCACAGTAACTGGATATTATCATACAGCCACATGTAACCAACCTGCGCAGCTTTATAAAAGACTCAACCCAATTCACCCCATATCTAAAAATCATCAAATGGTAAGAAAGCTATCTATTCCTCATCATGGGCATATCTGCTATATTTACCAACATTGAACATAATTTGGGCATTTAGTGCGAAGACTATTATTTAAGTCAGGATGCCATAATTTCATCATAAAACTATCAAAAAGTCGACACCACTATGGGAGCAAGGGTGGTACCCAGTTTCCCCAATTTATTAATCTGGTATTTCAAAAAGATCCATATCTATTATAGTATTGCCAGGGAAAATAATACAGTAAACTACAGTATAAAAGGTACATTGATGAAGGAAGGGCACAGTGGCAGAAGTAGATCAATTCAAAAAGAAGCTAAATAACAACAGTTGGGGCACGGAATAGCATTTATTTATAAGAAAAGTTGAATTTGGGAAACATTTTGAAACATTTTGAAAATATTTGCCATTTGCAAAATTCAAAATGTTCTGTTTTAAAACTGATAGTCTTACTACCCAAATAAGTCGCTAACATTTACCATATCTCGACTTGCTTTATTTCATAAGTGTCCTTTTACAATGCTTTTTCAAAATTTCAAGAACATTTTTGAATTAATTATTTAAGGGACCATTTTATTTCTATAGGGGTTTTGAAGTTGTATTAATAGAAATCTCCCACAAGTCACCCCATTCTAATAATGTTGCCCCTCAAACTATTCAAAGCAACATATATCAAGCTTGTTAAAAGAAATTAATATGAAATGAAGGTTTTATTTGGAATTTTCTTATTTCATCATTAATATGTTCATTTAGCTGTAAAATTTACTAACTTAAGCTGAATAAGGTAGTAAATGCATCTAAAAATATATATTCCCCCGAGTATGAGGACACCCCACATGTGGATGTAACCTGCTATCTGGGCACAGGGCGAGATGCAGAAGGGAAGGAGCACTATTGAGCTTTTATAGGGCAGATTTTGATCTTAGCTTTCAGGTACCATCAGGGGCGCACCTACCATGAGGCGAGTTGAGAAACTCGCCTCAGGCGGTAGCGCCTCCTGGTGGACGGTGGGGGTGGCATCAGGCAGGTCACTCACCAGTCACTCACTACTGTGACCACCAAGATGGCTCCGGCCACCTGGGCCACCCCTTCTGTCTGCGGCCGCCTCCCGACCCGCCTCTCCAGGACCCCGGCCCGCCTCTCCTCGCTGCCCGGCCCGCCTCTCTCCCATCCGCCCCTGGCCCATCTCTCCCGGCCGCCCACCTCCCCCATCCACGGCCCACCTCTCTCCGCTCCGCACCCGGCCCACGTCTTCAATCCACGGCCCACCTCTCCTATCCGTGGTCCGCCTCTCCCGTCCACGGCCCACGTCTTCAATCCGCTGCCCGCCTCTCCTGGCTGCCCGGCCACCTTACCGGTCCACGACCCGCCCACCTGCCTCTCCCGTCCGCGGCCTGCCCGTCTCACTGTATGAGTGTGTGTATACTGTGTGTGCGTCTGTGTGTATATATATATATATATATATATATATATATATATATATATATATATATATATAGTGCACACTGTATGTATTATATGGTATATGGCACACACTGTATGTATTATATGGTATATGGCGCACACTGTATGTATTATATACTATACATGGAGGCACACTGTATATAATATATGGTAAATTGGGGCACGCTGTGTATAATATATGGTATATGGCGGCACACTGTATGTATTATATTGTATATGGCAGCACACTGTATGTATTATATGGAGGCATGTATTATATGGTATATGGCGGCACGCTGTATATATTATATGGCAGTGGTGGCACGGGTGCCAGAGGCGGCACTCGGAGCCCTTTCTGTGGGCACCCAGGCCATCGCGCCAGAACACCAGACAGAACTCAAAGAATCTTCCTGCAGTTGCAAGCCACTTAAAAGATGCTGTTTTCAGACATATTTTGATACTTGCTTTTCTACTTCGAACTGTAGGAATAGGGAGAATGAGTAGACAGGGTCGAATTATCTTTGGAGGATTCTCTGTGTGCAGAGGGACACTGGAAAGAAGCTAAAATATTGCAAATTTTCCATTTTTCTACTGTGTTGCTGTCCTCAGGAGGCCAATCTGATTGAAAGTTGTTGAAGAACAGGGAGCAATAAGTTACTGCCTTAATTTTTGGTTGGCACCTCGCGATAAATAAGGGGGGTTTGGGTTGAAGTTTGGGCACTCGGTCGCTAATAGGTTCGCCATCACTGTTATATGGTATATGGTGGCACGCTGTATATATTATATGGTATATGGTGGCACGCTGTATATATTATATGGTATATGGCGGCACCCTGTATATATTATATGGTATATGGCGGCACGCTGTATATATTATATGGTATACAGTGGCACACTGGATCTATTATATATTACATGGAGGACGCCGGATGTATTTTATAATATATGGTGGCATGATGTATTGATTTTATATTATATGGCGGATTGGTGTATGTTGTTGTTCTTTGTGGTAACTGGCTGTGTTTGTAGTATAGTAAATGGTGGCATACTCTATGTATTTTGCATTGCTTTATTTTCAAATTAAACAATATGATCGGGTCTGGTCCTGACACTCCTTGATTTATTACATATATGGAGTGGGGGGGAAACGTCTTTCTATAGCTCACCTCAGGCAGCAGAAAGGCTAGGTTCACCCCTGGGTACCATCACATGTTTGCAGAGCCCCTTTCACAGGACAAGAATCCTTTTTGACTCTTTAGTCTCTCTAGTCCAGCTTTTTGTAACATAGCAACTCTCAGAACCCTGTCTGAATTGTTTACCCTCAAGCAATCTACTGTACCTAATACTGTAGGATCTCCTCTCCCTGTCCCATACATTTCTCCCACCCTCCTGCCATAGAGCTGTAACACTAAAACTCATCTGAATTCTTTTTGAAACGCCCTGCTCCTCGTATCCCAGCACCCCAGCACACAGACCGCAAATGAGGAAGACACAAACATTTTCGCTTTCCCTCATCCAGAAAATAATAATTGCCCATACAAATTTCTTACTTTTAGGCCTCATGCACACAAATAGGCTAAGGCCTTGGCGAGCATATAGCTTGGTGCAGGATAGAGTGGGAGTGAGTACTCCTCACCCGTCCCCTTACCATAGAAAGCAAAGTACATCATGTATGTATGGATATTCATCTGAATCATCAAAGCCGTGAGTAAACTGTATATATGATTGAAGATCGAGACTTTGCTATTCTAACCTGAGGAATTCTAATAACATCTGATTTTATATGGACTATGTAGAGATTCCTAGTCTTTGATATAATACTCCAAATGTGGAACATTTGCATTAAAGAGAACCTGTCAGGCAAATTAAACACTAAAACTAAATATGTTTTCATACACAGGCATTAGAAATCATTGCTACTATGCCTACATTGTCCCTTTACATGCCTGTAAACCTAAGCAATCAGATACTAAAGTTGTATGAAAATGACCTGAGAGAGGTCAAATGAATCCTTATCAAATTCAGCTGTCCAGCGAATTCATGAGTGGGAGGCACAGCCACATCCCACAGTGCTTGACTAACAGCCTGTATAATGATGGTAGGTGCCGTACCATTTATAGATTTATGTATCTCTAATTTTGTTATTTGGCTGCTCTTCTGAGATTTGGAAAGCCTATTTTTGTGTGAATACCCCGTATTGTAACACAGGTGCTCAGTCCTGACTTTTCCAATCTATTTATAGTGAATGTGTTTATAATATGTAGATCCACTTCCATGGTATATGTGGTATTCTGCCCTTGTAAATATAGAAAGAAAAAGAGGGATGCATATGTACACAATCAAACAAAATAAGTTTTTATTATTCAGCATATACATAAACACAATTTAAAAACCATTAAAAAGCCCTAAATTGGACATACATGAGAAACAAAATCAGACAGAAGTATGGGACTTATGAATGAGGGTAACAATGACAAATGACAGAAATGTGCACTCAATGCATGTTATAGAAAATACCTGTATATGTATGGAGACCAGAGCAGAGTATATAGAATAAAGCACCAATGAATATAACAAATAGTACCTATATATGATGAGTCTAGAATCGTGGTCTCCATCAAGTCTACATGGCTAGAGTTATAATAGCCAGCAAATATATAAGGCACAATCCGGGCACATGACAAATAAATAAAAAATAAGTTACCAGTCCCAACCTACGTCTGAAGGAGGATGACCCGACACGTGTCGCCTATCAAGTAGGCTTCATCAGGAGTAAAAATATGACGGGGAGGACAGCCCTTTATACCTGCAACTGCCCGGCGTGCAGTTCCGGTCTGGGTTGTAACGCATGCGCAGTACATTTCCCACCAGCCGGAAGTACGTCATGAGGCATTGGTTACCTGGTAAATGGAACGCAAGCTGCGTCTCACCGAATTAGAGAGATAATAGCTCATGCGTGAGGCATTTCACGCTAGCCATGGTGCGTCGTAAGGCCTTGGTTAACAGGTAAATAGGACGCAAACTGTATATCACCAAGCTGAAAGAATATCACATGATCGCATTTATAAAAAAGACGGCGCTATGTATCGCGACATAGATAAGTATCCCATCATGCCGATTATAGATGGAAAACGGTACTACAGACTAATAAAGATGTCATACCCACAGAAAACGTGTGGTGATAGATTATATCGGCGAGATATTGTTGCACGATCAAAAAGTAGAAAAAAAGAAATTATTTGGAATATTCCATAGGTGATTTACATAGCTTATCATACAGGTGAAACCATAGTAGTAACAAGTAAGTAGAGTATAAATACTCAATACAGAATCAGAAATTTACTGTGCTTGGAACGTACATAAAATTATGATCAATGGTACTAAAACCATGTGTTTTATATATGGCGAAGTACTGACAAAGGTGCTCATATAATAAACTATTAAATGCAGTGCAAACCCCGTGGGTAGTTCAATACAATTTATATTGGATATATTGATGCAACAATATTGTGCGGATAACAATTTTCATAAAACCAACACGCAAAACAATACAGCAGACTACTGCTGTGACAGACGATCTAGAATCTGAGTACTCACAGAACATAAAGTGACCAGTGCAAGCATTGTAAAAAATACTGAAAAGTAAGTATGAAGGGTTAAGTATGAATTTCATAGAGTCAATGCGATCGTATTATATGGCTATCAAAAGCACATGGGCAGCGCAGGGCAAGAAAAAGGCAGTCCTTCCCCTAAAAGGTTAATAATGTTGTTAGGTGAGCTGAGGTATAGCTAATAAATAGAGTATAGATATAGAAAAAACAAATAACACTATATACAGGCGGTTCCCTACTTAAGAACACTCGACTTACATACAACCCCTAATTACAAACGGACCAATGGATATATTGAATGGATTTATTGTACTTTATTCCTAGGTTACAATAAACAACTGTAACAGTTATCAAATGTGTCTGTAATGAAGCTTTAGTGTTAATCTCGACTCTTATGACAACCCAACATTTTTAAAATCCAATTGTCACAGAGACCAAAAAAAGTTCTGGCTGGGATTACAATGATAAAATATACATTCCGACTTACATACAAATTCAACTTAAGAACAAAACTACAGACCCTATGTTGTATGTAACAGGGGGACTGCCTGTATAGTAATCGACCTGGTCATAATTCTATTGCTATGATAGTGGAGGCATTATTCGACATGATGTACAGAAAGAGAGAATACTGGATGGCAATATACATAGGGAGATCGGTCGTTCTATAAGCAGATTTCGGGTATGGCTATGGGGGCACGTTGTGCACCCGCCTACGCGAATCTGTTTTTGGGACGATGGGAAGAACAGGTGGTCTATGTCTCAGATTACTTCAAAAAATATGTAGCGGGCTGGTACCGCTACATAGATGACATATTGATCATTTGGACGGGCACCTTTGATGAATGCACGGAATTTATTGGGACGCTGAATTCCAATGCTTGGCGGATACACCTCACTTCACATATCCCGGAGAATTGCGTGGACTTTCTGGACATTTCAATACGCAAAGAGGGCACTGGACTGTCTACTACTTTATTTCGCAAGAAGACAGTCACAAATAATTTGCTACATTTCTCTAGCTTCCATCCACACCACCAGAAAAGTGGCATTCCAGTTAGCCAATTCCTACGCATTAGACGCAATTGTTCCTCGGAAACAGAATTTAGAACCCATGCTAGGGACTTAACATGACGCCTTAAGGAACGGGCTACCCACGCAAGACAATATCAAGGGCCTATATTCGGGCAAGAGAAAGTTCACGCAATGATCTTCTGATTCCCAAAACCCATATTCAACAAGACAAAACAAGAATTGTAAACACCTTTAATAACCAATGGCGAGACATCCAAAAAATTATGGAGCGCAATTGGGACATACTCAGAAGTGATGCACGACTCCTCCCTCATACGGATAGTAAACCTCAACTCATGGCCAGAAGGGCTAGAAATCTAAGGGACTTACTAACAGCCACTTCCAACGCCCCACCTCCTCTTTGGGAAGGGGTATATGCCTACAAGGATCCTTTCCATGTGGAGCCGGCACAGTATGCCCAAAAATCATCAACACGGAACACTTCGAGGACCCAGTGGGCCAAGGTAAATATAAAATCAAACAATATATTAACTGTAAATCAAAAGCTGTGATTTATGCCTTGTTATGCCCCTGTCCAAAAGTGTACATAGGCCAAACCTCCCAAGAACTGAGAAGACTTCCAGCAACATTCATCGAACATCAACAATGCAACCTCAGATTTTCAGAAAGGTAAGATGCTCTCTTCGGTTGCTTTACATTTCTTACAACAACATGGGGGCAACCCACGTGATCTGCTGGTGGTAGGCATAGAGAAAATCACTCAGAACATAAGGGGAGGGAGTATTACCTCCAGACTGTTACAAAAAGAATCTCGGTGGATTTATACATTGGACTGCGTCTCCCCCAAGGGACTCAATGAGGAACTTAATTTCACGGGTTTCTACAAAAAGTAATAAAATAAAAAAATATATATATTATACAAAATACATTTATACTCTCATAACTCCTTTCACCACTTACTTTTTCTTCTTACCCTCATGTGTACACACCTGGGTCCCCTATAGCTATTTTGTGTGATGGACCCCTTATAAGTACAACTGTTTACTAGGGCCCCTTATTATTATTTTGTATGTGCACTGGACCCCCTACACAATCGGAATCACAACACATCCTCTATGTGCAATTTTCACAACACATTTTCTTTATGTGTAATTTTCTTTCCCCTTTTCTTCTTTTCTTTTTCACTCACAATACTCACAATCCTCATAGTAGTGGGTATACAATTTCCACAAATAGACTTGTTGATACAAGGTATCACATTATACACACTTTTTATTTATAATTCTCTTTTTTTCTCTTAAGTTACAGTATTCATAAGTCGTATATTGGTGTGTCTAAACATCACAATTTGACTCGTTGGGATTATGCATTGATGATCCAACATCTTACATCATCCAATCATCATACTTAGAGGACTATTTGTACATCGATGATCGATCCATTTCCATCTAGAGTTCATCCTCCTTGCCAACTGGAAACAGCAAGCTTGACCTAAGCAGTACTTTTTCTCCCTATGTATATTGCCAACCAGTATTCTCTCTTTCTGTACATCATGTCGAATAATGCCTCCACTATCATAGCAATAGAATTATGACCAGGTGGATTACTATATACAGGTGGTCCCCTACTTAAGAACACTCGACTTACATACGACCCCTAGTTACAAACGAACCACTGGATATTGGTAATTTATTTTACTTTAGTCCTAGGCTACAATAATCAGCTGTAACAGTTATCACAGGTGTCTGTAATGAAGCTTTATTGTTAATCCTGATTCTTATGACAACCCAACATTTTTAAATTCCAATTGTCACAGAGACCAAAAAGGTTCTGGCTGGGATTACAAGGATAAAATATACAGTTCCGACCTATATACAAACTCAACTTAAGAACAAACCTACAGACCCTATCTTGTATGTAACCCGGGGACTGCCTGTATAGTGTTATTTGTTTTTTCTATATCTATACTCTATTTATTAGCTATACCTCAGCTCACCTAACAACATTATTAACCTTTTAGGGGGAGGACTGCCCTTTTCTTGCCCTGCGCTGCCCAAGTGCTTTTGATAGCCATATAATACGATCGCATTGACTCTATGAAATTCATACTTAACCCTTCATACTTACTTTTCAGTATTTTTTACAATACTAGCACTGGTCACTTTATGTTCTGTGAGTACTCAGATTCTAGATCGTCTGTCACAGCAGTAGTCTGCTGTATTGTTTTGCGTGTTGGTTTTATGAAAATTGTTATCCGCACAATATTGTTGCATCAATATATCCAATATAAATTGTATTGAACTACCCACGGGGTTTGCGCTGCATTTAACAGTTTAGCACTTGTCACTTTATTATATGAGCACCTTTGTCAGTACTTCGCCATATATAAAACACATGGTTTTAGTACCATTGATCATAATTTTATGTACGTTCCAAGCACAGTAAATTTCTGATTCTGTATTGAGTATTTATACTCTACTTACTTGTTACTACTATGGTTTCACCTGTATGATAAGCTATG
The DNA here is from genome assembly GCA_019512145.1 of Engystomops pustulosus. NCBI lineage: Eukaryota > Metazoa > Chordata > Amphibia > Anura > Leptodactylidae > Engystomops > Engystomops pustulosus. The sequence continues at coordinate 130,753,872 of CM033641.1, read as the reverse complement.
TAAATCGCCTATGGAATATTCCAAATAATTTCTTTTTTTCTACTTTTTGATCGTGCCACAATATCTCGCCGATATAATCTATCACCACACGTTTTCTGTGGGTATGACATCTTTATTAGTCTGTAGTACCGTTTTCCATCTATAATCGGCATGATGGGATACTTACCTATGTCGCAATACATAGCGCCGTCTTTTTTATAAATGCGATCATGTGATATTCTTTCAGCTTGGTGATATACAGTTTGCGTCCTATTTACCTGTTAACCAAGGCCTTACGACGCACCATGGCTAGCGTGAAATGCCTCACGCATGAGCTATTATCTCTCTAATTCGGTGAGACGCAGCTTGCGTTCCATTTACCAGGTAACCAATGCCTCATGACGTACTTCCGGCTGGTGGGAAATGTACTGCGCATGCGTTACAACCCGGACCGGAACTGCACGCCGGGCAGTTGCAGGTATAAAGGGCTGTCCTCCCCCGTCATATATTTACTCCTGATGAAGCCTACTTGATGGGCGACACACGTCGGGTCATCCTCCTTCAGACGTAGGTTGGGACTGGTAACTTATTTTTTATTTATTTGTCATGTGCCTGGATTGTGCCTTATATACTTGCTGGCTAGTATAACTCTAGCCATGTAGACTTGATGGAGACCACGATTCTAGACTCATCATATATAGGTACTATTTGTTATATTCATTGGTGCTTTATTCTATATACTCTGCTCTGGTCTCCATACATATACAGGTATTTTCTATAACATGCATTGAGTGCACATTTCTGTCATTTGTCATTGTTACCCTCATGCATAAGTCCCATACTTCTGTCTGATTTTGTTTCTCATGTATGTCCAATTTAGGGCTTTTTAATGGTTTTTAAATTGTGTTTATGTATATGCTGAATAATAAAAACTTATTTTGTTTGATTGTGTACATATGCATCCCTCTTTTCTTTCTATATTTACATATTCTATTGGATGCAGATTACCATATCTTGGCCCCACCACGATATGATATATTGGTATTCTGCCCTTGTACTATATATTACATTGGGAAAACTATTAGAAGTTCATTTATTAGTTTCGAGAATATAGAAGATCTATTACTACAGGCAATGGTTTCCCCCATTTAATCAAGCATGTAAAGAATGTCATAATGGAGATGCAAACATTCTATTCAATTATATCTACTGAGTTGGGCAATATGATGCGTTCAATATTCCAAGAATTGGGCTGTGTAATGTACTTAACTGCAAGTGCATTGCCGAGGGTTTCCTCGGTGACGTGTGCCTGCGTCCATACTAATATACGGCATGCCACATACATGTGCCATAATTGGCTTGAGAAAGAACCGCCTGGCGCGAAACAATTCATTGTCGTTGTGGTTTGCACCTCTCTGTGTGTTCTGCTATCAATATAGAAGTTATTTACCATCATGGTGAGTGGCATAGCCTCTTTTTTTGGCCTGGATTCAGTTTATTGTATGTCTAGTTTTGGTCAGACTTGAAACCTCCTATGCTAAGCCCCCTTCCCTTGCACCATTTGCCTACAGATGTAGCAATCCTTCTGTATGATTGGTACTTCCATGAATAGTTCTCAAAGATCCCAGTTCTGAAAGCTCAATCATCTAGAAATGGGGTATAAGAAACACTATGGCTTCTGGCTGACCGATGTGCTCTGTGGCCAGATTCCCTGGGACTTATCTGATTTTACCATCCAAAGCTAAGTATAAATAAACATTTTCTTATTTTTGTAACTAATTCTGTTAAGTCTTTCACTATTATTATATATAAGCAGTATCCATAAGTAACCTACTTGGCTACACCTTACATAGCCACACCAATACAGAAGGAATGTGTGCATAAGCATCTCTAAAAAACATATGTATACTGATAACTGGTCAGATATTAGCTTGATTATGACGTTGACTTTTTCCTATAGGAAAGTGCCACTCCAGAAACTGTCCCTCTTGGACTGATGCATCTGCAACCTATATAACTTGAAATAAAAACTTCAGACACACCAGTAATTTAGAAACGTCATCACTTGCTGGGAGTAGTTCAATGTTCCACAAGGTTGCATAATAGGATAGAGCAAAAGCTGAACCAAAAAGCAAAGATTGAAAATGCTCAATATATACCAAATTCAGCAAAAAGGGTAGAGAAATTGGTCTTCGACAATCAGGGGCGTAACTTGAGGGTTTACAGAGGTTGCGCACCACGGCCCAAGAGGTTTAGGGGGCCCTTATGGTGTCTCTTTCCCATGTGAGAAGACTATTACTATAAACCATACATTATAATCGGGGGCCTGGTACAGATTTTGCACTGGGACCCATCAGCTTCTAGTTACACTACTGACAACAATCAATAGTAAACAGCTACTACTTCCATGAAATGTTTTGTAACGTTCTGAGCTGCACTGTGTCTGACAAGTCAAAAAAAATCTGCACCTAAAGGGTCATGTTAGTGCTTAGTTATTACTGAAGTGAGCCACAATTCTTCACAATGAACAAAGTGCACAAAAAAAAAATGGAACACACTTCCAGAGCTGTGCAGAGCACCAGATTAATGAAGACCATGTGCCAGTTTAGATTAATCCGGCGCACTCTGCACAGTGCACCACTTTCTATTTTTTTTTTGTGTACCTTTATCATGGGACATGTGACACACTTCCACACCTCCCAACTTTTGGACAAGAGAAAGAGGGACAAAAGCCCCTCTCACTTTTTCTAAACCACGCCCATTGCCCCACCCACAAACATATTATAATAACGACCTTGACGGTCCCCTTATAGTAAAATGCCCCTTACTTTGGCCACCCCCACCCACGCCCATGGAATCGTTTAATACCTCCTAATGCAAATCTGCAACATATAAAACCCCTCTTTAATTTTATCCTCCCTTTACATTTCATTTTCCACTTTTATTTATCTCCCCAAACTTACACATAATTCTATCTGTACTCCTACACCTTTCCCTCCTCACATGGTGTGGTCCCTGTTCTCTATCCTCCTCATAAGCAGCCTCCTCCGGTCCTCCAGCAGCACCCAGCAGCCTCCTCCTGTCCTCCAGCAGCCACCAGAGCCTCCCCCCTGTCCTCAACGCAGCCCACACAGAAGCCTCCCCCTATCCTCAGCAGCCTCCCCTGTCCTCCAGCATCACCCAGCAGCTTCTCCGTCCTCGCCAGTCCCCACCAGGCAGCCTCCTCCTTGTCCTCCGAACCCCCCAGCACCGAGCAGCCTCCTCCTGTCCTAGTCAGCAGCACCAGCAGCCTCCTCCTGTCCTCCAGCAGCCCAGCAGCCTCCTCCGGTCCTCCAGCAGCACCCAGCAGCCTCCTCCTGTCCTCCAGCAGCACCCAGCAGCCTCCCCCTGTCCTCCAGCAGCACCCAGAAGCCTCCCCCTATCCTCCAGCAGCCTCCCCCTGTCCTCCAGCATCACCCAGCAGCTTTCTCCTGTCCTCCAGCAGCACCCATCAGCCGCCTCCTGTCCTCCAACAGCACCGAGCAGCCTCCTCCTGTCCTCCAGCAGCACCCAGCAGCCTCCTCCTTTCCTTCCCAGAAGCACCCAGCAGCCTCCTCCTGTCCCCAGCAGCGCACCCAGCAGCCTCCCCTGTCCTCCAGCCGCACCCAGCAGCCTCCCCCTGTCCTGCCAGCAGTCCCAGCAGCCTTCTCCTGGCTCCAGCAGCACCCCAGCATGGCGTGTTCCTCCGTCTTGCGCAGCCGCCTCCTCCTGTCCTCCCAGCAGCACCAGCAACGGGCCTGCTCCTGTCCTCCGCAGCCACCCAGCAGCCTCCTCCTGGTCTCAAACAGCACCCACAGCCTCACTCCTGTCCTCCAACAGCACCCAGCAGCCTCCTCCTGTCCTCCAGCAGCACCCAACAGCCTTCTCCTGTCCTCCAGCAGCACCCAGCAGGTTCCTCCTGTCCTCCAGCAGTCTCCTCCTGTCCTCCAGCAGCACCCAGCAGCCTCCTCCTGTCTTCCAGCCACTCCCCTGTCCTCCAGCAGCACCCAGTCAGCTGCTCCTGTCCTCCCGCAGCACCCAGCAGCCTCCTCCTGTCCTCCCAGACGCACCCAGCAGCCTCCTCCTGTCCTCCAGCAGCACCCAGCAGCCTCCTCCTGTCCCCAGCAGCACCCAACAAGCCTTCTCCTGTCCTCCAACCACCCAGTCAGGTTCCTTCCTCTGTCCCCCGCCGCTCTCCCCTGTCCTCAATCCCGCACCCTCCGGCCGTCCTCCTGTCTCCAACCGCACCCAGCAGTCTCCTCCTGTCCTCCAGCAGCACCCAGCAGCCTCCTACTGTCCTCCAGCAGCGCCCAGCAGCCTCCTACTGTCCTCCAGCAGCACCCAGCAGCCTCCTACTGTCCTCCTGCAGCACACAGCAGCCTCCTCCTGTCCTCCAGTCCCACAGTCCCCTCAAGCATCCTCTTGTCCTCCAGCAGCCTCCTCCTGTCCTCCAGAAGCGTCCTCCTGTCCTCCAGCAGCTCCCAACAGCCTCCTCCTGTCCTCTAGCAGCACCCAGCAGCCTTCTCCTGTCCTCCAGCAGCACCCAGCAGCCCCCTCCTGTCCTCCAGCAGCACCCAGCAGCCCCCTCCTGTCCTCCAGCAGCCTTCTCCTTTATTCTGCTCCAGCCTCCAGCATTTCCTGTCCCCCAGTCCCCCCTGTCCTCTATCCTGCTCCTGTAGCCTCCAGCCCCCCTGTCCTCCTCCTGTAGCCTCCAGCCCCCCCCCCCCACAGTCCCTCTATCACTTCATGTCATTCAGCTTTATTACTGTCCTCGTTCCCCCGCAGTCATTCTGTCTTCTCTGCTGGAGTCCGACTGACTCGTGGAGGGGGCGTGGCCAGCCGGGCAGAGCTATCTCCTCACGTGATTGGTCCATACATCATGTGAGGAGGTAGCAGGGGCTGGTCCCGTCTCCTCCTGGCTCCTATGCCTCGGCTGCTCTGCAGCTCTAAACTACGGGGTCTGGAGGATGCAGGACAAAGCGGGAAAAGTGGGCGGGGCCGGGACATCCTCCTAGCCGCCGTGGAGCCCAAAAAACGGGACTGTCACACTAAAACCGGGACGGTTGGGAGGTATGCACTTCTGTCGGACTTTGCATGATAAATGAAGCGCACGGTCCAACTGAGCACAGGAACGCACATTTCAATGCAGTATAGTGCAGCTACGACACAAATGTGTCCCATTCAACAAAATGGGGGAATTGTGTCATGTTCCACCCGAGCCAGATTTATTACTGTGATGATGAATTCTGGTGCAATATAAGACTGTCGATTTTACTTTAGACCTACTTTTAGTTGGTCTAAACTGTGCACCAGAATTTTGGGTGCACGGACATTTTCCCTCTAGCCATGCCCCTTTCTCATGAGGCAACGCCCACCTCGCTGAAGACCACGCCCCCTTAATCGGACAAGCCAGGAAAGTGCCAAAAAAAAAACTGAGGGGCGCAACGTGTGCTGCACCAACCAATTCGTCAGGTTTCCTGCAAAAAATGAACATTCTGAAAAATCTCCATCTGATTTGGCTAAAGAGCTGCTGTTTTTATTTTGGGGCCCCACTTTTAGTTTTGCCCAGGTTACCGCCTTGTCTAACACCACAGCCTTGCACATCCCTGGATCCAAAACTAGAAAGTTCTGCAGTACATCAATGTGAGGAGGAACGCCTGTACCGCCTTCTGCCACTAGGTGGCACTGATTGCAAAGGTACAATGCTGTTATGTGCAGGCATAGTGATTTCTGTCTTTGTAAACTTCCTGATGCTGCCGGCACCGTGTGAGGAAAGGAGTCCAGAAGGTCCCCAAAACTGCAACTACTGAGGGGACCCCTCAACCTGCTCTGCTACCCTGGACACTGTGTAACATTGGCTAAGGTGAAACTCTACCTGCAACCACAGGACTTACTAGTTAAGGTGAGTCCACTCCCCCCATGACAAACCTGTGAGGAGAACTTGGCTGGACGAGGTAGCCTTTTTATGCCTCTCCTGCACTCAGTCTCTCACAGCAGCTGTGATCTCCTCTGGCACATTGCTCTGAGCTTGCAGACTGTCCTTCACTCAGCTGAGACTGGGGAGAGATAAGGACATATGTCCTTGCTAGTACAGCATTCCTGAAACCTGGGCTGCTTGGTGCATTACACAGAAAGTATAAAAACATTGTATGAAAAGTTGGAGAACTTCCTCAGAATCAGCTTCATCACTGCCCTCACACACGTGCAGACTCAAATAGCAGGAGGATTTTCCTTAATTCCTTCTAAAGGGGATACATTAGCATCTGTCTTTCTAAGGTTCCAATGTCAAGAAAACAGATACCTATATGGGGCCTATGGTGAACTGACAGCGCATGTAGCAAGTAGGCACTGCCATCTAAATATGAAAGCATGGACACAGGACATGACAATCTTTGACAGGCTCTCTCTTATAGTTGTTGGGAGATCATTGGTTGCTTATACTAAAAAAGATAACATACTGGCATAAAGGATTAATGTAGGGTGTTGTGGAGTGTTGTCCATTTGGAATAGAAACATTATTGCTCCATTTATCTTCGATATCTGATGGTTCCCACAAATGATGGGGTTGGACCTGATGTGGCATAATTATCCGTAATTGCGTATAAGCAAGTAGAATTTTAGATTGTGAGTCTCCGTGGGGACAGGCACGATGCATTATGGCAGTGGTGGAGAACCTATGGCACGGGTGCCAGAAGTGGCACTCAGAGCCCTCTCTATGGGCACCCGTGCCTTCATCCCAACACAGTTTGCCAAATTTGCAAGACCTCTTGCGGTCTCTTCTTTTTTTAACTAACTGATCTAGCAAGCTCTGTTTAGCATGGCGTAATCTGTGAGCACTATATAAATAAAGGAATTATTATTACTGTATTGGTGTCCTCAGGTGACAGAGTAGGGAGTAATAAGTTACTGCCTAAATTGTCACATTGGCACATTGTGAAAAATATGTCGGTTTTGGTTGTAGTTTGGGCGCTTGGTGTCTAAAAGGTTTGCCATCACTGCATTATGGCAATCTGTGTTCAGCACTATGAAATCACAGTAACTTATATCAGTAAAAGCAACATTGGATCACAGATCAGTCTGCCTTGTAGCTACAGAAAGCTTTCCATCTTACAACATCTCTGTTGATTGCACTGTTGATTTTGGCTTACAAATACGGATTCAAAATACTGCCATGTAGAACTGACCTGACATACCACTGTGGAAAAAATAATGAGAAAGATCTCCTTATGGTGCCCAAATTGGCACATTGTGCCACAAATGTTTCAGGTAGTCAATGACCTAGGTGATTGGGAGGATTTATAGACTCTAATGGTCCCAGCCATGTGTAAAGTCTATGAATTATCTCTGTTATTGTCTGGGCTCGTGTGGGTGTCTGTGCAATGGAGACAGTGCATGGCAGTCTCCTGTTAGTGTCATGCTCTGGCTCTCTGCCTCTAACATACTTCTCCAGATATCCTCTCACAAATTGCACCTATTTACGGTGCGGACTTCATTTTTGTCTTTATATAAATCACAGCCTTGTTTAATACAACAGAGTCAGAGTCAGTCCCCCTACCAGATTCTCTGGTCTGTGGAGAGTCTCAGACTTATTGTACAAGCTGTCATCATTGCCCACTCTTGGTCGTGGTCCCTGACTGCCCAGTGTTATTCTGACAGATATTGATTTTTAGATTGTTATGAGTATTTAAAAACATTAATTAGTAATTTGTAGAAAAATATGTTATAATTCAATATAATTATCATTCCTGCGTTAAAGCTTTTTATATTGAAGGGAAATATCTGTTCTCAATTAACTATGCAAAAAACATTTCTGTATTGGTTTATCTGGTCCAGATTTTCAGTTATTTAATTTTTCTGAAACAAATAGACCGAGCACAGTGCAGTGGATGGGAGTCCTTTTATCTTAGAGAAACACAATGCAAGAACTGCCGGCTTGTTAGTGATATATTCCTCTACTGCGGCCATCTTGACCAAGAGAACCAAACCGACGCCATTTTAGGTCTGGCCTGGGGGGGGGTGAGGGGGTTATGTTGCCCACTCAGAAGCTATAGGGTTAAATGTCTTAATTCAGCTTTTTGTCTTATTTAAACTGTTGTTTGCCTCTCACATTCTCCTTGCCACTTTACTGTCCTTTGGCCTATATGTTTTCTTTTTATTTGTTTCGGTTATCAAGAACTATCTGGTGCCATCCTCTGTACATTCCGTGGCTCAGATAATATAAACAATACCATTTATCTGTGGAGAAGGGCCCTGAGAACACGGGGCACAATTTATTAAGCTTTTCGTAGAAAATATTAGAGGGGCGGTTGTAGTGCATTTAAACTAAGCCTATGCAGTGATGGCAAAACTTTTAGGGTCCGAGTGCCTTATATATTCCGGCGTATAAGACGACTTTTGAAGACAGAAAAATCTTCTGTCTTCTCTGGGGTCGTCTTATACGCCGGTAATCGTCTTATACGGCGGCGGTCGGGTCCCGGTGCATGGAGAGGGCTCACGGGCTGAGCCCTCTCCATAGCCGGTAAGTCTTTGCTGCATATTGCTAGCACCGATCGCGGGTGTTTTCACAGCGATGGCGCATACTCACCCTCCGTTGGCCCAACGGCGCGGCTCGTCTTCAGTCTTCCACGCCATCTTCTTTCTTCTGCTGGGCGCCGCCATGTTTTTCCCAGCAGCGGCGCGTCATACTAGGCACCTGCCGGGGAAGATCAATGGCGGCGCCCAGCAGAAGAAAGAAGACGGCGCGGAACACTGAAGACGAGCCGCGCGGACATCGGGGGAGCAGCGCAGCACATCGGGGCCACTGGAGGGTGAGTATATAAGTTGTTTTTTTTTTTTTTTAATGCTGGGCTGTGCTGTATACTACTGGGGGCTGTGCTGTATACTACTGGGGGAAGTGCTGTAATGGTAATGTTGTTATTGTATGCATTATGTTTATGAGCGACAGTTTTCCTGCTATATACCTGCATGTCATAAGAATTTACATTAAAAAAAGGACCATGTTAAATTCAAATCTGTTTTTTTTTAAATTTAACCAGGTTGTCTTATACGCCGGAATATACGGTATTTATCGCAAAGTGCCATCACAGAAATTTAATTTGTGATTTATACTCCCTTCTCTGTCACAGTTTTCATTGATACAAGCAGAAAATAGTCCCAGGTAGAGCTGTCACTTTAAAATACTTCTGTACACAGCAAGTCCTGGGCTGTCTGGGACTGCAGGAAGATACCTGGAGTCATCTCTGGTGATGGCCTGAGTGCCCACAGAAAGGGCTCTGAGTGCCACCTCTGGCACCAGTGCCATAGGTTAGCCATCACTGGCCTATAGCATCTAAGCACCTTATCTCCATTCCTTCACGCCCTCTGAAGCTTTCTCTGTTTTTATATACACGACAGGGATTTTGAAATAAAAAGTGTGATTTGAGTGCATCTGAAGACCGTGTCTGCGTCTTTGTTATACTCTGTCATCTCGCTGCCGGCAGCTATCTTATCCTTCCTCAAAGGGTTAATTAGGAATCACCTTACAAAATCAAGAGGGTTGTTGGGGCGCTGCATAAAAATCCCTTTCAGGCTGAACAGCAGTACTGACGCTCTAACAATTTTAACAGTGTTGACTCTGCTGTTCGTCAGTTAGGGTCTCCTTCATCATATTTAAAACTTGTACAAGAACCATCAAGTAACTGTAAAAATACAGTAATAACTGTAACAATACTTGACAAAAAAATAATTTTTTTTTTTTTTAAATCAACAATGTTTATTAAGTTTATTGAGGGGAACATGGCGATACAGCATGCACTTGAGATAAAGCATACACAAGTCAGTCTCACAGGACCAAGTTTAGAAGGACCAACGTGAACATACATAGACCTCAGCAAACAAATTTAAGCATAAATAGAAAACAGGAGGTTTATTCATCAGGACAAAAGAGGAATAACAAGCAAAAATATATAAAATATATGAAATCGGCCTACACCGCCATGTACCTGCAGCCTATTGCTACCTCGACACCAAGATCTCACCATAAGACACATTGGAGACGACAGAGACTATATTAGAGATATACGTACATAGCTAAGTAGGAATCTAATGGGGCAGCGGTAAATGGAGATTAAAAACATTTGTCCCAGATAGCATGAAATTTCTTTTTCCTTTTTCCTTCGTGGATAAATATTAATTTCTTGAAGGGAAGAGCAACATTAACTGATTTAAGCCAGTCACAGAGGGGACCAAATATAGTTTTAGCACAGCTGGAGGGGCCTTTGACAACAATTCCAACGATACCAACAATTTGCTTCTGAGATATAGCGCTTATAGAAACATAAGGGCATCTGTCAAACACTCTAAACTTTTCCTTAAGTGGGTGGGACTTCCTAGTAAAGCCTGGGGGCACAAACAGCCCAGTCAATCAGGACAAACAATCAGTGTTACTACTTGTACAGAAATCTAGCGCAGAGCAAAGCAGGGAAGACAAAGAGTACTGGAGCTCTGCATCATAGTAACAAATGATTATACAGTAATCTACTACACCACAAAGAAAAATATATATTAAAGGACATCTTCTCTCAGTTTCATTGATGGTAGACATGACATGCCCGTTTCTTTATGCACTAATCAAAAGCAGTTTTTAGTGCATAAAGAAACAGACTTTTAGAAAATATGTAAATGACATGGATTTTAATGTATGCACTGCCCCGCGCTGTAACAGTACCTACTGCTCCCGGATGGGGAGCCAGGAAAGCTGACGTCAATGGCTGGCTTCTAGCTCCCCAACCGGGAGAAGGAAGTACTGTTACAGTGAGGGGCTGGCATATATTAAAATCCGGCTCATATACATTATTTTTTAAAAAGTTGTTCTTTATGCACAACTGTTCCGATTAGTGAATAAAGAACAAGCATGTTATGCTGGACATCTAACATTAGTCAAACTGATGTTAGATGCCCTTTAAAATATGTCCATCATCACCATAAATCATAGTATCATAATATATAAGGCTGGAAAAAGACGCAAGTCCATCAAGTCCAACCTTTAAAAATTAAATAAATGATTTATCCCCATAACCCGTGATATTTTTTTCTCTCCAGAAAGGCATCCAGGCCTCTCTTGAACATGTACATAGAGTCCGCCATAACAACCTCCTGCGGCAGAGAGTTCCATAGTCTCACTGCTCTTACAGTAAAGAGTAGGTTTAGGAAACCAAAAAGAAAACTGGCACGGCGCTATTGACGGGATAGTCTTCTGGTAGGATTATAGATTTATTTGTTCCAAATCTATAATCCTACCAGAAGACTATCCCTTCAATAGCGCCGTGCCAGTTTTCTTTTTGGTTTCCTAACCCTACTCTATGCTTGACTACACCGGCTAACCGTTTCCGACGGATTCACACCGGCAAGCTGATGGGCAGCTGTTGATGTAATCTTATGCGTATTCCTTAGCGCACTAAGGTGAGCATAATATATAAGGGGGGGTGTTTTTTACACCCTTCCCCCAGAACGACTTTGACGTCTCTTGATATATATATTTCCCAACCCCACAATAATACACGAGGCGCCGTCCTCTTGCTTTGCCTTCTCCCCTTTTTTGTTTTTCCTAGTACTTACAGTAAAGAACCTTTGTCTATGTTGATGGTAAAATCGCCTCTCCTCTAGGCGTAGAGGATGCCTCCTTGTCCTGGTCACAAGCCTAGGTATAAAAAGATCTTTGGAGAGATCCTTGTACTGTCTGTTCAGGTATTTGTACATTGTAATGAGGTCTCCCCTCAGTCATCTTTTTTCTAATCTGAATAATCCCAAATTTTGTAATCTGTCATTGTATTCTAATCCCCCCATTCCCCTAATAATCCTGGTTTGCTCTCCTCTGCACCCGTTCCAGCGCTCATATCTTTTTTTATACACTGGTGCCCAAAACTGTACACAATATTCCATGTGTGGTCTGACCAGGGATTTGTATAAGGGCAAAACTATGTCTTTATCATGAGAATCTATTCCTCTCTTGATACAACCCATAATTTTATTTGCTTTAGCAGCAGCCGCCTGGCTCTGGTCACTAAAATTAAGTTTACCATCCACCAATACCCCCAAGTCCTTTTCAGCTCCAGTTTTACCAAGTAATCACCCACATATGAATAAAAAGATGAAGTCATGACAACATCACAGTATGGGGCACACTTACTAATGAACATGCGGGAGTTTTCTGCCAGACTTTGCACGTTCTATCTAGTGCAAACTGCTTGCACAGCGAGGGGGTATTTAAGAAGTGTCCACACCACATTTGCACTAGCTGCACTAGTCTTCATACGACACAAATTTCTGCTGTGCGCCAGATTTAACATGCAGAATTGAGTTGCACGCCCCATGTTAAAAGTGTACCAATAAAAAAGTGTTGCACTCTGTTGGGGCAGTGCAGGGAGCGCCAGATTCATGCAGAACGGGTGCCAGAAATCATGAGTCTGGCGCACTCTGCACTATACACAGAAAAACTGCAGTTTGTACTGTTCTTAGTAAATATGCCCCTATGTGTACATACCACCTCTCTGAGAGGACCCCTCCCTAATAGACTGTTTTTATATTTAATCACTGATTTATTTTTTTTTTGCCATTAGCTGCCCCCTATTTGCGGACCACCCCTTTCCTATGCAGTAGTGATGGGTCCTTAGCGAACGAGGCTGCACAAAGAAGCTGTATGGAGCTGTTGAGCTGTTGAAGCTGTGTTGAAGCTGTAATTTTTTTTTGCTGGACCAACTGACATTTGAATTGATATCATTTTGAGAATGGCACAACCTTTGGATCAAATTTTAATGATTTTTCTGTTATGGTGTGCACAATATGGAATTCCATATATGATATTTGGGTTCTAGGATTATAAACATGTTTAAGATTTTATATGTTTATTTGTATGTTCTTTTTAACGTAAAGAGACATTTTAATTTTATATTTTTTTTTCTCTCTAAAAAAAAATGTACCATTTTTATAGGCCCTTTAGTAGGGGCTTGTTGAGACCCCCAGGGGGTTAAAAATAGTCACTGCTCAAAAAAAGGGGAATACTTGACCTGTTCCCAACATGTGCCATACTATTATAGCACAACGTTGAGTGTATGGAGACCTCTCCATAAAGGGTGGAGGTGTTTGCTGCATATTGCAGCAAACACCCACCGTTAACCCCAGTAATCGTTGCTTCCATCAATGATGGGTGTTACCTCTTTACATGCCCTTGCAATGCTATATAAAGAACCAGCAGTGCCAAAACATTACCGGGTGGCGACAATCCGTCGCCTTGGGTCTGTGTAAGACCCGAGAACTGGTCATCTTAGAAGATCTGTTACAATGTTCTGGTAGCGCATTATATCACAAGATCCCGATATACTGCAATACTGTAGTATGTTAGGATCGATCAGATAACCTAAGGTTAAAGAACCCTAGGGGGTCTAAAAATAGTAAAAAAAAAAAAAAAAAAGTTAAAAAAAAATATCTAAAAAACGTTTAAGTTCAAATGAACTCTGTTCCCTAGAACTGATTAAAAAATAGACCTTAAAAATGGCGAGCATATCAGGTATCTTTAACCCCTTTACGACCTGGCCCATTTTTGTTTTTTCATTTCCATTTTTCATTCCCCACCTTCAAAAATCTATTACTTTTTTTTTCTGTCTTGTTGAACACAGTGCAGCAGCGACACAAAACAGTGCAGACACTTTATAAATACATGTGCAAGCAGTTTGCACATTCTTTTCAGTGCAAAGTCAGGCAGAAAAGTAGCGCAGACTCTTTAATAAATGCAGGCCTCTGTCTCAAAAAGGTTTGCCATCAATGCTATAAACTTTCAAATCTTAGCTGTGCCTTTTTATTCCTCCAGTAAAGTATTGATGAGGTTAAGTACTGTTGAGATTTAGTGATCCCTTCAACTTTGCATCAACAATTTTTTTTCTATGAGTCCTGGGGATGAGAGGGTTTTCAATCGGGCAAATGCAGGCCACATGGATAAAACCTGTCAGGATCGGAGGTAGTGGATCCTCTGGACCACCACGGAGGATGACGTAAGCCAACACCTGGGACCGGAATCTAAGTGGTACCCGAAATTTACCAGAGCCCGCCGCAAAGCGGGTTGGACTTGCTGCCGCGTGGTACCACCAGGTCATTCCACAGCCGCGACTTTGTCTGCTGTGGTAGTCAAGGCCTAGTACAGATACGTCAGGCAAACTTGTGGTCGGGAACAGGCAAGAGGTCGAGACAACCACCACAGGATCAGAATCGGGGACGTAGCAGTAGGTGAGGACAGGAGGCACGGAATCAGAGTCATGGACGTAGCAAAAGGTCAGGACGGGCAGCACAGGAGCGAGGTCAGGAACGGGATCGAGGTATCAACTGGAAATCGGGATAATCGTACAGGGCATCAGGAAAGCTTTCACTAAGGTTATGAGGCACAGGGATCTGCCAAGGAACACAGGAAGGATCAGGAATTTATCTTGGCAGGCAGCCAGCCAGCGCCAATTATGATAGTATTCATGAATATAAGATCAAGGTCCTAGCAGGTTGAAGGTGGTGCAAAACTTTTAATCGATGTATATTGGTAAATGACCTAATATCTTGCCCCTCCAGACTTGGATACAAATTACAAAAAACATGAGGTAAAGTGTCCAATGCCCTTTAACCCCTTACCGACGCGCGGCGTAATCTTACGGCAAGTGTCGGAAGCAGGTAGACTTACACTTACTGGTAACACCCGTGAACGGTGCTAGCGCCTGCGGCCTCAAAAATATCTTGGTGATAATCGTCGCTCACCGTGATGTCATTGGGGAGCGGCGATCGGTCTTGTTTTAACCCATTAATTACGATGAACGATTTGCCCATTTTAATGAATGAGGTGGAAAGTCCCCATATACTGCCATACTGTTGTATGGCAGTATATGGTAGGATTGATCAGATAACCTAGGGTTAAAGTACCCTAGGGGGTCTAAAAAATAGTGAAAGTAAAAATAAAAAATTATAATAATAAAACATAAAAATTCAAATCACCCTCCTTTCCCTAGAACTGATACAAAAATAAATTAACAGTAAAAATCATAAACACATTAGGTATTGCACCATCCGAAAATGCCCGATCTATTAAAATATAATAACGTCTTTTCACTGTGTTTAACCCCGTAATGGGAAATTGCGCCCGAGGTAAAAAATGGCACTTTTTTGCAAATTTGAAAAATATAAAAAAAAATTCAATAAAAAGTGATCAAAAGGTCTTACAGTCCTAAAAATGGTAGCATGAAAAGTCATCAAAAGTCGCACAGAATGACACCAGAATGACACAGGAGGTTTTAATTTTTGTAAATGTATGAAAACATTATAAAACCTATACAAATTTGATATCCCTGTGATAGCACCGACCCAAAGAATAAAGGAGACATGTCATTTATGGTGCACAGGGAAATCCAAGCCCACGAGAAAACGATGCAAATGCATTTTTTCACCATTTTCACTGCATTTGGAATTTTTTTCCCGCTTCCCAGTACACAGCATAGGATATTCAATACCATAGCTATGAAGTGCAATTTGTTACACAGACAACAAGCTGTCACAGAGCTCTTTACGTGTTAAAATAAAAAAGTTATAGATTTTTGAAGGTAGGTAGTGAAAAATGGAAAAGAAAAAACAAAAAAGGGCCAGGTCGTGAAGGGGTCGTTAATAGCCAGCAGTGCCTAGAGACTGCTTGTTCCTTACAACCAGAAAATACTAGTATATCCTTACCATTCACCACTATACCCCGAAAAGAACACTTCATGCCTCTTAAAGTGGTACCCACCTCACTCCTAAATTAGTAAGTCCCCTTACTTACAAATAAGGAAATCCTTATTACTTTCATACAGTAGAGATTTTAAAAGAACATTTAGTGAACTTTTAAATTATTTGTGTTTTGTCCCTAGTATTTTAGAGTGATCTTTTCCACAAAAAGATAAATGAAAAGCCATAAGTGTTTAAATTTGTATTATACATCCTCATCCTATTCTCGTCATGCTTTCAGAAAATCTAACTGTGACATTTGTAACCACTATCCACTATTATACGTATATCCACTATTGCCCTCTGGTAAATATTACATATTAATGCCCTGTATCTGTGGCACTATATGATGCTATCTCATGTTAAAGGACACTGTATTTTGCTGACGAAAACAAATGAATGCTATGTCCTTTATAATATTCTGTATTTATACATAAAATAATCTTGCTATTTAGGTGGTGATCTTATTCTAAACACTTTTCTGTAGAGAAACATATATAGCATTTGAGAAGCTTTTGTACTCAATGTCTTAATTGGCCTAACAGCGTCATCTGTCACTTGTTTATACTGAAACAATGGTGCATAGAATTATGTTGTCAGTTACACATCAGCACATGCTGTCACTATGCAACTCTTCCAAACATTCCTGGCTATTGATGTCAGATGTAATGGTTTATAGTTCATAGTGTGATGAGAAATATTTGAATGGCCTTTAGTGCTACCAGTCACAACATCTAAAGAGACAATTTATAGCCAACAGTATAGTATTTGAACTTTGAAATGAAAACGTCTTAAAGGGTATTTCTTCCTTACATATAGTTTATCTAGAGTATATGCATTAAATATGATGTAGATCCCACTTTAGGAACATCTATCATGAGAATGGGGGTCTTGAGAATGCCTGCCCCAGTCATTGATTTCATGCCCCCCAGCCTGCCCCCAGTCATTGATTTCATGCCCCCCAGCCTGCCCCCAATCATTGATTTCATGCCCTCAGCCTTCACCAGTCATAGATTTCCTGCCCTCTGCCTGCCCAAGTCATAGATTTCATGGCCCCAGCCTGCCCCAGTCTAGATAATGCCCACTGCCTGCCCCAGTCATAGAATGAATGCCCGCTACCTATCCCAGTCATAGATTTAATGCCCTCAGCCTGCCCTAGACATAGATTTCCTGCCCTTTGCCTGCCCCAGCCATAGATTACATGCCCGCTGCCTGCCCCAGTAATACATTTCATGCCCGCTGCCTGTCCCAGTCATAGATTTCATGCCCACTGCCTGCCCCAGTCATAGATTTCATACACCAGCCTGCCCCCAGTCATAGATTTAAGCCCCCTGCTTTCTCCAGTCATAGATTTCATGCCTGCTGTCTGCCCCTGTCATAGATTTCATGCCCGTTGCCTGCTTCAGTCATAGATTCCATGCCTCCCCTGCCTGCTCCAGTCATAGATTTCATGCCCGTTGCCTGCTTCAGTCATAGATTCCATGCCTCCCCTGCCTGCTCCAGTCATAGATTTCATGTCCACTTCCTGCCTTAGTCATAGATTTTATACCTGCTACCTGCCCCCAGTCATAGATTTCATGCCCTCAAGCCTGCCCCCAGTCATTAATTTCATGCCCCCTGCCTTCCCCCAGTCATTGATTTCATGCCCCCCTGCCTGCCCCCAGTCATGACTTCATGCACCCATGCGACCCAGTAATGATTTCATGCCCCATGCTGCCCCAGTCGGTCGTGCCAGAATTTAACATGCAAAGTCCGACAGAATTGTGTTGAACTCCCCATGTTAACCGGTAAGGACCGGGCCTCTTCCCGTTTTTCATTTCCATTTTCTACTCCCCACCTATAAGTCTATAACTTTTTTTTGCACATAAAAAGGCTATGTGATGGTCGTTTTTTGCGTAAAAATTGCCTTCATAGTGATGGTATTAAATTCATTGCCATGTACTGGGAATGGGAAAAAAAATCTCAAATGCAGTGAAAATGGTAAAAACGTGTTGTGTCTATTTATTTGGGCTTGGATAAGTAACGGCTTTCACTTTAGTACACAATTGAATGTCATCTACATTGTATCTTTGGGCTCAGTGCGATGACAGGGAATCTATCTAAATTTGTTAGGTTTTATGTTTGTTTTACTATTTTTATAAATTTAAAGAAATTATATACAAAATTTTTTTTTGTTTTGCATGGCTTATTGAATGCTTTGATAGAATTGTTTATTTCTTTGAGTGTATGGAGTTGATAGGAGAGTGTTAATATTTTGTGAATTGTGATGATGCTTTTACATGTATATTCTTAAGGATCTGTATGATCTTCGATTATTTTTAGATGAGACTTTGACATTTAAATTTTAATTTTTTTTTAAATGGCAAAAATAGTTTCAGTTTTTGACTTGGAAGCGATTTTTCGTACGGGGTTATACGCATGAAAAAGCTTTTATATTTTGTGAGAGATAGGATTTTTCAGACGCGGGATACCGAGGTGTTTACTGATTTTACTTTTTAATTTATATTTATATAGTAGTTCTATGGAAAGGGGGGGCGTGATGTAGAATTTTAGGTTTTTTTTATATATTTTTTTTAAAACTTTTTTTTTTTATTTCTAATTTTTTACCTATTTTTCAGACTCCCTAGGGTACTTTAACCCTAGGTTGTCTGATCGATCCTACCATATACTGCCATACTACAGTATGGCAGTATATGGGGATTTTACTCCTCATACATTACAATGTGCTGATAGCACATTGTAATGAATGGGTTAACCCAAACTAGCTTCGGGTCTACCATGGCAACGGATCGCCGCTCCCCGATGACGTCACGGGGAGCGGCGATCCTCGGAAAGATGGCGGCGCCCATGAATACACGGTGGGCGGTCGCGAACCGGTTAAAGGTGCACCAATAAAAAAGTGATGTACTCTGCCGTAGCTAGCAGGGGATGCCAGATTCATGCCGAACGTGCACCAGAAATCCTGAACCTGGCGTACCCTGCACTCCACACAGGCAACAGCATTTAGTGCAGTTTGCACTTTTGTTAGTAAATGTGCCGCAATATTCCTTTTGTGGTCAAGTCCAAAACTATGTGGTGCAACTATTCCATTAAACTGCTGTAGAAGCCCTGAAATAATCACAAATGCTAGCAAACCGCCAGCATTTGCAATTACAGTATTTGCCCCTTCACATCATCTCCATGCCATCTCTACTTTCTGGTTTTCAAATACATAGGGAATGTTTTAGTTTCAGAGCAAAGTATATAAAATAATTAATTCCAAGCAAAGAAAGCAGATAACTTTATATTTAGCCTCATTTTTGTTGACTTTCCATAAGAATTATTTTCAAATTTTCCTTTTTTAGTTTAAATAGCATTAACATCTCTTGATGCTTTTATTTCCATAACCCTGCATGAACCTTGGCCTACTTCCAGTTTTTAAAGAGATGGGATTGTTATCTAAAGTATGTGACCTCTTCATTCCTTACTCTAAATTAAAGGACATAGTTAAACATACGATATGCAAAGAAATACATGCCCAATTATTCATTTAGGAACTTGAGAGTACAGTACATGGTACAATAATAATACAATATTCAAACCAAGTTTGTCAGCAAATTTTGTGAATGAAAATCAGTTTTATTTATCTAAATGGATTGTTTTGGTGTCAACTACATGGATTTCTGCAAGCAACTTTCCTAATCCAGCAATTTCTGGAGGAGGCATAATCGCTAAATAATTGCAATTTCCTGCAGTGCTCAAAAAATTGCGATCATTACATTGCTTCTACGCCAGAAAACTGGTGTAGAAGCACTGATAAATGTTCCCTATGGCTTCTATCTTCACAACACAATACCTGTCAATGAATGTGTTGTGGTATTGCAGTTTAGTTATTTTTAACTCCTTTGCACTCCTTGATGACCTATTACTGCATAGAGCACTGTCATCTAGCGCTTACAGACAGTAATTCATGGGCACTGTACCTACATCACCCGCCTAATCGGAGTGGTCCCGCACTGGCTATAGCTGTGATTAGTCAGTCAAATCCGACTGACCAATCACAGTGTTTTAATTGCAAAATGGGCTATTTAAATGGTATTCCCACTCTCTGGTAGCTCTATTCTTCATCTGGAGTCATTGGAGAGACGAGCAGACTGTTCTTTCCTTACTATCTACTACTACTAAACCTATCCTTCCTGATCACATCTCCTATACTCCCATTATCGTCTTTCTTCTTCCCTGTAAGATCACTCTCATCATCTGTAGTGATCACACTCATAGTGTGTCTTATACCTTTGTGATCATCCTTGTTATCACTCCCATCATCCACTGCCCCCCAAACACACTTTTAAGTCTGTTGTGTACTAAGTGTTGCATCAGATCCTGACCTGTGCCTAGTGCACATGTAACAAACTTTTAAGTGCTCCATGAACGTAGCGTTACATCAGATCCTGACCAGTACTTAGTGCATGTCATAGTGTTTTGTACGCTGTGTTCCTAGTGTTATATTATATCCTGACCAGCACTTAGTGCATGTGATAGATTTTGGTGCACTGTCTACTTAGTGTTATATACTGGCCAATACTTAGTGCATGAGATAATAACCAGTAGTTACTTCAGTATTGCCCATAAAACTGTATTAGAGGATAGCCCATTTTTCCTGCCATCACCCTTGTCTTCTAGCGACCTGAAAGATCCAACGAGAAGGCGCCGTAGGACAAAATATTTGAAAGGAAGGACTCCAGAATAGAGCCCCAAGAATGCCCCCCCACCCCCTTCCTGTGAATTACTGTTAAAATAGTGATAAGTGGGATTTGGTGCATCCATTTCTAGACAAGGGCCACCACCTTTACCTAAACCATTTTTATACCAGTATTATACTATTCAAGTGCCTTGTTTAAATAAGTACTGAGGTATGCAGAACTATAAGAAAAAATCAAAGAGGTCTCCTAAAGTCGGTGCTTGAGCAAAAACGTATAAGGACTCTGTATTGTGTGTTAAGCACAAGAACAAGCACCCCTGTCCTTGTTCGAGGTACCAGTACAGAAACCTCCAAGCCTGACTGCATTTTTAACTATAATAAATACATGGGAGCGGTTGACTTTTTGGTCCAGGTGCATGAGCCTTATAGCACCATGCGGAAATCGAGGGAGTGGTACAAGAAGCTGGCCATGCATATCATGCAGATGGCACTGTATGATATGTGTTATATTGATGTGTAGGCCAGATGGGAACTTTCCTGGAATACTTAAAGGAGGTAATCAAGCATTTGACTTTTGTAGACCTGGAAGGGGGAGCGCCAGTACCTCTGGAATCGATGGTAACATATTCCAGGAGAAGTTCCCCAACTTGTAGGCAAGGGAAGGATCCAAAAAAGGTGTTAGGTGTGTTATAAAAGAGGCATTAGAAAGGACACCTTTTATCAATGCAACACATTGTCCGATAAATCTGGACTATGTGTGAAGAAATGTTTTGGAATTAACCATACGTACCTGGATATTTTTTTTTTTTTATTAGATGATGTACCCTCATGTATCATACTTTGCACAGCTTGTAAATCAAGCCGCATGCCGTACCTTCCCTTCTAAACCCTGCCGTGTGTCCAATCAGTAGATTGTTGCCACATATGCCATATTAAAGTACCCAGGAGAATCTACATAAGGGTCTTTGAGCTATTTTTTGCTATGCACCATCCATTATGCATTATATATTTGTGACCACCATTGGATTTCAAATGTTCACTACACCCCTACATTAATTCATTGAGAGGTGTAGTTTCCAAAATGGGGTCACTTCTCAGGGGCTTCTATTGTACGACAGTGGCTCTGCCTACATGACATGGCACCCCAAAACCAATCTAGTGAGAATTGAGCTCCAAAAGGTAAATTTCGGTCCTGCCATATATCCAGCCTGCGATATTGCCGTACCCGTGCTTAATGATTTTTGGTGTGTTTATCTCCAGTGAGTTGGGCAAAATGTATTTGGCACTAAAATGGCATATTTGAGAAAAAATGCATTTTGTACTCTAGACCTTTCATTTTATATTAAATTTGAGTCAGTACCTTGGGGGGTTAAAATGTTTTCTACAGCCCTAGACAAATCCTTTGAAAGGTGTATTTTCCAAAATTGTGTCATGTCTTTGGTTTTTTTTTTATTGTACTAGTGCCTCAGGGGCTCTGCAACTACTTTGTGGCACCTGAAAACATTTGTAGCCAAATTGACCCAATAAAAAAACAAATAGAACTAATTCCCTTCTGCACGGCGCTGTGTGCCGAAACAGCAGGTATTGCCTTACTTGGGAGAAACAGAGTATGCACATCACTCCTTGAAGGTATTAGTGTGTTCAAGTAAGGCGCCAACTATCAATCAATAAAGTAAATTTGACACTTCATTTTGTCTTTAACAGAAGGTTTTATGTGTCTTAATGCTTAGCAATCCAAAATATTGTAATATATCGATCCACTAAGGGATCTTCATCAGACATTAAAATATCCAAAATTTATATAACAATAAATGGTAGTTGCAACAATGTGAACAACATAAATACAATTTATTTGGCATAAATGTATCTAATAGTCATGAGTAATAGTATAGGTAATAGCGTCAAGGCAGGATGGCAGACATGTAGTATATAAAAGCTGTATGCCCCGATTCAATGTCAAATGGAAGGTATATCCTGAGCAATGAATGAAAAAAAGACATGATAAATATATGGATCATATATGAACTTACAATCTCTCAAAATGCATGATAAAGGAGTGTTGTCCTACAGCAAATTACACAAGTCACAAGATAAAACTTTATAAAATGTAGCATTGGTGGTCAGTGATGCTTACCGTGTTGGGAGGATAAGTGGTATCCATCGCAATAAGAGGAGGTGCGGACTTGCCAGCAAGTATAAAGATGCTGGCAAACTCCCTATACTCCTTGGATATAAATGGGGATGTGTATGAATTCATGGGAAATGCCCCCTTGTAGCTGCAGTAGCATGTAATTTTCATGTCGGGGACGGCCAACAAGCCCAAAGGCGCACCTGCATGCATCTAGTATATCAACCAGGGCTGATTGCAGGCCCGAGAGGCGTACATGTGTATTGGTGCCGATGTAATACAATGGAGGATATAATGAGAAAATAGAAACAGACCAAAAGGGAACTGAGCATAAGGATGCGTGTGAGGGTTTTAAAATTGAAAAATAAATTGGGAATAAAAAAAGGAAAAAATTTAGAGAAAAGGGTTTTCTCCAAAAAAAAGAAAAATTTGGGAAACATTGAAAAAAAATGTTTTTACCACAACATCCTCTAAATGTGAACCTTGAAATGTTAAAATTTCCACGCCTTTTTTATTTGATTCCTGAAAAACCAAACAGATTTCCCAAATGTTGATTTGAATAATTTAAGATGTTCATAAAATAGTGTTGCTAATGGGGGTTTATAGTATATAACACATATCACAATCTTAGTGAATAGCCGCACATTATAGTCAGACAATTCACTTTCAGTGAACTCCATTGACCGGGTATGTAAATGTGGCTGGTTTTTCCATCTGCTTCTTTGGTAATTTATGAAACTCACTTTTTCCTTATGTTAAATGGTGAGACATTTGTGACATATGTCGCACAAATGTCACAAGTCACTTCTTTCCCCAATGTATCCTAAATTCATCTGTTGGCTTTTGTGTATTTCTGACTGAATTTCTTTATAGTGCCTTTTTTATAACTTCTAGATTAGCAAAAGTTTCTTTCAGCTACTGCATGCTTGTCTGACTTTATACAAATAAGTATTTGAAGTTGAACTGGTGTGATGTTTCATGACCGTCTGCATTTCATATAAACATTCTAAAGATAATATTTATACTACTTTGTTGCCAGCAGCCCCATTTTATGATTTAACTTTTTAGTTTCATCCTAAGGATATTACTCTATTAATCTTCTTTTTTTTTTTTTTTTTTTTTACATAACTGTAATAAAAGTCCAGGCCTTGTAACTTTAAAGGGAACCTGTCATCAGCCATTGACCATATAAACCACTACCAGAATATTGTCAAGCAGCGTAACACCTTCTAGATATTGTTTTTTTCATGTCCCAGTGTGATGGCATCATCCAGAAAACCATCTTTGAAGTGAGCTGTATATTGGTTGTGTAAAGTCAAGGACACTGAAGTCAAGCTGGGGAGCTCTGAATGCCTCCTCCTCTGTGATTGACATCATGCATGAGACGTCAGGAGATCTGGATAGTGATGCCTCTGGATGCAAGACCATTAATTACAGTGAAGAGGGGTTTCTGATAAATAGAGAGCTTGATTTCAGTGTTAAAATATCTGCCTCCTTGACTTTATACAACCAATTTACATCTCACTTCAAAGTAGATTTTCTCAATGATTCCACCACACTAGGTCATGAAATCAACATGACCTGAAAGGTGTTCAGCTGCGGGACAACATACTGGTAGTGCTTTATTAGGTCAATTTCTGCTGTCAGATTCACTTTAAATCAGTCATTTGTGTTCCTTCTTTAATTACACCTGGATTCTGTTTGGTGCATTTTAGACAAGCTTTATATTTTGTAGGAGCAACAACTGGATTTTGGTCCACTTAGTTTGTGTGCATACATGTTTGCAGGGCTCTCAGTTGGACACTACCATCTAAGTAGAAACCAAGGTAGAATTATATGAAGATATGGCAAAGCTGGAATGACATGGCTGGTTCAATAAGAACACAAGCACACCAGGGGTAGGGACTTCAAATGATACATCATATATACTCCAGACAGACTGCTGGCACCTTCCACAACTATCATTCTTTCTTTGACCTTGGGTGTGCTGTCTATTATTTCTGTATGAACATCATGCATACTCATCATACATTATACTTATGTCTGTTGTTGAGCTCATCAATTAATAACTTTAACTGGAAGTAAAAATCTCCAGGGGTGCAAAATTTTTGGTCAGTGTAATAGCTCAAGCAGTCGGCTTAAACATGTGGCCATAGAAAAAAGCTATGTGTGAGCCCATAGAAAACAGAAGCAACGGCTAGCCCTTGTCCAAAGAAAAATGTTTATGTGCGAAGGTTCAAGATGGCTAATAGGATGGTGCTTGGAGTTGGTTTCAGGGGATCATAGCCATACTATCCCAGGGCTAACACAGTGACCATATCCCATTTATATAGAAAAAGTTTAACATATTTTTAAAAAGACATGAAAATACTTAATCTGTGTGGGAATACTGTAGGACAAAAAAATGCAGTGGCCTCGCCCAGTGGGACTGCTTGCCGTTCAGAGATTCCTGGGCTTTGCCAATTACTATAGACAGTTTATTCCCCACTTCTCTTCACTTGTGGCTCCTATTGTGGCATTGACTAAGAAGAATGCCAATCCCAGACAATGGTCTCCAGCTGCTGAGGAAGCCTTTACTAAGCTAAAATCTGCCCTTGCCTCTGCGCCAGTACTTACAAGACCAGATACGGAGAAATCTTTTCAGTTGGAGGTTGATGCTTCATCCATTGGTGCTGGTGCAGTTCTTACCCAGAAGGGGCCCAAGGGTCGTACCCTCACCTGCGGGTTCTCCTCGAAGACATTCTCTCCTGCCGAGAAAAATTATTCTATTGGAGATCGGGAACTGCTGGCCATAAAGCTGGCTTTGGAGGAGTGGCACTACCTTCTGGAGGGGGCTCGTCACCCGGTTCATATTTATACTGACCACAAGAACCTCCTGTACCTCCAGACCGCTCAGCGACTGAATCCTTGTCAAGCCCGTTGGTCCCTTTTCTTCTCCCGATTTGATTTCTTAATCCATTTCCGTCCTGCGGAGAAGAACGTTAAGGCGGATGCTCTCTCCCGTGCTTCGGATGTGGTTGGAGAAGACCCTGTGCCCAGTCATATTGTTCCTCCGGAATATCTGGTCCTTGCAGCTCCTGTGGACCTTCGGTAGCTTCCACCAGGCAAGACGTACGTCAGACCTGCCCTTCGAAAGAGGATCCTGACAGGGGGACATTGCTCTCGTGTGGCTGGACACCCTGGGGTGCAGCAATCCATAGCCCTTATTTCCCGTTACTATTGGTGGCCAGATCTGGCCAAAGATGTGCATCTTTTGTGGGTTCCTGCAAACCTGCCGGTCTCCTGATGCCGTTGCCGATACTCAGCCGCCCGTGGACTCATGTGGCCATGGACTTTGTCACGGACCTTCAATCGTCCTAAGGGAATACTGTCATCTGGGTGGTAACAGACCGGTTCTCGAAAATGTCCCACTTTGTCTCCTTGCCAGGTTTGCCATCTGCTCCGCGTCTTGCCAGCCTGTTCTTCTCCCACATCTTTCGGCTGCATGGACTCCCATTGCACTCCAGTTTGTCTCCCGTTTCTGGCGATCCCTGTGTAACCATCTCCAGGTGAAATTGGACTTCTCGTCTGCATATCATCCTCAGTCGAATGGACAGGTAGAGAGAGTCAATCAAACTCTAGGCTGCTACCTTCAGCATTTCGTCTCGGCCCGCCAAGACGACTGGTCTGCCTTGTTGCCATGGGCGGAGTTCTCATACAATTCCCAGGACTCTGAAACTTCTGGTTGTACTCCCTTCTTCATAGTTTATGCACAACATCCTCGCCCTCCTCTTCCTCTGCCTGTGTCCACGGAGGTTCCTGCTGTGGATGAGTTGGTACGTGATCTAAAGACCATTTGGGAGCAGACTCGCCTTTCGTTGATGCAGGCTTCCACCGGTACCAAGCTCCAAGCGGATAAGAAACGCAGGCCACCTCCTGTTTTTTCTCCTGGGGACAAGGTCTGGTTGTCGGCTAGATACATTCGATTAAAGATTCCTGGATACAAGCTTGGTCCACGGTTCTTGGGTCCTTTCGAGGTTATATCTCGCATAAATCCAGTGTCTTACAAGCTGTGCCTTCCTTCCACCATGCGCATCCCGAACTCCTTTCATGTCTCTCAAGCCTGTTATTCTGAACCGCTTCTCCTGGCAAGTACCTCCTCCTGCTCCGGTGGCCGACTCCTCGGATATTTATGAGGTAAAGGAGATTCTCGACATGAAGACTGTAAAGGGTAAGCGGTTCTTCTTTGTTGACTGGAAGGGGTTCGGGCCGGAGGAGAGATCTTGGGAGCCTGAAGACAACATCCTGGACCATGATCTTCTACGGCCCAAGAGGAGTGGGAGGCTGAAGGGGGCGGGTACTGTCATGGGTGGTCCCGTGACCCATATTGCGGGTCGCGGGCACACCCGTGCTCCCCGTGGCTCGCAGGCGCGGTGCCGGCGCAGCTCACCTCTCCCCATTCCGGAATCGCTGCCGTGCTCCGTCCGCGTGCGTCCCCACCTCCTAGGGCGCGCGCGGCACCTTCAGGAAATTTAAAGGGCCAGTGCACCGCTAATTGGTGCACTGGCTGATCACTTCCCCTTTAAAAGCCCTGCACCTTCCTTACACTCTTGCCGGATCTTTGTGCCACACAGCCTTACAGAAAGCTCTGTTGCGATTTGCCTGCGTTCCAGTGTCTCCTGCGTTTCAGTGTTGCCTGTGTTCTTGACTCCCTCAGTGTTCCTGTGTTACCTGAGACCCTCCGTGTTTCCGTGTACCAGTGTTCCTCCGTGTTGCTGTCCTGTGTGCTGTGTTCCCGCACCCTTCTGCTTGGACCTCCTGTTGCTGACCCCGGACCGGACTCTGACATTGCATCTCTGCCGCCTACCCTGACATTGTGCCTGGACTTTGAGCACAAGATTGTCTGCCGTCTCTGTACCTCGACCTTGGCCGCTACTGCAGACAAGTCACGCCTGAGGAACGACCTGGTGGTACCACACCACAGCTTGTCTAACCCGCCTTGCGGCGGGCTCTGGTGAAGACCGGGTACCACTTAGACTCCGGTCCCAGGTAGTGGCTTGAGTCAACGTCTGCAGTGGTCCAGAGGATCCACATCTGCTAGCCTGACAACTACAATGTGACTGTCATAAAAAAGTTTTGACAGTCTGTCATAAGTACACAGTACAAGCAAAGTACTTAAACTTGGATGAACGACTTAACAGGGTGTACCAGTCTATATAAGCCATTAGCACATATCTGGTTCTGTTAAAGGGAACCTGTCACCACATTTTCCTGAATACAGCTAGGAAAAGGCTCCTATTAACTAAATGAGCTGTAGTGATGTCATCCTGGCAGCATGAGTTTAGGTGCCCAATGATGTAACAGAGCTCTCTCTCAGTGTTCCACACAAAATAATATTATAGCATTTATAGACCTGATTGACAGGTCTATCAGCCAGGGCAATGCACGTAAATTTTAATATGCGTTATTCAATTAGTGTGATGGACTCACATCAGGTGATTTGCATAAAGTTGACAAACTGATTTTTGTAACATTGCAGCCATAGAAAGGAACCATTTAGAGATAAGGGCAATGCTTTTTAATCATGATTTTTAATGAAGTCTTTATTTTGGTTGGGTTCTCTTAAAGGTTCTCTTTAAGGAACAGTACATAGAAATGTCTTTACCGAACTATGTTATTGAAAGATTGCATGGGGGGAGGTCCCCCTAATAACATCTCACACATATTTATATAAAGCTTTGAAGATGGTTATAGAGGCAGAAAGGACTTACAGTGGTGGCCAAAAGTATTGGCTCCCCTGCTATTCTGTCAGATAATACTCCAGAAAATGATTGCAATCACAATTTTTTTTGGTATTAATATCTTCATTTATTTTGCTTGCAATGAAAAAAGTTAAATCATTGATCGTTTTAAACAAAGCTCCAAAAATAGGCCGGACAAAATTATTGGCACCCTCAGCCTAACACTTGGCAGCACAATCTTTAGACAAAATAACTGCGAACAACCACTTTCGGTAACCATCAATGCGTTTCTTACAATGCTCTCCTGGAATTTTAGACCATTCTTCTTTGGCAAACTGTTCCAGGTCCCTGAGTTTCTAAGGGTGCATTCTCCAAACTGCCATTTTGAGATCTCTCCCCAGGTGTTCTATGGGATTCAGGTCTAGACTCATCGCTGGCCACTGTAGAAGTCTCCAGTGCTTTCTCTCAAACCATTTTCTAGTTCTTTTTAAAGTGTGTTATGGGTCATTGTCCTGCTGGAAGACCCATGACTTCTGAGGGAAACCCAGCTTTCTCACACTGGGTCCTACATTATGCTGCAGAATTTGTTGTTAGTCTTCAGACTTCATAATGCCTTGCACATGGTCAAGCAGTCCAGTGCCAGAAGCAGCAAAGTAACCCCAAAACATCAGGCAACCTACGCCATGTTTGACATTAGGGACTGTGTTCTTTTCTTTGAAGGCTTCTTCTTTTTTCATGTCTTGGTGCCTTTTCCCAAGCTCTACTTTTGTCTCATCTGACCAGAGAACATTCTCCCAAAACATTTTAGGCTTTCTCAGTTAAGTTTTGGCCAACCTGGGTATCCTACTATACAGTCCCTTTTCATTCAGATGCTGACGGATAGTACGGGTTGACACTGTTGTACCCTCGGACTGCAGGGCAGCTTGAACTTGTTTGGATGTTAGTCGAGGTTCTTTATCCACCATCCGCACAATCTTGCTTTGAAATCTCTCGTCAGTTTTTCTTTTCCATCCACATTTACGGAGTATACATTCAGTGCCACGGGCTTAAAGCTTCTTGCTGACACTGCGCATGGTAGACACAGGAACATTCAGATCTTTGGATATGGACTTGTAGCCTTGAGAGTGCTCATGCTTCCTCACAATTTTGATTCTCAAGTCCTCAGACAGTTCTTTGGTTGCTTTCTTTTCTCCATGCTCAATGTGGTACACACAAGGACGCAGGACAGAGGTTGAGTCAACTTTAATCCATTTCAACTGGCTGCAAGTGTGTTTAGTTATTGCCACCACCTGTTAGGTGCCACAGGTAAGTTACAGGTGCTGTTGATTACACAAATTAGAGAAGCATCACATGATTTTTCAAACAGTGGCAATTATTTTGTCCACTTTTTTTTGTTGTTGTGGAATTACGGTATATCCACTTTGGCTTTCTGACATGTATTTTTGTGGTTTTCCATTGAAGACAAATTAAATGAAGATAATAATACCAAACAATTTCTGATTGCAATCATTTTTTGGAAAAAACTGAGTATTATCTCAATATTACTTTTGGCCACCACTGTATGTGTCAATCCAAATGCAAATCTTGAAAAATACCTGATCTCACACAGATTATTACACCTATCAAAATAATTCTTAAAGGGCATCTACCGTCAGGATGAAGGACTATGCAAATGAGCCCGTGGGGCTCCAGGCTCTATAGGTGTTAATGGAGCCTAAAGCCCCTTAGGCTCATTTGCATAAAGTATTTCGTCCTGCTGGTAGATGTCCTTTAATAACCATAAAATAAGTAGCTCTCTCTGGTTAGAGGCACCGGTTTACCTCTTTGGGCAAAAATGAACAGTTCAGGTGTGAAAAGACATTTCATTTCATACCTAAGAGTTCTCGTTGTTTAACTGGATAAAATTTGGTTACAGTGTCCCTTTAACCCCTTTGTGTCTAAGCCATTTTAAACCTTTAGGACCAGGTCTGATTTTTAAAATTTGCCCTGTGTCATTATAGGAGGTTATAACTTTTTGACGCTTTAACACATCCAGGGGATTTTGAGATTGTTTTACCGTCACACATTGTACTTCAAAGTAATAGAAACATTTTGATGATATCTTTTGTGTTTTAGTTATGAAAAAAATTGAAATTTGGCAAAAATTTCTAAAAATTCTTCATTTTCATAGTTCAAAATTTTCTGCTTTTCAGGCAGATAGTCATAGCACTCAAGTAACTTTATAACTAACATTTCCCGAATGTCTGCTTTATGTCGGCACAGGGTTTTATGCATTATCTCTCTTTTCTAGGTTGTTAGGAGGTTCAGAATTTTGGGAGCAATTTTTCTCATTTTTATGAAAAACGCCAAAACCCTTATTTAGAGGCACCTCCTCAGCTTTAACTGACTTTGAGAGGCCTAAACAGCAGTAAAACCCCATAAATTATGCCATTTTAGAAACTACACCCCTCAATGTGTAAAAAATCAACTTTAAGAAGTATTTTAACCCTCTAGATGCTTCAAAGGGGTTAAAACAAAATGGAGGTCTAATTTACAAGCTGTAATTTTTTTTAGACAATGTATTAATTTTTGCCAAAAATTAAACAGTCACAAAGTATTAAATGACAAAAAATTCCACAAAGTCTGATACCCAATTTCTCCCGAGTATGAGGATGCCCCATATGTGGTGGTGACTGCTGTATGGGCGCACGGCCGGGCATAGAAGGGAAGCTGCGCCATTCAGAGCAGATCTGCAATGTCACATCTTACAGGCTATAAAATGTTTATTTTTTTGTAATTTGGACATATGGGGGATTATTTTTTTGTGGATGAGATCCACTTTTCAGGTACATAACACAGGGGGGCTCAATAGCTATTAATCAGATTTTATTAACTCTTTGTTGGTGTTGGTTAAAAAAAATCATTAATTCTTGTTTATGGTTTTTAGTATTTTTTTCCTTCGGACGTTCACCGTACCAAAATAAATAATGTGTTATTTTTATTCTATGGGTTACCACGATTACGGCGATACCACATTTATATGGCTTTTTTATGGTTAACTTGTTTTGCAGAATATAGAAATCATTTTGTGAGAAATATTCTTGTTTTTGTATCGTCATGTAACAATGGGCAGAACATTTATATTTTTTTGTTTACAGCGCTGGTTTAGAGCTTATTTTTTGCGGGACAAGCTGTACTTTTTCTTGGTATCATGTTGGGGTACATTTTACTTTTTGATCACTTTTTATGCACTTTTTTTGTGGTCAGATGTGAAAATGTAATAATTTTTGTTAGGTTTTTTTGTGTTTTTTTTTTTATTTTTATTTTTTTTATTTGCGGCGTTCACCGTACGGGTTCACTGACCATTTTATTTTATTGTACCAGTTGTTACGGACGTTGTGATAACCAATATGCTGTGTTTTTTTGGTGATTTTCACTTTTTTTATGTTTTATTTGATTACTGCATGGGACTTAAACGTAAGGGGACTTTTATTCTTTTTAAATAATTTTTTTTAGTTGCACTTTTTTTTTTTTTTTAACTTTTTTACTGTTTTATTTTGTCCCAGGGTGGGACATGAACAAGTGATCATTTGATCACTTTTTCATTGTAATATACTGCAATATACTGCACCATAGACGCCGCGGTCACTATGACCGCGGCCACGCCTATGGGGTTAAACAGTCGGGGTCGCGATAGTCGTGATCCCGGCTGTTACTGCAGGATCCCAGCTACCGCGTACCACTGGGATCCCACGGCGATCACAAGGGCTCAGCTTCTGAGCCCGGGCGATCGCCATGACGTGATTCTACGTCAAGGTGCGGAAAGGGGTTAAGGTCCCTCTGCTGAGTGTAAAGACTATGTCTCCATCTGCCTGTATATATCAATGTATTCCTGCTGTATAAGCTAAGCTTTTACTAAAAGTATTTCCAAGACTTTCAGTCAATCTCTCCATAAGGAGAGCACCTACTGTCTGACCCTAGTCAATAGCCTCTCACACAGCCAATCCAGTTCCCTATGCTGTACTGAGGAGACCCAACCAGGTCGAAACAGTGCTGTATACAGTTGGGAGTCTGTTCCTTCTGGAATAGATATACTGGTTTGGCTTAATCCCACACCATATCTATAGACTTCTTGTAGGTCATACTTGGTGCTAAGGGGGCTGCCTTTCAAGCCTTAGTCAGACTAGGATCAGGAAGTAAGAGTTCTCTTTATGGAACCTTTGGCAATTAAGGTGTGTGGAAACTCTTAGCCATTGATCCTTCACAAGGGCATTCTGGAAAAATATGCTAATAAATTTTCCATGTTAGGACATGTTCTGACATGTCAATTTTTTTTTCACAAATTAAACCTGAATTTTGCCTAATTTCTTTATTAACAGTGTGAGTAATTTGATCTTATACATTCAGGGTATGGTCACACATTGCAGTTAAAAGTGCATCGCAATCAGCTTTGAGGTGGTTTTAGGTGCAGTTTTGTTAATTTAACAGGTGAAAGACATTTGTGGAAAAAGTTTCCCCTTCAAAATCAAATTAAATAATTTGCCATGTCTTTTACCTGTTAAAATAATAAAACCAGCTAAAAAATGATTGCGATGCAGTGGTAACTACAGCGTGTGACCGCACCCTCAGTAAACATTATTATTGAAGGAACTTGTATCCAGTGACTGATTCTCTTTTTGCATTCCTCTAATGAGTACATATTGTAAGGGTCGGTGAAGCTGAAAGAAAGCATCTGCTGCCCTGGCATATAGCACAACAACATGTTGTCTGTAGCACAGTTAACATAGTTGTTATGTAACTGTTTCAGTTTATGAGATGCAATGCCTTTGAAAAAGATTTAATGAGAGTTATTAAAACACTCTGATCACATTAGCGCTGTGGCGTCTGTACATAACATGACATCTACAATGATCAGCAGTGCTTCCAAGATCTCCAAGATTCTTTGTCTCTGGCACCGTTTCAATTTAACAAAGTAAAGGTAAAAAAAATACTATGCTATTTTGTCCCATAAAATGTGACATTTGTTTACAGATTTGGTGCTTCCATTATAACAGTGGAAATATTTAGCACAGATGAAGAGACACACACTTGACGCCTTGAAAAGTGAGTAACTATTACCCCTTACAGGACGTTTTACCCCTTCTTTCCATATCGTCCCCCATGACGGCCCAACTGGAGGATGACCCCTTGACCTCTGTAGGGACAGGAAGCAGAGAGGTTAAATTCCCCCCCCCTTGCATTCACACACCAGTGTCTTCCTGTCCCTACACAGGGCAGGGAGTAGAGAGAGCTCTCCCTGTCCCCTCCAGAGGGACAGTCAGGGGGGAGTATAGGTGTGGGACTCCTCCCTAAATCCTACCTGGTCCCGGGCCGCGAGCGGTGCATGGTGCATCCTTCCCCTGCCTTGGATGGGACCTTCGACCGGCTCTGTTGACGGCTCCGTGAAGCCAACATCGCCCGGGCACGTGCATGTGCAAGGGAACACTTCCGGGTGTTCCAAGATGGCGACTTCCGGCCAATAAGTGTCGCACCGGAAGTGACGTATCGCGAACACGAGGGGCCGGCGTGAGTATGTTTGAAATATCAAGCGGGCTCTCACGTTGATCTGAGGTCTATGCTTCTGTCGCCATCGGCTGTGCACGCTACGCTGAGCAGGTACATTGTCTTAGATAACAGTTTCATTCCTTCAGAAATCCTAATGAAGTTCATTGTTTTATAGATTCTGGTGCCTGGATTTTCTAGCCTACTGAGCCTATTCAGGTTTATGTGCGCTAATAAGGTCAGCCCTATATATACTTATATATGGTTTTTTGCAGCTATGTACTTTGCACATTCTAACTCATGTTATGTTTATGCATAGATTACAATTGGCAGCTCCGAGTCCTCAACTATGGACATCATTATATCAGACTCCACGCCTATAGCTCCTGTGAGTGGTTTCAGGGTGTCTAGTGTGTTGGGGGGTTTTAAAGATTCCTCATTGTATTGAGCTTGTTCTAGAAAACCTAGTATTGTTCTCCTTCTTTTTGGCAGGAACCTAAAGAGAAGGAGAAATCTAAAGAGCTAGATAAAAAGAAAACACAGTCACGCAGATGCAATATGTGTTTCAATAAACTCCTAAGCAATTATAAGAAGCCAGTATGTAAAGAATGTTTGGACAGTCTGCTCAAAGAAGAGAAATACTCTTTCATGGAAGAGATGAGATCATTTATTAAAGGGGAAGTCCAGACATCAGTAGCTGCATCTGTGGCCTCTATTATTCCCCAAATAGCACCACCCAAAAGACCCAGAATAATGGAGTCTTATTCTGAGTCTGAGGCAGAATCAGAAGAAGCTAGTACGTCTTTTTCTATGGACATAGATGTATCCCAATCTGTAGCAGCTACTAAAATGGAGTCAAAATACCTGTTTGCATCGGAAAATCTCGATGCGTTACTTAAAGCAGTCAGAGACACTTTAAAAATTGAAGACATTGAAGAAGCAAAGTCTGTGCAGGATGAACTGTTTGGCATACTTAGGGCAAAAAAGAAAAGAGTGTTCCCAATAAACAATATGCTTAAGGAATTGATTTTGGAAGAATGGAGAGAACCTGAAAATAGAATTTCTGTTTCTAAAGAATTCAGGAATCGTCTGATATTTGATGAGGAAGAAGTAAAAAACTGGAATGCTACACCCAAAGTAGATGTCCAGGTGACCAAAATCACGAAGAAAACTGATCTCCCATTTGAGGACGCCATACAGCTTAAAGACCCAATGGATAGGAAAGCTGACAGTTTATTAAAAAAGTCATGGGAAACTGCCATGCTTAATTTAAAGGTGAACATAGCTACGACTTCTATTTCCCGTACTCTCTTTTTCTGGTTATCAGAATTAGAGAACCATATAAAAACTGGCACCTCAAGAGAAAAGCTACTGGATACTATACCTATGTTAAAATCTGCTACGGCCTTCATTGCGGATGCCTCGGCTGAGGGAGTGAGATTCAGCGCAAAAGAAAGTGCCCTATCAAATGCAGTTAGACGTGCCATTTGGTTGAGACAGTGGAGTGGCGATTGCAGATCTAAAGCTAAACTGTGTAGTCTTCCCTTTCAGGGTGAATATGTATTTGGAGCGGAGTTAGACGCCATTCTGGAAAAAGCTGCAGATCGTAAAAAAGGCTTCCCTGAAACCAGAACGGGTCAAAGGAAACAATCCTTTCGTGACCCCAAAGAGAAAAAGTTTCCATATAGAGGTAAAGGCAAGCAAGGTAGATGGAGTTATTCCAAAGGAGGAAGAGGATTTCTACTCAGTTCCAGCAACTCAACATCTAATTTTAGAAAACAATGACGCCAGAGTGGGAGGAAGACTGCTCCAATTCCGTCACCATTGGACCCAGATAACTTCAAATCCGTGGGTCTTAGGGATTCTATTAGACGGATACAAGTTAGAACTAATTTCTCTTCCTCCCAACAACTTCATGGTGACAAAGCAACCATCGCAGTCATTAACCACCAGCTTATGGCATGAGGTTCTAAAACTCAAAGCAATGGATGTGATAACCCCAGTTCCCAGACAGGCTCAAGGAAAAGGACATTATTCTCCTCTGTTCCTTATAACAAAGCCGAATGGAACATTACGCCTAATCTTCAACTTGAAAAATCTGAACAAGCATATTCAAGATGGAAAACTATCTGCTCAGCCACCCTCTTAATTCCGCCGGATGCGTTCTTATTTACCATCGACCTAAAAGACGCATACTACCACGTACCAATCTATCCACCATCCCAAAAATTCCTCAGGTTTGCAGTGGTTACCCCGGAGGGAAACACAGCTTGCTTTCAGTACAAAGCTCTCCCGTTCGGGATTTCGTCTGCCCCAAGGACTTTTTCAAAAATCATGATAGAAGTAGTGGCATTTTTGAGATCCAAGGAAGTGTCGGTGATCCCGTATCTGGACGACCTACTGATAATTGGTCAGACAGAACAGGAACTTATACAACACAGGAATCTGACGATTACTACCCTGCAACAACTGGGATGGTGCATAAACTGGAAGAAATCGAAATTGACGCCCAGCAAAGAGACAATCTTTCTAGGCACACTTCTGAACACATCTCTACAGATGTCCTTTCTTCCTCCCGAAAAAAGGGTCAGACTTATCCAAAATATACGTCACTTCCAACAACAGAATTGTTGCACAATAAGAGAAGCCATGAGTATGTTGGGACAGATGACGGCTTGCATTCAATCTGTCCAATGGAGTCAAAGCCATACTCGAAGGTTCCAGTGCTGGATTTTGGAGGTCTGGGACAAGAACCCACACCATCTAGACCAAAAAATCCAGCTACCTCCAAGAGTCAACATGTTCCTAAATTGGTGGACGGAGACGTCACATTTAACGAAAGGAATACCCTGGCATCCATGGCCAATCAGAGTGATCCAAACAGATGCCAGCCGGTCAGGTTGGGGTGCAAGTTTAGGAGACAAACTTCTTCAGGGTCAGTGGACTGTTTCCATCCAAAATCGATCTTCAAATTACCGCGAACTAAGAGCGGTATGGGAGACTTTGAAGAACAGTGCCTCAGAACTCGAAAATCATCATGTAAAAGTCTATTCAGACAATATTACAACAGTGGCCTACTTGAAACATCAAGGCGGCACAAGGAACAAAGATCTCCTACATCTATCGGAGAAAATTTTTTTCTGGGCAGAAAAACATATCCTCTCATTAAAGGCGATCCACCTGAAAGAAGAAGAGAACAAGGTGGCGGATTTTTTAAGCCGGAATCACCTGGATCAGAACGAATGGTGTCTAAACGACAAAGTGTTCCAAGAAATAACCAAGGTTTGGGGTCATCCGATGATAGATTTGTTTGCTACCAGAACCAACTCCAAAGTAAAGAATTTCTATTCGCTGGACAGAACTGGGTCAGGCCTTCGGATGAATGCATTCAATCAGGTTTGGAACGCTCCTCTTATGTATGCCTTTCCTCCTATCCCAGTGGTTTCCAGAGTCATACAAAATATTCGGGCAAACAAGGCTACTGTGATCCTGATAGCGCCATACTGGCCGAAAAAGAACTGGTTCCCAGCCTTAAAAGAGATGGCTCTAGCAGAACCAATGCTTCTGCCTGTCAGAGATGAACTCCTGTTTCAGGGCCCTATCTATCACCCAAACCCGCGATCACTCAGTCTCTCAGCCTGGATCCTGAGAGGTCGTTACTGAAGTCACGAGGTCTTTCAGACAAGGTAATAACCACAATGAAAGCAAGTCGTAAACCAACCACCAATTTATAATAAAATATGGAAAAAGTTTGTCATTCTGTGGTTCAAGTCAATCTAACCAAACATCTCTGAATATTTCCCAGATTCTAGACTTCCTACAGTCCGGATTTGACAAAGGGTTGAAGACCAGTACCCTCAAAGTTCAGATTTCAGTACTGAGCGCTTTCTTTGACCAACCCTTGGCCGATAACAGATGGATCAGCAGGTTTGTGAAAGCCACATCTAGACTGAGGCCAAGTTATATACAGAAGATCCCATCGTGGGACCTATCTTTGGTGCTTAATTATCTCACTGAGCCACCATTTGAGCCAATGGAAGATGCTAACATAAGAGATTTGACCCAAAAATTGACCTTCTTAATAGCAATAACATCCGCTAGAAGGTTAGGAGAGATACAGGCATTGTCATTTAGAGAGCCATACTTGAGAATCTCTGATGATAGAGTAACCTTAATGCTTGATAAAACCTTTGTTCCAAAAGTTTCTTCAGAGTTCCATCGAAATCAAGAAATTATTCTTCCATCATTTTGCCAGGATCCAAAATCTCCAAAAGAAGCTGCTTGGCATTCCTTGGATGTGAGAAGAATCTTACTGCATTACATAAAAAGCACAGAATCATGGCGCCAAGATTCCAATATTCTCCTCCAGTTCGGCAACAAGAACAAGGGAAAGAAGGCTTCCAAAGCCTCTATCGCCAGATGGATTCAGCTAGTCATCAAAGGAGCATATGCGTCCCAGAATCTGACTGTTCCTGGGCGAGTCAGAGCCCATTCAACTAGAGCTATGGCTGCCACATGGGCAGAAAAGAGGGGCGCTTCCATCGAAGAAATATGCAGGGCTGCCACCTGGTCGAGCCAATTAACCTTTGCTAAACATTACAGACTGAATATCCAGAATACCAAAGAATTAGCCTTTGGTAGAAAAGTCTTACAAGCTGTAGTCCCTCCTAAGGAATTATTTGATAAATCTCCAGGTGGGCCGTCATGGGGGACGATATGGAAAATGGGAATTATTCTCACCGTTAATTCGGTTTCCATTAGTCCACCATGACGGCCCATGTATTTTTTCCCACCCCTAAAAATATATATATATATATTTTGTTGTACTATGATAGTATATTGTAGTATTATAGTGTATGTGAAATTAACATGCAATAAAAGGGGTTGTATCCACTGCCGGTGTAATTATTTGGTAGTCACTGGTGTGTGAATGCATTTGCAGCATATTCTTCACGTTAGTCTGGGTTGGTACGATCATGGAGATATTAAATATATCAAAGAGAACGAGACAACATGTTCATTTATATCAATTTGGGACCTTCATAACCTTTTCATCATTAAAAAAAAAAGTTATTATGGATAAAAAATGTCCAAAACGCGGTGATTCAAAGGATATTATACATTACAGGGTTTGCCATAATAATTAATCATTATGGCAAAAAAAATTATGGCATTAAAAATTATAATTCATTTTTATATTTTTATAGATGCTTAACGTGTTTGTAATTTTTTTTTTATATGTGTTCTAGGGAAGAGGGGCATTTAAACTTTTTTTCTTTTAAATCAAACCATTTTTATTGAGGTTCTTGCACAGTTTTCTTGTAGACACAAAAACAAGAACACAAGTAGCAAAACAAGAAAAAAGGACAATTAAAATGCAGACTTAAAACAGCCCTTGTAAAATACAATCTTAGCATAACCAATATATGATTAATCTGTAAAGCAATATGGGTTTTCAATGCACAAGACTTCTTAAGTCAGCATTCAGTAACGGAGACTGGCGAGTAAATTCGCAGGGGCCCTACTTTGGAGACCCAGAGTATCCATCCACCAAATTCTTGATTTTTTGGAGGCATTTTCAGTTTACATATATGTCCCAATGTAACCTAATAATATTATTGATAAATTCTTGCACCGCGGGTGCCGAAATCTGGATTCAACAGGCAGAAATGGATTTGCGCTAAAAAAAGTAACTTCTGTACACATAATAAAGTAACACACTATATAGCATCTACTTCTATAATTCCCAAAAGACCAAATTTTCAGATCCAATTTAATGTCCACTTAAAGTACCCTACATATCAGGTGTAATACTTCCAAAATTCACAGTGTGAATCCCTATTCTATAGAGTAAACTAGGTGTCTTATATACCCAGTGCAAAAAGTGGATCTGGGACAACTTGTGAGCTTGAGAGATGAACGGTAAGCGATCTCCATCAGCTCCATAGAGATGAATGCAACAGTCATGCGCTGTCATCTGCTCCATTACTCTCATTGAGCAACGAGGGGTCTGACTGAGGTACGTGGGACCCCATCGGACCCCTCGGTTTCGTCATCTGTAGGGGTCTCATCACTGAGACCCCCACCGATCAGCAAGTTGGAATAGGGCCTAAATTGTAATTTGTGGGAAAACCGCTTTAATGTCATTGAGGTTAAAGGTGCTTAGACCCATATATACTCATAGTGGTAAAAGAAACAATGGAAAAACAACACTGTCACTGTGGTTAAAATCCAGATACTGATATTTGACAATTTTAATTTTGAATTCAGCAAATGTGGAATTTGCTGAATTCAAAATTACTGTCACTGTGGTTAAAATCCAGATCCAGACATTTGCCGATTTCAATTTTTAATTCAGTGAATGTGAAATTTTATTTAACTGTATTCTCTACCACTCACTTATGTGTTGGCACAGCTATGTCATGTGGGATCTGTGCCTGGTTTATCTTAACACCTTGCCGACAAACTATATCGTCCCCGTGCGGCAAAGGGTGTATGAAGAGAGCTCACGAGCTGTGCTTTCTCCATACACAGCGGGTGACGGCTGTATAAAACAGCCAACACCCGCCTGTCACTGCCTCTGGCATGGATGTGTTTTTAGGCAAGACTGTGAGAGAGCCGATTCCCTTGGCTGAAAAGCAACCCCACACATGAAAGGTTGCAGGATGCTTTACAGTTGTCATGAGACAAGACTGGTGGTATCACTCACCTTGTCTTCTCCGAACAAGCTGTTTTCCAGATGTTGCAAACAATAGGAAAGGGGATTCATCAGAGAAAATGACTTTACCCCAGTCCTCAGCAGTCCACTCCCTGTACCTTTTGCAGAATATCAGTCTGTCCCTGATGTTTTTTCTGGAGAGAAGTGGCTTCTTTGCTGCCCTCCTTGACACCAGGCCTTGCTCCAAGAGTCTCCACATTACAGTACGTGCAGATGCACTCACACCTGCCTGCTGCCATTCCTGAGCAAGCTCTGCACTGCTGGTAGCCTGATCCCGAAGCTGAAACACTTTTAAGTCCTGGTGCTTGCTGGTCCTTCTTGGGTGCCATGGAGCCTTTTTGGCAACAATGGAACCTCTCTCCTTGAATTCTTTGACGATGCAATAGATTGTTGACAGAGGTGCAATCTTTCTAGCTGCGATACTCTTCCCTGTTAGGCCAGTTTTGTGCAGTGCAATGATGACTGCATGTGTTTCATAGTTAACAGAAGAGAAACAATGATGCCTCCGGCACCGATCGCGGCAGTTAACCTGTTAAGTGCCGCAGTCACACCCAACCGCGGCACCTAACTTACCATTAGATGCACACCGCCATCTTTGATGGCCAATCGCCGCCCTCCGATAAAGTTCCAGGTTGCTATGGCAGCCTAGAGTCTCATTGAGACTCGTAGGCTTGCCATATGCAATGATTTCTACTAGCCAGCAGAGGGCAGGCTATTAAAAATCATAGTAAAATAGCTATATACTGCAAAACATAGTAGTAGTATATAGTATTAGCAATCGGTCCCTGCATGGTTAAATTACCCTGGAGGATCTAAAATAATGGTAAAAAAAATGTTAAATAATTGTAAAAAAATATGCCAAAATAATTAATCATTTCCCTAGAACTGATATAAACATAAATAAACAGTAAAAATCATAAACACTTTAGGTATCATCGCGTCCCAAAATGTCCGATCTATCAAAATATATTAGCGAATTTTCCCGGCGTTTAACCCCGTAACGGAAATTGGAGCCCAAAGTCGAAAATGCCACTTTTTTGCCATTTTGAAAAATATAAAAAAATTCTGTAAAAAGTTATCAAAATTTTTGAAGGTGGGGAGGGAAAAATGAAATTGCAAAAATTAAAAAGTGCCACGACCCTAAGGGGTTAAAGGATATCTATTGTGTACTGCGTCCCTGGGCACAATGAACATGTAAAGTCTAAGGCTATGGACTGAGCACTGTGCATTGCTACCCATTGGCATTTTCTGCTGACTGCCTTCAATCCATGTTGAGTCTAGGTCCCTGTCATCTTCCCTGGCATGTTACACCACTGAGCCCTCACTGGTGCCCTCCTTTTTCATATGCAAAATCCAAAGCACCCTGGCACCTGCTTGCACCAAAGAAAGTTGTAGCAGGCAGAGACAAAACACATCCTCCCACTGTAGCACCAGCCCCATCAGCAGCAGCACCTCACCACCACAGATACGTTCCAATCCCTTAATTCCTGCTTTTCTCATATTTAAACATCTGCAGTACTGTATGAATTTATACCATATATACATATGCATAAGACAAGTTTTTCAGCACAAAAAAGGGGTTAAAAACATCACCTCGGCTTATACACGAGTCAATAAAAAAAATAAACTTACATACTCGCCCTCCGGTGCCCCCCATGCTCGCACGGCTCCCCGATGTTGGCGCGGTTCCTGTTCTGTCTTCTCCGCGATGCTTCAATCCCTGTGGCTCCTCTTCTTTCTTCGGTCTTCTGTAATAGCTGGCAGAGTCGCAGCAGTCGTGGGCTGGCTGTATACTGCAGGGGGCTGGCTGTATACTGCACGGGGCTGGCTGTATATTGCAGGGGACTGGCTGTATACTGCAGGGAGCTGGCTATATACAATTGGGGGATGGCTGTATACTGCAGGGGCTGGCTGGCTATATACTAAATGGGTCTGGCTGGCTATAGACTACTGGAGGATGGATGTATACTAAAGGAGGCTGGCTGGCTATATACTAAACAGGGCTGGCTGGCTATATACTGCAGGGGGCTGGCTGGCTATATACTAAAGGGGTCTGGCTGGCTATATACTAAAGGGGGCTGGCTGGCTATATACTAAAGTGGGCTTGCAGGCTATATACTAAAATGGGCTGGCTGTATACACTGGGAGCTGTCTGGCTATATACTACTTGGGGCTTGCTGGCTATATACTGGGAAGGGGAGCTGTGACCAATGCATTTCCCACCCTCGGCTTATACTCAAGTCAATAGGTTTTCCCAGTTTTTGGTGGTATATACGGTAGGTGAAATTAGTAATAACAATGGCACTACAATGAATTGTTTTATGTAAATAAGACTGGTATTGTACGTTAGTACTGTATGATGCTGTATATACAAATAGTACTAAGACTGATACTATAAGGTAATGTGGTATGATGCAAATATTACTAATAGTACTAACTGGTATTGTAGAGTAGAACTGTGTGATTCTGTAAATGCAAATAGTACTATGACCGGTAGTGTAAGGGAATACTGTAAATGCAAATCTTACTAAGACTGTAACATAACACTGTATGATGCAAATAATACTATGACCGGTACTGTAAGATAAGAGTGCATGATGCAAATAGTACTAAGATGGGTGCTGTACGGTATTAATGTATGATGCTCTAAATGCAAATAATATTACGACTGGTACTGTACAAAACAAGAGAAAACACATGGCTCATTACAAAAGTGTATCATGTGTTTTGACTACCCCAGAGTTTTAAAGTTGTAAATTAACATTATAGGCTGGTATATAGGCAACAATACAAACCAACAAAATAAATACCAAAAGTAGTAATGTATAAAAATTCAGAAATTGTTTGGTATTATTATCTTCATTTAATTTTTCTTCAATGGAAAACCACAAAAAGAATTGTCAAAAAGCCAAATTGGATATTATTCCACACCCAACATAAAATTGGGGTTGGACAAAAGTATTGGCACTGTTTGAAAAATCATGTGATGCTTCTCTAATTTGTGTAATTAACAACACCTGTAACTTACCTGTGGCACCTAACAGGTGGTGGCAATAACTAAACACACCTGCAGCCAGTTGAAATGGATTAACCCCTTAATGACCGCCCTATCGGGTTTCTACGGCGGTCATTAAAGGGGTTATCCGGGTTAAAAAAAAATTTTATGGCCGGGCTGGGGAGGGATAGTTAGACATAATAAACATGTACTTACCTCCTCCGGCGCCGCCGATGTCCTGCGCCGCGGTCCCTTCGATCCGTGCCCCTGTTTGTTTACAGGGCCACCGAAGCCGCGCACAGGGAGCTTCCGGTCCGCGATGTGGACGGCTCCTCCCATCCGTTCCTATCTCTCAGCGTTGCAAGCGCTGGGAGATGGTGCGCATGGGAGCATCCGGCCGGCCGGAAGCTCCCTGTGCGCCCCTGTAATGAAACCGGCGCACAGAGAAGACCGGCCGCGGCGTGGGACATCGGCAGCACCGGAGGAGGTAAGTACATGTTTATTGTGTTTAAATAGCCCTCCCCAGCCCGGCCATAAACATTTTTTTAAACCCAGATGACCCCTTTAAGGGTACTTCTTCTGATGCGACGCCTTTCTACGGCGCCGCGTCAGAAGAAGATTTCGGGACATCGGGTCAGTATAGTGCCGGTGTCGGGCTGTGATATCACAGTGTATTGCAGTGTAAAGGCTTGAATAAGCGATCGGATGATCGCTTATTCAAGCCAAGAAGTAGAAAATGTAAAAAAGTTAAAAAAAAAAAATAAAAAATGAAATCTTTTTATAATATAATTAAATAAATAAATAAAATAAAAGTCCCATAATCTCCCCAGTAACACATAAAATGCAAATACAGTAAATAAAACACAAAAACATACATATTTGGTATCACCGCGTCCGTATTAATCTGTACAATAAATCTAAATCAATATGGAACCCGCTCGGTGAACTACGTAAAAAAAAAACTTGGAAAACTTCCCAT
Source organism: Engystomops pustulosus (assembly GCA_019512145.1). NCBI lineage: Eukaryota > Metazoa > Chordata > Amphibia > Anura > Leptodactylidae > Engystomops > Engystomops pustulosus. The sequence goes on along the minus strand of CM033641.1, from coordinate 130,709,372 downwards.
AATATACAATTTTTCATCAAACACCATCACAAAAAATGTTCTAAAAAGCGATCAAAAAAAGTTACGTTCCCTAATATGATACGACTGAAAAGAACAACTGTTTTCACAAAAAATAAGCCCTCAACCAGATCTGACAACAGAAAAATACAGAAGTTATGGCCATGAAAAGTTGTCAATAGTAAAAACAATGCGATTTTCTCCAATATTGGTTTTGCTCAGGAAAATTAAGCAAAAATAAGAAAAACTATATAAATGAGGTATCACCGCAATCGTAGTGAACCAGAGAATAAAGATAAAATATTATTTTTACATTACGGTGAGCGGGGAAAAAAAAATGCTAACAATCCAAAATAAAAATTGATGATTTTGTTTGTGTCCCCCTTGAAATAGTTAATAAAATCTCAAGAACAAGCTTTAGACTCCCCAAATAAATTATCTATACATTGTATCTCATCCCATAAAAAATAAGCCCTCATATGTTTGTATTACCAAAAAAAATAAAAATGTATAGGTCGTACAATGTGACAATACAAATCTGCAGTGAATGGCGCCTCCATTCATTCTATACTTGGCCGTGCGCCTGTACAGAAGTTTACCACCACATATGTGGTATCAGTCAAGCGTTGCAGTGCGTTTCATCATTTAATTTATTCTGAAAATTTCAGTTTTGGCCTAAATGAATGTATTTTCCAAAAAAATTCCATAGTTTCTAAATCGCAGGTCCATATTGTTTTAACCCATGTGAAACACTTAAAGGGTTAATAGACTTAATAGAAGTTGTTTTACATACGTTGAGGGGTGAGGTTTCTATAGTGGGGTAATTTATGGGGTTTTACTATTATTTAGGCCTCTCAAAGTCACTTGAAAGCTGAGTTGTCCCTCAAAATGTGAGTTTTGGCAATTTTCATGAAAATAAGAAAAATTGCACCTAAAGTTCTGCACCTCATAACATCCTAGAAAAATGACCGGAAGCATAACTTATCATTCCAACATAAAGCAGATATTCTGTAAATGTTAATTATCAAACTTTTTGGGTAGTTTTACATCTTGTCTGCAAACCAGAACATTTCAAACTTGGAAAATGAAGAATTTTTACAAACTTTTGCCAAATTTTCACTTTTTTTCAGAACGAAATGCAAAACTTATCACTTAAATTTTATAACTAACATGAAGTACAATGTGTCACGAGAAAACATTCTCAAAATCACCGGGATATGTTAAAGCGTTCCGAAGTTATAACCAATTATCGTGAGACATGTCAGATTTGAAAAATCGAGTCTGGTCATTGAGCTGAAAACTAGTGTCGGTGATAAGGGGTTAAAGTTGACTCAACCTCTGTCCTTGTATCCTTGTGTGTACCACATGGAACATGGTGAAAAGAAAGAAGACCAAAGAACTGTCTAAGGACTTGAGAATCAAAATTGTGAGAAAGCAAGAGCAATCTGCAAAGGCTACAAGTCCATCTCCAAAGACCTGAATGTTCCTGTTTCCATGCGCAGTGTCAGCAAGAAGTTTAAAACCCGTGGCACTGTGGCTAACCTCTCTAGATATGGATGGAAAAGAAAAATTGATGAGAGATTACAATGCAAGATTGTGTGGATGGTGGATAAAGAACCTTGACTAACATCCAAACAAGTTAAAGCTCCCCTGCATTCAGTTGGCATCTGAATGAAAAGGGACTGTATGATAGGATACCCAGGAAGACCCCACTTCTTACACTGAAACATAAAAAAGCCAGGCTGGAGTTGCCCAAAACTTACCTGAGAAAATCTAAAACGTTTTGGGAGAATGTTCTCTGGTCAGATTAGACAAAAGTAGAGCTTTTTGGGAAAAGGCATCAACATACACTCACAGGCCACTTTATTAGGTACACCTGTCCAACTGCTCGTTAACACTTACTTCTAATCAGCCAATCACATGGCGGCGGCAACTCAGTGCATTTAGGCATGTAGACATGGTCAATACAAACTCCTGCAGTTCAAACCGAGCATCAGTATGGGGAAGAGAAAGGTGATTTGAGTGCTCTTGAACGTGGCATGGTTGTTGGTGCGAAGGGCTGGTCGAGTATTTCAGAAATGCTGATCTACTGGGATTTTCACGCAAACCATCTCTAGGGTTTACAGAGATGGTCCGAAAAAGAAAAAAAATCCGTGAGCGGCAGTTCTGTGGGCGGAAATGCCTTGTTGACGCCAGAGGTCAGAGGAGAATGGGCAGACTGGTTCGAGCTGATAGAAAGGCAACAGTGACTCAAATCGCCACCCGTTACAACCAATGTAGGCGTTGAACTTTGAGGCAGATGGGCTACAGCAGCAGAAGACCACACCGGGTGCCACTCCTTTCAGCTAAGAACAGGAAACTGAGACTACAATTTGCACAAGCTCATCGAAATTGGACAGTAGAAGATTGGAAAAACGTTGCCTGGTCTGATGAGTCTCGATTTCTGCTGCGACATTCGGATGGTAGGGTCAGAATTTGGCGTCAACAACATGAAAGCATGGATCCATCCTGCCTTGTATCAATGGTTCAGGCTGGTGGTGGTGGTGTTATGGTGTGGGGAATATTTTCTTGGCACTCTTTGGGCCCCTTGGTACTAATTGAGCCTTGTTGCAATGCCACAGCCTACCTGAGTATTGTTGCTGACCATGTTCGTCCCTTTATGACCACAATGTACCCAACATCTGATGGCTACTTTCAGCAGGATAATGCGTCATGTCATAAAGCTGGAATCATCTCAGACTGGTTTCTTGAACATGACAATGGGTTCACTCAAATGGCCTCCACAGTCACCAGATCTCAATCCAATAGAGCATCTTTGGGATGTGGTGGAACAGGAGATTCGCATCATGGATGTGCAGCCGACAAATCTGCAGCAACTGTGTGATGCCATCATGTCAATATGGACCAAAATCTCTGAGGAATGCTTCCAGCACCTTGTTGAATCTATGCCTCAAAGAATTGAGGCAGTTCTGAAGGCAAAAGGGGGTCCAACCCGTTACTAGCATGGTATACCTAATAAAGTGGCCGGTGAGTGTATAGTTTACAGGGAAAAAGAAAAGGCCTTCAAAGAAAAGAACACAGTCCCTACAGTCAAACATGGCAGAGGTTCCCTGATGTTTTGGGGTTACTTTGCTGCTACTGGCACTGGACTGCTTGACCGTGTGCATGGCATTATGAAGTCTGAAGACCAACAACAAATTTTGCCGCATAATGTAGGCCCCAGTGTGAGAAAGCTGGGTCTCCCTCAGAGGTCATGAGGTCTTCCAGCAGGACAATGACCCAAAAAACACTTTAAAAAGCACTAGAAAATGAGAAAAAGCACTGGAGTCTTCTAAAGTGGCCAGCAATGAGTCCAGACCTGAATCCCATAGAACACCTGTAGAGCGATCTCAAAATCGCAGTTTGGAGAAGGCACCTTTCAAATCTCAGTGTCCTGGAGCAGTTTGCCAAAGGAGAATGGTCTAAAATTCCAGCAGAGCATTGTAAGAAACTCATTGATGGTTACAGCTAGCGGTTGTTCGCAGTTATTTTGTCTAAATGTTGTGCTACCAAGTATTAGGCTGAGGGTGCCAATACTTTTGTCTGGCCCATTTTTGGAGTTTTGTGTTAAATGATCAATGATTTGACTTCTTTTTTTTCATTCTCTTTTGTGTTTGACTGTGGGTGGTAAGCAGAAGAAAAGATAAGATTCACTTGCAGCCGATTACACAAGGATCGCCAGATCTTGAACACAAACTGGACCCCTCGATCAGACACGATGTGTCCATGAAGCCAGAAGATATGCTGAAAGACCAAACTGGCAAGAGTTGGAGCAGACGGAAGACCTGGGAGAGAAACAAAATGGGACATCTTGGAAAACCGGTCAGTTACCACACAGATGACGGTATTGCCAGAGCAAGGTGGAAGAACCGTGACAAAGTCCATAGCCACGTGCAACCACAGAGAACTGGATATCGGCAACGGAAGCAACAGGCAAGCCGGTTTAAGGCGAGAAGGTTTATTACGAGCACAGGAAGTGCAGGACTCCACAATATCCTGAACATCTTTGAGCAGGTCAGGCCACCAGTAGTAGCGGGAGATAAGGGCCATGGAACGTTGCACCCCAGGGTCCCCAAGACAAAATCCTCTTCCACAGTGCAGGTCGGACATACATCTTGCCAGGGGGAAGCTGCCGAAGATCCACTGGAGCGGCTACAACTAGTTGTTCAGGAGAGATAAGATGCCAAGGGACCGGCTCTTCTCCAATGGCATCAGAGGCACGGGAAAGGGCATCTGCTTTGATATTCTTCTCCACAGGACAGGTTGAAACGAAAAGAAGAGCGACCAACTGTCGGGACAATAGTTATCTCTCTGCAGTCCTAGAAAATGTCCTAGAGAAAAAGCCGCAAGTGAGAGTTCGGTCTTTAGGCCCTTTCTGGGTGAGCACCGCCTCAGCACCTATGGAGGATACGTCAACCTCTTGATGAAAGGACTTCATCGTGTCAGGCCTGGTGAGAACTGGAGCCGAGGCAATGGTGGACTTCAACCATGAGGAGGCTCCTTCAGCTGCCAAGGACCAGAAGCGGGAATTGGCGCCCTTCTTGGTGAGCTCCACGTTGGGAGACACCAGAGTGGAGAAATGCAGGATAAACTGCCAATAATAGTTCACAAAACCCCGGAACCACTGTATGGCTCGAAGACCTTCTGGACGCTGCCACTGTAGAACTGCAGACAGTTTAGCAGGATCCATCTGGAGACCTCTATAGGAGATTATATACCCAAGGAAAGAATGGCTCAGTTCGTGAAACTGATATTTCTCTAGCTTGGTATAGAGACGATTAGCCTGACGGTGCCCAAGAACTTGCCTAATGTGGGACTGGTGGGTCTAAAGGTCTGGTGAGAACACTACATTGTCATCCTGGTAGACTATGACACACGTATACAGCAGATCTCTGAAGATGTCATTGACGAATTCTTGAAAAACACTTGGAGCATTACACTGTCCGAATGGCATCACCAGGTGCTTGAAATGTCCATCACTAGTGTTAAAGGCTGTCTTCCATTGTAGGCCCCACGAAGGTCCAGCTTGGAGAAGATCTTGGACCAAGCAGACGGTCAAACAGCTTCCTGATCAATGCAATAGTCAATGCAAGGACGGAGTGACCCATCATTCTTGATAACGAAAAAGAAGCCAGCACCAGGGGGAGAGGAGGACATACGAATAAACCCCCTTTGCAGGTTCTCTTGGATATACTCAGAACAGAGAGAGGATACACCTGTCGCCGAGGAGGAGAGGCACCCAGCGAAAGATCCATAGGGCAATTGTAGGGGTGGTGTGATGGCAAAGTCTCTGCTTTCTTTTTGGAGAAAACATTGTCAAAGTCCCGGTTTTTGAGCAAATTTTTTAAGCTGAAAAACTGTGCTTATACGCAATATAAACGTTACTTATGCTACTCTTCCTTTTGATCGCGCCACTTATCTTCTTTAAGCATGACACGCTGGGATCACCTAGGAAAGAGTCATAAAAATCAGCATGCAGCAAAAGGACAAGATGTCCAGCACTCCAGGCTGCTAATTATGCACTCCCCCGCACCTCTCTCTCTCAAGTTGGAAAGGGATGTGACATCACAAAGGGGGCTTGCGTAACTAGGAACCCGGTTCACCGGATATCTTGTCTCCGCACTCTCTGCTGCTTTTTATAAATCTCTTTTATAGGTGATCCAGGCGTGTCAAGCACTAGGATCAAGATGAAGAGGAGCCTAGTATTTGTAGAGGTTTTTTACTTTTTTAAAACGCTAGATTTCTTTTAAGTGTTCTTATTTGTGTCTGTATTTGTCTGTTTATGGTGGAACCTAACAAAATGCAGAGACAGGTTTAATGTCTAGACTAGAGTATCCCTTCTAGTACCAGACCTTAACATCAAGAAACTCTAGATCCTTGCCCTCCAAAACTACAGTGATATGCAAGTCCATGTCATTAAAATATTGTTCCTGACAAAAAGATTGTTAAAACAGAACATATCCTAACCCCTCAATGACACTGCCTGAAAAGGCTTTAATGATTGTGGCATTTTTTGCTAGTTTTCGTACATGGCGGTTTAAGGACCCTAACATTTTTACCTTTAAAATTTCTGTGCCATTTTTTCAGGACACATAGGGCAAGTTAAAATGTAATAATTTTTTTTGTTTGTTTTATTGGGGGTTGAAAATGGAAAAAGTTTTTTTTTTTTTTTGTAATTTATAGTAGCGTATGTACTATAGTATGTAGTATAAGCCAACCCTGAGTATAAGCTGAGGGTGGGAAATGCATTGGTCACAGCCTACACCCAGTATATAGCCAGCAGGCCCATAGTATAAAGCCAGTAGCCCCCTGGTATATAACCAGTGTCATGGTAGCTCCCACGACCCACGTATCTGGACGCGGGCTCACCCGTGCCCCTCCCCATGCTCCAGCAGATGCACAGTTCTACTTACCTGTCCCCGTTCCAAGGCTAGCGCGCAGGAAGATTTAAAGGGCCAGCACACTGTTGATTGGTGCTGAACATTCCCAGAATCCTTTAAATTCCAGCCTTTCCCTGAACACCCTGCCGAATCTTTGTGCCTTGTGCCTTTGAGAAAGCTCTGTTCCTGATGCCCCGTTCTCTTGTACTGAATTCCCGTTGTGACTAGTTGTTCCATTCCTGGCTATGCTCCTTTGCTGCCTGCCCTGACCTTCCGCTTTGCCCCAACTTTGATCCTGTGCTGCCTGTCCTGACTTCCTACCTTTCCCTGACTATGATTTTGCTCAACGTCTCCATACCTCGCCATACCTCGCCTTGGCCACCACCTTGGACAAACTTGCGCCTGTGGAACGACCTGGTGGTTCCACGCTGCAACAAGTCCAACCTGCTTTGCGTTGGGCTCTGATGAAAACCAATACCACTTAGACTCTGGTCCTAGGTGTCAGTTTATGTACGTAGTGGTCCAGTGGGTACACTACCCTTCGTGCCTGACAGCCAGTACCTGTTCTCTTATTTATAGCCAGCAACCCCCTGCCTCCAGTATAAAGCCAGCAGCCCCTTGTATATAGCCAGCCAGTGTCTCCTAGTATATAGCCAGTGCCTGACATTCAGTATATAGCCAGTGCCTGACACTCAGTATATAGCCAGTGCCTGACACTCAGTATATAGCCAGTGCCTGACACTCAGTATATAGCCAGTACTTGTCTCCCAGTATATAGCCAGTGCCTGTCCCTCAGTATATAGACAGTGCCTGTAACCCAGTATATAGCCAGGGCCTGCCCCCCAGTATATAGCCAGCGCCTTCCCCCAGTACATAGCCAGTGGTACCGTGTATGGCCCAAAAAATACTAGAAGAAAGAAAAACAGAATTTACGATTTTCTTTTCCTCCATAGATTCAGGAGTTAATAAAATCTCATCAATAAGCTAATGACCAACTAAAATGAAGTATTTGTAAATTTCCTCTAATCTTGCATAAAATAAGCCCTTATATGTCCAAATGGCCGAAAAATAAATATTGTATAGCCGTTAAAAAGGGACTTTGCAAATCTGCTCTGAATGGCACAACTTCCCTTTGATGCCCTGGCATGTGCCCATACAGCTTTTTATACTTATTGTCATACTCAGAAAAATTGGGTATCAATCTTTGTGGAGAGTTTTGGTATTTTATCCGCTGAGAATGTGTACATTTTTTGAAAAACAAATTTATTTAGCCAAAAAAATGAAAATTTCAAAATTGCACACAATTTTGTTTTATCCCCTGTAAAACAACTAAAGGGTTAAAAACTTAATAAAAGTTTTTTTTACATATGTTAAGGGCTGTAGTTTCTATAATGAGGTAATTTATGGGGTTTTACTTTTTAGGCCTCTGAAAGTGACTTGAAACCTGAGCTGGTCCCTCAATAGCATGATTTTGTGTTTTTTATGAAACTGTGGAAAATCGCACCTAAGGTTTAAAGCCCCATAACATCTTAAAAAAATGAGAAGATGCATAAAAAAAACATGTCAACGTAAAACAGACAATTGGTTGATGTTAGCTATCAAGTTTGTTTGCTGTTATAACTATTTATGGAAAAAGTAGAACATTTATAATTTCGAAAATCGAGAATTTTTCAAAATTTTCATCAAATATTCATTTTTTTCATAAATAAACGCAAAACATACCAAAATTTTTCAACTAATATGAAGTACAAAGTGTCACGAAAAAAACATTCTCAAAATTACTTGGATATGTTAAAGCGTTCCAAAGTTTTAACCACTTATAGTGGCACAGGGCAGATTTTTTTTAAAATGGCCGTGTCAGGAAGGTGAAATATGGCTTCGGCTGTAAGGGGTTAATTCAAAGAGCGCTTCAGTTTGTCTTCTTCTGCTTTCTTACGAAGATTGTAACTTTAATATCTTTCTGTAAGAGAAACACTAAAAGGTTGACATAAGAGGTTCCGGTTTCCGTGACTATAACTTAAGTGAACGGTGGAGAGCGTGTCATGTCTGAGGAAGGGCGCGTGTCCCTCGAAACGTCACAGCATACATGGCGCTCACTAGACCGTTGCTCGGCGTCTAAGGAGTTAGTGTCTCTGCCCTGGGATCCAACTAAATGTGAGTCTAAGTTCAAACCATTCATAATGAATGTATCCGGAAGGATGAAATAATGGTTTATAATATATTAGAACGTCAATAGACTCCTATGATCCCAGTCACTACCATCTATACAAGCTGAACCTGGATAAGTTTAATTCACTATGGTATCATCTACTGTGGGACAGAGTAACGCTTTGAATTAAGAGTGTATACGTTGAAATTTTTGAAGTAAAAGTATCTATTTTGCTTAATTGCTTGTGTGGTCATTATATTGGACACTATTCATGGAATGCGTTAATATGGGAGAAATGGAGGTTCCCCCGTCCTAGACCACTACACTTAATACCACATACAATTGAAGTACTCCACATACTATTCCAAAAATTATTTTGAAGACCAACCAAAATAAAACAGTTTAGTATAAGCAGGTAGGGTTTTCCAAAGAAGATAGTTAGTGTTAATGCTAGTGTTAAACATGGTTATTACCATGTTAAAATATTTATAGAAACTTATTAAGCTATGTATGTTTGTATTACATGATATACTGTAGCCCCAGGCAACAGTATATGTCAGACTGGAATAACCGCATATTTATTTATGTAGTGCACCCAGCAGGAACCTAAACCTCTTGACAAAGAGGCCATTACATGTTGTCTTTTGTGTCTACATTGATTTTTATCCTTTTAAGGTAATTATGGCTGAATGACTGACCACAAACTTCATATTATCATAAGATAATAATTAGAGATGAGCGAGCACTAAAATGCTCGGGTGCTCGTTATTCGAGACGATCTTTTCCCGATGCTCGAGTGCTCGTCTCTAGAATAACGAACCCCATTAAAGTCAATGGGAGACTCGAGCATTTTTCAAGGGGACCAAGGGTCTGCACAGGGAAGCTTGGCCGAACACCTGGAAACCTCAGAAAATGATGGAAACTCCACGGAAATGGACAGGAAACAGCAGGGGCAGCATGCATGGATGCCTCTGAGGCTGCTTAATCGCACCATGATGCCAAAATTATGGGCAACAGCATGGCGATGACAGAGTGACCGAATGAGGCTAGATAGCATCTAAAACATCCAATAATTGACCCTGACACTATAGAAGACGGCATGCAGAGGCAGCGGCAGGCTAGAGAGTGGCATGGCGATATACCCCAAATGGACTCAGGCTTCAAACCAATGGGTGGCAGAGAGGAACCAAAGGAGGTGAGCAAGAAGCGCTGAAATGATTTCCTATGTGAACAAAAGGTTGACGGTATATTTAGTCGATAACACAGCATGGTGGCGACATAGTGACCAAGTTCCATAACGTATCTGGTGAAACACCCGAAAAATTAGCCTGACACAGCTCGTTTGATAAGGGGACGACATGTGGAGGCAGCCATGGAGACGACTTCCATGATTAAGAGTGACAGTTTGGGGCATCCATATTGCGCTGCTATGATTGAAACTTCAGGTCTCCAGCATGGCGGCGACAGATGCGCCAAGTTCCATTATCTGGTGAAACACCTGAAAATTCTGCCTGACACAGCTCATTTGATAAGGGGATGATGTGCTGTATATCCGCTCGCGCTCCAGCGTCTGGGGTATAGAGAGTTGAAAGTTGCGCATGGAGACATTGGTGGATGCTGTGGAGGATCCTGGAGGCGAAATGGACAGGAAACAGCAGGGGCAGTATGCATGGATGCCTTTTGAGGTTGCCTAATCTTGGGATGGAGCTGGCGGTCCGCTGCCAGGCGAGCTTTCGCCTGTCCAAGCCCCTGTCTCTCGGCTCCTCCCCACCCAAAATGGGCCTGGGGGCCAGAAGCGTTTACTTTGAAAAAATTATAATTTTCAAAGCAGACGGGGTCGTTTGAATATTTCATCTAGGAATAATGGAATAGCATAGCGGTTCTATTTTTAATAGTTTTTTCGGAAATGGTTCCATGATTAAGAGCGACAGTATGGGGCATCCATATTGCGCTGCTATGATTGCAACTTCAGGTCTCCAGCATGGCGGCGACAGATGGGCCGAGTTCCATTATGTATCTGGTGAAACACCTGAAAATTCTGCCTGACACAGCTCGTATGATAAGGGGACGATGTATGGAGGCAGTAAAGTAGTAGTAGATTAAAGGTGCTGTTGGATCTAGGGATGGAGCTGGCAGTCCGCTGCCAGGCGAGCTTTCGCCTGTCCAAGCCCCTGTCTCTCGGCTCCTCCCCACCCAAAATGGGCCTGGGGACCAGAAGCGTTTACTTTGAAAAAATTATAATTTTCAAAGCAGGCGGGGGCTACAAACAACACTTCTAAGAACCTTTTGTATAAGATCAAGTGTATTACTGTTCTTATAAGTTTTGGTTATGGCGGGTGAGGGGAATGTAAACAGATGCGCAAGAAGCGCTGAAATAAAATCGGTAAATGATAAAAGTTTGCCAGTATATTTTGTGGATAGCACAGCAGGGTGGCGACAAAGTTAACAAGTTTGATGTGGATGCCATGAAAACAACCCAAAATTCTGCCTGACACAGCTCGTTTGCTAAGGGGACGATGTATGAAGGCAGCTATATGGACGACTTTGGGAGGCAGCTATGGAGATGATGTGTGGAGGTAGCAATGGAGACAACGTGTGGAGGCAGCTATAAAGACTACGTGTGGAGGCTGCTATGGAGACAATTAAATTTGGATAGTGCCTGTATGTGGCAGTCCAAAAAAGTTATCAAACCAGAGGAGCAGGTAGGTGGTCCTCCAGAAAAATTAAATACATAGAGTACTATAGCTAGAGCCAGTTGGCCCTGGCAAAAAATAGCCAGTTTCCTCTGCTTTAGTGTACAAAGAGGAGGAGAAGGAGGAAAATGAGGAGGATGAGTGCATACATTATTCAGGTTGAGCTTCTTTCACCTGGTGGAGAATGGAAATCCTGAGAAATCCAGGTTTTATTCTTCTTGATAAGCGTCAGCCTGTCAGTCAACAGGCGTGTACGCTTATCGGTGATGATGCCACCAGCTGCACTGAAAACCCGCTCAGACAACACGCTAGTGGCAGGGCAGGCAAGAACCTCCAAGGCGTACAGCGCCAGTTCGTGCCACATGCCCAGCTTTGAAACCCAGTAGTTGTAGGGAGCTGTGTGATACCCAGTAATCGGTGCTGGAATAAATTCTTTGAAGACGAGGGTCACGGGATAGGCAGCCTAGCATGAAATCTGCCATATGCGCCAGAGTCCCAACGCGCAAGAATTCACTCCCCTCACTGGCCTGACTGTCCATTTCCTCCTCCTCCAACTCCTCCAATTCCTCTTCTTCTGTCCATACTCACTGAACAGTGAAGGACTGAGCAATTCTCCCCTCTTCTGTCTCGCCAACATTCTCCTCCTCTTCCTCCTCATCCTCCTCCACCTCCTCCGATATGCGCCGAGAAACAGACCTAAGGGTGCTTTGGCTATCAACAAGGGAATCTTCTTCCCCCGTCTCTTGTGACGAGCGCAAAGCTTCTGACTTCATGCTGACCAGAGAGTTTTTCAACAGGCCAAGCAGCGGGATGGTGAGGCTGATGATGGCGGCATCCCCACTGACCATCTGTGTTGACTCCTCAAAGTTACTCAGCACCTGACAGATCTCAGTCATCCACCTCCACTCCTCATTGTTGACTTGAGGAAGCTGACAGACCTGACTACCAGTTCTGGTGGAAGTTGACATCTGGCAGTCTACAATCGCTCTGCGCTGCTGGTAAACTCTGGATAACATGGTTAATGTTGAATTCCACCTCATGGGCACATCGCACAACAGTCGGTGAGCAGGCAGTTGGAGGCGGCGCTGCGCTGCCCTGAGAGTGGCAGCATCTGTGCTGGACTTCCTGAAAAGCGCACAGATGCAGCGCACCTTCGTGAGCAAATCAGACAGATTGGGGTATGTCTTGAGGAACCGCTGAACTTTGAGATTTAACACATGGACCTGGATTCAGGTTCAGCGGTGCCAGCCACAGATGCCCTGTAATAGCTCTTGGGCGGTGTGCCTTTTATCACCTAGGCTCAGCAGTTTGAGCACCACCTGCTGTCGCTTAGCTTCTCGAGATGGACCACGGGAAGATGATGCTGAGGGACCAGGGCAGCATCCACAAAATTTCCTGCAGAACCTGAATCTAAGAAGGCAAAGACTTGAACCTGATTACCTGCCCCAGAGCTGAGTAAGACAGGAATGTTCAGACATTGAGAAGCTTTGTTCTCACCTATGGACGCTTCTCCCAAGAAACCTAAGTGCGTGCGTTTCCCAGACGCTGTGGACAGACTGGACTTGACATAAGAAAGTGCTGCCGGCTGGCACAATAGAGGCAGTGGTTCTTCTGTCTTTGTCTGCAACAATCTTGGGAAGACAGACAAGCTCTATCCACCTGCATGGGCTCCCCTGCAGTAGACGCGGAAGATGACTGAGGAGGTCTTTGGAAGATGGAGCCAGGCAGGGCAGACGTCGGGTCCTGACTTGCAGTTGTTCCAGACGTTGCTCCTCAAAACGCTAGGTAATAGAGATGAGATCACTCAGCGTAGACGGCAGGACTGGAGCCGACAGGGCGTCTTTGATCTGGCCAGACAGTCCTTTTTTAACTGCAGCAAGCAAGGCCTCATCAGCGAGGTTGTTTCTCTTAGGCATGGAAGCACAAAGACCCGGCAGGGGACAGAGGAAGCGGCAGGAATTTATCTTGGCAGGCTGCCAGCCAGTGCCAATTATCAGCGTGCTGGCCCTTTAAACCTTACAGAGCTGGCGCATGCACGCCATAGGAGATGGAAACTCATGCACTGGACCACTGGGAGCGGGGAAGCCGCCGCTGGAGCCGGGAGAGGTGAGATAATGGGCAGGCAGGCTCCAGGGGCACAATAATGCACACGGGTGTGCATGCGACCCAGGATATGCATTGTAGAGTAGTGTAAACTATCTGGCATGATCACACATGCTCAGTCAGTTTACAGTCAGACCCGGAACAACGGGCAGCCCCCGGGGAGAATTGGCATTCCTCTGGGCTGCCCAGAAAAGGATCAGATCCCCCAGTTAGTGGCACGGAGTGTCCAATCCTTAGGGGGAAAAAGCTTACACACCGCAATCATGTTTGATCATGTTAACACTCGTGATCAGAGTCGGCTCCAATCGCAAGTGTCAGAGTGTAATATACAGCTGACAGCCGCTGCTTCTGCTGCTGACTCTGTTTGTGAGCTAGTTCCAGAAGCTTGGCATAATAGCATGTCTGGGTGCGGGAAGATACTTCTACGTACTTTTACGCCCTGATGCGCATGGGGGTTAAAGCTTAGAGAGCTTTATGAAGACCAAGGAACACACCAGGCAGGTCTGTGATACTGTTGTGAAGAAGTTTAACCCCTTAATGACCGCCCTATTGGCTTTTTACGGCCACTAAGGTTACTTCTAGGGTCACTAAGAAGATTTCAGGACACCGGGTCTCGTTGGTGCCGGTGTCAGGCTGTGATGTCAGACCTGGCACTAACACCCGGGATCGGAAAAACTCTGATCCCGGGTATTTAACCCCTTACACGCCGCAGTCATGCTTGTGATGCAAGTGGTCCTGCAAGTGTGTCCCCCTTGAACCGGACCCCCCCCCCCCCCCCCGGTGTGCTTACCGGGGGATCCGATCCCTCCTGCCACTGCCGCCGGGGTCTGGTGAGTGACCCGAGGCTTCCGGCTCCTCTTCTCACCGGGTTCTGCCTTCCTGGCAGGACCCGGCTGTAAGTAACTGATAATGCTGAGCATGCTCAGTTACATATCTCCCCAGTTACACATAAAATGCAAATAAAGTATATAAAACACAAAAACACCAAAAAACTTATTTCGTATCACTGCGTCCGTATTAAACTGTATAATAAATCCTAATCAATATGGAACCCACTCAGTGAACAACGTAAAAAAAAAACGTAAAAAAAAAAAATTCCTGTAATATACAATTTTTCATCAAACACCATCACAAAAAATGTTCTAAAAAGTGATCAAAAAAAGTTATGTGCTTTAATAAGATACGACTGAAAAGAACTATTTTTGCAAAAAATAAGCCCTCACGTAATTTTCTAAAATATTGGTTTTGCTCAGTAAAATTGAGCAAAGATAAGAAAAAATATCTAAATGAGGTATCACCGTAAGCATAGTGAACCAGAGAATAAATATATAATATTAGTTTTACATTACAATCAGCGGGGGGGGGGGGGTTATGAGTGCTAAAAATCCAAAATAAAAATGTATGATTTTGTTTGTGTCCCCCTTTAAATAGTTAATAAAATCTCATGAATAAGCTATAGACCCCCAACATGAATTATTTTTACAAGTGTTTCTCATCCCGCAAATAATAAGCCCTCATATGTTCACATTACCAAAAAATTTAAATTTTATAGCCTGCACATTGTGACAATACAAATCTGCTGTGAATGGCGCTGCTTCCATTCTATGCCTGGCCTTGCGCCAGTACAGAAGTTTACCACCACATATGGGGTATCGCTACACTCTGGAGAAATTGGCCATCAAACTTTGCAGAGCGATTCATCATTTTATTCATTATGAAACTATCAGTTTTGGCCTAAATTAATGTATTTTCCAAAAAAGTTTCTAAATCGCAGGTCCATATTGTTTAAACCCATGTGAAACACTTAAAGGGTTAATTGACTTAATAGAAGTTGTTTTACATATGTTGAGGGGTGAAGTTTCTAAAGTGGGATTTTTACTATTTTACCAGTTTTACTATTATTTTGGCCTTTCAAAGTCTCTTGAAAGCTGAGTTGTCCCTCAAAATGAGAGTTTTGGCAATTTTCATGAAAATGAGAAAAATTGCACCTAAAGTTCGGCACCTCATAACATCCTAGAAAAAGGAGAGGACGCATAAAATATCATCTCAACATAAAGCAGACATTCCGTAAATGTTAATTATCAAGCTTTTTGGTTAATTTTATTTCCTCTTTGGAAAGCGGAACATTTTAAACTTTGAAAATGAAGACATTTTACACACTTTTGCCAATTTTTTTTTTTCAGAACGAAACGCAAAACTTATCACTTAAATTTTACAACTAACATGAAGTACAATGTACTACGAGAAAACAATCTCAAAATCACCTGGATAAGTTAAAGCTATCCAAAGTTCTAACCAATTATCGTGATGTAAGTCACGACATGTCAGTTTCGAAAAATCGAGTCTGGTCATTGAGCTGAAAACTAGTGTCGGTGATAAGGGGTTAAAACTGGATTTGGATACAAAAACATATTACAAACTTTAAACATCCCAAGGAACACTGTGCAAGCGATCATATTGAAATGGAAGCAGTATTAGACCACTGCAAATCTACCAAGACTCAACCGTCCCTCTAAACTTTCATCAGAAACAAGGAGAAGACTGATCAGAGATGCAGCCAAGTGGCCCATAATCACTCTGGATGAACTACAGAGATCTACAGCTGAGGTGGGAGAGTCTGTCCATGGGACAACAATTAGTCATACTCTGCACAAATCTGGCCTTTATGGAAGAGTGTCAAGAAGAAAGCAGAAAAAAAAGAAAGCCAAACCAATTCTTGTTTAACCCCTAGGGCACCAGGACGTATAGTACGTCCCCGGGGCAGATGCTTAGCGCACGGGGACGTTCTATAACGTTCCCTGCTTCTGGCACCGGTCACGAACGGAGCCTGGTACCAGAAACGCAGCGGCTGTCAGTGTCTAGTACAGCTGACAGCCTGCGCTAACAACCCGCGATCGGAGCCGGCTCCGATCGCGGGTTGTTAACCCCTTACACGCAGCGGTCAAAACATGACCGCGGCGTGTAAGGGTGTTTGCGCTGGGGATGGATCCCCCGTTGCCGCTTTACGGGGGATCCGATCACTTCTGGGCAGCTCCGAGGACTGGCATGTGCCCCTAGCTGCCGGTCTCCATGGCAGTCAGACCCTTCCGGGTTGACTGTAAAACTGTCTGAGCATGCGCAAGCTTGCTCAGACAGTTTACACTGCTCTACAATAAAATAGTATTGTAGAGCAGTGTATTGGACTTAAACCAGTGATCAGAGCACACTGGTTTAAGTTCAAGTATGTATGAAGTAAAAAATTATGCAAAAACAGTTACAACAATTATAATAAATAAAAAAAAAATACATAAAAAGTAAGCCCCAAAATGTCACTTTCCCATAAAAACACTTAATAAAGTATAAAAAACACAAAACACAAAAAAACCCGCATATTTGGTATTGCCGCGTCCGGACAATCTGTATAATAAAACAGAATCGTTACTGGACCCGGCACGGTACACGCCGTTAGATAGAAAAAAAAACCGCAAAAACGTTCCGAGAAAAAAAAGATATTTTTAATTATACCCTTATCAAAAAATGCTCTAAAAGTAATTAAAAATGTATGCACTCCAAAATAAGCCCCTAAAAAGAAAACTCTTCTCGCAAAAAAAATAAGCCCCCTAACTCAGATTTGTCAGCCGAAAAAAATAAAAAAGTTATGAATATGAAAAGATGGATGATGCTAAAATGAACAAGATTTCTCCAAATTGGTTTTATTCAGTACAATGAATAAATACCAACAAAAACCACAAATATTTGGTATCCCTGCGTCCGTAACAATCTGCATAATAAAAACAGAATCGTATTAGATCACAAAGTGAACCCCGTAAAAAACAAAACAAAAAAAAGCTCCAGAAAAAAGATCATTTTCAATTAATACCCTATAAAAATGCTCTAAAAAGGGATTCAAAAAATGTTACGCACTCTAAAATAAGACCACTAAAAAGAACAATCCTTCTCGCAAAAAATAAGCCCTTAAACAGATTTGTGAGGCGAAAAATAAAAAAGTTATGCATATGAAAGACGGTGATGCTAAAAGTAACAACATTTTTGCCAAATTACTTTTTATGCACTAAAAATGGGAAAAAAATAAAAAATCTATATAAATGAGGTCTTTTTGTAATCGTGGCGACCCATAGAATAAAAATAATATACTATTTTTATGGTATGGTAAACAGCCAAAAAAAAAAACCCATAAAAATCTTCCTGAAAAGTGATGATTTTCATTTCCTCCACCAACAAAGAGTTAATAAAATCTCACCAATTAGCCTATAGATTCCCCCAAATTACATACCAGAAAAGTGCATCTCATGTGGCAAAAGAAATAAGCCCTTATAGGTCCACATTAACCCCTAGGCGCACCAGGACGTTATAGTACGTCCCCGGGGCTAGATGCTTAGCGCACGGGGACGTTCTATAACGTCCTGCTTCTGGCACCGGCTCACGAACGGAGCCGGTACCAGAAGCAGCGGCTGTCAGCTGTCTAGTACAGCTGACAGCCTGCGCTAACACCCGCGATCGGAGCCGGCTCCGATCGCGGGTGTTAACCCCTTACACGCCGCGGTCAAACATGACCGCGGCGTGTAAGGGTGTTTGCGCTGTGGATCGGATCCCCCGTGCCGCTTACCGGGGGATCCGATCTACTTCTGGGCAGCTCCGAGGACTGGCATGTGCCCCTTAGCTGCCCGGTCTCCATGGCAGTCAGACCCCTTCCGGGTCTGACTGTAAACTGTCTGAGCATGCGCAAGCTTGCTCAGACAGTTTACACTGCTCTACAATAAAATAGTATTGTAGAGCAGTGTATTGGACTTAAACCAGTGATCAGAGCATCACTGGTTTAAGTTCAAGTATGTAGAAGTAAAATTATGCAAAAACAGTTAACACTACACATTATAATAAATAAAAAATAAATACATAAAAATATAAGCCCCTAAAATGTCACTTTCCCATAAAAACACTTAATAAAGTATAAAAAACACAAAAACACAAAAAACCCCGCATATTTGGTATTGCCGCGTCCGTAACAATCTGTATAATAAAACAGAATCGTTACTGGACCCGCACGGTACACGCCGTAGAAAAAAAACCGCAAAAACGTTCCGAAAAAAGATAATTTTTAATTATACCCTATCAAAAAAATGCTCTAAAAAGTAATTTAAAAAATGTTATGCACTCCAAAATAAGCCCACTAAAAAGAACAACTCTTCTCGCAAAAAATAAGCCCCTAACCAGATTTGTCAGCCGAAAAATAAAAAAGTTATGCATATGAAAAGATGGTGATGCTAAAATGAACAAGATTTTCTCCAAATTGGTTTTTATTCAGTACAATTGAATAAAATACACAAAACCCCCACATATTTGGTATCCCTGCGTCCGTAACAATCTGCATAATAAAAAAGAATCGTTATTAGATCCGCAAAGTGAACCCCGTAAAAAACAAAACAAAAAAAAGCTCCAGAAAAAAGATCATTTTCAATTAATACCCTATAAAAATGCTCTAAAAAGGGATTTAAAAAATGTTATGCACTCTAAAATAAGACCACTAAAAAGAACAATCCTTCTCGCAAAAAATAAGCCCTTAAACAGATTTGTGAGGCAAAAAATAAAAAAGTTATGCATATGAAAGACGGTGATGCTAAAATTAACAACATTTTTGCCAAATTACTTTTTATGCAGTAGAAATGGGAAAAAAATAAAAAATCTATATAAATGAGGTCTTTTTGTAATCGTGGCGACCCATAGAATAAAAATAATATACTATTTTTATGGTATGGTAAACGGGCAAAAAAAAAAACCCATAAAAATCTTCCTGAAAAGTGATGATTTCCTCCACCAACAAAGAGTTAATAAAATCTCACCAATTAGCCTATACATTCCCCCAAATTACGTACCAGAAAAGTGCATCTCATGTGGCAAAAGAAATAAGCCCCTATAGGTCCACAATAAAAAAAAGAAAAAAATTATAGCCTGTACAATGTGACATAGAAAATCTGCTCTGGATGGCGCCTCCTTCCCTTCTATGCCCGGCCGTGCGCCCATACAGCAGGTTACCACCACATATAGAGTATCGGTGTACTCGGGAGGAATTGGGTATCAAACTTTGTGGAGCCTTTTTTCATTTAATCCATTGTAAATGTTTAATTTTCCACCCAAAATGGGTGTATTGTGAAAAAATATTACAATTTGCAGACTGCACCTCCATTTTGTTTTAACCCCTATAAAACACGTAAAGCGTTAACAAACTTCTTAAAAGTGGTTTTTCATACGTTGAGGTGTGTAGTTTCCACAATGGGGTAATTTATGAGTCTCACTATTATTTAGGCCTCTCAGTGTCAATTAGAAGTTGAGCAGGTCCATCTAAATGCGGGTTTTGGTGATTTTACAAAAAATTTGAAAAATGATACCTAAATTCTGAGCCTCATAACATTCTAGTAAAATATGTGGAATCTTAAAAAACCATGCCAACATAAAGCAGACATTTGGGAAATGTAAGTTATGAATTTATTTGGGAGCTATGACTATCTGCATCAAAAGTAGAGAATTTAGAACGTTGAAAATAAAGAATTTTTCCAAATTTTTGGCAAATTTAGTTTTTTTTCATAACTAAACAAAAGATATCATCCAAATTTTTAAACTAATTTGAAGTACAATGTGTCACGAGAAAAC
Source organism: Engystomops pustulosus (assembly GCA_019512145.1). Classification (NCBI taxonomy): domain Eukaryota; kingdom Metazoa; phylum Chordata; class Amphibia; order Anura; family Leptodactylidae; genus Engystomops; species Engystomops pustulosus. Next base: position 130,689,366 of record CM033641.1, on the reverse strand, counting down.
AATCTCAAAATCCCCTGGATATCTCATAGCGTTCCAAAACTATAACCACTTATAGTGACACAGGTCAGATTTGAAGAATGGGGCCGTGTCCTTAAGGCCAAAATAGGCTGTGTCCCCTAGGGGTTAAAGTATGCCACCTGGGAGACACCAAACATGGGGAATAAGGTACTGTGGTCAGATGAAACCAAAATCAAACATTTTGGCTAAACTATATATTTGGAGTAAAAGCAACACAACTCATCACCCTGAACACACCACCCCCACTGTCAAACATGAAGGTGGCAGCATCAGGGTTTGGGCTTTTCTTCAGCAGGCACAGGGAAGTTGGTTAGCATTGATGGATGGAGCCATTCAGGAAGAACACCAGTTGGAGTCTGCAAAAGACAATGATCCCAAATATAAAGCAAAATCTACAATGGAATGGTTCACAATTAAACTTATCAAGGTGAATGGCCAAGTCAAAGCCCAGACCTGAATCCAATCGAGAATCTATAGAAAGAGCTGAAAACTACTGTTCAGAAGCGCACTGAGCTCAATCTGTTTTCCAAGAAAGAAAGGGCAAGGATTTGTCTCTCGATGTGAAAAACATAGTCCAAACAACTTGCAGCCAAAAACATTATCATTTTATATCTTTGTTTTAAGTCTGAAATGTGGCAAAAAGTAAAAAAGTTCGAGGGGGAGAATACTTTTGTAAGGAATGCTAAACATATTAACTAAGGTTTCCCACTAACTTGACGTACAATTTGTAGCGAAAAAACATTCTCAAAACCACCTGGGTACATAAAGGTGTTCTAAAGTTATTATTGAATAAAGTGCCAGGGCTTGGTCATCAAGGCACAAATGAGCTTGGTCACTAAGAAGTTAATGTGCTCTAGGTTTACAATGTCTGTAGTATACTGTTATTCTCCTTAAGCAGTATCCAGGAAGTAGAATATTGTGGCAGGAGAGATATCTACAGAGCATTGTCTTTGTGCATAATGTAAATGCATTGTTGCTATTTTGTGTTGACTAGTCATTCAGCTTTCATTAAATTTGTTAGCCTATTGTATGTGCTCCAGTGACTATTTCAGTATATGTAAGCTGAGCGAATACAGCATACATGTAGAACTCTGGACCAAAGAATTTCCAGTGAATTGTTAACCCAGCAATACTCCCAGTGATGGCAATTCGTCGTTAACCCCTTAAGGACGAAGCCATTTTGCAGCTTAAGGCTCAGCCCCATTTTTTGGATTCTGACTTGCTTCGCTTTATATGGTTATAACTTTTGAACACTTTGACTTATCTAAGTGATTCTGAGATTGTTATTTCCCCCACATGTTGTACTTCATTTTAGCGGTTAAGTTTTGTGTTTATTTTTTTTTTTAAAAAAGAAAAAAATTATAAATCTTTATTTTAGTGGTAAATGTTGGCTGGTAAGTTTTGTGTTTATTTACAAAAAAATGATGCATTTTTTGAAAAATTTGCCATTTTCGAAATTCAAAATCATCATGTTTTCAGGCAAATAGTTTTACCACCTAAATAAGTTGCTGAATAACATTTCCCATATGTCTACCTTACATTTTTATAATTTTTGAAATGTCTGGATAATTTATTTTGATGACACGTGGCTTACAAATCGAATAGCGATTTTCCGTATTTTCAGAATTTACTATTTTGTAATAGTAATTTAAATGCGGTTTTGAATGAAATTTTAAATATTTAGCATTAAAACCACCTACATAATCAACCCATTTTCAAATCTGCACCCCTCAAACTATCAGAAACAGCTTTTAGGAAGATTGTTAACCCCTTGAAATCTTCATAGTAATTGAATCAAAATGGAGGTGAAATTTTGAATGGTCAAATTTTGTCGTTTATATGTTTTTAAAAATTTACACATTTCAAAAATCTTAAAATTTGTTATACAATTTCTCAGTACAGAGAACCCCCACATGTGGCTGTTACTTGTTTTATGGGAACACAGTGAGGCACAGAATGGAAGGAGCGCCCTACAGCTGCCAGGATTTTAGTTTTCTCATTAGCCCCCTATGTACTGTAGGCTATAGAATGTTTTTTCGTTATTGGGGCCATGTGATGGCATTTTTTTTCCCATCCTCAACTTATATTCGAGTCAATAGGTTTTCCCAGTGTTTTGTGTTAAAATTAGGAGTCTTGGCTTATACTCGGGTCAGCTTATACTCGAGTATATACGGTACTCCAGTTTTCTGGTATAAACATATTAATATGTCTCATACAATATCTTCAGAATGTATACACATGACACTTGTGGCTTAGTTTAGTAAGTTTAGCACCATCCAATCATAGGCTTAGGCATATCCCATGGTAGACATGCTCACATCATTAAAAGCATGCTACACTGTTATGAATGGCAAACTGCCATCCTAGTAAGTGTTCCCAGTTATAAGATGCAAGATGCAGAGCTCAGTCTTAGTTGAAAGTTGCCTAAACATAAAGTTTCCCAATCTGGCCATTCACCTCCAAGATAAAAATGCATATTTTATTAAATCTATTTCTGTAGCTAGATACTATTTCAGCATAATTCACATTATTTTATTCAATCTAAAAACAGTTTGCATGACTAGGGCTTTTTATCTTCATTGTGTAGTTTTAGCTTGGCTGTCAAACACTATTAAAGGTAAACAATAGGAGTAAGGATATAGAATAATTTGCAGAAGGCCTACAATTATCTCAGTAAAGGATGACAACTACTGTTATTACTTATTGACAACAATAATTGTACATATTAAGAGTGTCCAGTACTGAAAAGTGTGAAAAGAGGTCAGCTGAGCACATTTTTTCTATAGTGCACTAAAATCAAATCTAGTGGGACATAGATATCGAAATCCTTACATTAGCTTATGCTTTCAAGCAAAAATATAGTAGGATGAATTGTATTTCTTAATAGCACCATATTTACAGTCCAGTACATTGATGTATTATCTACAAGCTTGAGCAAATAAAATACTTTCAACAAGATATTACAAATTAGAGAGAGCATCATCTATATACTGTATTGGCTAAGAACACAGAATATTGTTAAAGGAAACCAACCACCTGAAAAACATAAAAACCTATTAATACTAACCTCCACTCCTCTTTGTTTTGATTGGGGCGCTAATCTTGAAAGGAAGGTTATAATTAGCGGCATGAAGCATGAGGACAATTATGCAAGCCCTCAACACAGCCCTCACTGTGTCAGTCAGTTATGAGCCCGCTCTTTTCACCCTTACCCGACATGTGGCATACAGATACATCATATGTTGTTAAGGGGTTAAGAGCCACACCAAGCATTTACAGCTACATCACGCCCGCAGTGGCAACCTTTAATTTAGTGCGGTGTAATGGGGGGATTTAATAAAATATACTTAACTGGCATACAAGCCTTGATAAATTGATACAAGGCCAGGAATTTTTGCCACCTCCATGCCAAGTTGGGAGGTTGGCTGTGTAAAGAGTACAGATAAAAAAATTGATAGAAGACACTTGGAAACCAGAAGAGCAGAACCAAATGGCCTAGCTTGCCAAAAATTTAAATCCACATCTTTAGTTTTGTTGAAGAGCAACACACTATCTTTGGATTGCAGGAACAATCACTAATTGTACATCCCATCAAGGATGTTTCTCATAGGAGAACACCAAAAAGGCGTAGCTACATTAAAGGAACTCTCCAAGATACGGTAATTCATTGAATAATGAGTGGTATGGAAGAGCAGGACTCATTTTCATTGTATGCTAGAACCTTGCTAGAATCTAGAGTCATGCTCCTCCCTTCAGGCTTGTGCAAGATACAATTCAATGAATCAGCTGTGACTGGAGTATTCCTTTACCCTCTTGCCGGAAAATTTACACCTCACAGAAGACAGCTGGCATATATCTTACCCACATTGCCCCTGTTGTGTTGAATATTGTTTTATTATATCACTATCTATATACAGCTCCCCCAGCAATCACTATATACAGCTCCCGCAACAATCACTATAAACAGCTCCCCCAGCAACTACTATACACAGCCCCCAGCAATCACTATAAACAGCTCCCCCATCAACTACTATACACAGCCCCCAGCAATCACTATATACAGCCACCCAGCAATCATTATAGACAGCTCCCCCAGAAATCACTGTGTACAGCTCCCCCAGCAAACACTATATACAGCTCCCCCAGCAATCACTCTATGCAGCTCCCCCAGCAATCACTATATACAGCTCCCCTAGCAATCACTATATGCAGCTCCCCAAGTAATCAGTATACAAAGCCTCCCAGTAATCACTATATGCAGGTTCCCCAGCAATCACTATATACATGTTCCCCAGCAATCACAGTACACAGCCCCCAGAAATCACTATATACAGCCCCCCAGCAATCACTGTATACATCTCCCCCAGCATTCACTGTATACAGCTCCCCCAGCATTCACTGTATACAGCTCCCCCAGCATTCACTGTATCAGATCCCCAGCATTCATGTATACCAGATCCCCGCATCACGGTATATAAGCTCCCCCAGCAATCACTGTATACAGCTCCCCCGCAATCACTGTATACAGCTCCCCCACAGCAATCACTGTATACAGCTCCCCCAGCAATCACTATATACAGCCCCCCCAGCAACCACTATATACAGCTCCCCCAGCAACCACTATCGTCAGCCCCCCAGCCCCACTATATACAGCCCCCCATTAATCACTGTGTAATGGCAGGACACAAACAAGTACAGTGAGCCCTGACACTGAGACCCCCAATCTGTCCCTACCTACTTATTGCGTCCCCCCTGAACAGAGGCTAATAACTGGGTGACGTTCCCTCCCTGGGTAAGGTGTGAACACGTAACAATACAGACAAACAAACACAATTAGGCAAGGTATACAATCCGACTCAGCAATAGCGGGGAATAACAATAACCAAATCACAATCCAAATAGAGTAGTCGAGACGCAGGCAAGAGATCAGAAACCAGAACTAGAGAATGTAAGAGAAGCTAGTGAACACAGCAAGATAGCAGTTTGACCAGCAAGGAGTCAAAGCTAAACAGTACACTTATAGGGAACCTAGGCCCTACCACAGGTGGAAGGAGCAAGCAATTACAGATCCACAGTGTTAACTCTTGCAAGACAGAATCAGTGAGGGGTGTGGCAGACATCCATAGAACCTAGTTCAGACTGCAGGATGACGAAAAACTCAGTGTCTCCTAATCCTACCAGCACGGGTAGAGGAGACAGCAGGCGCAGACATGTCACACTATATGCGATCCCCAGCAACCACTATACAAAGCTCCACCAGCAATTACCATATACTGCTCCCCAGAAATCACTATATACAGCTCCCAAGCAATCCCTATATACAGCTTCTCCAGCAATCACTTTATAACATTCCCCCACCAACCACTATATACAGCTCCCCCAGCAACCACTATATACAGCTCCCAGTAATTACTATATACAGCTCCCCCAGCAATCACTATATACAGCCACCCAGTAATTACTATATACAGCTATATACAGCTCCCCCAGAAATCACGATAAGTATGGCTGCAAAAGCTCCACACCCAGGGGTTAAAATGAATCAAACACGAGCAGTAGCCCGTATAATACAAGTTATACTAGTATGGTGGCTAGATGTATTGGCATGGGTTTGATTCATTTTAACCCCTGGATTTGGAGTTTTTGTAGCCATACTTAGTATCAAGGCTGCACAGTCCACTACATTACTTTATTCCCCTGAGGAGTGCGTCACACGATGTATGAAACACGTAGGGAGTACATATTAGGGACTAACAGGGTCTGTAAGGGACAGTACTGGGACCGTCCTCATCAGGACGGGAGCAATATTGCGGGGTTAGGATACTAACCAATCGCAGGGCTTCATAGGTTCTGTACCTCCGGACTAGTACCACTCGACCAGGAGACGGCGCATCGAAGACTGGTGAGATCCACCCTATTATTCCTTACTGTCCGGATTAATGTTGGTCCATGGTTTTGCGATGATGCACCGTGTCATATGCTATACAGGAATGCACTAAGACACGGTGAGATATTAATGGGGACTGTGTCAGACGAGACTTATTGGATGTCTGAACGAGCTCCCTTTCTCGTGTTTTTGCTGACTAGATGGTTGATGTGCATACTATTGTGACTCACTGTGAACTACAGCTCCCCCAGCAATCACTATATACAGCTCCCCCAGCAACCACTTTATACAGCCAACAGTAATCACTATATACAGCTCCCAACAATCATTATATACACTCACCGGCCACTTTATTAGGTACACCTGTCCAACTGCTCGTTAACACTTAATTTCTAATCAACCAATCACATGGCGGCAACTCAGTGCATTTAGGCATGTAGACATGGTCAAGACAATCTCCTGCAGTTCAAACCGAGCATCAGTATGGGGAAGAAAGGTGATTTGAGTGCCTTTGAACGTGGCATGGTTGTTGGTGCCAGAAGGCCTGGTCTACTGGGATTTTCACGCACAACCATCTCTAGGGTTTACAGAGAATGGCCAGTGAGCGGCAGTTCTGTGGGCGGAAATGCCTTGTTGATGCCAGAGGTCAGAGGAGAATGGGCAGACTGGTTCGAGCTGATAGAAAGGCAACAGTGACTCAAATCCCCACCCGTTACAACCAAGGTAGGCAGAAGAGCATCTCTGAACGCACAGTACGTCGAACTTTGAGGCAGATGGGCTACAGCAGCAGAAGACCACACCGGGTGCCATTCCTTTCAGCTAAGAACAGGAAACTGAGGCTACAATTTGCACAAGCTCATTGAAATTGGACAGTAGAAGATTGGAAAAACGTTGCCTGGTCTGAGGAGTTTGATTCTGCTGCGACCTTCGGATGGTCGGGTCGAATTGGCCTGTCAACAACATGAAAGCATGGATCATCCTCCTATCAATTCAACGGTCAGGTGGTGGTGGCGTGGTAATGGTGTGGGGGGAATATTCTTGGCCCTTGGGCCCCGTGGTACAATTGAGGTTGCAATGCCACAGCCTACCTGAGTATTGTTGCTGACCATGTCCATTCCTTTATGACAACAATGTACCCAACATCTGATGGCTACTTTCAGCGAGATAATGCGCCATGTCATAAAGCTGGAATCATCTCAGACTGGTTTCTTGAACATGACAATGAGTTCACTGTACTCAAATGGCTTCCACAGTCACCACATCTCAATCCAATAGAGCATCTTTGGGATGTGGTGGAACAGGAGATTCGCATCATGGATGTGCTGCCGACAAGTCTGCGGCAACTGTGTGATGCCATCATGTCAATATGGACCAAAATCTCTGAGGAATGCTTCCAGCACCTTGTTGAATCTATGCCACGAAGAATTGAGGCAGTTCTGAATGCAAAAGGGGGTCCAACCCGTTACTAGCATGGTGTACCTAATAAAGTGGCCGGTGAGTGTATAGCTCCCCCAGCAATCACTATATACCAGTGGTGGCGAACCTATGGCACGGGTGCCAGAGGTGGCACTCAGAGCCCTTTCTATGGGCACCCAGGCCTTCACCCCAACACAGAGTTTGCCAGATAGGACTCAAGGCTTTCTCATGTGGTCCAATACAGCTCAGGATGCGCCACGCTCAGTGCTATTTTAAAGCCTCATCCTTGGCTGCCAGAACTACAGGAGAAACGAGAAGGTGTGAATAGAGATGGATTGTCATTGGAGCTCCTGCTCTGGGTCCCCTGATCCTTCCTCTTTAGAGGACCCTGGAGGGAAGCTACAATCCAATTTTCTCCATCATCTTTCTATTGTATTGGTGAACTCAGGACGCCAATACGATTAAAACCGGTGATACAGAAGGGATCAAAAAGTCACTGCTAAAATTGTCATGTTGGCACTTTGCAACATATATGTGGGTTTTGGTTGTAGCTTTGGCACTCTGTCTCCAAAAGGTTCGCCATCACTGCTATATACAGTCCCTAGTAATCACTATATACAGCCCCCCCAGTAATCACTATGTACAGCTCCTCCAGCAATCACTATATACAGCTCCCCCAGCAATAACTATATACAGGTTCCCCAGCAATCCCTATACACACCTCCCCAGCTAACACTATATACAGCCCCCCAGTAATCACTATATACAGCTTTCCCAGCAATCACTTTATGCAGCTCCCCCAGTAATCACTATACACAGCCCATCAGCAATCACTATGTACAGCCCCCAGCAATCACTACATACAGCCCCCAAGCAATCACTATATACAGCCCCTTAGTAATCACTATATACAGCCCCCCTATAATAACTATATACAGTCCCACAGCATTATCTATATACAGCTCCCTATAATTATATACAGCCCCCCTACTATAACTATATACAGCCCCATATAATTACTATATACAGCCCCCATAATAAATATATACAGCCTCCCTATAACTATGTACAGTCCCTTATAACTGTATACAATCCCCCTATAACTGTATATCGTCCCCCTGTAACTGTATACAGTCCCCCTATAACTGTATACAGTCCCCCTATAATAACTGTATACAGTCCCCCTATAACAACTATATGCAATCCTCCATGATAACTATATACAATCCCCCTATAATAACTATATATCCCCCCCCCATAATAACTATATACATTTCTAGGTAAATTAATAAAATTGCACTCACATTCCATCGTTCCCCTGATGCGCGCCGACCTCCTTCCCTTCCCTTGAGGTGTCAGGATAGTGGATATCGGAGGTGTACCAAGATGGCGGTGCCCTGCTGCAGGCGACACCGTGATGTTGCAACGCCGTGACGTCACGCACTGCGTCGGCAGCATAAGGGCGCAGCCATCTTTGTTAACGTTTATGTCTATCATCTATGGAACTTATTGTTCCCTGGCTCTGCCACAGACTGAAGTCTGGCACATCAGCTGGATACAGTCCCTTTAAGGGAAAAGTGGTGGGGGCCCCAGGGCATTTGACACTGTCCCTCATAAACACCTGATGGGTAAAATAAGGTTTATTGGTTTAGAAGAAATCATTTGCAATTGGATTGAAAACTGGTTGAATCGTATCCTTAGAGTTTTGTTCAATGATTCCTACTCAGAATGGTCACCAGTTTTAAGTGGTTTACCCCTTATGGTGTAATTTATTTATTCATTATATAGAGGTAGGAATTAATAGCATTGTGTCTATTTTTGCAGATGACACAAAGCTGTGTAGTGTAATAGAGTCTATCGAGGTTGTTTATAAGCTGCAGGGTGACTTGGACAAACTGAGTGATTGGTCATCCACTTGGCAAATGAGGCTCAATGTGGATAAATGTAATTTTATGCACCTGGGAGCTAATAATCTATATGCAACATATGTCCTTGGAGGAGTAAATCTGGGACCTGGGGGTACTTAAATATCATAAATTAAATAACATCCTGCAATGTCAATCAGCTGCCTCTAAAGCCAGTAAGATCTTGTCATGTATCAAACGTGGTATGGACTCTAAGGATAGGGATTTAATATTACTACTGTACAAAGCATTGGTCCGGCCTCACCTGGAATATGCCGTCCAGTTCTGGGCATCAGTCCCTAAAAAGGTTGCCCTGGAGCTGGAGAGGGTACAAGGATCTGTACAGAGAGATCACAAGCCCGCTACCTGTTGTGGTGGTCCAAGTATAAATATCTGCTAGCCCAGCAGGCACAGAGACACTGGAATGTGTTACCAAGGGTCCAGGCAAAGCAGTAGTCAGAAACAGTCCGTATTCAAGGCAGGCAGTGTATAAACCAAATCCAGGGACAGGCAGAGGGTTGTGGCAGGCAGCACAGGTTCGAGAAACAAGCTGGGGTCGTATAGCAGGGAGTGTAGATCAGATAAGGAACAAGCTGGTGGTCAAACATGGGTAATCGACAGAGAGAAACACCATAAAGCAGGTCTAGCTAGCTAGGAACCTTTTATCTAGCATGGAGAAAAGGGCATGCTGGGTATATGGCTGGCAGTGCAAGCTGATAGGCTGGAACAGTCTAGCTGGGAAACACCCTGTTCCTTTAAGAAGTAGAGAGAGGCTCTAAAGGAGCTGAGGCAAGGCCAGACATGGCGGCTGCTGACGGGGAACGTGACAAGGGGTGGAACCCGTCCCCAACTTTCCAGATTTATTTGGTCTGGAAAAGAGATGACACATGATTCATTTGTATAAATATATGAATGTCCATACAAAAAATATGGTGCAAAGATTATTGTTTTGTATATTGTTCCAGATTAAATCAAATCAAAAGACATTGAGCACTGTTCATCTGGAGAAAACAAGGATTCATCACAAGAGGCAACAGAGTTTTTTTTACTATGAGAACTACTATGAGGCACTGGCTACAGTAGAGACGGCAGAGAGCTTCAAAAAGGGGCTAGATGCCTTTTTACACTAAAATAACATTGACGGTTATGTTATATAGAATTGTTTCCCCTAAATCCCTTCCTCATCTAATCCCTTCCCTTCCTTGCCTTAATTGGTTGAACTTGATGGACATTTGTCTTTTTTCAATCGTATAAATTATGATACTATGATACTAATAATTTAAAATAATGAGAGATTAGGGAACCCCACATATATTTTATCAATACTTTTTTGGCACCATCATATATATAAATCAATACTTTTCTGGCACCATTACACCGGATGCACATATTAAAGTTCTGCCTAAGGAGAACAAGAACCCTCTAGTCTCAGTCTCTTATAGGCTGATATCTTTAATTAATGTAGTTCTCAAGATCCTGTACCATCACTCATCGGTTAGCAGAACTCCTCCCACATTTTGATACACACTTCGCAGGTGGGATTTGTGCGGGACATGCTGTGGTCTTAAATATTCCTAAGGCACTGGCCATATTGGACAGCATCAGGGCATCTCTGGCCATACTAGCTAAGGATGCCGAAAAGGCCTTTGATAGTGTGAGTTGGGGATGGTTGGAGTGTTAGACCAGGCAGGGATCAGGGGGTGTTTAGGTCTTTATTAATAATTTGTCATTTATATAGCACCTACAGTTTACGTAGCGCTGCACAGAGCTTGACAAATAGGTCCTTATCCCCATGGGGCTTATAATCTAATCAACATGCTAGTACGTTTTGGAGTGTGGGAGGAAACCCACGCAAACACAGAGAGAACCTACAAACTCTTTGCAGATGTTGACCTGGATGGGACTTGAGCCCAGGAGCTGCAAGGCTGTATTGCTACCCACTGAGCCACCATGGTCTTTAGTGCAAACCATATAGTGTAATTCCTTTAGCAAGTATCCATATGCCAGAATTTGTCTCCCAACCTTTTAAGTTAAATATGGGTACCAGGCAGGGGTGCCCTCTTTCACCCCTGCAATTCATACTAGCGATCGAGGCCCTGTCGCGACTTTTACAAACCACCTCAGATGTGGTTTTTTTGCAGTCGACTTCTTGTTGCTTCTGTCTGACCTGCTAAGAGACATACCTAATGTGGTTTTTTTTTTTGGTTCTTTCTCAGTACTTAAAATGAAGGTGAGTAAATGTGAATTGCTTGACCTGACTGTGGCAGGGGGCATTTTCAATTGGGGGTCTTTGAATGTGCCAATAAAGATTTCTGGAACTACTCCCTCTCTTTTGTAAAATAGCAACAGAACTACGATGTTGGGTGAATCTTACATTGACACTGTTAGCTAGATGTTATTTATTAAAAATGATGTTCCCTAAACCACTAGAGCCAATACAGACTATTCACCTATTGATAAGGCATGTGGATGCGGTAAATTCAGCTTTTGCTTCATTTATCTGGGATAACAAAACGATACATATGGGGTTCGGCATATATTCGTCCCCATAGACAGCAATGGACGCATGGCGCCGTACATGAACGATGCCTGCGGCATCGTTCCGTTCCATATGCCCGGAATTTGGCGCCGTACACCATTTTTCTCTATAGAGAGGGGCACTCCTCTCTCCCCGGCGCTGACGTGTGCCCGCCTTGCTACGGTACAGCAGGCACACGTGAATTCAGCCTTAATCATATATCAGGAAATACAATCTGTTGTGCTTGCTGAATGTATTACACTGGTTGGGAGGAAACGAACATTAGTCTGATTATACCTGGAGACTGAGCTGGCTGGTACAATATTGCTACCCTCGCTTTTACATACCCACCTTTTCTTTCTGCCGTGGAATATTAAGTGGAATTTACTTTTTTCAGACACCATACTGTTACGCCTGCCCTTTCTTGCAGGTAGATATTTTCCCTTGTGCAAATGTTTTGTATTACACACTAAAGCAGTGGTGGCGAACCTATGGCACGGGTGCCAGAGGTGGCACTCTGAGCCATTTCTGTGGGCACTCAGACCATCACCCCAGGACAGAGTTCACCAAATAGGACCAAATCAACCAAGTCCCAGGCAACTTAAGAGATGCTGGTCTCAACGCTATTTTAAAGCAACACTTCATTGGCTGTTTGGAACTGGGAGAAGGGAAAAGGGAGAAGGTGTTGACAGAACTGCATTATCTTTGGAAGTCCTCCGTCTGGACTAACCATTTTTCCTCTACAGAAAGACCCTGGAGAGAAGCTACAACGAGAGTCTGAATTTGCCCACCTTCTTTCAACTGTATTGGTGGCCTCAGGGGGTCGATAGGATTGAAAGATGTAGATGAACAGATAACAATAAGTTACTGCCTAAAATGCCAGTTTGGCACTTCCCGGTAAATAAGTGGATTTTGGTTGTAGTTTGGGCACTCTGTCTCCAAAAGGTTCGCCATCACTGCACTAAAGCATTTGTGCCACTCTGAATGTATTGATCTCTGCTCCAAATTGAATATAATATTATTGATTAATATATATTATATAATGTGTACACAAAAAATCATTCAGACACACTGGCTTCTGTGCCACCCTGGCACAGAGCATTCCTGTTCCTTTGCACTCGCTGCAAGCATAACATTTTCATATGTGAAAATATGCAGGCTGCATTTATTTCTACGCTAGATCCTGCATGGAAATGTTGCTCAGGCCCCCACTGGAAACATCGTGGCCATCGGCGTATGATAAATAACCCCCATGGTCTCTAAGATTCTCTCTAATTTATTTTTGAATGACAGGGTTTTTTATCTAGCATAAGAGGGAGGATTACTATGCTAGGTTGTGATTAGCTTATGCTAATTTGGTCATACTTCTGTCTATGCACAGAAAGGTACATAGGATAGACAACAAATCATGTGATTTATATACACATGTGGCTCTAGTCTCTTCATGATACATGGAATGGAATGTACCCTCTTCAAGGTCAAACCAAGCAGACACCAACCTGCATAGCTTTAGAATATGAAACTTGGTTATGTCCATAACAAATGTTAACTCTTTCTTCAATAACATTAAACAGAAAATATAGCCATATCCATAACTGGATAATCCAGACTTTGTTCTGGGGAGGGAAAATTTGTCATTCAAGATGTGGAGGGAGAAAGGGATTAAGGCAGTTTCTGGCCTTTTACACTCTGTACCTTACTTTTGATGAATTAGCTACTGCTCATCTCCTAGGCCTGGGCATTACCTAGAACAGTGATGGCTAACCTATGGCACTGGTGCCAGAGGTGGCACTCAGAGCCCTTTCTGTGGGCACTCAGGCCATCACCAGAGATGACTCCAGGTATCTTCCTGCAGTCTCAGTCAGCCCAGGACTTGCTGTGCACAGAGCTATTTTAAAGTGACAGCTGTACCTGGGAGTATTTTCTGCTATATGGGTGCCTCAGGGTGCTGGTATCAATGAAAACTGTGACAGAGAAGGGAGTATAAATCACAAATTAAATTTATGTGTTGGCACTTTGCGATAAATAAGCGGGTCTTTGTTGTAGTTTGGGCACTCGGCCTCTAAAAGGTTTGCCATCACTGACCTAGAATATTGCCAAGTCAAGGGTCCTGAAAGACTGACTCCTTCATTGGAAATAATGTGTACGGATACAGCACAGAACACTATCCCAACTATTTATTCCATTTCTTTTCTCTATCCACAACTCTGTATGAGAGACATCAATAAGAGGGTTGGTTCTCTGTTCAAAGCTTTGGAAAAGGATGTAGAAGTAGGTATCACCCAATGATACTAAAAGGGTGGGGTTGGATTAGAAAGACAGTGATATATGAGAGATGGAGAGAGAGCCATCTCAGGTCTGCGTTCCTGTGTCTGCTCTGACAATCAGGCACGTGCGTCCCTGTCTCCTAGGGCGTGCGCAGCTCCCGGAGATTTAAAGGGTCATCACACCATTTATTGGCACTGGCCATTCCCAGAATCCCTTATAATCCAACCTCGCCCTGCACACCCCGCCAGATCTTTGTGCCTTTGAGAAAGCTTTGTTCCTGATGCCCTGTGCTTGTGCGCTGATTTCCTGTTGTGTGCCCAGTTCCGTTCCTGACTATGCTCCTTTGCTCCCTGTCCTGAGCACTTGCTGGTCACGGACTACGATTCTGCTCAACCTGTCTGTACCTCGCCTTGGCCGCCACCATGGACAAAGTAGCGCCTGTGGAACAACCTGTGGTAACACGCTACAACAAGTCCAACCTGCTTTGCGGCGGGCTCTGGTGAAAACCGGTTAACACTTTGACTCTAGTCTATAAAGTGCATCCACATTCATCTCAACTAAAAGCCTATGCCCTTAGATTAGGAATAGAACAGACATTACATAATTTCCCCAAATTCTGATGAAAACAAATATTTAGAAAATACTGTGAACTAATTGTAACAATTTATTATATATTTTTTGGAATCAAAGCCAATCCATTTGATTCCAACTCTGACTGCACAGTCCTGGGGATCAGGATGGCTGCGATGGAAAGTCAGGGTCCCTGGAGCTCACAGACATGCTTCCTCTCAGCCTGGAATCTGGCCATGGACCAACATGGACCTTAACAGGATCTATGTATAAGGCTTTGGGAGACAAGGTATATCTTATAGAACAGATCTTTTCTCAGGTTTAGCAAGTGGTTCTCCCTCAAAACCTGAGGTACCAATCTTAAATGTGAGGATCAGTCTAAAGAAAACATGATTCAAATACTCTACAACAGACATCACTGCAAAAAACACATTGCTACAGGATCAGAAATTGTTTCTAATTGTATTTGATATATGTAAAACATAATATTTTAGAATTCATTATCTGTTGCCCTCCAGTGGTTGCAAATGTAATTGCATAATTTTCCAGTAACTTATTTCATTTAATTTTTATTTTTTAAGGATCAGTGTATTTTCAAGCTAAACAATGAGACGGAGTCGGACAATGTCCTTTCTCACAAATGAGGTAATAAATATTGTTTACATGTTTTTTTTTTTATTGAAAAACTGTATGGTACCAAGTAAATGACTAAGTACTACTGGTGAATCTATTGACTTTTTAAATTGATCTTGAAGAGAAATTATAACCACAACAAAAATGTACCATGTGCTCCATTATAGTATTTTATGTGTCAGTCACCAACCTGTTTTGCTTGCTGTTTCTTCATTTGTGTAGCAACAGTGTAAAGCTTTCTATACTTGAGTCTATAGAAAGATTCTGAATGTATCAACCGTCACAGTATTTATTGTTCATGAATTTAAAAAAATTGCATTTTATATACTAAACATACTCTCCAATTGGGAACACAACTACTACCATAGCGCTAATAGTAATTAGACAGGTTACTTTCCCACAGTATAAGGTGTATACAGTATAAGGAATTCGGGTCTGCCTCCCTATGTTTATAGTATGTAGAATGTGGATGGAGAGGATGATCACAGCACACCCCTGCTAAAACCTGATGATTCAGTCTTTGGCAGTTTGTGTCATGCTGTGCTGTGGCATAATGGAATTGATAGCAAACCAGTGTAGAATAAAATGAAGGGGAAACGTAAAAATAAAGCAGATAAGACAAGATAAGTGCAAAAAATGGAGCGTTTATAAAAAAAAAGATGGGGTAGGGATAGGGGTGCAGGAATGAAAAGTTGTGTTTATGCTGGAGTATTTACACAGGTAAACAACATTTGCTAAATTTCCTTTGTGCTGAAAGTCTTCTTTTGAAAAAAGTTTTCCAAGCTAAAATTATTGTTAACATATACATAGTCTAGGTCTTCAATATCAAATAATAATGATCTTTATTTATATAGTGCCTTTATTTTCAAATTTGTGGGATCTAACATCCACCATTACCTTCATCAGTTCACAGACAAATTAGTAGACTGCTTTGTTATCTGTCTGATTTTACTATAGATTAGCCTTAATTTATTTAAGTTAAACTGAGGTGACTCATGGGTGTGTCCTGACCGGCGACGTTGAAGGACGCTCCTGCCCAACATCCTACTAACCATCCTGATTATTAGCAAAAATCCACCTATTTTGAGAGGGTGAAGCTGGAGCACGATACTCCCCAACACCTGTATATCTGATCACTGCCACCAGAAAGCCTGCAGGCAGAAAAGGTCGGCCTCGGGTGCAAGACAGCTGGATATTGTGGGCGCCATCTTGCCGGTGCAAAGAGGAGGCGGGGTGAATCAGTTGGCGGAAGGTGGGACAGCTCCGTGTGCTGAAGACCGGATTACAGAGGAGACCGGTACAGTACAGAATACCCCGTGGCTGGGTGTGAAGGAGCTGTGACAGACAGACCGCCCTAATGGTTTCCCGCCGTGGTCGGCCATCTTCCCTCACCACGTGGTGGCCTCTATTCACAACGGTAATGACAAGGGTGAGACACAAGTATACGGGAACTAGGCACAGCAGGAGTACGATCTTCCCAGCCTCAACACAGCTGCACTGCCACTACTCCCTGTATTGAAGCCAGGTACAGAAGAGGCACCCCCCTATATAGGTTTTTCCATGCTTTGGTGGGAACAGGGGACGTTTGGCTCTGCAGCATCTCCTGTCTGCTAGCTGTGTCTGCAATTGGGTCTCATATCCTCATCAGGGAAAAACTGGACTTGTTAGCGCCCTGAGAAATAACTAAAGGGAGTCTGCTAGTATAATAGCTCCTGGCCGTTTACCCAAAGCCTTCACAGTATCTGATATAACAGTTTGGGTGAGCACATCCTGTGAAGACCGTATTCTGCCTCAAATTGATATGTCGCGTTCTGGAGCGTGTAAAAATGAAACAAAGTAGAGTGGTCTGAATACCCCTGCCAAGCAGAGTAAAGACACCTCTACCACGTGGTTCCAGGATGTTGCCACAAGATCGGAGCGGTTCATGCGAGAGGATGCAGGACTCTCCACTGATAAATCTGCCACAGCAGCCGGGACAGTAAGACTAGAGGCGGCTAACTCCGAAATTTCCGAGGTCCATTTGTCCCAGCATCAGAAGAAGGGCTCTAAGGGTCCGTTACCACCGGGCCCAGTTGCGGGCTTGAGGCCTCCCTTCAGGTACCTGCAGGGGCGGACTGGGAATTTAAAATGGCCCTGGAAAAATCTATAAAAGAGTCAAAACAAGTGGGTGGGGTTATAACAGACAAATTGTTGGTAGATAGCCTTAATGCAAAACAAGAACATCTTTTGCTAGTAAGTGAATCTAATGTGCAAAGAATGTGACCTGTCGATCAGTAAATGATGCAAACACATGACCCGATAAGCCTTAAATACCTTTCCCCTGTGCCATATGTGGGAGATTTGGCCCAGTAGAGTCTGAGGTAGCGGGGTGTTGGGATGCAGTTCAAGACAGTGACACCAAGGTACAGTCCAAAACAGGTCTCGCCTGTGTTTATTGCAGCAGCAAAATAAAACAGCCTTTACTTTCAGGCATTAAACAAACAAAATCCTACCCGTCAGGGTGCTAACTAAACAGAGTTTCTCTAACTCACCACTAGTACATAAAATAAGTCGCTGCTCCAGGCACAGAGGTCAGGGCTGTGTGCTCTCCAGCCTCCTTTCAGAGAGAGACAACCCTTCCAGCTCTGCTGAGCGGTTTTAAAAAGGCTGATTGGGCTGTTCCCACCACCTGTGTCCAAGGTGCTGGACAACACAACCTCAGCACTAAGGCCTTGCATAATAGCAAAACCTAGGGGAAACATACCGCCCATCCACAGTTAACCCCTTCAGTGTCTCACATACCCTCCCCCTCTGTTTGACCCTGTGGGGGCGAACACTTTTGGCCATCAGACAGTGGGTACGAGACAGGGCATCGGCATTCCCATGCAGCTTTCCTGCTTGATGTTCCACCGTGAACTTGAAATTCTGCAACATTAGGAACCATCTTGTGACCCTGGCGTTCCTCTCTTTGGCCTGACTCATCCAGGTGAGGGGAGAGTGATCGGTTACTAGCGTAAACTGTCGCCCTATCAAGTAATACCTCAGGGATTCCAGAGCCCATTTTATCGCCAAGCACTCCCTCTCAACTATACTGTAGTTCTTCTCAGGGGGTGTGAGCTTGCGGCTCAGGTATGTCACGGGATGTTCCTCACCCTCCACTACTTGGGACAGGACAGCCCCTAAGCCCACGTCAGAAGCGTCAGTCTGCACAATAAAGGTCTTGGTGAAGTCAGGGGTGATCAGTACCGGTCCCTCGCACAAAACCGTCTTAAGTCGCTGAAACGCCCCCTCAGCCTCTTCACTCCACTTTACCATCACCGCCCTGCTACCCTTGGTCAGGTCAGTCAGGGGTGGTGCTATGGTAGCAAAATCGGGGATAAATCGGCGATAATAGCCCACTATGCCTAGGAAAGCCCTCACTTGCTTCTTGCTCATAGGTCGTGGCCACTGCTGGATCGCCTCCACTTTATTTACTTGGGGTTTGATGACACCTCGCCCAATACGGTACCCGAGGTAACGGGCCTCTTCCAGACCCAGTGCACATTTTTTGGGGGTTCGCTGTCAACCCTGCTGCCCTCAGGGAGACTACCACTGCTTGCACCTTGGCCAGGTGACTCTCCCAATCGGTACTATAAACTATGATGTCATCCAGGTAGGCCGAGGCATATCTCCGGTGAGGTTTTAGCACGAGATCCATTAACCTCTGGAATGTGGCGGGAGCCCCATGTAGCCCAAAGGGGAGTACCACGTACTGAAAAAGCCCATCAGGAGTAACAAAAGCGGTCTTCTTTTTGGCCCTGTCAGTAAGGGGTACCTGCCAATACCCTTTCGTCAGGTCAAGGGTGGAGAAGAATCTAGCCTGTCCAAGTCGTTCTATCAACTCGTCAACCCGGGGCATGGGATAAGAATCAAATTTGGACACCTCGTTCAACTTCCTAAAGTCATTGCAGAACCGTAGGGAACCATCAGGTTTGGGAATCAACACAATAGGACTCGACCAGTCACTTTTAGACTCCTCGATAACCCCCAGGTCTAACATCTGCCTGACTTCTTCGGATATGGCAAGCCGGCGCGCTTCAGGGACCCGGTAGGGTTTTTGGTGTACCCGGATGTGGGGTTCGGTTATGATGTCATGCTTGATGACTGAAGTACGTCCCGGTAACTTAGAGAACACATCCACATTTCGGAGCACAAACTCCTTCGCTTCCTGAATCTGGGCCCTGGAGAGGGACTCCGAGATCCGTACTTCAGGCACCTTGGCATCGGGTACACCTACCTCCGGTGTCCCCTTCTTGGGGACAGACGCTTTTTCTACTCCCACGGCCATCAGGGACTCTCTTTCCCTCCATGGCTTTAGGAGGTTCACGTGGTATATCTGTTCGGGTTTCCTCCTCCCCGGCTGAGATACCTTGTAGGTTACCTCCCCCACTTTCTCCATGACCTCATATGGTCCTTGCCATTTTGCCAAGAACTTGCTCTCAACGGTGGGCACCAGAACTAGCACTCTGTCGCCTGGGTTAAAGGTCCTTAGTCTGGCTGACCTATTGTAGACCCTAGACTGGGCCTCTTGTGCCCTTGTCATGTGCTCCTTTACAAGGGGCATTACCGCCGCTATGCGGTCCTGCATAGGGGAGACGTGTTCTATCACACTACGGTGGGGGGTCCTCTCCTGTTCCCAGGTCTCCTTGGCTACATCCAAAAGCCCACGTGGGGAACGGCCATATAACAGCTCAAAGGGTGAGAAACCCGTGGAGGACTGGGGAACTTCACGTATGGCAAACATCAAATAGGGCAACAAACAATCCCAGTCCTTCCCATCCTTGCTGACCACCCTCTTTAGCATCCCCTTCAAGGTCTTGTTAAACCTCTCGACCAGGCCATCTGTCTGAGGATGATACACAGAGGTGCGGAGCTGTTTAACCTGCAGTAACTTACACATCTCCTTCATTACCCTAGACATGAATGGGGTACCCTGGTCAGTCAAGATTTCCTTGGGGAGGCCTGTGCGTGAGAATACCTGGAACAGCTCCCTAGCAATATTTTTGGAGGAGGTGTTCCTTAATGGAATCGCCTCGGGATACCGCGTAGCGTAGTCCAGGATAACCAGGATGTATTGGTGCCCCCTTGAGGATTTGACTATGGGGCCAACCAGATCCATTGCAATCCGTTCAAATGGCACCTCTATGATTGGTAGCGGGACCAAAGGACTCCTGAAGTGGGAGACCGGGGCAGTAAGTTGACACTCAGGGCAGGAGCTACAATACCGGTTTACCTCCTCCCACATCCCGGGCCAGAAAAATCTCTGCAGGATCCTCTCTCGGGTCTTCTCAGCACCTAAGTGCCCTCCCAGCACATGTTTGTGTGCCAACTCTAGCACCAGCCTACGGTGAGATTGGGGTACTACAAGTTGCTCAACCTCCTCACCCCGTATCTGGTCGACCCTGTACAACAGTTCCCCAACAATCACCATTCGGGGGTATATTTTGTCAGCCCCTGGTATTTGGAGTACCCCATTTATCACTTTAACATTCTCCCGTGCTTTAAATAAGGTAGGGTCCTGTAGCTGTGCAGCCCCAAAATTTTCACGGGAAATCTCAAGGACCGGCATGTCGGCCCCTTCCTCGTGACCCTCGACGTCACCAGCTAGGTCCTCTAGGGGAGAGAATTCATCACCTGGGGTCACCCCTACTGCTGGTGTGGGTACATTGGCCTCGAAGGGTTCAGGGGCCAAGGCCGGGCATATCCGATGTCCATTATCTGTAATAGCACCTGAGGTGGGTCTTCGTCTCCAGAGATCCCAAAACACCGGTAAGTCTCTGCCGATAATAGCCTCATGAAACGGGGACCCCACCACCCCCACTTCATGGGTGACAGTACCACAAGGTGTATGTAGGTTGATGACGGCAGTGGGATATTCGCGAGTGTCCCCATGTATACATAACACTCCCACTTTACGCCCACTGTACAGTCCAGGATCAACCAAAGTTCCCCGCACCAAGGTAACCAGACTCCCTGAGTCTAGCAAGGCTTCCACTGTGTGACCACCGATTGTGACCATACACACATGGGGTTCTGCATCCGTGACTGACTCGGCAGCCAGAACCGGCCGGGCAAACAGTGACATTCGCCGGGTCTGGTTGCAGTCCATTGGCTCCACTGACAGGGGACAGTTGGCAGCAATATGGCCCATTTCATGGCATCGCCAGCACTGGATACGGCCATGACCTCTGTCACGAGCCTCACTGGGTTTCTGTGTATCCAAGCCCCCCAGTGTACCCCCTCCCAACCTGACCTGTTTCCCTTTTTCTGCAGTAGCAGTCTTACCAGATGGTTTAATGGCCTTGTCACTGGCACTGCTTCGTGTGGGAGAGATAAGTAGAAGATCCTCCGTAGCCCGATATCTCTCTACTAGGGACACAAGTTCCTCAGCATTTGTGGGACCGGCCTGTCCAACCCACCGCTGGAGCCGAGAGGGCAGAGAACGGGTGAACTTGTCAAGAACCACTCTCTCGACCATCTGTGCTGGGGTGCAGTCCTCGGGTTGTAGCCACTTCCGGACAAGATGGATCAGGTCATGCATTTGGGAGCGCGGGGGTAGTTTTTCAGAGTATGCCCACTGGTGGACCCGGCTGGAACGAACTTGAACGGTGACCCCAAGACGAGCCAGAATCTCCGCCTTTAGCTGGGGGTACTCAAGGGCCTCCGTTTCACTCAGGTCGTAGTAGGCCTTCTGCGATTCGCCTGTCAGGAACGGCGCCAGGACATCTGCCCACTGCTCAGCTGGTAACTCCTCTCGCTCAGCTACTCGCTCGAACACAGTGAGATACGCCTCCACGTCGTCGGTCGCCGTCATCTTTTGTAAAGCCTTCTGCACTGCAGCCCGTGCGGAATGCTGGACAACTGGGTACCCTTGCAAACCAGTATGGGACCCCTCAGTAGTCGTCGCTTGCGGTGCTGCCATAACGCCAGAAAACTTTTCCATCATCAGCTGGAACATGGCTCGGGACTCTTCCTGCTGTTGCTGGAGCATGGCTTGCTGCTGTCGGGACCTCTCCTCCTGCTGCTGGAGCATGGCTTGATGCAGCTGTCGATTAGCCTGGGACTCTTCCTGCTGCTGCAGCTGATTAGCTCTGGCCTCCTCTTGCAGGTATTTAATAAGGTCCTCCATCTTGGCTTTATCCTGCAATTTGCCTGCTGCTTTCACCCAGGCCATGCAATGTTGCAGGATGTAGCAAGCCTTTCAGGTGTGTGTCTTTTGAACTGCCCGCAATCCGAAGCACCATATGTGGGAGATTTGGCCCAGTAGAGTCTGAGGTAGCGGGGTGTTGGGATGCAGTTCAAGACAGTGACACCAAGGTACAGTCCAAAACAGGTCTCGCCTGCGTTTATTGCAGCAGCAAAATAAAACAGCCTTTACTTTCAGGCATTAAACAAACAAAATCCTACCCGTCAGGGTGCTAACTAAACAGAGTTTCTCTAACTCACCACTAGTACATAAAATAAGTCGCTGCTCCAGGCACAGAGGTCAGGGCTGTGTGCTCTCCAGCCTCCTTTCAGAGAGAGACAACCCTTCCAGCTCTGCTGAGCGGTTTTAAAAAGGCTGATTGGGCTGTTCCCACCACCTGTGTCCAAGGTGCTGGACGACACAACCTCAGCACTAAGGCCTTGCATAATAGCAAAACCTAGGGGAAACATACCGCCCATCCACAGTTAACCCCTTCAGTGTCTCACACATACATGTACAATTCAGAGAAAGAATATATTGATACTGCCTCCTATGTACAAGAATAATGCTACAATAACACATTTGGAATAACCCATTCAATCCTGCCTTCTATATACAAAATAAAACTACTACAATACCTTCTCCCATATACAAGCCAACTACTATAATACTGCCCCTATGTACAAGAATATAACTACTATAATACTGCCCCCTATGTACAAGAATATAACTACTATAATACTGCCCCTTATCTATAATAATATAACTACTATAATATGTACAAGAATATACATATGTACAAGAATGTATGTACAAGAATACAACTATGTACAAGAATATATGTACAAGAATATAACTACTATAATACTGCTCCCTATGTACAAGAATATAACTACTGTAATACTGCCCCCTATGTACAAGAATATATTTACTATAATATTGCCCCCTATGTACAGGAATATAACTACTATAATACTGCACCCTATGTACAAG
Organism: Engystomops pustulosus; assembly: GCA_019512145.1. Taxonomy (NCBI): domain Eukaryota; kingdom Metazoa; phylum Chordata; class Amphibia; order Anura; family Leptodactylidae; genus Engystomops; species Engystomops pustulosus. The sequence continues at coordinate 130,665,955 of CM033641.1, read as the reverse complement.
AATATAACTACTATAATACTGCACCCTATGTACAAGAATATAACTACTATAATACTGCCCCCTATGTACAAGAATATAACTACTATAATACTGCCCCTTATGTTCGAGAATATAACTACTATAATACTGCCCCCTATGTACAGGAATATAACTACTATAATACTGCCCCCTATGTACAGGAATATATCTACTATAATACTGCCTCCTATGTACAGGAATATAACTACTATGATACTGTCCCCTATGTACAAGAATATAACTACTATAATGGTACAAAAAAGAAGGTTCCATCGGCACCAAGCAAAAGGTAAGTAAAAATGCAAAAATTTATTTAAACAGAAAACATGTTAAAATGTGATCACAGGAAGAAAAAAACGGTAACGCGTTTCAGACCCCCACATGGGTCCTTAGTCATACCTAAAGTATAAGAAAATGCAAAGACAGATATATAGAGAAAAGGAAACACATGATTAACAAAGGGTTCCGCCCCTATACAAATTTGTAAAAAATATAATGGGTAGACAAAAGAAGTCTATAAATAACAGTATATAATCAAATAATCAGTATCCACAGTAGATGATGAAAAACAATTGAATAACCACTGCAATAATATAAAACGCATGGCAGGTAGTGTGAATACGTGCCTAACTAGCAGGGCAAAAAACAGGGAGAAAATGGAATGAGCTACATGGATATTATTGAAAAAGAGGTCGCATTTATAGTTCAGGACTAAAGGATGTCTAGTGCCCAGTAGCCAAATCCATTTAGCTTCCTTGGTGTGTAAATTTGATTTGTCACCCGCCTCTTTATTAACTGGAATGTGATCTATAGCAATGATCTGAGGCTGGAACATTTACCACCATGTGTGTCCTCTGAAGTGCTTGGACAGCCCTGTAATATTACGGGTGCCGTCAAAGTTTTAGGTGTTAGTCCCCGTTATGTTCGGATTCCGATCCTCAGCTTCCTGAAGGTACAATCCGACATATTGTACTTTGCAGTGGCAACATTCGCTAGGTAAACAACGAGGTACTCTCACGTTAAAGGGGTATTCTCGTCTGGGCATTCCATTCAGTTTCATTAATTCTGCCATATATAACATTTCTTCACACTAATTTGTTAAAAAATGTTCCTGTGTGAAGATAATTTCTCCATAAATGTAGTCTTTTGGTCCCTTAGAAACGAATGGCTTCCTCGGATACAGCCACCCTGCCCGAGAGAGTGCACAAATAACAAAAAAGTTTTGTATATGAAATGTCCGGATTTACTGCATGTCCCACACCGTATGTGGTTAATGATTGCTGAATCTGGTGGTCTGCAGGCTATATAGCCCATGTCTTGCCCCACTGCTAGAGAGTGTGACGTGGTCGTATCCAAGGAGCTATCTGTTTTCTAAGGGACAACATGACTTAGTTTATGTGAATTATCTTCACACAGAACATTTTTTTTAATAACAATAATTGAAGTAAAGATGTTTTATATGGAAGATAGTGTAAATGAATGTGAGTGGCCCCGACGATAATACCCCTTTAGGTGACGATTGGATTTTGACAAGTTTTGTTATTCACAGTGAGAGCAAAGAGGATGATTTACACATTAATTTACAAATATTACAGCGGGAGGCCCACACAACGTCTCCCTTTGTCTGTAGCCAAGGAAGCAGGATTGTGTTCGGGGAAAAAAATTGGTGATATGGTGGAGAAAGGGGGGGAACGTCTGTACACACAGGTGATGCATAGATAAAATGGTTTTAATGGTGCGTCTGTTCCAGAATATGTAAGTGTTTCTTATAACTGGCAGTAAACCGGAAAACTGGGTTAGAAATTGGATGCTGCAACACGGCGACTGCCATAAATGGATGACTTGGTATGCTTTTGGCTTTTAGGTAGTGGTTAACGCGGTTGAAGGTTAACAATATGTTTGGGGGCGCATCACAGATGGCAGAGGAATATCCCCTCTTTGTAATAGCCAGAGGTCATGGTTTGCATTCAGATTGTAGGCAGTGTCAGGTAGATGATGCTCTTTTGTGCAACGGATGTATTCCAATAGGGAGCTTTCTAATGGTGTGGCCGGTGGTACAGCCTTTCTGCTCTCAGGGTAGTGTTCGCACTATTAGGCTACGGATAAAGCTAGTCTGATAACTCCTCGAGGAAATGTCCCCCAATAGTATACACATCCAAATGAAATGAGCACGTTAAAGGAACCTACCCACCCACCAATGGGAGTGAGGATAGCCCTTTTAGAGCTAATCCTCACGTCCCCGCTACCGGCATAAAACTTTATTGGCCTAATATGTTTTAATTTACTTAAGCGGCTACCGGGCGTGGAGTGCGGAACGACGAGGCTACACGGCGCGGCTACTCCCCACGCCCCCAGTACTGCTTTCCCCCCCCACCCTGTTATCTTCGGCGCGCCGCTCACTGGCAGCTGCCGCTCCTCGTCCGAGAAGCGCGAGTTCTCGCGCATGCGCAGAACTCGGCCAAGATGCGCGAATCTCGGGAACGAGGCCGGAGTTATGGCGGCATGCGCAGAATCGGCTTCTCGGACGAGGGGCCGCACGCTGCCAGGACTGCGCGCCGAAGATCACAGGGTGGCGGGGGAGAAGCAGCTATCGGGGGTGGAGTGCCGCGCCGTTGTAGCCTCGTGTCCGGCTACTCACGCCCCGGTAGCCGCTTAATTAAATTAACATATTAGGCCAATAAAGTTTAGCGTAGGCTAGCGGGGGGACGTGAGGATTAGCTCTAAACAAGGGCTATCCCTCACGTCCCATACATCCACCTACCACACCGATCTACTTTATAGGTTAGATCGTGGTGGATAGGTTGCCCATTTAATTCATGTTGTAAAATGCAAGTTGAAGGAATTACAGTTGATATATGAAATGACTGATGAACTGTCCCTCCCGTGTTCTGTTCCTGTCACACTAGGAGACATCATCATATATCTGCCATACCATTGATATTATGAATAAAAGGAATAGTGTCATTAATAAGTGCTTTTCCTCCCATGTCGCATAAAGATGTGGCAGGAGGAGAGAAAAACACCCACGCGCACCCATAGGGAGCCGAGCCGACCTGTAGAAAAAATTGTCATCAAAAATAAAGAAATGTTTGCCAATAAAAACAAAAGAACTTGGCTACGAAGATTGAATCCCATCTGTAAGAACGATTTTTGAAGATGAGAGTAAACCGCCTTGGCCTGCAGATGTGGGGAATACTCGTATAAACAAGGTGAACATCACAGGAAAGCCACGAATATGAATGAGTCCATAATAAGGAGTCCATGGCTTCGAGGATGGATTTAGTGTCCTTAACATAACCTGGTAGACGGGTGACTAGTGGTTGGAGGAGGCTGTCAAGCCAACAACTCAGTCTTTCCAATAAAGAATTGGTGCATGCAACAATGGGCCGAAAAGGTGGAGGGAAGGCATTCTTATGCATCTTAGGTAGCATGTAAAAATAAGGACATGAAAAATTCTCTGGTAAAAGAAAATTGCCACATATGCTTTATGGAAAAAACACGATGCAGACCTCCGAGATGATGTTGACCAGAAAGAACGGATTTGAGTGGGTGCGATGGGATCGATTCAGAGGCACGTAGGTGGACGATCTTTGCACATATTTAGGCTGGTTGTCTGTACAACCTCTTGTCCAAACCACCACTGTACGGGAGGCAGATCATTCAGTTCGTTTCATTATCAACTGCGAATTCCTTCAACTGCATTTTACACATGAACTTTAACGATTGTCTCTATTTCATTTTGGGTATGATCTATTGGTGCGACATTTTCCCAGGGAGTTATTCGACTAGCTTATTATCGTAAGCCTAATAGTGGCAACACTACCCTGAGAGGCAGAGCTGCACTAACCCCCGCCACACCATTAGAAATTCCTATTGGTGAATACATCCTTGCCACAAAGAGCTCATCTACTGACACTGCCTACCCAATCTGAAATGCCATTACAAGACTCTAGGCTATTACAAAGGGCTAATTCCTCTGCCATACGTGATCCGCCCCAAAACATATTGTTAACCTTCAACCGCTTCACAACTACCTAAAGCCAAACGCATACCAATTCATCCATTTATGTGGCCAGTCGTCCTGTCTTCAGCACTCAATTTTCTCTCCAGTTTTCCCAGGTTCTGCATTATAAGAAAACACTTAACCTAATTCTGGAAAAACAGGACGCAACCCTTAAAACCCATATATCAATGGCATCAAACTGTGTGTCCCTACGTGCCCCCACCTAATCCTCCACCATATCACCCAATTTTTCCGCCGAATACCATCCTGCTTCTACTTGGTACATACAAAGGGAGCTTTTGTTTTGGCGGCTCCCGCTTGGTAATATTTGTACATTCATGTGTTAAATCATCCTCCTTTTGCTCCACTGTGATAACAAAACTTTCAAAAATCACTCGTCACCTTAACTGTGAGAGTACCTTCGTTGGTTTTACCTAGCTGAATGTGCCACTGCAAAGTAACAATTATCGGATGTACTTAGGAAGCTGAAGGATCGGATATCCGAACAATCACGGGCTAACCCTAAAACTTTGGCGAGCACGTAATATCTAGCAGGCGGTCCAAACTTCAGAGACAACTGTTGGGGTAAACATGTCCAGCCTCAAGATCATGCTTCTATAGATCACATTCCAGTTAATAAAGAGGAGGTGGTTGACAGAATCAAAAATTCACACGCAAGATAGCTAAATGATTTGGCTACTGGGCACTAGACACCCTTTAGGTCTGAACTAAAAAGTCGAACCTCTTTTATACTATCAATATATCCACTGTAGACATGCCATGTTCTCTCACGTTTTTGCTCAGCTATATAGGTCATGGGTTCAACTACCTGCCAAGCGTTTTATACATGCAGTGGTTATCTATTGTTTTTTCATCAGATACATGCTATAGATACATTCATTAATAAAAGAGGCGAGTGACAGAGTGACAGAATAAAAATTACACACAAGGAAGCTACAAGGATTTGGCTACGTGGGCCTAGACACCTGTAGTCCTGACTATAAATGTCGCCTCTTTTTAATAATTCCATGTGCTAATCCATTTTCTCCCGTGTTTTTTGCCCTGCCAGTTAGCAGTTATCACACTACCACTCCATGCGTTTTATATGATTGCAGTGGTTAATTCAATGTTTTTTCATATCTCAGTGGTATGATTAATTTGATTAATGCTGGTATTTATCGACTCTTTTGTGACCCATTATATTTTTACATTGTTTTTCATGTTTGTATCCATGTGCCATTTCTAGGTGCATTCCTTCTACTTTCAGTTAACCTGCACCTGCTGATACAAGTGTGTATTAGGCGGAACCCTTTGTTATCATGTGTTTCCTTTTCCCTATTATCTGTCTCTGCATTTTCTTATACTTTAGGTATGACTAAGACCAGTGCGGGGGTCCTGAATGGCGTTACCGTGTTTTCTTCCCTGTGATCACATGTTTAAACAAGTTTTTCTGTTTAATAAATTTTTGCATTTTAACTTACCTTTTGCCTGGTGCCGAGGAACCTTCTTTTTTGTACCATTACAGTCATCCCCGGGATTGACCGGGTTCCTGCTCAATCGCTGCTGACCTGTGAGCTGTGAACTTTCTCTCTTTTTTCAGTTTTTTCATAACTACGTAAAAACTGTCCCCTAGTACAAGAATATAACTACTATATATATACTGCCCCTATGTACAAAGAATATAAACTACTAATACTGTCCCTTAGTTCGCGGAATATAACTACTTATAATTGCCCCCTATTCCGGAAACTATAACTACTATAATATGCCCCCTATGGTACAGGACTATATCTAATTAATCAACTGCCGCCTCCTTGTACAGGAATATATAATTACTATAAACCGCCCCCCTATGTACAAGAATATAACTACTATAATACTGGCCTCCTATGTACAGAATTACCTACTATAATACTGCCCCCTATGTACAAGAATATAAATACTATAATACTGCCCCCTATGTACGAGAATATAACTACTATAATACTGCCCCCTATGTACAAGAATATACTACTATAATACTGCCACCTTATGTTCGAGAATATAACACTATAATCCTGCCCCCCTATGTACGGAATATACTACTATAATACTGCCCCCTTGTACAGGAATATATCTAATATAATACTGGCCTCCTATGAACAGGAATATCACTACTATAATACGCCCGCCCTATGTACAATGAAATAATCTACTATAATACTTGCCGCCTCCTATGACAGGAATATACTACTATAATACTGCCCCCTATGTACAAGAATATAACATATAATGCCCCCCTATGGTACGAGAATATAACTACTATAATACTGCCCCTACGTAGGAAGAATATAACTACTATATACTATGCCTCATATGACAAGGAATATAACTACTATAATGGAAACAAACCCAATGGCAAAAAAGCAAGGAAGGGAATCCAGCATTCACATCCGGTAGATCCAAGGAAAATAGCCGCTGTTAAACATGTCCAAAAAGAGTTCTCATATCCTAAAAAAACAGAGCGAGAAAAATCAAATGGTTAGAACATACTTGAAGTAACATGATGGTAATCGCAACAGGACCGACCAAAATACAGCGGTTAGCGTTTAGGACTATGTATGTTAGTCCTAGTCACTACCTAATAGCATGGTGTCTCGCTCCAGACTCAATGAGAGTGGATGCAGTATGCACAGCGGACTTCCCGGCGTGGGAGTCACCCCTGTATGAAGGTGTGCCCTTAGCTCGTGAGTGTGGATGGTAACAGGTGATGTTTACAAAAATGTTAACAGGTAAGTTAACGATTACATGCAATATTTGTGATTAGATATGAGTATGTCATATATGTATAACAAATCCTGTTTAGTTCCATCAGTGTGAATGATAAGGGTAGCTATTTACAAAAATGTTATCATTCACATGATGGGTCATAAACAGATTATTGTCTACAGTATATTGACATCAATCTATATGCAACAATACTTGCATGTAATCGTAACATACCTGTTACATTTTTTGGATAAATCACCTGTTACATCCACACTCACGAGCTAAGGGCACACCTCCTACAGGTGTGGCACTCCACGCCGGAAGTCCGCTTGTGCATACGCATCACTCTATTAGTCGGCGAGCGAACAGCAACTTAGGTATGACCTAGGACTAACATCATAGTCCGAACCGTAAACCGCTGTATTTTTGGTCGGTCCTGTGCGCGATTACATTCTGTTACTGCCCATGTTGTTCTCACCATTGGAATTTTTACTCTGTTTTTTAAGGATTGAGAATAATTTTTTTTTTTTTGGTTTTTGACATGTTTTAAAGGCGGTCTTTTCCCCGTTGGATCTCACGGATTTGAATTGCATGGATTCCCTTCTTGCTTTTTGCCATTGTTTGTTTCTATATACCTGACCCTGGATTTCCGGACCAGCGTCACGGGATTCCTCGCACCCGGCCGGATTATCCCATCTTGCCAAAAGATAACCAACGCGGGTAGCCGTTCGTAAACCCTTTTTTTTTTATTTATAATACTATAATACTGCCCCCATGTCCAGATATCCTAAATGCCTTCTAGGCAGGATTAAAAATTTATAAATACATGCCCCTATGTACAGGAATAATAATCTACTAAATACTTGCCCCTATGTACAAGAATATAACTACTATAATATGAATCTGCCCCTATGTGACAGAAATAACTACGTAATACTGCCCCCTATTACGAGAATCATAATACTAAATACTGCCCCTAGTCGAGAATATACTACTTTATATACTGCCCCCTATACAGGGAAATACTACTATAACTACTATATACTCGCCCCCCTATGTACAGGGATATAACTACTATAATACTACATATATACACAGAAGCGAACATGAAAAAAAATCATGTTCGCTGCGTCTGTGTACTAATTAATAGTACCTGCATCGTACGATCGTACGATGCAGGTACTATACATTAAATCAAAAGTTGTAGGAGGTGCGGACCGGTCCCGAACAAGCTCTGGACCGGCTCCAGACTGGCCCAGGACTAACCGGCCCACCGGGAAAATTCCCGGTGGGTACAATGGCCAGTCCGCCCCTGGGTACCTGAGGAACCTACTTTTAAGGATGTATTTCTGGCTGTGGCTCTCTGTGGTTCAACATTACTGAATAATCACTTTGGAGGCCTGAAGGAGGCTGTTAACTTAGTCCGACAAGACCTTAGGAAAGCGAATGAGAGAGTTCATGCGGTGGAGGACAGAGTCAGTGACATTGAAGACCAAATGCCTCTCATTCACAAAAAACTGAAACAATTATCTCACAATGTTTCTCTGCTTATATCAAAGACTGATGACCTTGAAAACCAGCTTCTCTGGAACAACTTGAGAGTCATTGGGATTCCTGAAACGACAGAAGGCAAAGATCCTGTGGCCTTCATAGAAACCTAGATAAAAGAGAAGATGGGTTAAGATGTTTTATCCCCGTTATTTCCGGTTGAGAGAGCTCACAGGGTTCCATCCTGACCCCTACCATCAGGGGCAGCACCAAAATCGTTTATACTGTGGGTTCTGCACTATAAAGACCATGCTTCAATTCTGAGAGCTGCAAGGGATTTTCCGGATTTAACTATTAATGGATATCATTCTACCCGGACTTCTCTGCCGAAGTACAGAAGTGGCGGGTGAAATTTGTGGAGATAAAGTGCAGTCTGAGAGTATTGCAAGTCCTGTATTCCATGCTCTATCTGGCCAGATTGAGCATGGTGGTATTTGAAACTTCCCATTTCTTCGACCTTGCATCGGATGCAGCAAAATGGCTGGACACTAATGAAAGACGACTTCAGGTGATGGTCCAGGAAGAACAGTGAGCGGTTAACTCTTTTTGTACCTAATAATGCCTTACTAGATGTCAAAAGGTGTGAGGTAACATGCAGGCCTCATGTTATAAAAAGCTAATATGTTCATGAATTCTTTTAGGCGGGCAGGAGCTCAGCCATAGCTTAAGTGGTTATAGCATTTCACAATAAATGTTCTGTATGGCTACTATGTTTATGATTTCCCAACATGTCATGAAGGTGCGGGAAAGCAAATATATTCTCCCTGTTTTCCATACTTGGGAGAATGTCTTTAGTGGATGTTTGGTTAAGGGGGGGGTAGTTGGGAATTGTTTGGGGGGTGGGAAGAGTCAGCAAGGGGGGCCTTGCAAGTGCCCTTACCCTCCATGGTGGAAATATGGTGTATGGGCTAGACAGTTTAATGTCATTTCATGAAACACTTGAGGACTGGGGAACGCTACTAAACATATGGCAGTTTTTTCCACATTACAGAAGCATTCTCCAGCAATATTATGTTCATCTGAAACACATTTGACAAAGGATAATACACATTACCTACAGAAAAGGTTGATATCCCATAGCTACCCACGCAAGGGGGGTTAGCATACTAGTCCCTACCACAATCCCGTTTGAATGCTTTTCTTCTTTGATAGATGCGGAGGGAAGATTTGTATGTTTGCACTGCTCTATTTCTAAGAACCCTCAAATACTGATTGCACTATATATTCCTTCACCATTTACTTGTGAGGTTCTAAGAAAGATATTGACATTTGTAAACTGCCTTAGGTACCGTATTGGTGGGGGACTATAATATGGTCCTGTCACCATATAAAGATAGGTTTGGGAGGGGAGTACTGGTGGGAGCTGATGCCCCTACAGCCCTGGCTAGGGTCTTAAATGAGATTGGTTGGTATGATTACTGGAGGAGGACACATATGGATGCCAGACAGTTTTATGCTTCTCCAGCTCTCACAACACACTGTCAAGAAGAGATCTAGCTATTAATTCACTGCGCATGCAGAGATATATTTCGGACATAGAATACTTGCCTTGTAGTGTGTCGGATCATTTCCCAGTATTGGTTAAATAAGTAGGTAGCTGGACAATAAATCAAAGTCACATAATATTCTCCCACCGTCGATGCGAAAAGCGATAGTGGTCTTGGTGCCAAAACCAGGCAAGGACCCACGGAACCTGGCCAAAGCCTCAGCTAATCGCCTTCTCTGGGTTATTGCCTCCCTCATTCACAAAGACCAATCTGGGTTTATGCCAGAAAGATCCACGTCAGTTAATATTTTACGACTATACTTAAACATCAAAGCTGAGGAGGGTGGCAGGACTGGCGGAGCGGTTCTCTCACTTGGCGCTGCCAAAGCCTTTGACAGCGTTGAGTTGGAATTTTTATGGGCCGTACTGTGAAAGCTGGGATTCGGACCACATTATATTGAGTGGGTCAAGCTGCTCTACACCAATCCGAAAGCAAGAATAATGGTTAACGGGGTTGTTTTGGAAGCATTCCAACTGGAAAGGGGGACGCGGCAAGACTGTCCTATCTCCCCCTTCCTATTTGCGTTGTCAATTGAGCCGCTGGCCGGCATACTTAGGTCTACCCCAGACTTGCAGGGCTTTAAGGGAAGAAAGGATCTCTCTTTATGCTGACAATCTCCTAATATATCTTGGATATGTTCCTAACTGGGATCATGAACATTGTTAGAATTTTTGGACGGTACTCTGGATTCAATATTTACTGGGATTAGTCAGTTCTACTTCCCTTGGATCCAGTTCCGGGTGATCCCCAAACCGTAGGCCCCCTACAGTTGGCACCCAAGATTAACTGGTTCGCGACCGCCCTCCGTGTATTCACGGCGGCAGTCGGGTCCCGCTGCATGGAGAGGGCTCATCGGCTGAGCCCTCTCCATAGCCGGTAAGACTTTGCTGCATATTGCAGCAAAGACTTACCGGTAACACCCGTGATCGGTGCTAGCACCATTCGTGGGTGTTATCACAGCGATGCCGGCAGCCTCAAAAAGATAGCCGCCATCTTACCTAGGATCGTCGCTCCCCGTGACGTCATCGGGGAGCGGCGATACGTCTCCATGGTAGCTGATAGCACATTGTAATGAATGAGGAGGAAAATCCCCATATACTGCCATACTGTAGTATGGCAGTATATGATAGGATCGATCAGACAACCTAGAGTTAAAGTACCCTAGGGAGTCTGAAAAATAGTAAAAAGAAAAATAAAAAAAGTTATAATAAAAAAACCTAAAAATTCAAATCACCCCCCTTTCCCTAGAACTGACATAAATATAAATAAACAGTAAAAATCATAAACGCATTAGGTATCGACGCGTCCAAAAATGCCCGATCTATCAAAATATATTAACAGTTTTTCAATGCGTTTAACCCCGTAACGGAAAATAGCGCCCAAAGTCGAAAATGGCACTTTTTTGCAATTTTGAAAAATATAAAAAAATCTATAAAAAGTGATCAAAAGGTAGTACAGTCCTAAAAATTATATCATTGAAAATATTATCAAATGTCGCAAAAAATGACACCACCCACAGTTCTGTACAATAAAGTATAAAAAAAAGTTGTTATTAGCGCCAGAAGATGGCAAAATCAAAAAAATTATTTTTGTACAGGAGGTTTTAATTTTTGTAAATGTATGAAAACATAAAACCTATACAAATTTGGTATACCCGTAATCGTACCAACCCAAAGAATAAATTAGACATGTCATTTGGAACGCACAGTGAAAGACGTAATATCTAAGCCCACAAGAAAATGGCGCAAATGCGTTTTTTCACCATTTTCAATGCATTTGGAATTTTTTTCCCGCTTCCGAGTACATGGCATGGAATATTTAATACCATCACTATGAACTGCAATTTGTTACGCAAAAAAAAAGCTGGCACACAGCTCTTTTTCTTTTAAAAAAGTTATAGATTTTTGAAGGTGGGGAGTAAAAAATGGACATGAAAAAACAGGAAAGGGCCCGGTCCTTAACCGGTTAAATATCTGGGAGTGGTGGTAACCTGTCCATCGAAGGATTACATAAAAGATAACTTAGCAAATTTACTCTCCCGCTCATCAACCAGAATTGAGACATGGTGTAAACTCCCTCTGTCCCCAGCAGCAAGAGGGAATCTGATTAAAATGGTTCTGATGCCACAACTCCTATATATCCTACATAACTTACCGGTACGGATAACACAGTCCTATTTCCATTCAATGCAAGGTCTGTTCCATAAACTGATTTGGAAAAGCCGACAGGCATGTATCAGTCTGAATATGCTTTAGAGAAACAAAACGGAGGGGGGCCTAGCGATCCCTAATCCTTGGTTATATTTTCTAGCCTCCCAGGTCCAGCAATTTGCAGGTTGGGGTAAGATAGAGGAGGTGAACGTAGCCGGTAGTCTGATTAAAGCATGGATAGGGTTTCCCACTCTTGTACATGCTCTAGAAGCCAAGTTTGGAGGTGGACTACTTAGTAGAAAACCTACCTTGCTACTTATGGGGAAAGTATGGAACAAGGTGAAAGATATTCTGGCTAAATTCACTCCTTATAGCCCCATATGGAAAAGCCGGACAATTTTTTTTCCCCCTCCTTTTTCTGTTCTCCTCCTTCCTTCTCGTTCTCACTATTCCTTTCTGGGCCTCCCTTGCAAGTGGCTCATTTCTTTCTTTATCCATCAGAGTACTAGGGGTAGTAAATAATTTCCTGGGATGTCAGGGGTCCCTGCGCGATTCCCGAGGTGCATTGTCCGACGAGGATGAAGTCTGCCCCGATTCAACAAGATTGTGCGCCCAAGATCCTGCATGTGTGACTTCACCTCTCTGGTCCGCCGGAGTTCACCTTCTTCTTCCTGGTGTATGTGAGTGCATGTCTTGCGACACAGTTTGAATTTTAAATCCTGCGCTTAGTCCGAATCTGTTGGGTTGTCCGACGCCTCGCCCCATGATCGCGCCCCCGATCGCTTGCGCCAAAAACCCCTATTAAGCCCCTATTAAAACGGAAATAGTCGGAAATGCGCTCCGCGGACCCTTAGTAAATGTGCCCCATTATGTAGAGTTAACTATTAAGCCATTATTGCAAAAAGATACCACGAATAAAAAGCAAATCATTTTTGTCTGTAAATGAAGGGGGTCTTGCACTACCTGACTTTAGAAAATATTTTTTGGTAAGTCAGTTACAAAATGTCATGGATTGTGAATAAAGGTTTATTCACTATACTGTATGTTGAAGGAAGAGGGTAGGTATGTGGTAAATTATAACGTTTGGGGCTTATTGGAAGCACGAACATTAGAAAGTTATGGAAAGAATGCAATGGATATGGGAAAGGTTAAAAAAGAATTAGAAATCACTGGGAGGACTAAATATACAACATTATGGGGAAAGGGGGAATGGTCTGCTGGCCCAATGCAGAACTCTAAAAGGTGGAGGGACAAAGGGATCTACTATGTTTTCCAGATTTTGGATTAAAGTAGAATTAAGCCCTTTGCTAGAATACGGGAAGAGTTTGGATAGGGCTCAGAAGACTGGCACTATTATGTACAATTGAAGTTTTCTTATAGAGCACTTTTGGAAAATGCTGAGTTTGAAGGGGATCACAAGATTTATCGATTATTGGAGAAAAAGGGGAATGGCCAGATGATGAAGGGATGTATGTCCAAAATATATTGTATGCTAAAATAAACAGGGGAATAAACCCGTAGTTATAACAAGTAGAAGGAACAGATAGCCTTTCAGAAGGAGAATGGACAGAGGTGTTAAGATCAATAATCATGGTGACAAGAAATAGATCCTATCTGATCTCCCAACTATTTCTATTACATTCTGCTTATTATACCCCAGAGAAATTAAATGCTTTCACCAAAACACAGGAAGAAAAATGCAGAAGACGTGGTTTGGTGAACGCATATTTGATCCACATGGTATGGAGGTGTCCTAAGTTGTTTAGATGTTGGGTGGATGTGATAAACAAAATACAGTTGGTTTTTCTGGTTGATATACCGTTTATAAGGAGAAGCAGTGTATTTTAAAATTAGAGCTGGAATTATTGGGAGCCATATTAATGTGGTGTTTGCGATGAAGTGCTTAATGATCGCTCATTGGCAGCACTGCCTCCCATGGTAATAGAATGGGAAAACAAAATGAATATTTAGATGCTAGCAGAACGTTATGAGGCAATTGCTCAAGGTCGAGGTAATAAGTTAGACACTATATGGACCCAATGGAGAGAGAGGTAGGGGGCTTGGGGGAGGAGTGGCGGAGAAGGGAGAAATTTACTTTTTTTTGTGTATTTGGGTGGTGGGAGAGGGCTGGGGGAGGGGGGTGTTTTTGGATTAGCGGGAAAAGATAATTAAATGTACTGTGTAAATGCTGGAACAAGAAACATTAGGGTGTTTTATTGTAGTGGGGGGAATTCCTACCCACGAAAAAGATATGTACATTGATTGTTTGTATTCCTGTGTGTACTTGTCATGGAAGGAAAAGTGTACTCTTTTTATATAAATGTATATCTTGATAATTGTAATATAGGTGAAAACATGTAATAAAGATTGATTAAAAAAAAAAAAGGCTTGAAATGGTATCACAGCAGTCACCCTACCTCTGCCTCTAAGGGGGCCTCTATCAGATTTCATAAAAACTTACCATTGACACATCAAGACTCCTACAGCCCCTATAGGGCACTATAGGGGATCATTTGTACGCTTTTGCATCATTATATGCACCGAACAGGGGACAAAGCGCATGGCTATGTAACACTTTGGATACCATAAAAATGTTTTCTGAGGGCACTCTTATAATAGGAGGCGATTTAAACGTCACATTAGACCCATTGACTGATTCATATACTGGACACACTGCAGTACCATATAGTGCATTACGTAAGATTAAGATAGCACTACAAGATTCAATGCTGATAGACACCTGGCATCTGTTTAACCCTACATCCTCAAATTTCACTTTTCACTCAGGTCCTCATGGTTCATACTAACGATTGGATTGTATTTTTACCCAATCTACGTGCATACAACAGGTTGTAGCAGCTGATAGGTGTGATATCCATATAGGACCATGTCCATATAGTACTTGTAACGTGGACTTGGAGACTAAACGATGAAAATTCCTTGCTAGAGGGTATTTAATGGAGATGGGAGCCAGGTTTTAGAAGAAAAGGATGGCTTGGATAAGACAGCTCATAACTGAGTAAGCAGCACTGGAGAGGCAACATAAAAAATCCAGAGCTGAGGCAGTCCAGAAAGAAAAGCTTTAAAAGACGCACTTAATATCCAGACTGCTAAAATTTACGCCAGAGCGCAACACCGCTTCTACGCTCATGGAGATAAAAGTAGCAAAACTATGTCCAGACTACTTAACCCCTTACAGACGTGGCCCTTTTTCGTTTTTGCATTTTCATTTTTCACTCCCTACCTTCAAAAATCTGTAACTTTTTTATTTTTCCATGTAAAGAGCTCTGTTTGGGCTTGTTATCTGCGTAACAAATTGAGCTTCATAGTGATGGTATTTTTTATTCCATGCCGTGTACTGGGAAGCGGGGAAAAAATTCAGAATGCAGTGAAAATGATGAAAAACCGCATTTGCGCCGTTTTCTTGTGGGCTTGGATTTTACAGCTTTCACTGAGCGCCCCAAATCACATGTCTATTTTATTCTTTGGTTCGGTACAATCACCAGGATACCAAATTTGTACAGGTTTTATAATGTTTTCATACATTCAAAAAAATTCAAACCTTCTGTACAAAAAAAAAATCTTTTTGCCATGTTCTGGCACTAATAACTTTTTCATACTTAAGTGCAAGGAGCAGTGGGTGGTGTCATTTTTTGAGACTTTTGATGACGTTTTTTAATGCTTTCATTTTTAGGACTGCATGGGCTTTTGATCACTTTTTATAGAATTTTTTATATTTTTCAAAATGGCAAAGTGGCATTTTCAACTTCGGGTGCCAATTTCCGTTACGGGGTTAAGCGCCGGGAAAAATTGGTAATATATTTTGATAGGTCAGACATTTTGGGACGCGATGATACCTAATGTGTTTATGATTTTTACTGTTTATTTATATTTATATCAGTTCTAGGGAAAGGGGGGTGATATAAAGTTTTACTTATTTTACTATTTTTTTTTTTTTTTTTTTTTTTTTTTATTTGAATTTTTTTTTACCATTATTTTAGATCCTCCAGGGTAATTTAACTCAGCAGGGTCCGATTGCTAATACTATATACAGGCCGTCCCCTACTTAAGAACACCTGACTTACATACGACCCCTAGTTACAAACGGACCTCTGGATTTTGATAAATGACTGTACTTTAGCCCTAGGCTACAATAAACAGCTATAATTGTTATCACAGATGTCTGTAATTAAGCTTTATTGTTAATCCTGGTTCTTATGACAATATATAATATATTTTATAATATAAAATCCAATTGTCACAAAGACCAAAAAAATTGGCTGGGGTTACAATGATAAAGTATACAGTTCCAACTTACATACAAATTAAACTTAAGAACAAACCTACAGACCCTATCTTGTATGTAACCTGGGGACTGCCTGTACTGCAATACTACTGTATTGCAGTATATAGCTATTTTACAATGATTTTTAATAGCCTGCCCTCTGCTGGCTATTAGAAATCATTGCACCTTGCGATCCTACGAGTCTCAATGACACTCTAGGCTGCCATAGCAACCGATCCTCGCCCTCCGATGACGTTCCAGGGGGCGGCGATCGGCCATCCAAGATGGCGGACGGCATTTGTAAGCTCGTAAGCTCTTTCCATACACCCCTTGCGGCACGAGGACGATATAGGTATAAGGTGTTAAGAAAGCGCAGGCTAGAACGTATACATACCTCCCAACTTTTGGAGAAGAGAAAGATGGACACAAAGCCCCTCCCCCTTTTTCTAAGCCACGCCCATTGTCCCACCCTCAAGCATAGTATAATATCGAACTTGATGGTCCCCAAATGCTACAACGCCCCTTAATCTGCCCCTCCACACATTATACACCTGTGACACTACCCCCCCAATGCTTCCAGCACCTTGTTGAATCTATGCCACGAAGAATTGAGGCATTTGTGAAGGCAAAAGGGGGTCCAACCCGTTACTAGCATGGTGTACCTAATAAAGTGGCCGGTGAGTGTATTTATATAATGCCATTTACCACCGTAAGGGTGAATATGTAACCAATCTTGTATAACCTGGTCAACAGTTTGCAATCTATTTATACATAGAGAGCTATGGGTTTAACAACTAGTGATGGCACCTATGGAAGGAAAAAACAGTAAACACGAAATATCTTAACCCTTCAACCATTGTATACTGTCACTTTTTTTTCTTGGTCTTCGTATGCCATAAAGGTTGAATAGGTGGATCCAGGTCTGCAGCAGTGGCGGTCGAGGTTAAGGATGACTTCTGGTGATCCCTTGTGATTAAGCCCAATTTCAGTAGTAGAGATTCTCCTTCTGGGAAGGTGGCAAAACCATGAGACCTGTTTTGATATTGAAAGGGGAACGTCCACCGATACTTAACATTTTGATCTTATACCACTCGCAATAGTGGTTTGAGTGATCTACGCCCCTGGTTGGTCCGTGGAGTAAGATCTGAGAAGATTTGAATATCCGAATTATACAATTGTAAGGATTTCAAGTCACAAGATGCTTGTATCACCTTTTCTTTTATTGTTAAATAGTGGGGTTTCATCACAATGTCTCTTGGGAGACCATCTGCCCTTTGGGCTGTTAGAGCATGGTGCGCTCGATCAATCTCAGCTATTTTACCAGGCCTGCTGCACACAGTCTCCTCTTAACAGTTGTTGTAGAGATGTGACTGCTGCTAGAACTCTGTGTGGCATTGACCTGGTCTCTAATCTGAGCAGCTGTTAACCTGCGATTTCTGAGGCTGGTGACTCGGATGAACTTATCCTCCACAGCAGAAGTGACTCTTCGTCTTCCTGTCCTCATGTGAGCCAGTTGATAGTTTTTGCAACTGCACTTGGGACAACTTTCAAAGTTTTCCCAATTTTCCACATTCACTGACCTTCATTTCTTAAAGTATTGATGGCCACTTGTTTTTCTTTACTTAGCTGCTTTTTGCTAGCCATAATACAAATTCTAACAGTCTATTCAGTAGGACTTTCAGCTGTGTATCCACCTGACTTCTGCACAACTCAACTGATGATCCCAACCCCCTTTATAAGGCAAGTAACCCACTTATTAAACCTGACAGGGTACACCTGTGATGTGAAAACCTTTTCAGGTGACTACCTCTTTAAGCTCTTTAATCAAGAGAATGCCAAAAGTGTGCAAAGCAGTAATCAAAGCAAAAGGTGGGTACATGTAAGAACATAGAATATAAGAAGTTTTGCTTCAGTGTGAATCTACAATTTTTATAGTCATGAAAATACAGAAAACTCTTTGAATGAATTACAAACTTTTGGTCTGTACTGTACACCCACCCAGTGATTTACAATAGCGTATTGCTCATCTACAATGGAACAGATTATCTCATCTCCCTTCTTGGAAAAAGACTGTCTATGAATCTTTCATTTACCTCAATGAGTCCTGTCCAGCTAATTGCTGCCCATGAATATGCTGGCTATGAAGATGCTCACTAAATGCTATCACTAGCAACCAGCAAACCGATATTAACTACATAAACAGAGCAACCAGGTAGACAGTCCTCTACTACACACTACAATACAAGAGATTGGTATGAAAATCATGTTCTTTCTTTTGTTGTATCATCTATTGGTTGTATAGGGAAGACCCCTTGGCTTAATCTACTAATCATTAAATTTGACACAACAAAATATTTTATGAAATATTTAGTAGCTTTCAGGAAGGTAAATTATTATATCAACTTGATTAGAAAAACATACTTTTTTGATATTTTATTTGTTATAAAGTAACAAATTTAATAAATATTGTGGAAGTTTAACTGGTTAAAGACCAAGCCAGGGAAAATTTCACAGTTTTGCAATTTAGCTGTGTATGATGAAAAGTACTTAGCAGTTAATTGCTATAATTCTTTTGTCAGGCTTACGGGATATGGATCCACTGGACCACTGCAGACGATGACTCAAGCCACTACCTGGGACCGGAGTCTAAGTGGTACCCGGTTTTCACCAGAGCCCGCCGCAAAGCAGGTTAGACAAGCTACGGCGTGGTACCACCAGGTCGTTCCTCAGGCATGACTTGTCTGCAGTGGCGGCCAAGGTTGAGGTACAGAAACAGCAGTCAAGCTCGAGGTCACAGTCCAGGCACAGGGTCAGGGCAGGCAGCAGAGATGCAACGTCAGAGTCCAAACTGGGGTGAGCAACAGGAGGTCCAAGCAGAATGGTACGGGAAAACAGCACACACGACAGCAACACGGAGGAACACTGGTACACGGGAACACGGAGGAGGTCAGGCAACACAGGAACACGGAGGAAGTCAGGCACGCAGGAGTCACTGGAACGCAGAAGACACTGAAACGCAGAAGACACTGGAACGCAGGCAAATCGCAACAGAGCTTTCTCTAAGGCTGTGAAGCACAAAGATCCGGCAGGGTTAGTTGGGAGAGGCAGATATAAATAGCCTCATGGGAAATGACCAGTGCCAATCAATGACGGGCTGGCCCTTTAAATTTCCTAGAAGTGCCGCGCGCGCGCCCTAAGGCGCGGGACCGCGCGCACACGGAGCGAGGCCGGGACTCGGGAGCGGGGAGAGGTGAGACGCGCTGGCGCGGTGCCTGCGGGGAGCGAGAGGCACGGGTGAGCCCGCGATTCGCGATGTGGGTCGCGGGTCCACCCGTGACATCTTTTATATTAACATTGGTTATGGATTAACATGGTTAACAGATTTGCTCACATTTATGAGGATACCTAAATTGTGTGATCTTATTTATCAGGTTGATGTAGTGGTCTACAAAAGAAGAAGTTTTTGTGAACAAATTAACTTTTTTAAAGCAAAGTTTTTTCATTTTATAATTTTTATTTTATTTTTCTTACAACATACAAAAACATAGCATATCAATACCATACTTCTCACAATAATCAGCAATAGACTTTATTATAAAAATACAATATTCCTATATTCCAAACCTTTTAACCCTACCTACCCTCCCTCCCATCTTCCCCACCCTAGCTGGGTAAAAAGAAAAGAGAAAAGAAAAAAAAAACTACCACAAAAAAACATTCCCATTTCTTACCTTCTCCCTTTTGTTTCCCTTTTATCCTTTTCAGAGTTCCTGAAATTTTTGCCCCACTATAAACCATATCTTCTTCCAAATATAGCTGATCTTTTCCCAGGCTTTAAGCAAAGTTTACATAACTCATTTTTGTCATCTATAAGACTTTCAACTACTCACTGCAACTAAATCCCCAAAGTATTCTTCTATTGGTGTAAGGGCGGATTTACAGAAGAATTAATAATGAATGCATGTTAATGCAAATAAAAAGTATCTTTGGCATTTGGTAATTGGGAGAAAAAAATTACGTCTTCCCCCCAACCATTACTTTTTCCTTGCTGAAGGCTATTGCAAAAGAAGTACTAATAATTTGGAACAGTGTGGTACTTCTGAAAACAAGGATGAAAACAAGGATGTTTGGGAGGCACATGAGGAGCAAGAGTAATATGAATCTCTGTGAAGACCATTTTTACTACAGATGCAACAACTTTTCTGGGGGTTAGGCCCCTTTCACACTTGCATGCTTTTGACGCACAGAACTTGCATTGCACTCTGACCCATTGTAATCAATGGGTCTTTTCAGACTTTTTTTTCACGCACACACGCACGGTTTTTTTAACGCGCGTTTAAATCTTGACATGCTCTACTTTTGCAAGTCACGCGCGTGAAAAACGCACCATACAAGTGTATGGAGATGCATCAAAAACGCATTGCAACTCTGAGATACTTGCAAGTGCAATGCACGTGCAATGCGTTTTTCACGCATCAATTGCCATAGAAAAGCTAGAGCTCAGCCCTGAGTCCATTTCACGCGCATTATCTGCGCGTGAAATGAAATTGCATTGAAATTGCATTGAAAACGTGCATGAAAAACTGAGACACTGAACAAACTCTGAAAACTGATTGCACTCTGATGCAAAATGTGCGTTTTTCACTGACCAAACCCTGATCGCACCCTGATCAACCTCTGATGTGATCTGCAACGCAAGTGTGGAAGGAGCCTTAGGCTACATTCACATTACCGTTGCCCATCGTACCGGCGGCGTAACACGGCAGCGCCAGGGAGAGCTGCTCACCCTCGCCCCTCTCCATAGAGGAACATGGCGCACGGCGCCATATGCTGCACTGTACTGCTCTTGTAGGGCGCTGTGCACCTATTGTCATCTATGGGGAAATTTATTTGCACTAGAATTTAACTAATAAAATGCATTATAACACCTGATTGCTTATATCCTGTCTTTCACTCATGTACTTATTGTAGTTGGACACACTAAGGCCTAATTTACACAAATGTATGCTTGTCCAGCTATAGCCTAACTGGCTTATGCTTGTCAGCAGATGTCCCTCTTTCCTGCAATGACACTGTTGCAAAATGGATGGTGCTCAATTAATACATGTCATTCAGTTCACTGTTGACTGCCATCAACTCTTTACAATCATAAGCACAGAAGTCGCTTTCTCCACTAACTGGCGTGAAAAACCTGTATTTTTGTACATGGTTCCCCATGCTCATGTGTTTACAACATGCAGTATAACACTAGAATGGAACTGCTGCAATACAAGTTATATAAACCAACTTGTTAGCTCACTTAGAGAAAAACAAAGAACAGATGTAAAGAGACCGATTATATGTGTCACGGGTACCCCTGCGACCCCTGTCTCAGGTCACAGGTGCACCCATGCTCCTCTCTGTGGCCCTCCACCCCAGCAGTCTCACTCACCTATCCACAATCCAGCACCGTATCCTGCGGTCTGCCCCGTGCGTCCCTGCCTCCTGGTGCACGCATTTACCAGCTCTGCAATATTTAAAGGGTCAGAGCACTGCTAATTGGAGCTGGTCACCTGCTAATAAATTTCCAGCCTCTTCCCACATTCCTCACCGGATCTATGTGCCATTAAAAATCCTGCCTCAGCAAGTCCAACCCGCTTTGAGGCCGGCCCTGGTGAAAAACGGGTACCACTTAGATTCCGCTCCCAGGTGTTGGCTTATGTCATCTCTTGCTGTGGTACAGTTTCCACAATCCACAAACAGCCCAAGCCACATCATGAATACTTTAGTGGGATCTGAACAGTAGCATGAAAACTATTGTAGAATCTACCAATGCTTTCAAGCCAGACCAAACAAAAATGTCATTTTTTTGCTTTGGTTGGGTGAGATATGAAACATCTAAAATGGATATTAGCCCATCTTTTGTGCCACCAACATTATATGAGTTATTAATTTTAACAAAATGTAAATCAATTTTACACACAGCTTGCAATACACAAATTATGTTTTCCTATTTCTTCAAATAGCTAATTGCCTTGGCTCTAACATCTTTTATTTTGATTTTTTATCTTCCACTCTCATGTCTGCTTAGCAGGAACTGGATGACTCTTGCACTTTTAGTGAACCTAGTAAATGGTTAATAATCCTTAAAATATTGCTCTTATATCTTTCTGGCTGAAAGAGAGACTGCATCCCCTCAGTATCTTTTGCTAGGAATAATCAATATGAATCTTGGCAATCTTGTTGTTGATCCCAGGGGTCTTATCTGCCTCACTAATGTGTGTGCTTTTTCAACAGCTGCATCTATTAGTGCCACACTGGTATAAAATCAATTAGCACTGAACTTTAGATTTTATTTATTTATAGATTATGTATTTATTGTTAGAATTTCTCCCAACACATGATTAGGTTACATACAAATTGTTCCTGTCTTTTGGTAAAATGCAAAAAATAGTATTTTATATCTTTATAGTAATTTAGTGCTATAAGTAGCAACATAATTAACCCCTTAATGACATTATGGCTTAGCCCTTTTCTTTTCTTCAAATATGACCAGTGTCTCTTCTGTCCTATAGAACTTAAAGAGGACCTGTCACCTGTAAAAACTGCACTAGGAGCTGCTTACAAAAGTAAGCACCAGGTGCAGCAAAACCAATCTGCACCTTACCCTCAAAAATCAACAGGATTTGCCACTGGATCAAGTGTCTAGCATCAACTTGCATACCGCAGCTGGTTAGGCTACCTCCAGAATTGGCTAGGCTACATGCAGAATGGCCTTAAACAACATCAATTAGTTACTTATCAAATGCAGGGGCACTCAAAACATTCTATCCTATATTACAATGGCCCCTGGAGTATTAACTAACTCGTACTCCAGTAATTCCTACCCACAACATCAGTTCCACAATCTAGGAACATCACAGGGAGTTTCTTATTCTGACAACAACTAAACATACACAACTATACATATACACAACCCACAGAAAACTAGGTTCATATACTTCCTACTAAACATGAAGAAAACAATACCTGGACAACGGTTAATACATGGGGAAGGCACAGTAAGGAGCAATTGTCTTACTCGCCTGTCCAGTGGTGTGATTCCCTGTTGTCCTGTTAGCTACTTCCCTCCATGGAATATTTCTTTTGGTTTCTTCCATAATCCCGGACGACCCCCCAAGTAATGATGCAGTAATGGTTATGACCAGTTATTGTGGGTGTGAGAATAAGACAAACGGACAGACTGACAGACATACAGGGAGAAAAGAACCACCATCCCCCTTGGTGAGATGGTGGCGGTAGAGACAGAAAAACAGGTGACACATATTGCTTAGTGCTCCATCTTTCATCCCCAAATTCATTCAAATCATCTTTATTATTTATAGTGAATCCTGGGACTGCCTCTCACAATCTACATACACATGACATAGGACAGAAGATAACACATGATGCTATATATCTCCTTTACATAAAGCTGATGATAAAGCTAAAATGTGCAACTAATTCTAAAGCTAGTCCAGTGAGGGGGATGTGTATTGCAGAGTCATTCAAAGAGCTGTACAATGTCTATTGTTGGCAGAGGTCATTTCAGACACATGGCAATAGCATTGTTCAAATCAGGGACGATTCTAGCCTTTTTGCTGCCTGAGGCGAAATTTGAAAATGCTGCCCCTCCCGCCACACGCGTACGCGCGCACGTGCGTGTCCCTGGTGAAGCTACCTTACACACTAGTAGCCATTAGACACAGATATTAGTGACCTCTAGTACCGTACATGTGACCATCTACTCCATCCGGAAGGGTACTTCTTTACGCTTTCTTCTGGCCTTGGTTTTCCTCTGAATTCACAAAGAAATGTCTTCAACTCCATGCAGCACAACTCCCCATGGTGCCCCTAAAAATACCACAGTCACTTACAGTATAATGGATTGTGATTCTAAAATATATTATCCTCACAACATGACTGAACAAACTATTCCCAACATAAAACATCCTTTAGTCACCCAAATTAGAGCATATATAGTAATTCAATTAGGTGCCCTAATTTAGCCTCCCCCTATATTGAACAGCCACCCCCCTGTATACACAGCCTCGTCCCCAGCCCCCCCACTAAGTAATGTGCCTCACACAGCCCCCCCCAGTAAGTAATGTGCCTCACACAGCCCCCAGTAAGTAATGTGCCTCACACAGCCCCCCCCCCCCCGCCCCCCCAGTAAGTAATGTGCCTCACACAGCCCCCAGTAAGTATTGTGCTCACACAGTCCCACATGTTCTCCCCCTCCCCTGTCATGTCTCCCCCCTCACCTCACAGATGCAGCTCTCGCTGTGTGGTCACTGCTTTCCCCGGCAGGTCATGTGACCATGACATCACCAAAGGGCCTTCAGCCTTCAGCCTCCGGGGGACTTATACTCCTGGAGGGTGAAGCTACTGCTGGGGAAAGCAGTGACTACACATGCTCTCATCACGATGTGTGTCCTGAGGATACACATCGTGATGAGAGGATGTTCTACCGATCTCCCTACTGCACTCACCATTCAGTGCTGTGCTCCCACGCAGCTCCCTCGTCTTCTCCAGCCAGCAGCCGCTCTGTGAAGGGACACAAGTCGGCACGTGGTGACGTCATCACGCCGACCTGTGTCCTGCAGAGCGGTGCGCACAGGCGGGATATGCTGCACCGCTCTGCCAATAAAGGTGGTGATGTAATTTATTTTACAGGTGGCACGGACCTGCCAGCCATTGGCAAGTCCGTGCTACCAGCGGCAAAATGCCGCTCTTAAATGCGGTCCGTTATCTGCCGCCTGAGGCGGGGACTTCACCTCGCCTCATGGCAGAAGCGGCCCTGGTTCAAATACACTCATTACAACCTGTCAATTAAAAAAAAATATTTTGAATCATTACGTTTTTAAAAATTAAATAATGAAATAAAGTAAAAGTCTAATAAAGTACAAAAAAAAACACAATCACAAAAAGGGGTGGTGGAGGGAGCAAAAGGGATTATCTTTTCTCCTTCCTCTGTTTTGTGTAGTACTTGTGTACTTTTAATTGATTTTATATTTTACTTTCAAGAATTAAATAAAATATACTTATATTGTGATATAGGCCCATTATAACTTCTTTTTCTTGTGTTCATTATAATTGAAAAAACTATAATAGATAGATAGTCCTATGACCACTTGTCGGTCAGACCTATAATCTCTATAATTTATTCACAAAAGTTGCAATTAAGCAACAAAAAAGGTCCTTTGACCAATAAAATGTAACTTTTATGTCTTCTTGTTATAAAAAAAAGATCTACAGTAAAATCTATGAGGCTAGCGTAAGCGCATATGTAGAAAAACCATTAAAAACTTGTGGTGGGAGTAGAAATTATAGGTTGGGATTGGGGAGTTGGGATAATTAGTCAGGCAGGACGATATGTTTGTGTGGTTCTGTATTATCATTCCTTATTTCGCAAAGGTACTGGCATACATAGGTGCTGCGTATCAACAATTCCCTTTGGCAAGGGTTCATTCCTGAATGCTCACAGATATAACTTATCTACACCTATGGGGGGGGGCTGTTTGAGCAAATTTCATTTTAATCTGTGGTGATATGGTATAGAACTAATCATAGATCCGTGGTCGAGCTGCAGCGACAACCAGGTTTGTGACCCAGTTATCTAATAGGGATAGCAGGCAGCCAGAATATATCAGTGTGTGTATGAATCCTAGTACAGGACAACAGAGCAACAAAGCACTAATGTCAATCCGGGCATAAACATGTGTGTAGCCCGCAAACACACAATCCAATAGCATCCTGTAGGTGTGTGATATGTGGAACCGATGTATGCATCATTTCAGTAAAAGGAATTATTACAACAACTTTTAGGTCAAATTGCTCACCATACTCTTCGATTATTTCATTGCGTGATGTAGTTTGCAAACTTGTTGGTTTTATTTTTTTCCTTTGAGGTTTTCTATTTCCCCTCCAAGCCTCTGGATTTGTTAGCATATCCTTTGTAATTCTCCAAGATCTTTATTTATATTGAGTGCTTTATCATTTCGAGCCCTGTTATATTTTCTGGCTTGCGTTTAGGATCACATGTTGGGTCTTTCTCACGTTAGAAATCATAGCTTCTAGAGACGTGGCAATTTACAATGGCGCAAACTGGGCATCACATAATGGAGGGTTGTTTCATCTTTTATCTTACAAAAATTAGGGATAAAATTGAACTTTAAAGGAAAATTTTCATATAATACATCTTGCTAAATGGGTGTGCGTTCAAAAATTAGGGTCACTTTTCTCAAATTTGGCTTCTAAAAGGCAAACATCCCTTCCACTGTGAGCCCCTACAACATTTTATATGCACATGTTGGGTACTTGGGATGAATAGTTTTACACACTTGTGGAGGTTATTACATTTTTTTTATCCCTTAGGGGTAAAAGTGACTTTTTTGGGGAAAATGTTCATCTTTTTTCTTTTTGGGACCTAACTGAATCAAACAGCTGTTGGGGCAAACACACATATTACTTTGCTAAATTCTCCTAAATGGTGTCACTTGTTGGGTTTTTCCTCAGATTTGTACCACTAGTGCTCTCTAAGGCTGCATTCCCACGGTGCATTTAACGCATGCGTTTTCAAACAGTGAGGAGGAGATTTGCCTAATTATTGCCTCATTGTTGTCAACATTGCACTTCCAAAACGCATGTGGTAGCGCGATTGCTAATGCATGCATTAAGGATTTGTTAATGTTAATCTTGCGTTAACGCTTGCATTCTGTAAACGCAATGTTAAAAACTATGTTATTGGGCAAATCTCCTCTTCAGCTGTTTTAAACCGCATGTGTAAAATGCAAACAAAACGCAACATGAACTTTTTCAGCAATATTTGTCCTCCAAAAACTAAAAAACGCTATTTCCTTTCCAGCAGTGTATAGTGCCATAATGGGTATTGGCATACAATTTAGGAATTGCACTAAACATTGTAAAATGCATTTTCCTTTTTAACCCCTTCAAACAAACTTCCCAAAGGTTGTTTTGAATATTTTATGGGTTGTAGTTTCTAAAATGTCATTTGTGGGGGTTGTCTATCATATAGGCCTTATAGAGTAACTTCTAACTAAATTGGTCCCTCCAAAATAGGTGTTGACGGTTTTTGTGAAAATCTGAACAATTTCACCTAAAGTTTTATAAGCCTCCTAACATCCTAAAAAAAAAAGAAAATGATGTTTGAAAAATTATGCCAATTTAAAGAAGACATATTGAATGTGTTAGTTATCAAGTTATTTTGGTGATATGACTAACTTTCCAAAAAGTAAAATATTTGGAAAACATAATTTTTAAAAAAAATTGCCAAATTTACATTTTTTCATAAATACTTAACTTATTGCTTACATTCTCTACCATCTTGAAGTACAATGCGTCACGAAAAAACAGTCTCAAAATCACCTGGATATGTTAAAGTATTCCAAAGTTATGACCACTGTGACATGTCAGATTTCAAAAAAAGGGCTGTGTGAGTGGAAGGTGGAAAATGTCCAAGTCATTATGGGGTTAAAGAAAGACAGGTGTGTGAGAGTCAGAAATCTTGCTTGTTAGTAGGTTTTCAAAGGGTGCGTTCACACGTTCAGTTTTTCAGATGTAGTTTTCAATGTCCAACCCAGAAGTGGAGTAAAAAAGCAGGAGGAACAGCTACTCTCAATTATATATCCTCACCAATTATGATCCACACCTGCTTTGGGCTTAAAAAACGGCATCTTAAAAACAATATATGAACGCACCCAAGTACTTCATACAATTGAATATTTTTTAATAAAAGTGTTTTTATTTTTTTCTGATACATGAACAATTATTCTGTGAAAAATCTAATATTTGAAATATCTATGCCATGTACTGGGAAGCAAGAAAAAAAATTCCAAACACAGTGAAAATGGTGAAAAAACGCATTTGCACCATTTTCGTGTGGGTCGGTTTTCACTTCTTCTTCTGGCACTAATAACTTTTTCAAACATTGGTGTACATAACTGTGTGGTGTATTTTTTTAACGACTTTCGATTATGTTTTCAATGCTACCATTTTAAGGACTATACAGCCTTTTTGATCAACTCTTTTTTTAAATTTTTTATATTTTCAAAATGGCAAAAAAAGGGGCATTTTTCACTTTTGGGGCTATTTTTCATTTCGGGGTTAAACATCGTGAATAACTGTTCATTATAATAATATGAAAATCATTATATTTTGATAAATCAGACATTTGGGATGCAGCGATACCTAACATGTTTGATTTTTACTGTTTATTAATACATAAATATAATTTTTTTTACCTTTTTCAGACCCCCTATGGTACTTTAACTCTGGGTTGTCTGATTGAGCCTACCATATACTACCAGACTACTGTATGGCAGTATATGGGGATTCTCCTCATCATTCGTAACAATGAGAAAATCTCACATTGTCTGGTTTTAACCCATTCATTACAGCCTCGGGTCTTCACTGTCATGGCAACTGATCAGATTGGACGGAGGCAATGTTGTGCAAATCATCTTACAGTTCTTTATTCAATAGCAGGCAAGCTGGAAGCCTGGTAGTAGCTTCAGTCTGGGCTGGTAGAGATTTAGCTGAGTCCAGATGGGGACCTCTAAGTCTCCTGACTTGCTCTGGGTGCTAGGCAGGGGCCTGAGGCACCTGTGATTCCTGGTATTAGGACACTGCCTGTTGCAGCATTGACATGTGCTGCTCAGTGGAGCTGGCATGTTCTCCAGGATGGAGTCTCTCACTCTGACACATGAGGTCTGGTTCTCTCAGAAGACCAAGATTTAAGACCATGTGCTCCCGCCCATCAGGGGTTTATATTGTCCCTTGGTCAAACAAATGTCAAAAAAGTCCTTACCTTCAGGCTAAATAGAAATTCCAAACAATGGTTCTCACCAGAACTTGTCAGGTTAGCACGCAGGCATGCACTGGTTCAGTTGATAATGTGGAGTGGAGCCTGGGAGTGACATACAACTCCAGTTTAAGGAACATGATTCCTACATAACTGAAACCAGATGTTGTAGTGGGAGATACATTCTGTCAACCACCCATTGATTGTTTACAGTATATGATGTATAGTGTGTGTGAGATACACTGTATCTGTGTATCTGCTGTATGCGTGTGTGTGTGTATATATATATATATATATATATATATATATATATATACACTCACCGGCCACTTTATTAGGTACACCATGCTAGTAACGGGTTGGACCCTCTTTTGCCTTCAGAACTGCCTCAATTCTTCATGGCACAGATTCAACAAGGTGCTGGAAGAATTCCTCAGAGATTTTGGTCCATATTGTGTGATGGAATCACACAGTTGCCGCAGATTTGTCGGCTGCACATCCATGATGCGAATCTCCCGTTCCACCACATCCCAAAGATGCTCGAGATCTGGTGACTGTGGAGGCCATTTGAGTACAGTGAACTCATTGTCATGTTCAAGAAACCAGTGTGAGATGATTCCAGCTTTATGATATGGCGCATTTCCTGCTGAAAGTAGCCATCAGATGTTGGGTACAATGTGGTCATAAAGGGATTGACATGGTTAACAAAAATACTCAGGTAGGCTGTGGCGTTGCAATGATGCTCAATTGGTACCAAGGGGCCCAAAGAGTGCCAAGAAAATATTCCCCACACTATGACCACCACCACCACCAGCTGAACGTTGTACAAGGCAGGATGGATCATGTTTCATGTTGTGTTGACGCCAAATTCTGAGGGGGGTTTCCCTTGGGGGGCCCTACCATCCGAATGTCGCAGCAGAAATCGAGACCCCCTCATCAGACCAGGCAACATTTTCCACTCTTATACTGTCCAATTTCGATGAGCGATGTGCAAATTGTAGCCTCAGTTCCTGTTCTTAGCTGAAAGGAAGTGGCCACCCGGTGTGGGTCTTCGGCTGCTGTTAGCCCATATGCCTAAGAGTTCGACGTATATCAGTGCCCTCAGAGGATGCTCTTCTGCCTACCTTGTTTGTAAAGGAGGGTGGCGATTTGAGTCACTGGTGCCTCGTTCTATCAGCTCGAACCAGTTTCTCGCCCATTCTCCGCTTGACCTCTGGCGTCAACAAGGCATTTCCGCCACAGAACTGTACCGCTCCACGGGATGTTTTTTCTTTTTCGGACAATTCTCTGTAAACCCTAAGATCATTGTGCGTGATGAAATATGCCCCAGTAGATTCAGCAGGTTTCTGAATACTAGCAAACAGCCCTTCTGGCATACACACACAAACCATGCCAGTCAAAGGCACTCAAATCACCTTTCTTCCATACATGATGCTCGCGTTTGAACGTCAGGAGATGTCTTAAACCATGTCTAGATGCCTCTAAATGCACTGAGTTGCCGCCATATGATTGGCTGATTAGAAATTAAGTGTTAACGAGCAGTTGGACAGGTGTACCTAATAAAGTGGCCGGTGAGTGTATATACTGTATGTTTATTTATATATGCGGTATGTACTGTATATGTTTACTGTGTTTGTGTATATATACAGTATATACTGTATGTATATGCTGTACCTGTGTGTACATGATGTATGGTGTGTTTATACTGCCGCGGAAAAAGAAGAAAGACAGTGCGGGCGCCACCTATTTGGATGTCTCAGCTGATATTAAAATAAGTTGTGCTCACCTTTTCTAGTTGTACAATCGGTACAACATGTTAACAGGCTTAAGTAGAAGGTATTGAGCGGATCCGGCAGCCTCCTGGTCTCCGAGACTGAGTTGTCTGGGGGAGCATGATCATGGATAGGCGGTAAATTACCAGGCAGTATTCTTGGCGCCAAGCACTCAGAATCACATCTTTATGTTATATTAACTTTTCTTTATTGGCTTGAGTAAGATGCGTTTCCAGTCCGACCTTCATCAGTTACATACAACATATTAAGAAACCTTAATATAACATAAGGGTTTGATTCTGAGTGTTTATCGCTGAGAATACTGCCTGGTAACACAACGCCTATCCATGATACTTGCACTGGATGTCACATTTTCAAAGGAAAAAGGCAGGCGGGCAGCACTCCGTGGAAAAAAGGTTTTTTTTATTTCACAAGTGGATACAGCGACGTTTCAGCTGGCTCTATGCATCCATTCTCAAGCAACACATTTTGTTGGCAATTCCGACAGAAATGTGGTGCACGCCCCTTGAACTGAGTGCATCAGAAAAAAAATCTGGTGCACACAGTCCCTGTGTGCAGTTTACCTTACTATTAGTAAATTTGGGCCTGTGTGTGTATATGAGTGTATAAACTTGTGAATGAACACATATGTATAATCTGCTATGAGGCCCATCCTCTCCTAGTTACGCTCCTGCCTAGAGGTAACTTAGCCAATCTAAGCTGTGCCCAGATCACTGACCAGATTACAGTTGCTACATATGAGAAATTGTCTGTGGTCGAGTCCTTTTGACTCAGTGTCTGCCATGGTCAACTAGAACAGTTCTGCTCTGATTTCAGCTTTCTTTTTCCCACAGCTGTTATTAAAGAATCTTTTACCCCTTAAGAACGTAGCCAGATTATAGTTTAAGGCTCAGACCCATTTTTTGTATATTGTCATGCATCGCTTTATATGGTTCAAACTTTTGAACACTGTTACTTATCAAAATGATTGAGATTTTTCCTCACATGCTGTACTTCATTTTAGTGGAAAATTTTGGCTGATAAGTTTTGCATTTATTTATTTAAAAAAATATATAAAAAGTGATGCAATTTTTGAAAAATTTGCCATTTTCAAAAATTCTAAATCATGTTGTTTTCAGGCAGATAGTTTTACCACCTAAATAAGTTGCTGAATAACATTTCCCATATGACTGCTTTACATTTTCATAAGTTTTTAAAATGTCTGGATCATTTGTTTTGATGGCACTTACAAATCGAATATATATTTTCCGTATTTTCAGAATTTACTATATTGGGAACATTTTTACTTATTTGGCTACGGAGCTGGGTGATGGCTTGTTTTTTTGCGGGACATGTTGTACTTTGCAACAGTTTTATTATGGAGTACATATGTTTTTTTTATCAATTTTAATTTCATTATTTGTGGGATCAAATACATAAAAGCTTTGGTGGTTTTTTAAGTTTTTTTTTCCTATGATCTATTTTAAATCTATGGGTTGTTACGGACGCAGTGATGCTATACATGTGGGGTGCAATGATTTTTAAAAAAAATTGCGTCTCTTTGTATGTTTATGGGGCTTACAGCCTTTTTTATTCATTTATTTTTATTTAAATGGAACCTGTCACCAGGAGACCCATTTTTAGACCCCCCCCCCCCCGTCCCCCAATCCCCATAGAGCATTGTACATACACTGCCAAATGGTTTTTGTATGAAAAATTGGTTTTACCTTACAATGCCATGTGCACTGTGACTAATCAATTCACCCACTGGGAGTGGCTGAAGATTAGTTTTCCCCCACCCTTGGGAAACCGCTCCTCTGTGTGTGATTTTCAAATGACTAATACCACCCCTCACCTGTTTTTCTCCTGTCATTTTTACACCCCCTGGCTACCCCCCTCCCCCCAGGAGACATCACTAATCCATGTTATGCCCATTGTCCACAACTCTTGCTGACCACATCAGGCATTCTCACGTCTGGGCAGTTAGCATCTTGCGCAATGTTCGCCCGAATAGGTTAGACACTCAGGCGCTGGGAGCTACACGAAGTACGTAGTAACTCCTGCATGGATGCGTAGTGTGGCACATGCGCAGATGAATGTGGAGACCTTGTGGCTGGCTCTGCTTCATCTGTGCTTGTTCAGGCTTAGGTTGCACAAGATGATGACTGCACAGGTGTGAGAACGCCTGATGCGGACAGCGGGCAGAACATGGATTGGTGACGTCTGCCGGGGGGGCAAGCCAGGGGGTGTGAAAATGACAGGAAAAGGGTATTAATTATTCAAAAGTTTCCTGAGGAGCGGTTTCCTGAGGGTGGAGAGGGGGGGGGGAACTACCCCTCTTCATCCATTCCCAGGGGGCGAATTGACTATTCACAGAGCACACTGCATTGTAAGGCAATATTTAACTTGTCTATTCTGTATAAACAAGAACAATCATCAGCATCAACCATAGGATATTCTTTCCAATATAAAATAATACAAATGACATTAGTATTATTACTTATGGTTTTTAGTATGGCCTTTGCATCAACTAGGACTAATGCTATCTTCTGTTCATAGCCTCTTCACCATCCACCATACATGACTTGACCTGACCATCTCCTTTAAATACTTAGGAATCACATTAACCAGAGACCAACAGTAAGTTCAACATATCTCGCCTGAGCGCCCTGTTCTGGTCATCTCTTCCCTTATTGGTGGTGGGAAAGTTCAATCTGATGAAGATGGTCATCCCCCTCCCCCCCCCCCATGTTTTCCATCCTAATGGCCTTCTTTAAAAAGATTGACTCATTTAATTTTCTCCTTTATCAGGGGTTCCTCCAGGTCTAAACAACAAAGCTCAAAAGCTCCAGGGGGAATGGACCTCCCAGACCAATTTCTTTATTATTTAGCTGGACAACTTAAAAGCCATCTACCATCAGTTTGACTGATGTCCAGCATTAAATGCTTGTTTCTTTATGCAATAACTGGCGCTGTTTTTAGTGCAATCCCACAGTAATTCTACCTCCTGCTCCTGTCCGAATGTCTGCACATGCCCCGCTCCCTCCCAGATCTCTGACATCACCAACAGGCTCCTAGCTCCTCAGCAGAGATCAGGAGGTAGGATTACAGTGGGGGGAGGTGTAAAAAAAAAACACCTCAATGCTGAGTGCTTCCGGCTTATTTACATACCTGCCTGTAACCTACCCAGAACAGCACTTGACAGGTTATTTAAACCTTCATACCCTATGGTCAGTATTGGAGAGCCTTAGAAGTAATAATCACCATCTGCTATCTATACACAAAAAAATTATGAAAGTGTAGATTGAAACAAAAATATATTTGCCTCTTCTCTGGTAACCTGGAAGAGATGTCCCTGTGGTATAATGACGCCACCCCCCACTTGATTCCCATTCTTGGGAATCCCTCCCCCACTTTCTGTTTTGAATCAGGTGTCCCAACTCTGGGAGACCTCTATGAAGAAGGTTTCCCCCTTTTGTTGATCAAGTGTTAGATCGATATCAGCTACCAGACATCATTTTTACAAAATTCTCTAATTATAATACCCACTAAACTTTCGATTCCCCAAGCAGCTTCCCTCTATCTATTCATATTTCACTGGTGTTGACTACAAGCTGTTGACTCTTGATGATAGGTAGAATTCCAACACATCTGCAAATTTCTTGCATATGTTCTGGGCATGACCTGTCATCACTTCTAGGATGAAATAGTCGCAACGCTATCCCCCATGCTAGGCAGACCAGTCTCATTTCTACCCCTGATTTATTTGTTTGGCCTATTGGTTGAGGAATAATAGACCCACTATGAGTGCATATTTATGAAAGAAAAACTATTCCCTGCCAGAAAAGCAGTAGCATTTTATTGGCTGGATGACACCCTACTATTTCCCAATTGAAGAGATATGGGAAAAATATAATTTAGAAAGGTATAGAAAATACTATACCATAAGAGCTCATCCTGAAAAAGTTACTGAAAAATGTGGGATAACTGGGGTGACTCCCCTTTCATCATACTAACTTAATGATATTCCATCTGCGCCAAATAACTGAGCCACAATACCCACAATTCCAGCCCAAGCCATTGGGCTATCACCTAAAGCAAATCTCCCCTACGCCCTTCAGTCTCATTCCTTTTTGAAACATTCCCTTTTGATATGTTTAAGCCTATACAACTAATGTTTAAACTTGTTCACTTCCTCCTTTCATTGTATCATTTAAATAACCTGTATAGCTCCTCTTCGATTTGCACATTTATCATTTGCACGTTTGAAAAAAGCCACTATCAATTAAGCTTCTTATTCTAGAATATTCTATAGATTCTATGCCCTACAAAAAAGTAAAGAAAAAGTTTTTAGTATTTTAAAATTTAGTTAATTATGAATAGATTGTGAATCTATATAATATAAATTATTTGCTAGAGTTAAATTCTACATGTATCTTTTACAAAGCTTGAATAAATATTTATTTTAATGATGTTTATTATAATCCTCCTTCGAGCCAATAACAAGCAGATTAATAAACAATCAACATAATTGTTTCCACTTTTAAATGAACTTTAACGACAAACAGTCACCAATCCTTAGTGGTCTAGCCTCACAGTGTGTGTTCCCTCCAGAAGAATAATCTTGGGGGTTCCACTGTCTGACTTGTCACTCTCATTTGGAGATTCATAGTTATTAATGTTGCCTCACTAATCTCTTGAGATGTTAACATAATGTGAAACACAGATTATTTTGAAGTAAATGAGTAAGATGGTTTTAATGAGTCGCTGACTTGTAAGTCTTTTTCTGTTTTATAAATTAAATTAATGAGCAGTCTTTTGTACATAGATTATTTGTTAAAGAGTTGTTTTGTTTGCCAATTGCCTTTAGCGATAACCATCAGCACCAGGAATCTGGCTGTATCACCCAGTTTGGCTCCTGTTGCATTTTCCCCTGAATGGAGAAAGCTCTGTTAAGTGGAGTTTAAGCTCTTAAAGGGGTTTTGCCCTTGATAGAAAATTATCAAACTTTATTGCTGTTTTAGCTCCTATCACCCAATGATGGTCAGTGTAAAATTCCAGTGTGTGGACAGGGACCCATTATCCCTCTAGTTTTGTGTGCTGACAATGTGGTTAGATTATCAGGGTACCAGTTTATATACACTTTCATTCAGCTTCTGAATATTCACTAGTATCTAACACATAGAAAAAGACAGATCAGAGATGAGGGATGATGAGATGCATACAACACATGACATACTTGGCTCTTCGGTATCTCACCTATAACACATACTGTCAGATTTGCTGTGCATCCCCCTTATACTCAGAAGATACAGGGTCAGGTCTAGGGGAAACCAAAATTGTGTACCCCAGAACTGAAAGACGGCTTGTAGTTCTGTATCTGTGAAATGCTGCATTTAATAACACGGAATTAGAGAATGTGTTATTTTGCTATTCTGATTACATTTGAGAAACTTGTCTTTTATTGGGAATACCTTTTTATCTGCCTTGTTCAATGATGATCACAGCAACTAAGGAGGCAGGCTAAGGGGAAGGGATTCCCTTTGTTGTGTCAAGTTTTGCCCTTGTTAACACAACCTCAGGTTCTCTAATAACTGATAAAAGTCACAGAGTTGAGCTCAGAAGAAATCAGACCAAGACAATGTTTGGTATAATATCTAAATCTCTGTGACTGATGCCATGAAAGGCTGGGCAGATGTGAGCAACTTTATTCACGTCACAAAGGGTTATACAGAGCTTTCAATGGGCGACACCTGGGCTTGGCTAGCCAAAGATAAGAAGTAATGTCCGTAGTTCATTGGTTGATAAATTATAGACATTGCAGGAACAAAAGGCTCTGTTCTTATTAGCGTGGGAGGTATCGTAGATCAGCCAGACCTACATCCTTTCGCTGCACAGCAGAATTTTATCAATCTTCATCCATAGTCTGGCATCATCTGTAGCAGCATTTAGCAAGTATATAAAATAAAAATCATTTTCATTAAATATATAACAATACTTCACACTTGCCCCTACTGTGGTGTGAAGTTACAATGAACCCCTTCATTTTTTCTGGTTCCCCACTGATCATCCGGCTTTGCTAGTATTTTTACCTGTTACAATGCCTACTGGTAAGTGATTTTTATGTGTCCAAAAAAGCACACTTTGGTTAATTTAGGGTTTATTTTCACTCCATTGAAGCACTGTGTTGACTAGTTTCATCTTCTATTACATATTGTTATTGTGGTTGTTCTCCCTTGTGTTATACTTTTAACACTGTTTTTAGGGATTCTGAATGTTATATTTTAATATTATATTTAGTCTTCTTGATTGGGATATCATACTGTTTTTATTTTCCACCAATCAGCAAACATCAAAGACAAGAAAACCATATAGAAGAAGGAACTAGATGAGACTTCCTGCTGTCACGAAGCTAATTTGAATTACT
Source organism: Engystomops pustulosus (assembly GCA_019512145.1). Lineage (NCBI taxonomy): Eukaryota > Metazoa > Chordata > Amphibia > Anura > Leptodactylidae > Engystomops > Engystomops pustulosus. The sequence continues at coordinate 130,628,616 of CM033641.1, read as the reverse complement.
GATGTGACCTAAAAGTTGCAAAAACTTCTTTATTCATGACAATGTAATCCAGAACCAAAACCCAACCTTCTTAATCCTTCCGGTTCACATTGTTACATCCTCTATCAGTAAGGTGGAGGATAGGGAATACATTATGAAGAAACTCAGGTTTTAGGTCTCTTAATAGAAGGTGTAAGTTAGACTAACCCCATTTTCGCACTATACATAATTTTATCATTATTGCGCTCCATCATCGTTTCATGCTAACTTTTATTGAGTCTTAGATGTAAAACAAATGTCCAGTAACAATAATAATAATCTTTATTTATATAGCCCAATGAAATTCCCTAGCTCTTTACAAATCATAACCTTTTTTTTTTTTTTTACAAATATATTTATCAAGTGTGTATCAATACACCATTCTTAATAGCTAACTGTACCAGTGTGAGATGAGACTAAATAAATTTCTCTCACCTCAGGATTGTGGGTTCTATTTCAAGAAATTTTAGTGTTAATATTTTCAAAAGTGACACGATCGTTGGAAAAAAATTGGAAAATGCAGATTTTTGTATGCTGCAAAAATGTGCCTTTTTTTTACTCCAATAACTTCCATAAAAGTAATATATTCTCCCTATCTGTACACTTTCTATTTTGATATGCATTTTGAACTTGGTAGCACTAGCAATTTATTTGATTTATTTCTATAATTCATGTTGGTCCAGTAACTTACTTTTTAAATGGGTTGAAATTTGGTACACTTATATGTGTTGAAACATGTCATAATCCAATATAAATGATCCCTTGGGCAAATTAGAGTTGGTAACCGAAGATATAAACTAGTTGCAGCTGTTGCTTTCCTATGACCAAGCTGTTCATTTAAGCTAAGGTTAGATTCTAATGAATGATTGATTGAAACTCCAAGCAGAATAAATGGTCAAAATGTGGAAATAAGTTCCTTATTTTAATTGGTTTACATTTTCAATAAAAGTAAACACAAACATTGGTTAAGAGCAGTAAAATGTTATTTTGATATTAAATAAGGCTCCAAAATTATGGAATAGACTTCATTGTGTATAAAACGTAACATTTACTTTATCTGTTTAAAAATAAATTATCTGTCTAAATGCTAGACAACCAGCTGGCTGGCTATATACTGGGGAGCATGGGCTGGTTGGCTATATACTGGGGAGCATGGGCTGGCTGGCTTTATATTGGAGGGAATGGGTTGGATAACTATATACTGGGGAGCATGGGCTGAATGGCTATATACTAGTGGGCAAGGGCTGGCTGACTTTATACTGGGGAATGGGCTGAGCGGACTATATGCTAGGGGGCATGGGCTGGCTATATACTGAGGGCAGAAGCTGCTGGCTACATACTAGGGGGCATGGGTTGACTATATACTAGGGGAATGGGCTGGCTGGCTATATACTGGGGGGCATGGGCTGGCTGGCTATATACTGGGGGACATGGGTTGGCTGGCTATATGCTGGGGGTTATGGGCTGGTTGGATATGTACTTGGGAGCATGGGCTGGCTGGCTATATACTGGGCTCATGGGCTGGATGGCTATATACTGGGGGGCATGGGAGGGCTGGCTGTCTATATACTGGGGGGCATGGGCTGGCAGGCTATATACTAGGGGGCATGGGCTGGCTATATACTGGTGGCAGGAGCTGCTGGCTATATGCTAGGGGGCATGGATTGACTATATACTAGGGGGCATGGATTGACTATATACTAGGGGGCATAGGTTGACTATATACTAGGGGCATAAGCTGGCTACATACTAGTGGGTATGGGCTGGTTGGCTATATACTGGGCGGTATGGGCTGGCTATATACTGGGGGCATGAGCTGCTGGCTATATACTAGGGGGCATGGGTTGACAATATACTGGGGCCATGGGCTGTTGGAACCAACCACAAAATATAAGAGGAAAATTAGAAAAGAGCAGAGCAAACAAAAATATACCTCCTCCTCCACTAAAATCTCACTTTCCTTGTCTAAAAGTTTTCATTTCTTTAGTCGGTGCCCCGAAGCGACATCATTATTTTCAGAGCCTACAGATTCATATTCATCCGAAACATGAGGTTGGGGGGGGGCACAGGAGCTCAGGGAAGATTAGTAGGGTACTTATCCACTGGTGAAAGGAAGAGCGTGCATGTTAAGGCATGCTTCCTCATACTCCTGTGGAAAATGGGTCAGAAATTCAGCACTGGCATCAAAAACTGAAGTCGAAGACTATGAATTACAATTCATAGGATCAAAAGGTGCTATAAATATTGAAAAAGGTGCTGTAAATAAAAACTCCTTAGATAAAAAAAGTGTACTTATTAGATGTGAGTAGATGGGAACCATAAATTTGATCTTTTCTAAAAGATAAACTGTGTTGATGCATAAAGTACTGTAGAGAAGTACCCAACCTATTTAAACTGGCCCAGATCCTCCATATACTAAGGTTGAGGTTGATATATGTGTCTGGGGTATCAGGTGAAGTCAATTACCTTAGGACCAATAGGACTGTCTCAAATATCAAGCTGAGAGTGAATTCTGGAATCATAACCGAAAGAGAGATAAACTGACAAAAGGGCCGTGATATGTATATTGAAGGTGTGTGAAAAAGATGGCATACATATAGTAAGTACAGAAGCGAGCCAGCAAGAACACTGTGTGTAGCGTCCGTGCTGGCTTTGCGGTTGGATCTTGGTGAGGTAAGTTCAAGAGTTGGAAATATCGTGCCTTGATCTTAGGCTGTAAGTAGACTGGCATGCTAAACCTAATTGCATCTTATAAAAGAAGTAAGGGAATTAAGGGGATAGCTGTAAATAGCATGGCATGTTTAAGCTAAGTATATCTTATAAAGGAATACTGTGCAAGAAGAATATAAAGACAGTGGCACAAACGAAAATTTTTGCTGTACAAACGTAGCACAAATGTTTGACACCACTTTCGTTTGATTTGGTTAATGTTGGGGGGGCTGGCTTACCTTTTGAACTTTACAATTTAGTTAATATCTTCAAAACAAAAGCTGCACAAGGAAAAATTTGAGTAGCACAAACCTAGCAGAATTGATTGGCACCAGTTTTGTTTGATTTAGGATGGTTGACTTCAGGTGACCTCTGGAAACTTTTATTAATATCTTAAAAACAATAGCAGAACAAACGTAGCATAAACGTTTGACACAAATTTTGTTAAATTTGAACAAGGTGGGGAGGCGAACTACACTCAGGTGAAGCTCACTGGTTCAGAAATGTTTTCTATCTCATCGGCTGCCATTCCAGTCCATAAAATGGCTCAAATGCAGGTTGATCTCTAGTTGTCTATGACCAATCAACAGTGAGATTCCTCATGGCTAGTTAGAGATCACATGTCCGTTCACTTTATGGGCAGGAATAGCAACTGATGAGGTAAAAGGCTTTTGTGAACCAGGGGACTTTATTTTACATTACAATAAGGAGCGTAGAACTTTTAATAGTTGTATAATGGTAAATGACCTAACATTCTGCCCCCACACAGGAACCAGTCTAATAGCTGATCTGCATGAGTTACCCTGACAGCTAATACAGTATATTCCAAGTCATATGAATTTGTGTCCGAAGAGGTCTATGTTAATTGCTTATTACATATTGGAGACATGAAACCAGAATCCACAGCTCTCCTTCAGAAATACCTCCCTGCTCAGTAACCTGCCACTCTCGTCCATAAGATGGCATGAGATAGAGGGTTATCATGTGATACACTCAGGAGAAGGTATTTCTGAAGGAGAGCTGCAGCTTCTGATTTCAATAAATGGTTCAGAACATTATCTGAATATATATTGATAAGTTGTTTAACCCCTTAACAACCTGGCCCTTTTTTGTATTTTCAATTCCCCACCATCAAAATAACGCATTTGTGCTGTTTTCTCATGGGCTTGGATTTTACGTCTTTCACTGTGCACCCCAAATGACGTGTACTTTTTTCTTTGCGTCGGTATGATTACGGGGATAACACATTTGTATAGGTTTTATGTTTTCATACATTTACAAAAATTTAAAACCTCCTGTACAAATTTTTATTTTTTATTTTTGCCATCTTCTGGTGCTTATGACTTTTTCATACTGTATGGAGCTGTGGATGGTGTAATTTTTTCCGACTTTTTTTAATGCATCTATTTTTAGGACTGTACAACTTTTGGATCACTTTTTATTTAATTTTTTAATATTTTTGAAAATGGCAAATGGCATTTTTGACTTTTCACTATTTTCAGTTACAGGGTTGAACGCAGTGAAAAAACTATATTTTATTTTGACACGGTAATACCTAGTATGTGTATGTGTTTCTGAAGTTGTTGGTCACATTCTCCCATTTTTTAATCACTTTTTTTGAGAATAAATTTTGTTTTATTTTAAAATGTTCCATTCAGGCCAATATATATCTCAATTTAAAGAATACAATGATACTAGTGATGTAAATTTCAGCATCCATGTGCAGACTTAGGCTACATTCACACTACCGTATGGAGGATGTATATACGGCCGATATACGTCCTCCATAGACGGTAATGGGCGCATGGCGCCCTACGGGAGCGGTACGGTGCCGCACACGTGCGGCACCGTACCACTCCGTACCTGGGAAAAAGATAGGACCTGTCCTATCTTTTCCTGTAATACGGCGCCATGCACCATTGTATCCCTATGGAGAGGGACGGGGGTGAGCTGCGCTCACCTCCTCCTCCTCTCCCCGTGCACTGCCATTGCCCGCTACGGTATGGTACGGGCGGGCAACGGCAGTGTGAATGTAGCCTTAGGCTGTGTCTAACCAGCACGCAGACTGCTACTGGGCCCCACTACATTCCATGCTCCATGCCGCCTCTCACTAACAAACATAAATGTTTAACACAAATAATATATACTATGGGGTTATGTATCATTTGACCAGCTCCTTGTGACAGTTATAGGGGGGTCATTTATCTTAATAATAATAATTCCTTTATATAGCAACAAAATATTCTGCAGCACTACACAGGGCTTGGCAAATAAGTCCCTGTCTCCATGGGGGCTCAATCTAAACAACCTACCAGTATGTTTTGGAGTTTGGGAGGAAACTGGAGAACCCACGCAAACACGTCCTTTTTTCTGTCTGCTTCTTTGGTAATTTATCATTCTCACTTTTTCCTTGAGTTAAATGTTTGTTTGTATTTTCAGATCTCTTTTTGCAACATTTGTTACAATTGTCACACAAATGCCATAAGTCACTTTTTATCCATTTTCTAAGTTTACCATAAGTATGGTTTCATCTGGAGTTTTTCCACCAAAAATGGCACAAATTTTAGACAATTTGAAATTATAAATTTTATTTGCTACATTTTGAACTGGAACTAGAATAGAAGATAAATAAGTCTTACTGCCGAAAAACAAATGTCCAGAGGATTTCAGTGCATATTTCAAAAAGTCCCACAAATTGAAATAACTTCCCCAAAAAAAGTCTCAAAAAAGACAGAAAAAAGGAAGAAAAATCAAGATAAATGACCCCAATGTCTCTCTTTGGAGCTCTGCTGCACCATCAGATTCATTAAAGTGGCTTCACCCCTTTAATAAATGTTCTTATGCTTCGCTCCACTGCTTCTTATTTGCTTATTTGCTATCATGGATTTATTTAAAAAGTCCCAAGTCATGAATCTGGCTTTGTACTGGCATGCACTAGCAGTAGCTTATGTTTACACCAGAATAGTGAAGTGGCAGAAATAATCCTGTGCTACTTTTAACTGTGTAAAGTTGCAAAAAACGTGGTGCCACTTTTGGGACTTTTTTTTTATGCCAAAAAGGCAAAGAAAAGCTAATGATAACCCTGTATGAGTTCAATCCCAGTCTTTCAAACTGCACCTTTAACTATGTTTTGTAGTTGTCTAGGCCTTACTTGATTCCCATCTTGATCTCCCATATCTTGGTTCTCCATTCCCCAGTGCTTTACACATTTTATGTTCATTACACTACTCTTAGATTCTTACTCATGTTCCTAGTTATACAATTATATTGCCAAACCTATCCAATTCAGGCATTTTGAAGTTCAAGGAGACGAACAGGCAATCCACCAGATGCAGCTCCAGTTTCATGCATCAATTCCCACTTACATTGAATATCAGCTGCTTCTTGTTATATCTTATATTTCTGTAAACTTGTGAGCAATCTAGGATCATTTTATATATTTATTTTTTTACATGAACTCCTATCCAATATTTTAATATATTGAATTTAGACGTATGTCTGCAAAATACTTATTTTGAGGGTCTGAAGGGGGGGCAATATTGTACAGCAATTATTATTTTAGCTATATAAGTAAATGTATACAAGCATCTTAATGTTTCTTTTTGATCTGATAAACATAACTAATTCTTTTAGTTTCTTTTGGATACTAGAAGAATGAAAATTTCCCTTTATTGTTGTACATGTTATATAAATAAATAACATTTTAGGTTATTTTCAGCTTGAATTGATAAAATGTTTCTTTTGACAGAGGTCCCGGGAAGCCTTTGATTTTAGTTCATATTCTGTTTCACCTTCACTGAGTGCGGTCAAAAGAAGATATTCTGGAACTCCGCAGCTTCCACCTCTTACACATCGTCTGACTGGAGACCCTGTTAAATCAGAACCAGAAACCAGCTCACGTGTTGTTTTCACTATAGAAGAAATTGATACAAATGAAGATTCTGTGTCCAGCTACTTAAGGTAAGTGGGATTATGCAATTATTTAGTCAGTTAAAAAAATTGTTATATATATGCATAACTGAATGAATTGAATTCAATGTGTATGAGGTACAATTCTCCCATGAGAACAGTTGATGTACAGGCGGTCCCCTACTTAAGAACACCCGACTTACAGACGACCTCTAGTAACAAACTAACCTCTGGATGTTGGTAATTTTCTGTACTTTAGCCTTGGGCTACAATGATCAGCTGTAACAGTTATCACAGATGTCTGTAATTAAGTTTTATTGTTAATCCTGGTTGTTATGACAATCCAACATTTTTAAAATCCAATTGTCACAGAGACCAAATATTTTTTTTTTGTATAATTGCATATTTTACTCCATAAATTAAGAGAAACCTATGATAATGAACACTCAATTAAAATTTATGTCTAGTGTAAGGACAAAGAATAAATTCCCTGGAGTGTTACTTTAAATTATGTTAAAACAGGCTGCTTATTAAATGGAGAAAAATATTTGAAGAATTTTAAGAATGCTATTACAGTCACAAAATCTCACAATAAACCCAAAACTACAATACAAAAATGTACAAGTTTCCTTCTAGCTGAGGTTTTGCTGCAAAAATCCACAGTTAATACTTATTGGTACATGGTGCTGGTGAGGGTACTGATGCAGCAGGGAGAGGAAGGTGTTTCATTTCTGCCTGGCCCACGTTTCTCTGGTGTAAGCAGGGTGTGTAGTCTATACTGGTAGGCCCCAATAGGTCAGATGAAGTTGAGGCATTGGTCAGTTACATCACAGACACTGCCTCAACTTCCATGGGATTATCTTTGTCATGCTAGATCTCTGTTCAAAGTGTAGAGCCGTCCACCTCACTTCCTTCAAAATAGCTAACCCGTCACAGACAAAAGTCATGGAGCAGTTTCTCATGCTGTATGAGGACTGGAAGTCATCTACATAAGTGGAAAGCAGTGATAGTTTGGATGAAGAGGTCATGGTCTTGAAGTCCCAAAGAGCAAAAAGGTCTTTTTGGGTCAAAGTAACCATTTACAACACCCTGTATAGCCAGGTAAGATCCTCTTTCTCCTGTCCTCCCTCATTTCAATACTCATTAAACTATCTCCAATTCCAGTTTTTACTTTCTGACTTACTCATCTATGTTTGCGTCCCATTACTGTCACTGCCAATATTATTCTCAATACTCAGATTACCCTTTTCCTCCACTGACACTATTCACAACATACCCCCTTATAACTCATACCATATATTGATCAATTTCTGTACAGTCAATTTTCACTAATATCATTACGATGCCAGTCATTTTGTATTACTGTGACTTGTTGTCCAGTGTTTTTATTTTTAGAATTCTTACTATTCAACCCCTCTATATTTATTATTTACCATTGTGCATAGTGTTATGACTTTTCTGTGTACTATTATGACGTCTTAATCAATCGAGTACTAAGACTATTCGCAATCTAAAAAATCATTTTAAAACCATTATTTATTTGTTACTGTATATTATTTTATTATGTTGTTACAGTGTATTTTTGTTATGGACCTGAGGAAGGGGACGATCTGCCCCCGAAATGCGTAATCCTATTGTTATCAATTCAATAGAATAAATGTAATATTATATACCAATACCTCTTGCCTATACGGAGTAGAATGTTCAAGTCAAACCTGTAATTTTTTTTTTAAAAAGTAATACCACATTCTCTTTTATACTGCACCAGCCAATGTGAGGGAACCAAGGCAATGCAGTAGCCCACTCAATTTTATTCAAATACCAACACTTCCAAGCAGGGGCGCCATATGTGTATCCATACACCCATGGTCACGAGTAACAAGGCCACCTGTCTCCTCGCAAAGAGAGTATGTTATACAATCACCACTACCACCAGCATCACCAGGCCTTTCCACATCATCCGTTCAACTTTCTATCCCCCAAATAATTAAGAGAAAGGTGAAGTTTGGCCCATTGCATACTCTGGCCCTGAATTTAAAAGCTATTCCAAATTGCTGGCCTTTGAAATGTTCCCATTCAGGCTGGTAGAGAACAAATTGTTTTAAAGATAGCTGTTGTCCCACTGTCTAAACCGTTGTCCCACTGTATAAACCATTGTCCCATCCCACTACTATCCCAAGCAGGTTATTCCCTCCCTGCAGGAAACGGTTGTGAACAAAATCAGTTGTACATTGTGCAATGATATTATTTCTAAGACAAAAAAGCTTTGTTTCACATTGTGCCCCCACCCAGTTGCCTCCTAATCCTCTTCTTTCTCTCCTGCTTGCTTAGTCCAGTCAGATTATCCCCATCCAGACTGGACATTATCTATCCATACATCTCCTTCTTGGGAAAAGTGTACAGCTTGTCCTCTATGCCTTGCACAGCTCACCCTCTATGCCTTGCAAGTGCTGTCCTTCCCTGGGGCAAATGTGCTGTCAGAGCGTATTTAGAGGATCCGCCTGTGCACAGCCACTGTGGACATCCTCAGTTCATTAAGATGAAGCAAGCATGGTTCCCATGCGATTAGGCTTCTTTATTTGTTCAGTCCCATCCCTATCCCTGTTCCCACTGTTGATTTAATATCCATACATCAAGTTTTGTAGTTTTTTCTGGTGTAATAAACACCACAGGATTACACAAGATGCATCGTGTATTTTCATAACTCTAGAGGTGGTTTCTCAATTTCCTCTTTTAACCCTTTATCGACATGAGCCGTAATAGTATATTGCTGCATATTGCAGCAAAGACTTACTGGCAACACCCGCGATCTCCACCGGCAAAGATGCTGGTAGCTTCAAGAAGATGGCGGTGCAAGGGCGCTCCCCGTGACGTCATCCTGGAGCGACAGTCGGTCGCTATCAAAGCCTCGAGTCTTCCGAAAACCAGATTTGCACATTTTAATGAATGAGGTGGAAAATCCCCATATACTGCCATACTATAGTATGGCAGTATATGATAGGATCGATCAGACAACCTAAGGTTAAAGTACCCTAGAGAGTCTGAAAAATAGTAAAAATAAAAAAAGTTTAAGAAAAAAAAAACTATATAAAAAAACCAAAACATTCAAATAACCCCTTTTTCCCTAGAACTAGGAAAAATAGAGAGATGAAGCGGCACTGTGAAATCGGATTAAATCCAGGGGTAGGGTGCAAGCTTGTGGAGGTCCGACTCAGGGATCCCAAAATTCCAGTAAGCCAAAGTAGAGAAGCAGCACTCCGTGACAAATAGGTGTTTATTTCACCAGTGGAAAATACGTTTCAGTATGTAGCCATACTTTCTTGAAAATGGCTACATCGAGATAGCTGAAACGTTGTATTTTCCACTGGTGAAATAAACACCTATTTCCCTAGAACTGATATAAATATAAACAGTAAAAATCATAAACACATTAGGTATTGCTGCATCCGAAAATCCATCCGTCATTTTTGTGCACATTTTTTGTGCTGAAAACTTGGATTATACACGAGTATATAGGGTATGTTAAAGTTAGAGGAGGATCTTCATCTAATTTTATCAATGAGTAGATGGCTGCGATGCACTTATGGAAACAGCAGTTAAATTGCAGTTAAATTGCTCTATAGGACCCAGAGCCGACTCCAGGTTTTAGTGGGCCCCTTCGTGGGCCGCCCTCCAGTGGCCACACTGCCCCCCCCCCCCCTGCGGACACACTGACCCCCCCCCCCCCCCTGCGTACAAACTCACCCCCCCCCCTGCGGACACACTGATCCCCTCCCCCCTCCCCCTGCGGTAAAGCAAAAAAGGAGAAGAGAGCCAGGTGGTTGCGCTTGTAACCAAAATGAGATGAAATCCTCAAATGTAACGGAGTACACAATATTTATTGGTAAACCTAAAAATCCAGTGGTAACGCATTTCGGGGAGACCCCTTCGTCAGACCAATTGGATAACTAATACCACTTACTCACAAGTGGTTACCAGGTGAGCACCCACCTTTCTCACCACATTTGGTACCGACTTGTCCCTACGTTATTACGCGAGGCACCGTCCTCTTCCGTTGTTGTTTTTGTTTTTCTTTCTCTTTCCCCTCCCCCTGCGGACACACTGACTCCCCTCCCCCTGCGGACACACTGACCCCCCTCCCCCTGCGGGCACATTGACCCCCCCATCCCCCTGCGGACACACTGACCCCCCCCCCACTCCGGACACACTGACCCCCTCTTTCCCTGCGGACACACTGACCCCCTCTCCCCCTGAATAAACACTGACCCCCTATACACACTGACCCCCTCCCTCCACCTGTATACACACTGACCCCCTACCTCCCCCTGTATACACACTGACCCCCCCCAACACCTGTATACACACTGACCCTATCCCTCCACCTGTATACACACTGACCCTATCCCTCCACCTGTATACACACTGA